>CM023536.1:57282498-58482498 GCA_013350335.1 Chimonanthus salicifolius | reverse complement strand
CTAATCAATAGAGGGATAACTCTTGATCATATAAACCTAGCTTTGTACCATCCATTTCCCACAAAAAAAAAAAAAGCTAGCTTTATACCATATTAGGATATCTACAATATTTAGAGATTACCTAAATCTCATCACAATCAAATCCATCATACCATCGTAGAAATTCTAATATTATATACTAACTTTTGTCATTATCACCATCATCACAACCGCTTTCCTACTCCCACCTATCTGTGTTAGCTTTCATATTTGGTTGTGGCAAATTATTTTACATGGGCTGATTTCTTATTTGATGCCCAATACCAAGACTCATACCCTTGACTTTTATGGTTGCAACAGAGAGGACATGCAAAATTCTGTTCCTCTTGAAAGCCTTTTAGATAATATATTTATTTATATATTTTAATAGATATATTTATGTATTTATATATATACAGTAATTCTATCCTGCAGTGAAGTGGAAAAAATATTTATCTATGAAACTACACCGCAGTTGTGATTTGTTACGCATTGCCTCCATTTTCCATCGTTCTTCTCCTCCCCTATCTCATCTTTTGTTTTCTTGGATGACAAACAAGGATTTTGCTGGTGGTGGATGAAGAATATATTTTTCCTAGCAATTGGCTGACACAGATGCTCCCTCCTCTCTTTTATGCTCATGAATGGCCCCTTCATCTTTTATTATTGCTTTCCAATTCCAAATGTGCATCATCTCCTTGATATTTTCAATGCCCGACATTAAAGTCCAACCATCCTTTTGGAACCTACTTTCATGTGGATTGAAGAGAAGTCTAGAACAACTTTTACCCATGTTCTCCACCCATACCTGTGATTGATTTGAGATATAAGCCTTTAATCCATGTTTTGTTTGTGATGATCTCGAGTCTATGATGGATTAGAAATCACAAGTGGTTTTTTCTTTTGAATTACAAAAAACAGCGAAAGGTTTGGGGCTTTTGTATATGGTAATCCAATTGAATTTTTTTTAAAGGAGAAACTAAAGATTTGGGGGTGACCACAAGAAAGTATGGGAGTCAAAAATGGAGAGGAATACTTGGCCTTGGTCTGTTTATTGGCCTCATAGTGCTCTTTGCTGTTTGGGAGGAGAAGAAGATGGAGGCAAAAGGAATTTTTACAAAAGATGACAGGATATTGGTGGAATTTGCATAAACAGTGACAACACGGATGGAATAAAAATGTGTTTCATCTTTTCGCATGAAATGAGTTTTTGTAGGCATCCTTGTATATGATGATTGACGGTGTTTTCAAATAATGGCCCATAATTAAACATCTCAGAAGAAGAAGGGCCAACAAGTAATTGTCTTTATTTGAAGCCTAACTCAAGCTTGCTCAAGCGCAGCTTGATTTCTATTTAAGCTTTAGCTGGAGCTTGCTTCAAACTTTTCAAGCCAAACTCAAGTCAAGCTTAGGCCAGGGTCAACACAGGCCAACTTGTGCTTTTTTAGACACCTTGTTGTTTGCAATGATGAGCACTTACTAACTGTGCTACAAGCTCTTGTCAAATCAGCTTGCTCATTTTAAGGCCTAGATTTAAAGGTCATTTTGAACACATCTGCACATGTGCACACCTACCCCTGCACAGGTCAACTTGTGCTTTTTTTAGATACCTTGTTGTTTGCAATGATGAGCACTTACCAACTGTGCTACAAGCTCTTGTCAAATCAGCTTGCCTCATTTTGAGGCCTAGATTTTAAAGGTCCTTTTGAACACATCTGCACATGTGCACACCTACCCCTTCAGTTAAGCATTAAATGGATGCAATGGTCAATGAACCAAAAGGTATATAATTTAGCAATTTTATCAACAAAGCCTTCATGTGCACTTGCTGTTCTAAATGTCCGCTTCTTTGGCTGCACTCAGGGAACCAAAAGGGCTCAAAGTTCTCTCCAGCCAGGAATGAACTGCAGAAAGCAGCACCCTCAATTGAAGTACCTGCTCTATCTTTAGATGAATTGAAGGAAAAAACTGACAATTTTGGATCTAAGTCATTGATTGGTGAAGGATCCTATGGAAGAGTATATTATGCGACATTGAACAATGGGAAAGGTGTAGCAATTAAAAAGCTTGATGTTTCATCTGAACCAGAGCCAGATGTTGAGTTTTTTACCCAGGTTTGTGCAAATTTTACATTAACCTTGACATTACCCTCAAACATGCAATATCTAGTCTAAATGAGGGTTTGTTTCATGTATACTCAACTCTCACTTCATTTTGCTTGCCTTTCTAAATCTTACCATATGGATGGATCCCTCTTGGCTTTAGGTTTCACTGGTCTCAAGGCTGAAGCATGTAAATCTTGTTGAGTTGCTGGGTTACTGTGTGGAAGGAAATCAACGTGTGTTAGCATTTGAGTTTGCGACCATGGGTTCTCTCCACGATGTCCTGCATGGTATAGTCTTCATCTTGTCATTAGTTCATGCCTTGTGTCCCCACCCACCATACTACTGTTTCATCAGACCAATTTATATGAGAGGAGGCTCTTATTGTTTTGTATTTCTAAACACTATAGGTAGAAAGGGAGTCCAAGGTGCACAACCTGGTCCTACACTTGACTGGATGCAGAGAGTAAGAATTGCTGTTGATGCAGCAAAGGGATTAGAGTATCTGCATGAGAAGGTTCAACCTTCTTTAATACACAGGGACATCAGATCAAGCAATGTCCTCCTATTTGAGGATTTCAGAGCCAAAATTGCAGATTTTAACATTCAGAATCAAGCTCCTGACATGGCTGCCCGTCTTCATTCTACCCGTGTCTTGGGAACCTTTGGTTATCATGCACCAGAGTAATGTTTCCTAACCATAATTGATTTTTTATGCATGTGGCTGGAATTGTCTGTTCTCTTTAGCTATGTGATGAAGCATATCGCAACATCTCACAGTGGTGCAAAATCAGGCCATTCCATGCATGCCCTGGCTCACAAGTCAGAATGCTCTGCTTGTTGGTTGGGCTGTATGTGTACATTATCCAATATTTTTCCCTTTATAAACTTGACAAGCAGCGCATTTGAACTTGGAGGCAAACGACATCCCGTTGGACAAATAACCATGCAATCACTTATGAATCCCCATGTATTTGTAGTTTTGTATAATCCTAGTACCATATCTAAAAAAGGGGAAAAAAATCCAAGTTCCCATAGCAGTATTCATTTTAAGATGTTTGTTATTTTTAATATGATGTTTATGGTCCTATGAGTTAAGTTTCAGCCCTGCATGGCATATGACAAATTTGCGAAATGATTTCTATGAATTTCTTCCCATTAGATGCATTAAATTGTTATGAAGATAAAGGAAATTGGTTAGTTGAAGAAATGGTTTTATGAAGAAAAAATCATCGCACAAAGAATTGAGAAACCGTGGAAAACCATTTCCTTTTCCCAACAAATTGTCAATCGTGGGCTTGTCTTTTCTTCCTAGCACCTGTTTTAAAATCTTTGCATGGATATTTGTTGCAAAACTTCATAATGTGTTTTTAGAGAAATACCATAACTTCTATGACCACTATTGCAGGTATGCCATGACTGGTCAATTGACACAGAAAAGCGATGTATATAGCTTCGGTGTTGTCCTTCTAGAGCTATTGACTGGTAGGAAACCCGTGGATCATACAATGCCTCGAGGCCAACAGAGTCTTGTTACTTGGGTGAGCTAGCAACATATATTTATGCTGACATACTGAGAGTTGCAAAAAATGGCTTAAAATCATTAGAAATTGCTGGCCTAATACTTCTTTTTTCAATTTTATTCACCAGGCAACTCCAAGATTGAGTGAGGATAAGGTTAAGCAGTGCGTAGATCCAAAGTTGAAAGGGGAATATCCACCTAAAGGAGTGGCTAAGGTTCCCATTTCAAACCGTTTCTTTCTTTTATACCATTATAACCATACAATCATCAATCCTCGTATTGTAGAGTGCATTTAGAACGGAAGTTATTTCTTCTGACCGTTAAATTGCTAGTTTTTTCTCTTCATAGTTTAATTGGGAAATATCACGTCTTTTATTAAAGAACTGTTATTATTTTGAGTTACTTGTCTCAATTTCATTACTAGTGTTAGAGTATTATGGTCTAAAGTTCTCAAAAAACATTTGACAATCCATTATTAGTGTCCCACCATTGATATCTGTAGCTCTCAATAAACATTTTGTTATTTGATTCCAACCATTGGATAATTGATTAGCAGGCAAACTCATAATAAAATTTGGAACTATCATCTAGTAGAAGCTGCTATGTCTAGCTTAGATCCAAGTTGCATGGGTACAGTTACATGTGTGAGAATTTAATACAGGCACGAGATGTCCAATTTGGCATATCTCAAAAAATAGGATTTGTGGATTCAACACAATTTTAATAAATATAAGAATATTTATTTTTATAATAAAAGTAACATTTTAATAAAACAAATAAAAGTGAATGTATAGCTTAGTTTTAAAATTTCAATATTATAGTTAGGCTATGGGATATGTTGTGATGATATTTTTCACCATGCAAAACAATGTTGTGCCAACATTGACGTGTCTGAGACAAGTACATTGCCCATTTCAAAGAACCTTTGTAACAAAGGTTGATATCAATCGGAGTTATTTGGATCAAATTATCTTAATAAATCAATCATTGATCATTGTGATTTGTTGGCCTGGTGCTACTGGGATATGATTGAATATGTAATCTCTCTTGATTACCTATGCGATTTGATTCCTGTTGGAATAGCCTTATGAATAAAGTTGCCTCATCACATTGATAGTTCCTCTTTCCTCCTTAATGTTCACATTCTTCCTCTAATTTTCTCAACATGGTATGTAGAGCACATATCTAAAATGTCTATTGCTTCATTTTTTGGCCCATCACTCCATAAGGCATATCTATATGGCTGATGTCAGTGGTAATTTGGACGTAGAGCCCAACTAGGTCCTTGGTTGTGGGGGTTTCTTTCTTCTTCTTTTTTCTCTTTTTTTGAGAAGGTAACAAAATGGGTTCCATTTTTTGATGATTTAGAAGAATTAAGGTGATTTTTCGTTCTCTGGTTCAACATCTTTTGAGGGATGAAAAAAAAAAAAAACAAAAACAAAAAAATCTCAAAAAACTATAGAAAATTATGGTACTCTTTAATATGTATTTATGGCACCAAAATCTATTCTTCCTCAGAAAACTAGAGGAAATCATGTCTTTTCTCACCAACTCCTCTCTCTCTCTCTCTCTCTCTCTCTCTCACACACACACACACACATGTTCACGGTTGTTCTCTAATTTTATTATCATGTATCTCATGTGTCAATTTGATTGGTTTTTAACCTTCAATTTGATTATGCATAAGGTTGTAACAGTAAGAATTCTAACAATCCAACTGATGAAGGTTACTCGAAATCATACACACTTCCAAAACCATCAACTAAGATGAAATTTAGATTTGCATCATCAAATCTGAATCAAGGACTTCAACAATAGAAACCCTAATCCAGTTCTCACTTACTCAAGAAAAAGAAAGATGTCACTAATTTCACTAGGATAAATTTGATTGAACAAAATTCACCAATGAAATTAGGTGTTCAAAAAACTCAAGATGAATGTGGAATTGTAAATTTGAATGCAATGATATATGCACTAATTGAGATCCATAAGTAAGATGCAATTAAACAAACCATTTGTATGCATTAACTTAAATCTGGCACTAATTCAAATTGAAAATCTAAGAACCTTCTTAAGAACCAATTTGATTGTGGAATCTCAATCAAGAAATTATAAATTTGCAATACATGAACATTCAAATTCACCATGCAAAACAAAAATTAATTCAAATACAAACACAAATTAAAATTCTATGAACCAAACTAGAACTCACATCAAATGAGAGACTCTAACCATAGCTTTAAGCTTCAAATAACTTCAATCCCAAACTTGTGTGTCCAATGGACACCCAACCCATGTATTTATAGGGTTTGAAGCAACAAAATTGTAGGAAAAAAGACTTGCTAACCCGCCCAAGCAATTGCTTTTCTAGTTATTTGCTAACCCTAGCTTCCACCAATAGGAAAAATCCATGTGAAATTATTATCCTATATGTAAAATCAAAATATATCATAATTGTGACATGGACAAATCTAGACCATATATTCAAATCCTTGCTAAGCTTGAGGCCTCTAAATTCCCCTCCAAAAGATAGCACACGTCCAAGCCAAGGAATCATTCTAATTCCATCTTTGTTGTTCAAGCAAGCCTTAGGTGCCCACAACTTGCCATTCATGAAAGATTCCATGCCATGTGGCGCTTATGTGGCATCTATGTTGGCGATGATGTGGATGATGATGATGAAATTCAGTCCACCTTGCATGCAATAAATGGGCTTTTCAGGCCCAAAACACCATAAAACAAGCTTAGGTCCTCTCTTATCTGGGCTCAAAATCGCATGAAACCATCTTCCTCTAATGAAAATCTGCAATTGGTGTGATGGCCGCATCACAATTGATGGCTATAAAAAGAAGCCCATATCAATTATTAACGAATTGGTATATAACCATTGTTGATCATGTGTACCAACTTCAAATAACTCATGGCTTTAAAATTCATCTTGGTTTGATCTTTCCATCTGTTGATGGTAATGAAGATTCTAAATTTCCTACCAGTTGTGTGAAAATGTTAATGTATATCATCAGACACACATGAAAATGGTGTGCTATAGTTAAGTAGGCTTCATTTTTAATAATAAAATAATAGTAATGATGATGATGAAAATTAATAATAAACTACAAGTAGGCTATGCAAGGAGCCTTAAATCTACAGTATCGAATCATCAATAGTAAATTCATCATGTATGCCCAGCACCTTACAAGAATGTTTGTACTTTGTACATTGACCATGAGTTGTTTCGATGCAATCCAACAAATTGCATTTTGCAATATAGAGCTTAAGGGCATGTTTCATGCAGGTGAAAGATACCAAATCATGTTAAGAAATCATGAGTCATTTTTTATGATTGAATATCATGGAGAGTTCTCTCCACTCTCGCTTGGTTGATTTGTGAAAGTATTACGGTCATGGTGACTACTTTTTCGCACTTGTCAAAAAATCTCACCTGGTTGTTGCCATCGCCAACCAAATCCTCCATCAATTTTTACTCTGAACTCACACTAAATCACAAGTTTTTTTGTGATTATTTCTGTTTGGACACTAAAATTCTAGCACAGGTGTCCAATTTATCCATATGATCTATGGAAATTGGCATGGAGGTGACTGCTCTATGGAGAATAATTTTAGACATGATATGGATCGGATGGGGCGTTGTGGGGAGAAAAAAAGGAAGAGCACGGGATATGAGTGAGAGGTTGAGGAGAGGTTAGTGGTAAAGAGCACTTATAGGGCTGGTAGGGAAGAGGAAGGTGTGGGATAGTCTTTGAAAGTTACTTAAAAGATTTTTAGAGGAATGGAGAGAGGGATTATTTGGGTCTCATATTCAGGTGTGAAACCAGTGTTTGAAAAGAAAATTTTCCCAGACCATTTAGAGTAGTTTCTAATAAAGAGGCTTCAATGGCTCACTGTTATGAAATTTTGGGAGGATCCGCTGTTTGGATTTTGGAATTTAGGAGGAATTTGAGGGAGGAAGAAATAGAGGATTATGAGGTGTTACTAAGCAAGCTCAACAATACTAGTATTTGCTGTGAGGAGGAAGATAGAAGGATTTGGCTAGGTAATGCGGCTAGTGTTTTCTCACTTGAGGATTGTGTTAGGAGTGGTAGTAGTAGTAGTAGTATTTGTTCTAGGTCACAATGCTCAATTGTGTGGAAATGTAAGGCCCCACGTAGGGTCCAAGCTTTTGGTCGGTGTGCAATTCAGGGGAAGATATAAACTAAATGTGGTTTAAGGTGAGGGTTCCTTAGTGAGGATGTTGATTTATTTGTAAGATATTATTTTGTGATGGGTATTTGGTACAAATTCTTAAACTGAATAAGGTGTAGATAGGTTTTGGGAGGGTCCTTGGAGGAGATCATTGCTTAATGTGGAATGGTTCTTTCAAAGGGAATGCGAAGGTTGCTTGGCTTCTTATTCCATTGGTGGTCATTTGGTCTGGGTGGAGAGAGAGAGAAAGAATAGGAATTTTTTAGGACAAAGTAGGGACAAGGAAGAGGTTTTTGAGTCAACAAGGCCAAGCTTATTATAGTCATGACGAGCTTTTTAAGGGTTTTAATCTTTCTTGATCAATGATTTTATGGTAATTGAGAGGGGTGTATTTTAGAAAGTGTGAAGAAAAGGAGGGTGAAGGAAAGATGGTGCACTTCTATTTCTATCGATGGTTTGTTAAAATTCAATATTGATGGAGCTGCAAGAGTTAAACTAGGGCGAGTAGGGTGTGGAGGGGTGTTGCAAGATCATAGAGCCAGTAGAAAGGTTTTTTTTTTTTCGTTTTTGTGGGACCTTTGGTTATTGGAGTTTCAAATGAGGCAGCATTATTGGCCATTGAAAAGCTGTTGAAGTGTGGAAGGAGGTGGGTACAAAGAAATTGATAGTGGAAGGGGACTCAGAATGCTACTGGGTGGTCAATGGTAAATGATCTCCATTTTGGAAGTTAATCCCATTAAATGGGGATATTAGGATACTCATTGGCAGGATCGACTATCGGACTGGTGGATTTTTGGGCAAAATCTGCGGTGGAGAGGTCTGAGTTTGTTAAATCCTTTTACCTATTTTATTATTGTCAGCTTAGCAAAAAAAAATCACAATTTGGTTCTTTACACTGTCCTTCTGTACTTGTTCTTTTTGTGGAAATAAAAACTCTAGTTATGGTTTTAATAGCGTGTGTGTGTGTGGTTCATATTTTTTTTTTAAATTAAATTGAGCATTTGCACTTCTTGAGCTTAGGCTTTTGGTCTAGGCTTGAACTTTCATATAACTGGGCTGAAGTCCGGGACAATTTTAAATTGGGCTTACTTTTTTTGGCCACAAAACTAAATCCAATTAAGCCACATTCTTAGGGCTTTCTCATACAAGTTGGAAGGACTAGGTCCTTTTGCCTAAATAGGCTCATGAGTGTATTTTCAAGTTCTTTGTCACATGGGTATTCATTGCATTTAAAGAGAACGGTAATGTTACTCCTACAACCTTCCTGTTTTTTACAACCATTTTTCCAAAATCTGAAAACATATACCTATATATGTGCATTAGTTTTATGGTTTTTTATTTGAAATATTTTACCCATGCTTTGATTTCTTTTAATTTTATTCTACGATTTAATCTTTCAAGAATGTTACATGTTACATCCTTTCTTTTGGTGGAAATATGATAAAAATCATTAGACCATTTGTCGGTCACTTAACATGGTTTCGGCCATATGGGCGTTTCATAGGAAAGAGTTTTTAAATACAGGGAGAGAAAGGGAGTAATGCAAGTTAGTAGTAGGTAATCTTGATTAAACTGTAGTGTCGATAGGGATATGTGACCGCATAACTTTTTTCTTTGTGCAGCTGGCTGCTGTGGCAGCATTATGTGTGCAATATGAATCTGAATTTCGGCCCAACATGAGCATTGTTGTCAAGGCAATGCAACCACTCCTCACACAGAAGCCTCCTGCTCCATCTCCTGATCCAGTTCCTGATACTTGAATGATCAATCAGCACCATCTCTCTCTCTCACGTGCACATGCACACACACAAACATGTCTGGGAACTTGTATTCATGCACGGCTTGGTGGTTCGTATTCCCGGAAGTTTGGCGGTTGATTTACATTTTTTTGGCATGTATTGCACAGAATTTGGATGGGAAGTTTGGTTGGGCATCTTCTTGTTTGCAAACCCCTGTTTGTGTGTATAATTCATCTGTTTTTGCAGTGGCAATAGCAAGCAGATGATGCTGTGAGTGTCAATTTAACGACGGCACCAGGTTGTGTGGGACAAGGGTTATTATATATATATATATATATATATATATATTTCTTGTATGTTTTTTCTCCTCCCTCTTCTTCTCTTGGTATGTAATTATTAGAATAGTATGTGCATCGACGTTGCCACCTCCACCTCTTCTGCACGTCACATTTACTGTGACTCATCCATCCCAATGCTTACAAGTATTTTATTTTTAGTTTTATTGCTTTCTCAATCTGGAGAAATAAGAGCATTTTTGTTCTTATCATGGTCACTGGTTTGATGAATAGTAAATAGTGTTTTTTTTTTTTTTTTCTCATCCAAATTAATATTGGGATACACAACATTATACAAGTGTTATTAGCACCGAAGTTAAAATAAAAATGGAACTCACATCAGGCAATACACAGAAGACCTGATTTCCAATTCCTATTGTATCTTCCATCCAAAGGAAATCGTTTACTCATTCACTGATTCCGATTTATTTAGAGAGAGGCTTTTATTTTACTTAGTTTAAATTAGGTGACCTATATATATTTCATAAAAATATTTTTTAAATTTCTATAAACAATCGTTTCTTCAATTTTGTTGAGTTTAGGCCCCATATTAAACATCAAATAATCCAAACTTAGTCCCGAACAATGATCTGAGCTTATCATTGCTCATCTTTTCAAAATTTAGGCATATTAAGTTCAACCATTTGAACTATTATTTGCTAGGTGTTGAATTCAAATAACGAAATGTTCTATAGATTATTCTAATTCTCCTTTGTTATGTTCTCTTCACGATGATCTATTACTCCCTCTGTCCCAAATTAGTTTATCTTATATAGATTTTGGAATTATCTCAAAATAGTTGTCTCATTTGTATTTGAGTAGTATAAAATGTGTTGAAAATGGATGAGATCACATGAGTGCTAGTCTTATATAGAGAGTTTCTTAAAAATACAAATATTTTAAATGAGATAACTAAAATGAGACGGAAGGAGTATAATTCTAACAAATAAATAAATAAAACAAAACCTCAAGAGTGAAGGTGCAATTTGTAATTTTAAAGACCATCAATTTTTGCAAAATGACAGCAATCGAACTATAAATGAGTTAGATTTGAGATTGATTTGAGCAAATTTGAATTCTAGATGCAATGATGTAATCTAAAAATCTAGCCCATACATCCAAGTCTACATTCTTAGTTGATCATATACAAATTTCAAATTAGATTCTCTATTAGTTTTTTATTTTGCACTTAGACATGTGCATCGGGTGTGGCTCTATGAAGAATGCTTCAAGCGGGATCACACATATTTCATTAAATTGATTGTTATAATTAATTAAATTATACACTATTAACTACAAAAATATTATACAAATAGAGCCATCAACATGGCTCTCTTTAAATGTATATATACACTTAAATTATAGTTTATGTTATGTACATGTCTATATTGAACTAATATGGATTTCATTTAAAGTGTTAAAAGAACTGCTAATATTTATTCAGGTGCTCATCATAACACAGGATGAGTCTTTCAACAGACACGGGTTTTAGTGAACTTCTCATTTTACCCCCATCTGTCCATACGGAGAAATTAAAAAATCAGACATTCAGAAATCGACTGCACCAACTGGATCACTTTTCAGTGAATCGGTGCATCGATTTAGACACTTTCACATCTCAAGAAATTAGTGCACTAATCAGATCACTTTCCTCAAATTCCCTTTTTTCAGTGAACCGATCCAGTGCACCAATTCACTGGAAAGTGAACTAATTCTCTGAAAGATTTTTCAATGATCCGATCGGTGCACCGGTCTAGTACACCGATTCACTAGAAAATATAAAAAGAGTATTAAGGAGGTTTGATTCGCCTAACTATTCTCTCTACATAGTACCTTACGAGAATAAGAATACTTATATTATATGTAGGATAGATCGAATGAACGCACTGACTTAAGAGCTCATATGCTTGAATAGATTATCATATAAACTATCAAACTATCAGAGTAAGACCCACTAGATCATCCTAAATCTTGATTTTTTTCAAATAAACAACTGCATTATTATTTTTTACCTATCATAATCAATTTAGTGGTGAAGATGCATTATATTAGCACCACCTAAAGTTAAATCTATATCTAATGAAAAATAAGCCCGTTATGAACTTATGGGTGAGACAATATACAAAATGCAATTTTCCAGAGGAACATGCCATTTTTATCATATCTTATGGTTTTTCTTTTTAATATATAACCTTAACCTATAGCATTTGGATTGATAGGTTAGCAAATTTGAATCTCTTTATTTCTAAATCTCTTAAATTCAAAAGTGAACTTGATTTTTAAATATTAAACAAATCTAAAATTTGTATCTAAATCTATTTTTTTATTAATTTTTAAAAATTTCAGATTTTATATGTCCATTTTTATATATTCCTCGTATTAACGTGGGCTTGTAACCTGCACTGACACGTGCCGGCACCTGATTGGAAAGGAAAAGGCGGGCAAATAACATTCCTGCATATAAAATTATAAATGCATGCCTCCCGTTTCGAATCACTGTTCTTTCAGAAATACTCTTCTCTTCCTCTCGTATTCAAGCATTCTCTCTTCCTCTCATATTCAAGGATTCACTGATCAAACTTTAGAATCAATAATGGCCGTATGTCTCGATCCCAATGATATCGACGTCTCTGTCGCCGAAGACAATCAAGAAACAGAGGAGAACAGTATAGATTTTGCACTTGGGCATGGAAATTGCGAGAGTGACTTCTCGGATCTTGACAAAGAAGAGCGAGAGAACAATGAAATGGGAAGAAGCGGATCTGGGTTGGTCCAAGGGAACGAAGATCCTTCAGAATCCTTTTCTGGAGCCGTTCAGAATCTTGGGAAGAATGAGATCCTTGCAAAATCCCTGGGAATTGATGAGAATTTGAATTCTCTTTGTGCATCTTCCGTGGAAAATGGATCGAAAATGCTACACGGTGTTCAAGATGAGGGCATGATTGCAAGTAATTGGAGAAGCATGGTAGAAAATTGCAAAGATTTCTCAACCACAGACAAGAAACAAGAAATGGGTGAGAGTCCTTGCAATGTTAAAAATCAAAAGGGATTTGAAGAGTTGGATATTGGCCCTGTTCTTGAAGTTGGAAATGATGACGAGAAGATTGATATCCGGAGATTAGAAGGAAGCAAAGAGAAATCTCTTTCTCTGATGTCTCTCTTTTCTCGTTCGTCCCTGAAAGACCATGAAGAAAAGCAAGACACTGTAGAGACAACAAAGCTTGGATCTGTTCTTGATGTTCTAGGTTATGGTAAGAAGAATATCAGCATGAGCTTGGAAAGTGTTGTGGATAGATTGGAGCCGGTGATTGGGTCTGTTCTTGAAACTCAAAACAATGGAAAGAACACAATTGATTTCAGATGTAGGGAAGGCACTACAGAAACCCATGAAATGGACATTGCTCAAAAAGATATCGCCTGTAGAAAATTGACGCAAATCACTGGAGGGATCAAGCTCAACCCCGTCGCCAATTCGAAGGACGTAGGACAAAGGCCAGAGCGCCTTTTCGGAGGGCAAAATTGCATGGCAGGAACCAAAAAAATGCGGCAAAAGGACAACCAATTGGACATTGTTTGGGAGGGATGTGAGGGAGTGGTCGAAAGTCTCTCTGACAAAGAAGAAAAGCAAGCAAGGATTGCAACTCATCGAGCTTCTGCCACCGATGGTGGTCAAAGAAGCAGAACGAACAAGAAAAAGAATGGCTCCAACATCAGTGGGAAAAGCACAGGTAATTACATACAGAAGAAGGCTGGCAAAGGAAGGGGTGAAATTCGAAATTTTCAGAAAAGGGAGAAGAGATTCAAGCAACGGTACTCAAGAGCTGAACTGCTGGCGCTGAGATTTATTGATGTTGAAGAACAGAACAAGAGGTGGAGTGAGATATACAAGAGATTAAGACCAGTTGTTGCAAGAGAGATCGATCAAATTGCTTCATCAAATTGTCAAAGGCAGAACCCTGTGAACAGAAATGGAGGTCAGAACTTGGGAAAGAAGAAAGAAGGAGGACTCCTACAGGGTATGAGTTTCTCTATTTTTCTTTTTCATTTTAGTTTTAAAAATTTGTCATTTGTTCCTAATGGGTAGAGACTAATGCACAAGTAATTCTTGGCTTTGAATGTTATATTTAACATGAACACTAGATGGTTTCATTCTGAGCCATACGGTTTTCCGAATTCGCATAAGCTATTTATTCATAAATATTACTTGATTCATTGAGGCATAAGATAGAGAAGGGGAAAAAATTACAATTGACTTGTACTTAGAAGTAACCTGAACAATATCAAGGCCATTTCTTACCTCCTACAAGGTTGCAACTTGCAGAAATCTGCAATATTCTTAATATTTAAGAAGTTTTACACGAGCTCTAATCTCTATATTACTTACCATTTTTTTAACTATTCCATATGGTTCCTGGATCCTTATAGATTTGTGGGGAGTACCTTTCTTTGATATGTTGTGACTGGGTATGTGTATTGGGTACAATATCTGTGTCTATGGTCAGCTATGACTGAATGTATGATAAAATTAAACTCACTTATGCAAACCTATATTTAAATAAACAAATTGCTATATTTTTTATAATAGACATATCATGAGGCCTTAACCCGAAGGGGTTGGAGTGATGGCCAGGATCCCACCTCAAGAAGTGAGAGTACTAACTTCGATTCGCACTCCACTCCGAAGGGCCACTCCCCGTAAAGTTATTCGGTGTGTGTGGGTAAGGAGGCTTGCACATGCTCCTTGAATTAGCCAGGTGCTCTAAGAGGCCCACCTTGATAATAAAAATAAAAAAATAAAAAGTATTATGAGGCCTTCATACACACCAGCATCCTAGTATAGTCAACTGTTGTTTTTCAATGCTGAATGTCATTCTCTACTTCTTGGTCTGCAGATTGCGCAGAAGCTCCATACACAGCACCAGTGATTCAATGGAGACAAAATTCAAATTGTCAAGCTTATATCTGGTCGAGCATTCTCCCCTCTCCCTTTGGTCAACCTTGTCTAACATATGATGGAGTGCTCTTCACGTCTGAACCACTGCTCAGCCCACCACCTCTTCTGCAAGGTGAACCAAGTAGCAGATACCCTTTCCATGCTTCACCAGTCTAGACACTGTGAATGGAATGCCTCAACAGATGGATCGCATGCTTCGTCTTTGTTTGATGGTGATTTTTTGCCAATAATTTTGTTCTTTTTTGTCAATTCTCCTTTGACACCGGCCCTTCTAGGCTTCTGTTGTTTCAATGTGTACTTAAAAGGCAGTCAGTCTCTGATTGTCTCTGTCATTCCATCAAATTTGAGCCCAATTACACTTCAACTTCTATCTTCATGGAAGTTTTGTGTGTGTACACATGAATTTGGAATTGAAAGAGTGACCATAATTCAGCATACAGTGTGATGTCTCAAAAAATGTTTCATTCCGAGTAGCCATTATTCATCTGAAAATGTTGTTAAAAATGCTTGTTTTGATTTTTAGTACATGATTTAAATTGAATTTACTCCTTGAATAGAAAATTATTCAAGTATGGTTGAGCCATATCCAACCTAAGATGTTTCCAGAACAGGCAAAATGAAGAATCCAGGTATCTCAGATCAATAGTGTTTCAAACAATCCAATAAACTGAGCAAGATGTAATCTTGAGTTCGACTTCCTTTACATCTGAGTTTATCAACAGATTGGAAAAGTGTCATCTAGAATTATGCCAATTATCTAGGTCTAGGTATTAAACTTGTAAGTCATACCAAAGAACTTTGACATAAGTAATAGAAAATGCCTAAGGATTAAATACTAGTGAGAACCATTTTGAGGCCAGGTTGATCAACAATAGAAGCTTCTTTCATATTGAGATAACTTACAAAAGCTTTAGTAAAGAAAAATTTCCACATAACTCGAGAAAAGAAAAGCCTCTAATAAGGTTGTAGATGCAAAATTTCAACTTTGAAAGCCTGTTAAGATCCTAAAAAACAGGAAAAATATTTTTTCTATTGAGATAGTTTGTTGATGAAAAACATGTTTCAAATGCTGAGTCAATGGCTTCACTAAGGAAGACTATCCCATGAATGGGAAACCACAAAAGTCCTTCTCTATTCAAGATGATTGAGAGTATGATATGGACAAGAACCTGCTTCAAGAAGTGAAAGTCTTAAGTTCAATTCTCACTCCACCTTGAAATACCACTATTCAGAGTTATCCGGTGTGTGTGGATAGAGAGGCTTACACATGTCCCGAGAATTAGTGATTGAGAGTATGAGAGAGGAATTGCAAAACTCTTATTTAAATCCTTTCCTACCAAAAAAAAAAAATATATATATATATATATATATATTCAGAATTCAAGTTCTAGGTTGTGCTTGGGCGAAGTGAAAATGGAAGCTTCCCCTGGACACTTAAATTTATTGTTATTGTTATTTTACAGTTAAATTTAAAAAAAAAAAAAATCTTGTGTCAACCAGCCATTCATTTCATATTGTTACATAGAGTTACTGGACACTTTTAATTTGGAATGAAATTTCTTTATATTGTCAAATCTATAAAACTCTCATTTCAATTGAATGAAATGGAATCCTATAAATGTGTTATACCACAGTGATCATTTCTCTTACTTTTAGAAAACCAACAGAAGCACCTTATTTTATCTGCTTAGCTGTAGCATCAGCCATCACGCATAATCCGGCGGAGCGATTAAGATCGACCAGCCAACCTTGGCCAACTAATACAACCAAGTATACAGCTAAAATGGCCAACTAGATAGCAATGACAAACTTTAAGTGCAGAGGGAAGCAAAACAATGAACAGGAAGATCAATGAGAAATATTGAGCAACCTTAGAAGCAGAGGCTTTTCGACAAGGCAATTGTCATCTAAACTGTTTCCTTAAAATGGGCATGACCTACATATTAGTGAGAGTTTGCACAGCTCATTCGGTACAGAGATTTACCATAAAGGTACAGACATGAACTTCCCCAACCAACTCCTCAGATAAGATAGAATTTTTAACATTCTATCCTTAAGTCATAAACAGCTCAATTGACAAGCTTCTAACCATGGCATTCTCACTGGTTGCTTTTCTCACTTCCCTTCTCTTAGCCTGAATTTGGTGTACATATTCTGCAATAATGGCATGGAATTTTGGAGCAAGTTTGCTTGATGAGGAAGTGTCAAAACCTGTCTTCTTCAAAGCCTGAGAAACATTTCTCCGAGATGCCTGGAAGTGGACAGTACATAGAGAAGGTAAAGCAGCTTTCAGCACTGGCTTCCCACAAATGATTGACCCAGTTTGCGAACTGAAAAGGTAGATAAAAACATTTTTATATGAGGATTTGGCAAATTGTTTCCATAGGCAAACTGTCTATCTAACGCCCATGGGACTTGAATCCACAGCCTCTAGACTATAACAAGCTGCCCTTGCTTTAGAGTTAAGACTATCATCAGAATTGACTGGAACAACAGTGTAAAGCAAGAAGATAGTATGGTCAGAGCATTAGAATAAAAAACAGAAATCAAAGTTACGACATGGTGATCAATTTCTACACACAAAGTTACAACGGTGAAGGCACTAACAGTGTAGTAAAATGAGGTTATCGTTGGATGGTCTAAAGGCTGTGGAACCTTGGAAGGAACATCATATTGATTTCGGAAGTGACTCGTCACTCATCCATTGTAGAAAAGTTACTACCTTCTACCTCCTTGGAATGTTTTTATTGTTGGCGAGAAATGAAGAAGAGATTGGCAGCACCACGATACACCATTAGTTACATAGTAGAAAGCAAATTTATGGCATGTTGTCTTGCCAACAAGGCCAGCTATATGAAGATTAATGAACTGTTTTGTAATCCTCCAGAGTTACTTGTGCAGGCTAGAGGGCTCTTCTTCTGGAGAAAATGGGTCTTCCAGGCATCAGATTGAAATAGAATAAGCGGGTGCCTTTTTCCTATTCATATTCAAAAAAATTCTTTCTTTACTTCAGATGGCCTTTGTTTCACTTCCTAAATTTTACTGCTGGAGATAGGACCAAATGGATTCCTATTGCAAATTTCCTAAAGTAACTTTGAGATAGGACAACATGCTTCATGCTTTTGCATAAATACTAAAAAATTTGCAAAATGGAGTGTTTCAAACATTAGGTTATTGCTCCACTTCCTACATCTACTTTCCATCAACTGCCCACATCAATTTCACATCCTGGAAACTATAATCCAGTAGTGTCAACATTCCATACATCAAATCTAATTGCTGGAACTATGAGAACAGCATTACTTACAATTTGCAACAGTTTAATTTGATCAACACAAGTATATATTCCAAAACATTAAAAATTAAACGTCAAACTTAAAAAGATTAATGATAGAGGGCCCCTATTTTTATGTTTGGAGGCACTCCTATCCAAAATGGCAAACAATCATATTTGATTTATAAAAGACAAAACTACATTTGATTATTTGTTATTTTTGGCAGGAGTGTTTTCAGTAAAAAGGGGGTGCTTCTATTTGTAGCCACTAAAAATCCTGAAATGGGCAAAAATAAAAGCAAACAAGAGAAAATGAAAAATCAATGACTAAAACAAACAACTCTTATAAATAAGGAAAGTAGTTTCTTGGAAAATAAAACAGGGGGTGCTTCTATTTGTAGCCATTAAAAATCCAGAAAAAGAAAAGAAAAAACAAACAAGAGAAAGTGAATAACTAATGACTAAAACAAACCACTTTTGCATATAAGGAAAGTACTTTCTTGGAAAATAAACCACTTGAACTAGAGGTACGAGTGATTCTAACAACTTTTGACATTAAAATGATTATTTTTCAAGATAGTATTTTCCTTTCTATGCACCGAAACTACTTAGTAAATAACCATTTTTACCATAATAGACATGATTACTTGGCAAAAAGGGCCATTTCTGGGAAAGTGCTTCCTTTTAGAGGAAATCAGTTGCACCATTTTTTCCAGGAAAATGCTTTCCTTTCCATAGTCATGCTTTCAAGCAGTCTCTAAAAAAATAGAAACCTCTACAAACGAAATGAAGCAAAAATTCAAATTGAAACCTCTTGATGACATAGCCGCAAGCCTTGTAGAGCTTCTGCTCCTTATCAGAGAGTATATGCTGGTGGCAATAGCTCGTCAATGCCATCGCCTTCGATTTACACCCGGAATATGAGCACAGCCAGTCACCTTCCCCGCAATTTCTGCACCCATATTTATTCCAACCGATTCCATTCTCCCCGCTCCCTTCCACGGCCACAGCGGCGGTGGAGGTGGAAGCACATTCGCCAGCTCCCTCTCTTTCAGCCCCTCTGTCTTCATCTTGGACAAAAGGGCTTATTCCGAACCTCCAGTAGTATTCCCTGTACTTGATGCGAAGGTGGTCCACAAGAGACCAATAATGAGTACGGTAGAAGGAAGCGAGTTGCTTGAGTCGGCGGGAGCGGCGAAGGAGGAGCTCTTGGCGAGTGATGAAGTGGGAGCCGGCGAGGAGAGAGTCATGATCAGAGCCGTGGATGGAGAGAGGAGGTGGGTCTTTGGGACAATAAGTGATGGCGATGTTGGGTCGGTTATTTTTCCATTGGCTGTTTGGGTTTGAGGGATTTTTGTGTTGGGACTGCATGGGAGGTGGGTGTAAGGCGTCGTGGCGGTGGTGGTGGTGATGGCGGCGGCGGCCGCAACCCGCAGAAGTGACTGGGAAGAGGGTTCACAGCATGTTTCCTTCTCCCTCGCCGTGCCAAAATGTCGCCGAAACTCCATTTAATTTGAGAAATGATGAGCTGTATTAAAATATAAAATTTTAAAAAAAAAATTAAGGTTTTTCTCTTTTTAGAGACATCATTCATTAAATTTTAAAATTAAATCTCATATTTTACTTCAGTTACATGTTTTAGAAAGCAAAAACAATGATCCATAAAATTCGACTTGTCATTTCACTTTTTTAATTTTATATTTTGAATTTTAATTTTACAAATTACTAATTTTTCATTTTTATTATATTACAAAGCTACAATATTTAGAAAAAAAAAAAAAATTCATCATCTGTCAATTTAACTTATAAGTTAATTCATGAAAAATATATAGTCTCCCTAAACACCTCAGTTCCTCCACAACTTAAAACAAATAAAAAGGGAAAAAATTGTTAAGCTTTTCTAAAATACAATATACCTCCTATGATGAAAAAAATATAATACATTAAGGACATTTTTTATGAAATTAAACTCATAAGTTGTTAATTTTTACAAATTTATGATAAAACGTAGGGGTTTTCTTCACTCATTAATCAAATCACACAACTTTGAGGCCTAACCCATGAAGATCACCACCTGAATCTAGTGCAGAACCAAAAAAAAAATCCGACGAGTTTGATATATGAATTTTGAAATTAAAAGGGGCAAAAGTACAAATTCTTTTATAATTTTTGGGGCCTATTCTAAATCCAAAACTATGAGGGACTTTTTGAAATTTTATGAGGGCCATGCTCTCTTGAGTCTTGATTAAAACAAGTTTTTTAGCCAATCGACCATTTAATGCAACCTTTAGTTTTAAATTTAGATCTATATAGAGGTCAATATTATTGAAGTAATTGGCTAACATGGCCAATAAATTTAGCATATAGGCCAATTTATTTCAAAATTTGATAATAAAAGTTTTTATTTCAATCAAAATTTAAAAGTCAAAGTATACCAATATACCATTATGCTTCCAAAAGAGTATAATTTTACAAGTCTCTAAATTATTTCAATTTGGTCTAAAAATTGTTAGTTCAAGCCCTATTGGTAGCATAAATATAGTCAAGGTTCAAAAAAAAATTGTCAAATCTAATTATAAATGTCAAGTTCTTTGATCATTCCGTCTGAATCATAAGATTTTAACTTCAATAACGATGATAAGTGAACAAAATGACAAGTTCTATGTCACTTGCTATAAAAAACACAGGGTGTCTTTTATCAATTTCTCATGAGGTCCGCCTCTATTTATTTATTTTTATTGATCATAATATAAAGTCAAGTTATGGAGTCAGCCATTAGAACCAAAAACCTTTTTTGGAAGTTTAGAAATTGATTACAAGTTAATCATCTAACTTCAGTGTTTAGGCAATGGGTTATCAGCTTGTCATCAACCTCTGATCATACAAGCAGCATTTTCCTTAATGCACCTCAATCAAAGGTTAGTTCAAGTGTTCAAGCAAACGAATTTTACAGTCCAAAATGCTAACTTCATGATTCAACTCTTGAATGCAATTTCCAGTTATCAAGCACGCCAATCTTCCAAAATCATTACAAGAATCCATCTCTGTAAGTAGGTTCTTCCTTGATGGCTTTCAGGCTCTTTGTCAACCAGATAGCTGTCTCCCTTGGGGAAGCTCCATTCCTCCCAAATGGCTTCAAGACACCTGCAAGTTCATTGAGTCTACTATGCTCAAATAACTGAGCACACAACTCCAACAAAGATTCCAAGGCCTCAGCCCTTTCTTGATGGGTTTTCGTACCCAATACCTCGCAATCACATTTATAAGATTCAGTATATGTGGAAGAATCTTTGTATCTTATTCTGGTTTCTTCAGCGCTAGGTACTTTGACAAGTTCCTCAGTTTGAACAGAGGCGTCGCAATTTACGTGAGTTGGACCACAAGTAGCTGAAGGCTGGAATGTGGGGAATTCAAATCTGCACTCACTGTCAGGTAGAGATTCTATCTTTTTGGAAGGTATCGAGCCCAAACTCTTTGGAGGGTCAGATTCTTCCTTCTGAATCCTACTGCTGGGCATAGTGGCATCTGAGGTGGTGTAAGTGTGATCACCTGAGCTGCTAAATGGCCATGCAGGGAAGGCACCCTTAGTGCATTCAATCACGTCAGCTGAGTGCAGTTCCCTTCTTGGGCTTACTGCTGAGCAAAATAAGCCATCCTTCTCTTTAATCATGCTGCTCTTGCACTGGCTTCTAGCCAGGCTATCTCGTTCTTGTTTTGCATGGCCTATTTTTCTTAATGGAGAAGGGCAAAAGGCTGGGGATGGGGCAACAATACATTCAGCAATGTACTTCTGCAAATGATGATGCTTCAACAGCTCTGCGGCCTAAGATCAGTCAGCAATAAGCAATTAATTGTCTATTCTTGAAGTGGATGCTCTCTCTCTCTCTCATGAGAAAAATGAAAAGTGGATGCTTACAGTCGGCCTGTGGTCTGGCTTCTTTCTAAGCATGCTCTTAATCAGACTCTTCCTGCAATTAATAGCTTGAAAGTGAGCTCAATCAAATGCAGAATATGGAATGTTTCAATGCCAAAGCTTGAATGCCGGGATCAGGCCAAGAAGGTCAAAAAGGCAAAGCTTATTGATTTCCTCAAGGAAATCAAATCTGCAAAAAAAAAAAAAAATTGGGTTCAATCCATGTCATTTGACCGGCACTATGATATCTGACATTGTTCGAGCTGTGAAAATTTGATGCATTTGTTGTTTATGTCAAAACCTGTTTAGGTTGGCTGCAAACGAGTCTCACGTTGGAAGTGTAGAGAGAGATCTAGGGATTTATAAAGGACTTGAGTCACTCCACCTAATAGGCTAGTCTTTTGGGATGGATACAGAGTCCTAACAAAACCTTTACTTCCATTAAAAATGAATGATATCTTGTCTAATAAAGTGAGGACAACCTCTCTCTTTTCGTCATTTAAGTTTTCCAAAAACCCCTATGAGAAACGAAATTCTTGAAGGAGAGGAAAATGCCTTTCTTTCTATGTTTTTTTTAATTCTCAGCAAAGTGCCCTTATTCCATTGAAGAAGAGGAGAAAAGAGTCATTTTCTATACTCTTCATTTTCCATTAGTTGGAAAATGACAAACAGCACCTCAGGGTCAGCTCCCAGAGGAAACCAGTTCCTCCTGCTGTATGTTGGTAAGAAGGGAAAGAGAAGAATTTGAAGGTAAGTGATCTTTTTGGGCCTTGTTGCTTGCTAAGATCAAGGCCATCAGTAATTGAGCGGGGCTTGCAAGATAAATAATCCAAGGATCAATCAGTGTACAGTCAGCATATAGATTGGTTTTCATTGATATTTATCCCTTGAAATTGGGGTTTCAGACTAAATGTTCGATGTATACTCTCTGGGTTATCCACATCTGCTGAATTTTTTTCTTTTCTGGAGCCATCTGGGTTTGGAGTTTCAAATATGAGAGATTATTTAGCCATTAAAGAAGGATTACAGATACTAACATCAAAATTCTATGGTTGAGTTGTAGTAGCAAGAAATTTATGGAATGCAATTGAATGGGCTAGTGGAGTGGAGAGGGAGCCTTGTCATTTGTTTCATGTCCTCAATGAAATAAAGTCTAGGATACACGGGAACTTTCCATCATGTGCTTTGAGAGGCTAATGCAGACGTGAATTCACTAGAAAACCTAGGTTCTGAAAGGGGGATCATTCTGTAAATGGAGTTCTGTGAGAGTTTCTGCAATTTCTGCCATTTGTACATAACTGGCTGTCCATTCTCTTGTTTGGCATTCCTGCTCTTGTATATTCTTCCACTTGACAATGTTTGTCATTACTCTAGGAAAGGCATTCAATGAACCTACATCAAGGATATCATCATGTGCCGAAAGTAGCTAGCATAAGCAGATCTAGCATGGATGGGTGTTGAAAGGGAGGAAATTGTTGTCATAATTGCATTTGGTAATTAGCATAGTTACTTTTTTACATCTGTACTTTGTGGGCCATCCCTTTCTGTTGCTGGGAAGCCAATTATTTTGTATCTTTAATAATTTTTCTGTTATTAGAAAGAAGTTTCTGGTAACCTAATATCTCCAGATTTGCTTGGGTTATCTAGTACAATGTGCTAATGTCGATCATGTGTCTGCAATGGTTGAATGTGTTAAGTGGTTCTGTTATAAAGGAAATGATGTCACTGTTACACCATGCAGGAGTACCCAAAAAATAAAGAACCTTTACCAAGGAGAGAACCTCAAGTGGAAAGTAACTCACAGAGAAGAAGAATATATGCTAGGAAGTGTGCCAACAGATGATCGGTTTATCTTACTTATTAGACCAGGCATGTCCTGTTCAATTTGTGCTGGAGATTAGTAGAATGTGATAGAGGCTGGCAATCAGGCACATCAGTTCAAGAATGGAAAAAGACATGTTGATCATAGCCTTGAGCATGTAAATCTACATAATTTACAATTCTATAAGGGAAATAAGTATTTGATGTTTATGAAGGTGTTTATGGGGCAGGTCACCTTCTCTGTCAGTTATAAAGATGAGTAGGTAAAGAACATGTAACTTACAGTTGCTCTAAAAGCAGGTCGATGCGAAGTTATTTCAAACATACAGCAGCCTTTAAGCACTCAAAAGGATAAAGAAGCATTTGTCAGGATCCAAAACAGAAGACCCATACCCGCATATGAAAGATGTGATGAATACATGCAACGAAAATAGAAAGGGGCCGGCATCAGTGAACAGACATTAGCAGATGCAGGCTTCTAGCACAACATATTCGTGAAATCTGAGCACTCTTGCTTACGCAAACAAGCGCAAAAGGAAACAACATGAACCTCACCTAGAGACCACATATCTGACTTGGAGCTGTATGGTATATCTGCAAGGAGTTCAGGGCACATGTTGCTTGGAGTTCTCACCACCTGCATGGTCTTACCACTATCAAAGCAGGATTGAAACCTGAAAGCAATATCATATTCAACATATAGACTAACACCAACTTTGATATCTATCATATTAAATATATCAAAACCTTAAACATTAGATGATTATTGTGATACCCCTCCCTCCCCTAGAGTCCCACATCAGTGGGAAACAAAAGGGAGGGTGGGTTTATATTAGCCACCCATGTGTAACTTAGTGTGAGGCCTTCCAGTCCAGTGGATGGGTAGTGGAAACAAAACCTTGAGGGGTGGACCCAAAGAGGACAATATCACGCTCCGTACTCTGATACCAGGTGAGGCCTTTTGGGCCAGGCTACGTGGGCCCGGGCCTAAGAACAAAACCGTGCGGGTTCGAGCTTATGTGCGAGGCCCAAAGCGGACAATATCACACTGAGTCAAGCCTAAGCCCTGTGTGTTCAGGTCGGGTCGTTACAAATGGTATCAGAGCCGAGTTCAACACTCGGACTGTGTGGGCTTTCCTCCTTCCCCTGTAGTTGCTGAGCTGGACCGGATCGAGCCGGGGACGGCTCAAGGCTTTAGGGGGGGTGATTGTGATACCCCTCCCTCCCCTAAAGTCCCACATCGGTGGGAAACAAAAGGGAGGGTGGGTTTATATTAAGTCACCCATGTGTAACTTAGTGTGAGGCCTTCCACCCCAGTGGATGAGTAGTGGAAACAAAACCTTGAGGGGTGGACCCAAAGAGGACAATATCGCGCTGCGTACTCTGATACCAGGTGAGGCCTTTTGGGCCGGGCCATGTGGGCCTGGGCCCAAGAACAAAACCGTGCCGGTTCGAGCTTGTGTGCGAGGCCCAAAGCGGACAATATCACACTGAGTCAAGCCCTAAGCCCTGTGTGTTCGGGTCGAGTCGTTACAATTATGGTATCAAAATAATTCTGTCAAGGGAAAAGGAAATTGGAGGAGGATGTCCCAAATCCCAGTTTTGTTTCATAGAGGGTCTAGGGGTTCGCTTGTCATGATTAGTGCAGCCTAATTTTTTTCCATGTTTTTTTTTAAATAAAATTAATTAATATTTCAATCTGACTGTTGGAATCCTATTTTGTTTTCTGATCTTTGGATTTTTTAAGCATGAATTAAGGATTTTTGCAATGCACTTTTTATTTCTCCTTTTCAGTTTCGCTTTATTTCTTTCAAAAGGGAGAACTAACCCTGCTGCCCAAGAAAAAGACAAAAAAAATTACTCTCTCTCTCTCTCTCTCTCTCTCTCTCTCTCTTGTGTGTGCCTTTAAAAGGCATTGGATTGACTTGGCACTTTACTACAATGATCAAATCCAATGGTTATTGGAGGAAACAATTGAAACTGGAGATTCGAGAATTGTTTACAAGAGATCAGCCTTTTCTTGTTTCACTCCTCAACATCCACAAGCAATGATTTGGCTTCCTAATGGATTGGATCTCACAAAATGAACTAGAATCTCTACGGCACATTGCTGTCCTAATCCTCTCCTAAAACATTATGGAAGAGGATCTCTCTCTCTCTTCAATCTCGGGATGCCTTGATCATCCAAGCCTTTCCCTCTTATAGGGAAAGGGTAGATAGAAGAAAAGGAGGAAGTTTCCTTCTAAAATTGGCTTTCCAAACTTCTCTCTCAAGTAACTAATTACTATTTTATGAGGGGTGCATTTAGCAAATTGCCACATGGTACATGTTGGACTTATAAAAATCCTTGACACACTCTCTCTCTAGTTTTTCTTCATGTTTTATTCGTATCCAGAGCCAATCAACAGTGCACTGAACTGTCTTCTCTTGTTCAACTCAAGCTTAACTTTGCTTCCTCACAGATTAGGTTGGTTGATTCTCTGTCTCGGAACCATCATTCTTAAGACTTATTTTTAAATTTGAAAAAAATCCCAATAGCCCATTTGCACCGAGATTTTCTGCGTACCTCATATTCTCAAGATAACATTATGCACTTCCATTTATATCATTGAAAATTTGTAGGGCATGCAAATCTTCTATTTACTGTGATACTAGAGTTTTTTCTCATTATTTATACAATAGTGCTGATTGCATTACAGACATGGATGCACCAAAAATCAACTTCTATTCTGGTTTCTGAAAGATAAACTGACAAAAAATCAATGTTGCAGAACAGATGCCTATCCAAACTCCACCTGATATTATTTTGCACCTGCATGGAAAGCATAAACCATCCAACCCTGCCTGTTGCTTGGCAAGATGAGTAACTCAATGTGTGATTTAGCAAGCCGTCCACATTTGATTGCTATCTTGGATATAATTTTCTTTCAGGTTTGTAATGGAAGTTTCATAGTGACTACATCAGTCCGCCTCCTATGCAAATTATGCAAGCCATGCATATCGACCTAAACAAACTATTTTATGGGAACTACTTAGCAACTGTGTTGATTGATGTGAGTGTACCAGACTATCAGCTGATACAGGAGCTGAATTGGCTGATACAGCTGTGAGTTTTAAAGGATAGTTAACACAGCCCAGAAAAAGTAACCATATGAACAAATACAGGTAAGAGAACAGCTTCTATTAATCCTTAACAGATACTAATTGAACTATTGATGAGGAATCCTATTGAGAAAATCAATTGCAGGATCCTACATTAACAGAGAACATCAGCCTTGTTGCATTGATGTTGAATCTACTTTATCACATGGTCAGAAAATGATAAGGAGCATTAGTAACTGTGAATTTGACTATCTCAAAAAACTAGAGAAATCAGGAGGGAGGAAACAAGAAATATCACACTTACAGAAGATGTCAGATCATTATCATTCAGTAATTTGACAAGTCCGAGATCACCTGTATATATTACAATTCAAGTTCAGATTAAACAAAAGAAGAGGAAAGCTCATGAATCAGAAACCAACTTGAAACAGTCAACCAAAGAGGTGTAAATGTAGTGGTAGCACCACTCATAATCCAACAGGTTTGACTGAATCATTTTATTGAGTTTTTGCTCTATTCAAAGATGCACCATAATATAAAAATGAAATTCACTAGGAAAAATCACAGTGAATGATATAATGGCTTACCAAGCCGGATGTCATCGTCTTCAGTTAAGAAAATATTGGAACACTGAAAATCAAGATAAAGACACGTTGTAAACTAGGGCGTGAAGTGATGGGCTAATCCTTACGGATTCAGTTAGATCCAATGGGTACTCATCATCATCATCATTATCATTATCATCATAGCCTAAAATCCCATCCATCTGGGTTGGGATTTTGAGTTCTGCTGCAAATAATTTATGTAATTTAGCAGAATGGATGCCTATCCATGACAGTAAGCATTTGTGGGGTGTATACAAACCCAAAACTATATCAGGAAGGATATTACTTCCACCTTTCCAGCCAACAATCAATACTTGATTGGACCCAAAACACATTTGGATGCTAGTTTAGGATAAAGGCATCCAACTTTTCTAATCTTTGATGGACATCTGAACTGGTCTTTAAAAAAAATTGAGAACTCCTACCACAAATCTTACTTCGGCACCACCAAACGACATACCTTCAAGTTGCGGTGAAGGATGTGATTTGAGTGTAGGTAGTCCATAGCAACAAGTAACTGCACAAGCCATTTACAGAGCTTCTGGAAAGCAGAAACACTACAAGGTTGAGAACCACTCCAGAAAGATACATGGAGAATAAGGTTTATTGGTACTGAGTGATCTATCACACATATCAGATTGTTTAAAAATGAAGTTCTTATTTTCCTACATAAAAATCAGATAAAAGAAATAGCAAATTGAATAAAGGGATACCATTTCAGGAAATAATAATCCATTGGCCTTCTTAATGATCTCAGTCCTGTTGATCCAAAAAAAAAAAATGTAAAAGACCATCTCTTCAAAGCAATAACAAAAAAGCAGATCGAAAACTTCCTTTCTAGTTCAAGCTAAATACTCTCTTAATTTATACTCCATCTTACATGTCACTGCCTTCACAGTAGCCCATTACGATGCATAAATGACAATCCTGCAAAATATAACCCGAACAAAAAACTCTAATTTCAAATTGGTTATCATATCGCGGTGGAGAAATTATTCCAACTAGAGTATAAGACCCACAGATAATTAGGTTGCATTTGGATGATGCAACTATAACTGGCTTGAATAGTTTTGGAAAATGGTGCATTTGTTGGAATAGTGGTGTTCTTTCCCCGTCATTACAAGAGAGGGTTCCTACATACAATGGAGGAAATGTTTAAAAACAGCATCCCAACTAACCATGCTGCAACAGATACAACGCAGGGAAGATAGCCATCCATTATGCAGAACTATTCAAACCAAATTTGATTTGGTGAACATCCAAGAGCACATAAATCAAAATTTTCTTGCAAGGATGACATGCATTTGAAGTATTAAAAGCCAGAGTGCTAGCTGCAATGGCAAATTCTACCAGCAAATATTCACAAATTCAGGTTACCTTTTCCATCCATGATTCCTTAAGCTCCACAACATATGGATTCCTAATCCTTGAGATTAAGGCCATCTGCATTCCATAAGTATAAGCTTCAATCTCAGTTACTAATCAGGGAAAAAAAACCTTGATACAGAATAATCTTAGTGACAACTGGACATGATTCAAGTCAGTGTGGAACTCGGTTTTCTGAAACCAAAAACTGTTGACAACTTAAAAATTGATTCAGTCCTTAAAAAAGAAGTTCAAAATGTTGGATTAAAGAACAAGTTCTTCAAACTTAGTTGATCATTCAGCTGAGTTCTAGACTTCTAGTCTACATTTCAATTGCATATGGGGTGGAAATCTGTAACAAGATTTAGCATGTACCAAGATATTATTCCATTTTTTGGCATAGCCAGAACATGCTTAAACAATAACTCCCTGTTCTTCCCCCATATCCAAAATGATTGAAAATCGGGTCCTCTAAAAAGCTCCTTCGAAATTAGATGCCATTCAAATGAATGAAGAATCTTTGGATTTAGGAGCCCAATTGTAGCCCTTACAGATATTCAATAAAAAAAAAAGGCAAAAGAAAATGAAGAATCCGACCTCTCGATTTGCAGTCTGCTTGCATCGCTCTGTTGGCCTAACCAATTGAATCTTCTTCAGAACATACCTTCCAAAAAAATCAAAATTAAACAAACAAGAATAAGAATAGACGCATAAAATTGTTGTTATTCTAAATTTTATGGGAAGCAATCAAAAAAAGAATTCTAATTTCCAGTTTCAACAATCTAATACATATGAGCCTTACTTCATTTTCTCTGTTTTGTGCCACACCAACATTGTCCTTACAAATTCTCCTCCTCCCATCTCCTGAATCACTTCATACTCATCCATTGCCGATTAAAACAAAACCAATGAATTTAAAAACGGAAAAAGTAAAAAAGAAGGAAAGAAAGAAAAACCCACGACCCAAAAATGCTTCTGAATCAAAGCTCAACCATGAAAACCAGATACCAAATGGTCATAAATATGAAATTAAGCTGTTTCTAAAGTGAGAAGATGGTGATGAAGATGATGAAGATGATGAATGCATGTATGCATGGAATTGAGACTTTCACGTGCTGGAATCGTCTAAAAGGATCGGAAAGAGTTGGAATATGATTAAAGGAGGAGGAAACGCGTCCGAAAAGCGATTCAAAAGTCATATGCAATTGAAAATTTGCCGTTAAAGAAGTCTACGCTGTCGGATGCATTTTCAAAAGGAAGGAAACCCAAGCATAATGGTGTTACAATAAATACTAATTTTAACTTAAAAAATGTCTCGTCATGGCCACTGCTCCTCGTGGATACAGTGAAGATCAATGTTGGTAATCTCGATCACAATTTAATTTCATGATTTGAAGTTTATTAGTTTACATCTGACCATTTCTATCCCTTTTTTTTTTTTTTTTTAACGTGAGTTTTTCCGATCTACATTGAAGGTGAGACTAATATATAAACCTTCAAATCTCACACTCATAAGTTGATGAGGATTAATTCTATAAAAAGTGGCTGAGAGTTTTAAACTTTGAACGTGAATTGAATTCAAGACTTCTTTTTATAACGAAAGCTTTTTCATCATCAAGTTAATCAATACTTACTAAATTCGATTTTAATCTTTTTTCTGGATTAACTTATGGGAAACTCAACACAGTTCTAACAAAATCTCCACGGATGAGTCCATTTACCTCTAAGACACACCAAGATTAGGGTATGAGGACTCGAACATGCTTAACTTAGAAAGAAGTAAAAAAATTAAATGTTAAAGTATTCTTCATTTTCTTCTTTAATTTAGTAAACTTAAATTTTCTAATTTTTTTTACAAAAATCTATAAGAAAATTCTATCTATATAAAATTTATCTCCAGAAGATCTTGTCCTTTAATTTTAAAAATTAAAAGTTTATATTTATTAAAATTAAAAAATAGTGATAAAATTTTATACACTCCTTAGAGCTTCAGTATTTTTATGACATCAAACATTATTTGGTGAGAAATTAAAATATAAAGATAAAATGGAAAAAAGATTAATTTATGGATAATATTAGTAAGAAAATTTTACGGCGTCAGAATCAAATGTCCGTGTAAAATAGAAGAATTCAGATTCGTATCCGACGGGTCCCTTACGTTGCAGCAATTGGTCGTTTTGTCGTTCTTGGTGGTCCGCCGGCCTACGGATTTTGTGGTCCATTGAACCGACATTTACCCTCGTCCGAACCTACACGTGGCATTTGCCATGAGTGTTGACAAAGGAAAGTGAAGATTGTGGACAATAAATTATCCGTTGTAAATTAGTTTATAATGAACTGGGATTAACTTTTAGTTTCAATTTTTAAATTAAAATATAATAATCTTTAAATTTCGTTCAATTTTTATGAACTAAATTATAATGACTGATATGTGCCAAGGTATAGAATTTACTCTATTATTAAAAATTAAATAAATAAATAAATTATTGTAAGAACTATTTAATCCTGAAAAAGGGTGTAATTTACTCATTCTACCTTTATTTTTTAAAATTAAAAATAATTTATTCGATATGAATGAATGAGACGAGAATAATATAAAATAAAAAAATTAAAGTTTCATTGACATTTGTGTAATATTATTCTTTATTATTAAATTCAAAAGCATTTTAAGAATTTTACCCAAACATTTGTGTAATATTATTCTTTATTATTAAATTCAAAAGCATTTTAAGAATTTTACTCAACACTGGGTATGTACAGTTTCAATCCCTAATGGCGTTAACTGGGGACACTCTACGTGGGTGTGGGGTGTCCCCCAGGGATTTTAGGAGGGCGAGATGTAAGCACATCTTGGACAACATGACTACAGACCGTCGAAGTGGGCTCGAGGTTTCCCTGGGTCTAAAAAAAAAAGAATTTAAACTCATATTTTTAATGCCGGCCTAATCACATATGGCCAAGTATTAGTCATAGTTCTCTATTTGTCATGTGTCAAAAGTAATAGAGAACTATGACTTCTCCAAATGGAGACGCCAGATGGTCAAAGGTTTTTCATGGGGACAACAACAAAAGAGGGTTTATCAAATTTCACTTTCATCTAGCCATTTTAGTCATGTGATTATGACTTTAATTTTTTATTTTTATTATTGATTGTAAAAAAGCAAAATGGCATAATTAAAATAATTTAAAAATGATAAAATCTTACTTAATGCATATTCATGTTCAATATACATACCTTCCAAAGAGTAGAGCCTACATAAATGTAAATAGATTATTTCTTTAAATAATTTTTTTTTTCTAAAATTCTTTTAAAGTTAATGGAGTCACTGGGTCATACTAAGAAAACTTACAAAAGTAAAAGATTCTCTGAGTAAAAAACTTTTGTCTTCTCAGAAAATCTATATTGTTCGTGGACTCGCTGTCTTAAAAAAATGTATGAAAATAAAATAAATTTATTTTAGAGTTCTCTCCCCCTTCTATTCATCCAAATCCAACCATGAGCTAAAAAAAAAAATGTTTAGAAAGGAGTAAAAAAATATATATATTTTTACTACAATTACAAATTTATCCTATGCTCTTTCTAAATTTAAGAGAAAAAAGAGACAACATGATAATTACATAATTCATTTTTTAAAATTAAAAAAATGGTAAAACTCACTCTCTTCCCACCTCCTCCAACTTTCATATGTATAATATAAAAAAATTTAAATAAGAATTTTGACACATCTATTTAATGACCTTTATTGATTTACCTTAGATTATATATATACCTTCAAAATACTCTACATAGTAAGCATTTTCTAGAACTCCTTTTAATTAAAAAAAGATTTAAGTCACACTTATTATAAAAAAATCAAGATCAATGAATAATTTATTATAAATGTTATCAAATTATTCAAAATAAAATTCTTTAAATTAATAATAATTTCAACCGCCTAGAAGGTAACGTGCACATGACATATCCATAAGTCGGCTTGTGGGTTCCCCTATTAAATGATGGAACCCTTTGTATTTAATCCACGGATAAGTTTCTATGGGTTACGTCTCTGCGAGCTACAGTTGCCTATAGTCGTTTGAGACTTGAGTCAAGCAGAGATGAATAATAATATTCTAATATAAAAATAGTAAGTCTAAAGGTAATTTTTAAAAAAATATATATATTTCTTATAAAATTAAATTTATTAAAATTTAAAAGTCATAATTTAAAAAAAATATATTATAAGAGAGTGAATTTTAAATTATTTTTTAGCTTAATAATAAGATTAATTTAAATTAAGCAGAGATAAATTTACCAATGAACCACTGTCATTCAAAGGGAAAAAAATTTACTTTAATTCATTCATAGTATGATTTCTTTCCTAATGTCCTTGGACTGACATGATCACATGAATTGGGTGGACCTCCCCATGCTTTACACAGTTAATTATCACTAAGATTTTCCAGCATTTTAGTTTACTATTGTAAAGAAAGAATGATATAAGCAGTAAATAAATTAAAATATCTGAAATATCATTTTTATATATGTCAAATTTTCAATATCATTGTTTAGATTTTAGCATTTATTTCGACTTAAGGTCGTTTAATTTATTTGGTTTTATAGTACTTAATTTGAATAATCATCAAGGAATCAACTTCCAAGGAGGGTAATATAGCAGCAAAATATGAACAGAGAAACCTGATCCAACCTCTAGACTTCCAAAAGTGACTTACAAGAAGTTCACGAGGCCATCAAAGAGACCACAACAGAGATAACTGAATCAACCAAAATCTATACAACTAACCTAACTGCAAATGTATGCAACTACTAACACCAAGGTTCATGTTTGCCCCGAACAAAAAGGTCAGTCAGTCATTCATTAAATAATCTCTCCAAATCGCATCTCTGATAGAGTCCCGGAGCTGAGATGCACCTTCTCGCTGACGCCGTTGAGAAGGCACTTCAGATGGCTCAGTGTCTGGTTGCACAAGAGGATCCTCCAACTCTGGAGGTTTATCTGAATTGTACATTCGGAAAAGCCAGTCGTTTCTTCTCTCCCTCCGGATGTAATTATGTATCACACATGTGGCTATGACTATTTTGATCTGCTTTGCAAAAGAGTATGGAGGAGCCAACTTCAATATGGGGAAACGTGCCTTTAGGACCCCGAAAGAAAGCTCCACGGCTGAACGCAATGATGAATGCCGGTAATTAAACAACTCATTTGCATTTTCTGGCTGACGACCTGCAAATTCACTTAAACGGTACCTCACCCCATGATAAGGGGCAATGAAACCTCGCATATTCGTGTAGCAGGCATCGACAAGGTAGTATTTACCTACATCACAGTTCATGTTTATATGTCAATACTCCAAAACGAACACAACATGCACGCACCACGCATGAGAGTTATCCAGAGTGAACCGTTCCAGATTCAGTTCTATTGGGCAACTCATGGTATAATTTAGATAGCTTAATGTTGAAGAATATATAGTCACATCAACTGCTGAACTTTGGACCACTCAAATGAAATCCTAGAGTCCACAATGAGGCTGAAACTCAAGATAATTATGACCAATAACCCCTACACCTAGAGGTCCACTAGGAGGAGGAGCATGCATCCAGAGGGCCCCAAAAGTGGGCCCTCTTTGGCAAAAGAGCCTCTGTTCCTCAGGATATTATCTATATTGAGATGGGTTCTCCAAAAAAAAATTGTGAATAATGTGTAGTATCAGTAAGATACCTTCAGGAATATGGAGTGCATCTTCCCTTTTGAGGGCTGAATTCAGTATGTGTTGATCAGGTGTTGAACCTTCCCATCCTGCAAGAACATACTGAAATTGCAGATCGAACGAGCAGGCAGCTATAACATTCTGTGACAAAAATCCTTCCTTGTTACGAAATTGAGCTTTGTCTTCAACGCCAACCATCGCTGGGATGTGTGTCCCACCAATTGCTCCAACACAATTCTAAGATGCATAATTCAAGTGAGATTCAATAAAATAACTATCCAAAAACAAAATCTGTATCCTGATTATGAGCATAATACCTCAAAATATGGGTAGTAGTTACCCGGTTTAGCAAAGATTTCTCCAGGAGTATTAGTGTCTGGTGGCTGAAAGAAATCCGATGCTAGTGCCACAATTGCATTCAGCACATTGTTAAAGTGGCGACTGATGGTCTCACCAGAATGATGAAACCGCTCCTGCACTACCCGATTCCGCTTATTATGTCCAACTGTCAATAGGAAGATTGCTAATTGTTCCTCAATCCTAACGTCGAGTGTATCACGTAGTAGTCTTTTACACCGCAAAAGGTCACATAATTTACGAAATAGACGCTTATCCATTCGAAACATGTCTCGGCAATAGGAATTGCGTCCATTAAGTACCTCATTCACGAATACCCGGCCTGTTGGTTCTGGTTCATCATTCTCAACTTCTTCTTTTTCTCCTTCTTCTCCTTCTTCTCCTCTTTCTCCATCTCCTCCTCCTCCTCTTCCTCCTCCTCCTCCTCCTCCTCCTTGGTTGCCATCTTCCTCTTCCTCTCCCTCTTCTATGTTGTTTTTAACATAGTAGTAAGCAGCAGCTGCAGCAGTAACGGCTGCAGCAGCCACTACTATCATATCTTCTTCATCAGAACTATCCATAAAAAGTGCAATGTCTACAAATTACAGACAAGGTAGAGATCATTTACATTTAATAAACTAAGTTGCTTCCAACAACTCTATTACCAGAACTAAAATGCTGCTCCAACAATAGCATTACACTATGAAGACAATGGAAATACTTTATATCACAATAGCAATTATATATGGATAATTGAAAAAGATCTGCACATCAAAAAAAAAAAAATCACCTAAACAAATGGGGGGAGAGAGAGAAAGAGAGTTATAAAGTAGAAATTTGAATAAATAATACTCCATCCGTCCCATTTTAGTTGTCTCATTTGAAATATTTGTATTTTTTAAGGAACTCTCTATATAAGGCTAACACTCCATGTGATCTCATCCATTTTCGACACACTTTATAGTACTCCAATATAAATGAGACAACTATTTTGGGACAATTCTAAAATCCATATAGGACAACTAATTTGGGACAGAGGGAGTACATTAGAAGTTTGCTTAACTTTTACACAAACATACTTCATAAGTTTAACAACTATAAAAGGTTAAAATAGCTCCAACCTAAGCCTTTATGCAACTGCTTTTTTTCATATTGCAACATACATCAACATCAACAACTTCACATTTCATTCTCTCTCCTGAGAAGATAAAAAGAACAAAAGGGACCTTCTCTGGGTTTCTATCATCTCTTTTCCTTCTTCTTTTTTGCATAACCATTATGGTTGCAAAGAAAGAGCTCTCAGATAAAAACAACAACATAAGGAGAGAAAACACTAGAGGAAAAGTGTGACAGTGGAAACTAAAAGCAGAGATTCCAGGATACAGAAATGTTAGCACAATAGAAACAAGTCAAACCTCAGAGGGATACAACTTTAGGAGATTTGAGTACAAAAAGTAACTACCGCTATCCTTCAGTTTTAGGAGAAATGGAATTTACATTAAGAAGAGAAGGCAAGCCCAAAATGGCAATGAGTCGTGACCAGATAAGATGAGGCATTTGCAAATCAATCAAATGTGCTAGAACACATCCAAATAGGCCACTCAAGAAGAAGAATAAGAAAGCCCAAAATGGTAATGACCAAATAGTAAGAGGCATTTGCAGCTATCCTAAAATACATCCAAATAGGCCACACTGTCTGGAACTTCCTAAGTAACGAGCAATCTGAGGATTACCCATTTTCTTTCCTAAAGTGCATTTTGAAGCTTCCCATCATAACCAATGGTCTGTGAGGAACTTATACTTTCTATAGCATCATATCACGCATGCCAAATGGCCCCATGATGGAGAGGGTTTGGCCCTCATCATTTAACTCTCAGAATATCCAAAGAGCTTTGTAATCCTTTTTAATCACCAGAGTAGAATTACCGGACTCCTTTTGGAGGATGCTCCAATTCTCTTTCTTCTTTAGGCTTAAGGAGGCCTCAGTTTTCATAAGCGCTCCTCAATAAAATGGCCCCATAAAGTGCTTCAAACTTTCTGTAGAATGCATTCCTACATCATGTCCTTTTTTAGTGACAAATCCTACATGATTCATGCCAAATGACCCATGATTAAGAGAACAAACCTGTATACATCATTTAACAGCTAACAACTTAACACCTAGAGGAGAATGGCTATCCTTTTCAGCATCCATCTGATTTAAATACCCAATCTCCTTTTTCGGGAGAGGCTCCCAAAATGTCTTCTTTAGGCTTAAGGAGGGCTATTCTAATAGGCCTCAGTTTCATCAGCTCCTCTCCATGATCAACTCTGTCCATGAAGCACTCCAAACTCTCTATAGTATAGATGCCAACATCTGGCCCCATGATGCAGATGCCAAACATGTCTGTATCATTTAACCGTCACCATCCCTCTGGCGGCTCCCCAGTCTCTTTCTTCTTTAGGCTTAAGGAATCCTGTTCTAATAGACCTCAATTTCATCAGATCCCCTCCATGATCAACTTTCCAAGTAGCACTTCAACTTCCATAGCATAGATCCCTATATCATCCATGCCAAATGGCCCCATGATAGAGAGGGCAACCTTGACTGTATAATTTCACTGTCAACAACCCCAAGGAGCCCAGCCATTCTTTTGAGTATCCATCTGAGTTTAATTCCCAAGCTCCTTCTGGAGGCAGCTCCCAAGTCTTTCTTCGTTTGGCTTAAGGAGGCCCGTTCTAATATCAGCTACAAAAACTAAGGTGCTATTGAGGACCATTGCTCAAAGGACCCAATTAGTTATTAGGTAGTATGCACATCTTTGGCTAAAAAGTTCAGCCATCCCTTTCTTCCCATATATGGTCAATGGCCAAAAAGTAATTATGATGTAGTGGAGCCATTCACGTCCAGCCATCCAGATCTAACAGCATAAATGAGGATAGGAGGTGGATGGGTGATATTGCCCTCTGGCTAGACAACCTATGCTGCACAGATTCTTTGCAATGTGTGACTGCCTATGACAGATACCTCATATGTCCCCATGCCAGATTTTTCAAGGATTCATCATGGATTTTTCTAGTACTTCTTAACATGATTCTTGGAGATCATAAGATAATACCACACCATTCTTTTACTACCCTTTTCTATAGCACAAAACTTTATCACTTTTTAGCATGTTTCTCTCTCAATTGGTCTATTCCTTTCCTCTTGTACTTTTTCCCCTTTTATTGCCTATTCCCCCATCTTTATTGAATAAAATTTATCATATTAAAATTTATCTCATAAAACCTTCTCTTGTTTTGAAAGTTAACTAAAATAATGAAATTTTATTACCTGATTGCTCATAATGATCTTCTTTTTCCTTTTCGAATGATATATCTTATTTTCCATTTATAAAAAATGACAGTTTATTTTTTTACTAACTATATACTTACATATTATATTCATTTAAAATAAATATTAGTCGTGTCAATTTAAATATTACGCCAAATCCACAAATCCCCTATAATACGGCATAGGTCGAATCCCACACATATTAATGTCGAATTTCGACACATGTACTAGTACCCATGCAACATTGGGACCAATTAGGTTGACGATGACCTTTATCAATTTTAAAGTAATGGAAGGCCCCTTGCCTATTTGGAATATAAACCTTCCCCTTTTTATTATGAATTGGTTGGTCCACGGTGTTGAATCTATGGGAGTTGTTAGGTCACTAATTTATATATAATTCAAAGGCATTTGATAGTTATAACTACAACTGGAATTGGAAACATTAGAGCTTAAAAACTTTCTTTCTTGCTACTAATGTATAGTACATGGTGTTTGACCAATATGATTGTAGTTTCCCACACATCCCATAAGGGGTTCTCATGGTGAGAGATCCATGTGGGGTCCCACCTATAATCATGGAGGTGGGTGGGTTAGAAAGGTCTAGCCTTAGATATGGTGCTTACAAAAAATCAATTGGATTGGATGCCTTTAGTCATAGTTCTTAAGGACCCAAAAATCAATAGTAGATTAGGGTGCAATTATTTAAGTCCAATACAACAGTTGATATAACTAGTTATGAGATCCAACATGAGGGAGGTTAATGGGTGTGGGATGGGAAACGGGTGCATTTGGGGCCTAGGGTGGCACCACATGAGGGATTCTCCCCATGAGAACCCTCATGGGGCTCCAAGGTGAACATTCTCCAATATATAAATATAAATATGTGTCTCATATAAGGGTTTAATTGAGTCCCTACAGTTATGGAATGTGAGAACTTCCTTCCATTTTATTTTTTTTATTTTTCCTTCTGATAAATTGGCAGATCTCATTAGCTTGCAATGTTTTGCATACTATATAGTTTCAAAAATCATAGCTACCCTCTCAATCCTATCTAAAGGCAAAAATTAATGAAATTATATCCTTTCAAATCTTTTATTGCTACAAGAATTTAATTAATAAGATAAATGTATCATTTCTTTTTAAAGAAATAAGACCGAATTAAGAAATGTCCTCCAACTCTAATTTTTTATTTTTTGGGGCAAAATAAACATAATATTGCTCCATTCCTGCACATCGACTCTACCTCTCTACTAACTGATAACCCTTCTACTATGGTTCTTACCTTGTTTTGTTTTGCCATGACCTTTCCTAGAAGTGTTGACCAAAAGGCCTCTAGCCTTGAAGGAGCAAGACCTTTACAAACCATCAAAGATGTTGGGGAACCTCCAATGGAATTTCATTTAAAGCTTTGGAAAAGGAGACGGTCTTGAGAGCCCAAGGGTGTTTGCTTCCATATCCACCCATCCTGATTGTTCTAGCAAATATGGATGATGTTAAGAAGACTAAATAGAGTAATACTTCCTTGACTCATACACCAGCGAGCTCCTCTTAAATGCCAATTTCAAAACTAGTGTTGTGAAAATTGAATCACATCATAAATTTGTTATATGTCTTCAATCGCAATGCATCATAAACCATAGAGTTGTAAGATTTATAAGTGTTTTCACCCAAAAATATAAACACACAGAATAATATAAAAGAAAATATGAGAAATTCTCCAATTTTCTTTCAATATTAAGTGAACATTAGATAACTACTTTATTGGAGATCAAATTTCAAGGTTCTAATTTCCAAAAGTAATACCAGTATACTCCAACTAATGATGCAAATAGTCAATAATAAACTAAAATGTCTCCAAAAAATCCAAAGGTTACAGATGTCCAACAACTCAAACCTAAAAAACCATAAGATACAAATCTTGTATGATACCACTTTAACAACAATCCAAACTACTTTACAACTATATACAAGACTTTATTCTCAAAATCAATTATGCACACCTCACCTCAATGGACGAGCAACCCCACTCTTGAAAAATACTTCCCCATGTTAAAAGCAAAATCAAGAACCTAGTGACTACTCCTAGTACCTCAACCACCAAAAAGGTCCACCACACCAACCCCATACATCAGAAAATTACTTCTACTTTTACATTGAAATGGTAACTTGGCTCGAACCTAGATGGGACAAATGGATTTGCTAATCATTTCCTTCTCTCTCTTTTTTTAAAAAAAAAAAAAATGGGAATATGACTTGAAGCCACAACCTTTACTTTAAGAAGATTATTATTAGAACCAACAAGCACTTCTTTCTCCACAACCCTCCACCATAACTTGCTAATAAGGAACCACATGCTTCAACTAACCTTCCAACACCTAGACCTCATTCCATCTTCAATTGATCACATCCGAAAAGTTGACGATATAGATTTCCTCTTTCCTACCTTGCCTTCCCACAACAGATCCATTTGAATTTCTTCAATTTTTTGCACAACACTATGTAGGATTTTCAAAAAAGACATGACACGATCAAAGATAGGTAAAATAACCTTGGTCAATGTAATACACACTACCAATTATAGAAACAAAGGAATATTTTTTTTTAATGGTAAAAAAAAATCAATAATGAATAATTCATTCATATCGTAAAATTCTTAAGAATTTGAAAAAAAAAAAAAAAATTCTGAAACAGATTATGGGTTTGGGCAGTGGACCAAGCAAGGGGAATACAATATTGACACTAAGATTGAAGAGCTTGTGTGGGGAAAGTAGCAGTACATCACTTTTGATGCATCTTAAATGAGAGTGTTTTTTTATTTTGTAATGACTTAATGTTTGGTAGTTAGGTTGGGGCTCGTTTGTACTGTTTTAGTGAGGGCGTCCCCTTGGTATTAAACTGTGCTTTTTAGACACCTTTTTTCTCGATAAGATTCCATTACCATTTTAAAAATAGAGTGGCTGAGATATTTCAGCAATGTTTAAAATCCCACAATGGTGGCCCCATGGAATATGGCAGCAATGGCATTTGCTGAGATTTCAACAATTTAGAGGACATCAAATCCAGCTAGAGATATTGGCTGTGAAGTGATCCTGGTCGTCACAGGGCACAAAGCTCTGTTTTAAAATCACAGTTGAGTCAAGACACCAGTTCGACATTATCCTCATTAATTATTTTCTTGTATTTGGGATATGAACTGGAGAACCCAAACACAACACCACCACAGGAATCCTATGTGACTAAGACACCCATTCACCATGATGGTTAGAACTTAGAAGTGCCAGATGGCATTGATAAACTATATCAACTAACCAAAAGGCCCGATTTGCCACATTGGTTGTTGAAAACTCAAAAGATAAGTCATCATTGTCATCATCTTCATGATATTTAACCACATGAGTGAGTCCAAATGATCAATGAAAAGTGCCAGTAGTGAGATCCCACAAACCAGTGCATACTCTGTAAAAATTATACTACTTAACAGGTATGATTCTACTTGAACACTTGCCATGCCAATTTGTTACAGTGGCAATGGACCTTCTATTAAAATGTCACATAAGTGCAATGTGTTTTTAGCATATGTTATATGGGGTCTAATCAGCAATTACAACACAATTATCAGCATTAGGTAGATTCTCCCTCAAAATTCCAGGTTTGGCTAGCACATCTGCTATGCCAAATTCCCATCCCTTCACACAAGGGTGTGTTTGTATCAGGATAAAGTAGGGAACTCAAGACACCGATTTGGAAATGTGTGTGCGCACTGCGTTTGTGACTGTGTGTGAGAAAAAAGGGGGATTTGACTCTATTTTATCCAAAATCCACGCATGGATACAAATATAGACATCACGTTCAAAATATGTTTTAAAATTAGTTTTATGACTTCTTAACTTTTAAAACATTTCATCCATGCTATTATGCATCTTACTTCTGTTAAATGAATTGTTCTTTCAAACATTCCAAGATGTCATATGAGAATCTATTTTATAAATCTTTGTAGAAAATATCACCTCAGAGCTTTCTTTCATATATCTCTCAATAAAAAGGTATATTAAAATCATTTTGAATTCAAATATAAGAAACCCATGATAGCCTGATTAGTTAAAAAAATCTTTAATGAAGTTTTCACACAAATATCAAAGAATCAAACATGGCCATAAGTGTCTGACATGATACATGTTGAGCATATATGTGTTCAACCATATTAGGAGAAACAAATAGTGATGAAATCATGCCAAAGATCTGCCTTCTCCTGGTTGCAGGAAAGATTGATTATATCTACCCTATACCATTCCCTGGGAAAAAAAAGTTTTCTACCTATCTCTACTATAAATTTCCACTGCCATAAGGATACACGAATCCCTTCATTTCTACTTCAAAATTTTCTCCCAATCAACATGCAGTCTAAATTAAACGACACATCCAAAAGATTGGCGTGAAATGATAATAGCATCACCCTTAGAACAAGATAGCATATGGCTTGTGCCAGATATTCAGTTATGTCAGTACCAAAAATGAACCAACCTTATACCCGAAGCCACCCATTTGACTAACCCGTTATCCCTCATGCCCACTTAAATCCAACCCAGAGAAGCTGGCCACTACCGAGTACCCAGGACGAAGGGGGTGACAGGCATTGAAGCATATGCAGATACCCTACAACAAAACATGGCACCAGAGTCTTTGACAGACATCAATGAAGATATTTGGTAAATGGGTACAAGAGGCAGTCATCAAACTCACTTTCTTTGGTCGAAAATTCCCAAAGAACCAACATCATCAGAATAAATTTAAAAAAGAAAACCAACAATCTCCAACAAAGAGCAAAGTAAAGTAGCCACTGACGATGGATGAGGGAAACGAGGATTTTCTTGAGCAATATAAAGTAACAACGACAGAAAAAAGAGGACAGACGTCTCACCTGTGGATTCAGCAGTGGAAGGAAGTCGCCGGAGGGAAAGGGGGCTAGGAGAAAAGGGATTTCGTTCAAAGAGCATTTTATATTCGGGCTCGGTTCTGCAAATTTTACTTGTCAGAGGGTGGACCCACACCCCTATGTGCGCCCAAAATAATGGAAGTTGTAGGTGTGCCTCGGGCATTTTTGGAATGTACATGAGCCCTGTTGAGTCAATAAGGGTGAAATTTTTCGAAGTTATGTTTTTAATATAAAAAAAAATTTTTAAGTGTTTATAAAATGTTTTTTATCTATTAAATCATTATAATTTATATTTCTTTATTGTTATTTTTTCTATAATTTATAACCACTAAAAAGATGAGAAATGATTCACTACAAAGAATGTGGAGAAAAAAAAAAAAAAAATATATATATATATATATATATATATATATATATATATATGTTTCCTAGATAACTAATAATTTAATATATGATAAGGATAAATGAAAATATATAATTTGAACAGTCATTTTCAAATTAAAATTTTTTTACTTTGATTGTCTATTGTGTGACTCAGGAGTTTAAAATTCGATATATCGGCCGATACGATGTTTCTACCGATATTTTTCTCTCTTCTTCTCTTTAAAAAAAAAAACAGCCAATATCTGAATAAGGCTGATATATCGGCATATCAGCCGAATATCGGCCGATATTCAGACCCCTGTGAACTATTACAAATCTTATTCTACATAAATTTCTTGCTTGAAGTTTTATTAAGACATTGTTGAGTTTTTGTTTTAATTTTTATTTTAAGCTTGCCATAATAAAAAAGATGAGTTAAACACTAATGAGCTGGACATCTATCATTAATTGAAATTTTGACCGATATTAAATGGACTATGAGTTTTACATGGTTAGATTCATTTGATAGATAATTGTATAGATATTAAATATATAAAGTTTCACTACCGATTGATAATTTAAGTCATATAATCTTGACTTTTAAATTTTGATGAATTAAACCATTGACTTTTAAATGTTTAAAATACAGGGATAAGATGATCACATACAGGTAAACCTCGCTGCACAACCTATTTATATAATCTTCTTTACATTATACCTATCAACCTTAAGATCTATTTTGTGACGTGTCTCATTTGAATGTATCGGTAGAGAAATTTTCAATATGGGGCTTTTTCTAAGAATTGTCACAGTTTTATAGTCTTAGTTATTTTTCCAGTGTCATTGTTGGAATAATGAAATAGGCCTTTAAATTTATATTAAATTGGTGCCTTCGAGTGAAGCTGCATATTTGCCATAGAAATTGCCACTGTATTTTCTATTCTTCTTTTATTGACTGTAAAATATGCATTTACATGTTAAATGTTCTTCAAGATTTGCTTCTTTTAAGTCCTGTTACTTTGTCATTGTTCTTCAAGATTTGGTTCATAAAAGAGAAATATTGTTCTTCTTTTATAAATACATTGTTACATCAGTGTATGAGGGGCAATAGGTCACATGGGTGGTCCATTTCACTTTTACTGAGATCAACGACTCTTGTTAGTTTCAAATCTCAGTGATGTATGGTCCACCAATTTCAAAGATTTGTGTAGAAAATGGGAACTTCAAATGTATGGGTCACTAAAGAATAAATTCAAAATTTTTAAAACAAGGAAAACAAGATATTGCATCAGCCCCTATCTCAACTGTATATAAAAAAAGGTATTTTTGATGAACCAATCTTAATATTACAGATAGAAGTATTTAAGTCTCTTAAAGTACGTGATTTAAGTCTCTTAAAGTACGTGGGACATTTGCAAACCTTATTATTCATGAACTGAATAAAGCTACGTGAAGTGACATTTATGAATTGAGAGTGACTTAAATCTAAGATTTCATGCACTTGAAGTGGATTTTGAAAGATTTGCATTGAAAAAGATCTACGTTAGATTAAATTGATGTGCTTGTAATTTATAAAGAAATGTATTTTAAAATCTTCGACTTATTATTTCAAAAGTTTAAACTATATAAAATTAGATTGAGTGAAATTAATGTACTTCTATTTTGTAAAGAATTATAAATTCTGTATCTTGTTATTCAAAGATTTGCACTAAAAAAGGATCAAGGTCAAATGAAATTGACAATAAAGAATTGACTTGTAGCTTTGAAATCTTCACACTTTGGTGAAAACACAGGATCGATAAAGACTAAGGACTTGTTATATGTAGAGTATAAAACCTGAATACAAGTTCACAAATCTATCAATGTCTGAAAAATGCCAGCTTTTTTTGGAATTAAACCTTTTTTTCAATAAATAAATTGTTTGGTATATTAATTATTTATTAAAAATACACTAAATTATAAATAACGACATAAATGTAATTTAAAATAAGTGTCTCATCTCCCTTTCTTTAGTCATATACCCATTCTGTACATTTTTGTCACCCCACGAATGGCTCTGATCAGGTCTCAAATCAACGGCTGATATATCGCTCACCACAGTTCGTTGCCACTTACCTGCCTCATTTCCGTTAAAATAAGAGAGAAAATTCCCACCTTAGCCTTTTCCCACCATCTGTATAAAAGCCATATTCCTGAGAAAGTTATAGTATCCCCATCCAAATTTCCAAGAAAACTCTTTTCCCACATTCGGGAATTCACAATCGTCGATTCTTATCGAATTTCTCCTTACTTCTCTCATCCGATCCTACACCTTCCTCCTCCATCAGATTCTCCTCCTCTTCCCGCGCATTTCTGTATCCATTTTCTCCCATTGCTGTGCGTCTCCGTGCCCTAATCTGCCATTTCCACGGCGAGCAGGACAATTAGAGAGTTTTTGGTTTCTGAGGCGTAAGAGGAATGGATTCGGAGGATGACATGCACGACGCAAACGACGAGGAATCGTTGGGCGACTTCTACAGTGGTGAGACGGCGATGGCCAGTGACGATGGTGGTGATGACTACGCATTCAATGACTCTGATGACTCCGACAGAAGCACCTACAACCGTCGCCAACAGGTGATTTTCACGTAGACTGCGCATTTCCTTTCCCCCCTCATTTTGAACTGATCAATCAATGCTTGTATTGTTTGTCAATTCATCTTTTTTGATAATATTTTGTGGTTGATCGGCTGAGTATCGTTGATTTTCCTTAATGTGGTCGGCATTGAAATAGTGATTTGTTCTCTCCAATTTATTGACTTTTGAGCTTCACTAATCTGTCGCATATCTGGGTTTGTGGTAATTTTGATTGGATCCATGGCCAAGCTGTTTCGCCCAATTTCAAGATTTAAAAACTCGATATTAAAAAATTTGGGACACATGACTACTAATTTATCAAGATTTCAACTTCATCAGTATGTAACATTTTTTGGTCTGCGGTGATTTTGATTGGGTACATGGCAAAACTGTTACACCTGATAGAAAACTCAATATTATAGAAGTAGGTTTTATCAATCATAATTTATTGAATTTTCTGCGTCATCGATCTGATCATTTCTGGTTCTGTGGTACTTTTGATTGGAACGTTGGCCAAACTGGTCCACCTGATACCAATGTTTAAATATCCAGATTCTTACTTGTCTCATAACTCAATGGAGTCAAGTAACTTATGAGTTTTTTTATTATTTTGGGAAAAAGTCTGTGAAACTAGTTGGCCTGCTTAACTTGAAATTCAATCAAGTCAATACTGAGTTTCGAAACCCTATCTGGTACAAGGTTTTGATACTTGAGGTGGATTTCTTTTGAGATAGTTCCCTTGTAATTTTATTGTTCCTTTTTTTTCCACTATTACATTGTATTGTTGGTCGCTGTTGTTGTTGACATTATTGTTAATGGTTGTGCTGTTTTTCTTGTTCCAGCAAAACTACACAATCTTGAGTGAAACTGATATATGCCAACGTCAGGAGGAAGATATAATGACGATATCTACTGTTCTTTCTATATCGAGAGTTTATGCAACTATCCTTCTCCGCTTCTATAATTGGTAAAGATTTTTTCCTCAATGTTGTGATTTAAACACTTTTCAGCTCTGAATTTATTATGAAGCATATCTTGATCTTTCTAAGTTTCTATGTATCATATTGTTAGCAATTGAACACCTATTGTGCCCACATTGTTATTGTTGGTTAGAATTGCCATTCTGGGTGATTGACTTGCTTTTTGGTGTCCAGTGACATAACTGTTCATTTTACGAACCTAAATAATGGATGAACAGACTTATTGCTAATGCTATACTTTGCCATAACCATTTAACATCAAGTGTGGAGATATGGAGTTTCTAATGCAATTATTTTAGACTGGGATGCTGATTGAGTACTATGAGAACATCACAGATCTTTTTTTTTTTCTCTTTTTTAAATGTTTAGAAAAATTTACTACTGGAATGCACTAGAAGTGCTCGATATACAATTAGAGAATGGTGTGACATGACATATGACAAGAATGTAACCTTTCTAGTGGGATGGATTTGAATTTTGCCTTCCCAAGCATGACCATCATCATCTTGAATTTCTAACTCTGAAGCAGTTTCAGATGGGTCCCTTGGTGGAAGTGCATCTTTACAAGCAATAATTTTCATCGCTAACAATGGGGAATGGAATGACATCCTCAATAATAGTGGCCACATCACTATCTATTGGTGGGTTGCGATCTTCCTCGCTTCCAGGCGATCCATATTATACTTGAGAATGACTACTAGTTTTTTTAAACTTTTTTTGCCATGTCGTTTGATATTTCTCTAATAACCACTTCGAGTTTGGTGTGACGGTCTTCCATAGGGTCTATAAAAGTTGGTGTAAATGCTGGACCATTTTTTTTTTTTTTTGAAAATAAGGGTGAGTTGAGAAAAAAGGAAAAGGAATTTTAAGGAAAAAAGGAGGGTTTTTTTTTTTTTTTAATTGGGTTTGTGAAAGTTTTATTTTTAAATGATGAAGGAAAGTTGTTTGTTTTATATTGAGTAGGGCTTGCTAAAAAAGTGGAAGAAAATAAAATGGAAACTTTTTTTTTTTTTTTAAACATGAATGAAATGGGTTGGAAAAAATGTTTTTTTTAATGTGTGTGAAGAACTTCTAGAAGGAGTATGCTTGAAATAGAAAATGTAAGAAAAAGAAAAAGAGTTTAAAATGCTCTTTCTTACTTTTTCTTAAATAAAAAGAAAAGAAAGAGAGAAAAATGGGAAATTAGAAATGGGCTAGGATTTAAAAAAATTGAAAAAGTGGAAAAGCAGGGGCTGTGGAGATGGGGTGAGATGGAAAGGGTGTGGCAGCAGTGGTGGCGACAGCGTGAATCTAGTGCAGGAGTGTCAGAAATGCCGGCAATGGCAACGATAGAAGTGGCGAAAAGTTGTATCTTGGGTTTCTTCTCTCTCGTTCTTTCTGTTTGTCTCTCTCTCTGTTTTTTTCCCAATAGGACCAAAAAAGGTGCTGAATATTTTTTGGGCAAGAGATCCCAAGCAGATCTGGTCGACGTCGAGGCCGATGGACGAACTGTGCTACAGTTGAATCTAATTTTGGGCAAAATAGATGATGGAAAAGGGTCGAGAATAGCATTGAAAGTGAAGGAGATTGTGGACCTGGCCGAGGTGGTGGTGAAGCTTATGCTAGCAGCGAAAAGGGCAAATCCAGGGCCACGAATCGTAGCCATGGATGCAGATCTGGGCTGCAAGGTGGTGATGGCACAAGTGGCAAAGGAGATACAAATCTTCTTCTTCTTCTTCCTCTTCCTCAAGTCTGGTGCAATCTGGTTGGTAGAGTGGCAATACAGATCTGGGTTGCACAAACCTCGGCAATTTTATTTAAATTTTTAATTTTTTTAAGGATGGAGGGTGGAGATGGAGATCAGTATGGTGACATGATCGGAGATGGAGATAGAGATGGTGGTGGGATTTGAAACCGGCTCTTATACCAAATTGATAGGAACCCGGATTGGAAAATAATGAAAAATGGAAGAAAATAGAGAAGATGAGGGTATAGATTTCACTTCGAGGGGAAATCAACCTTCTTTGGTTTCACTTTAAGGAAAAACTGACCTACTAGCTCATGGGCACTGTTGGGGAAACTCTTCTTTACTTTTCATTATTCACTCAGCCTATAAATAGACTTAGCGTCACAACTCAAATGGAAATAGTAATATTAAAAATTACAAATATATAGTAATAAATACCCAAAATATCTCTAAAATACTTTATTATCCCAGTTTGTATTCTACATACTAAAGAGATTGTTGAAAGATCAAACTATTTTGTAGTTCATGTTATTTCATTGGCACCATTCATAACAAATTTGTAAGTGGAGATGTGGACTCTCTTTGCCTTCTCCTTTTTCATTGTAGAAAAATATTTAAAAGTTTATCCTACATTATATCTTTCTTATATGGCTAGACATTGACATATATGTCAACGTTTTTGAGTTGTTGATTTTCATTTTTTTAAAACCTTTTCTTTAACACTACTCAGGAATGTCAATAAAGTTCATGATGCATGGTTTGCCGATGAAGAGAAAGTTCGCCGGGCTGTGGGCTTGTTGGAGAAGCCAGTTGTTGATCCAATATCTAATACTCAGGAAGCAAGTCTTCAGTCTCCTTTATATGTTTCTTGTCAAGAAATTTATATTGCCTCCAATCTCCATTATATTGGCTGATTAAATCTTTTGATAATGTTGATATTTAGTTGTGGTGTACTAAAATCTGGCTAATTTCTTTTTGGTGTATATGTGCTAACTCTTGTTGATGCCATGCTTGTGCTGGCAGCTTATGTGTGGGATTTGTTTTGAAACCTATCCTCGTGATATGATGAATGCTGCTGCTTGTGGTCACCAGTTCTGTAGTACATGTTGGACAGGTTGGTTTCATTGTATAGCACTAAAATAGTTTCTCCATGAAGTGCATTTCTTCTATGACTTTCATGATGCCTTTGAAGTGAATTTCTTCTATTTGAATGCCAATTTTCAGTTTGAATCACTTTAGTTGTTGACCCTATTAGATCTGTAGCAACAAACATACAATTGGATTCTTAAAAAGGTCTTCCAAGTTTTCAATTGGACTTTGCCAATTTTTTTTTAATGAGTTCAATATTACGGAAATGGTGAAAGCTTGGTCCAAATCCTTCTCTACTCTATGGATATGGAATATCTTAAGCAATAAAAGATTTCATTGGATAAAGGAAGATTGATGGGTGAAAGGAAGCTGAGTATTGCTTTCTTCTTCTTCTTTGTTTTTAATATTGCGCCAAATCCTTCTTTCATTGTTTTTTTTAATTCACTTTCCCTTTTATTGACTTCACACTCTTTTATTGGCATGTTGCTCCCTTTTATTTTTGGGGTAATACTATATATTGTATGTTATATTATGTTAAGAAAGTAATATCACTAGCTTGCTGACATTTTTCATTGGTTTTCTTCTCTTTTTGACGTTCTAGCTTGCTTACATTTCCACCTTACACCTGTAAACATCATCACCATCATTGCCATCCATTTCCCTTCTATCTAGGGTGTTCTACATTTTCATTATACCTTATCAAAGGCCATAATCTCTGTCTCTCCACATTTTGAAGTGTCCTTTTCCCTTCAGTGTGAGTCAAAGGCCTCCCCTTTCTCCAAGTTGACATTCTATAATGTCCTTCACCTGTACTGTCCTACTGACAATATCCAAATCAAGTCTTCCAGATTGTTCTATAGTTGTACTTGAGTGTTGAAAATTTTATTGCAATGTGGTATTTAGTCATTTTCGATTTTACTTCATCCTCCCAACTCTTGGATCTACTAAATTTTCACTATATATCATTTATTTTTGTTCTACTGATTCTCAAACCATTCGATGCTAAAGCCTTTATTCGTCTTATTGATTAGATGATTTCTTTTCATGTTAGTACTATATCTTATGCAAGCAACATATATACCATGAAACTTCATCTTGAGTGTGTATATATATATTGGTTTTACATGAATAGAACAACTATGAAACAACTCAAAGTAGATTCTTGCTGAAGTCCTACTTCAACTGGGAACTTTACTCTCTCCATACACTGTTCTTACAAAAGTTATCACCCTTTTGTCTAAATATATCTGTTGTGGATGCATTTATTTTCCAACTTTGCCAGATTAGTTGCGTCGACACCCTATCATAGGCCTTTTTCAAATCATCGTATACAGTTGTTTAGCTGTTAGTGTACCAGATTTCCTTTCTTTTGTAGATATTTGACCAGAATATTGTACTCTTTTTCGTGTTATACAGTGATTTGTATCATTACTTCTTATAAACAGGGGTGTCTCTTTCATTTGAGGACACAACAGTCAGAATCAACTCTTTTTCTTAGTTCCTCTTAACATCTTCTCTTCTTCTACAAAGAAATCATCATGGTATGCTGAGCATGGATTGCGTTATCAATTAGACTACAGAAAGTCTTCCTTGCAGCGGATTATTGTTGTTGTTGTTATTATTTGAGGTGGGTTTGGGGTTGTCGTTTTTTTTTTTTTGTCACGGGGGGGGGGGGGGGGGGGGACCGCTTATTTGGTCATCAATAGCAGTGGAAACTCTCTCTCTGAAGTCTCAATATTTATCTTTTTTCTCTACAAAAAAAAAATAAATCATCAGTTTAAATATCCCTTTCTTGCTAAGTTTCTCCATAAGTTGTCTTTCTGGAAGGAATTCTCTAGAAGTTGTCTCAATGGAAAAATGGTTTTGTTGTTTGTCTACCTATCATAAACTGAAGTTGTTTCTCCAAAGTACTTGATTTTTCTTTTTGTTATTTCTTTCTCTCTCAGAAAGTTTTTATTGTTTGCTAATAAGTTCCATAGTGCATGATGTTATTCTTATAGAAAGCGGTCAAAATACTATCTCACCGTTCTTTCTGAAACCAAGATATTGTTAGGCAATCTAGTCAACCAACCAATCCCTATTTGACCAATAACATCTGTATAGTTTGCTCATGACTTTCATGCTTTGGTGTTTTGCACAACTCTGAATATATCCTATTTTTATAGGTGGTGACCATAATACTCTGCCATTCTTTGTGTGTTCTTTTTGAAACTGGGATATTGCTAGACAATCTAATTAACCAATCCTTCCCAGTTTCACCAATAATATCCACACTTTTATAGAGATACCATTTGCTCCTAATACTTTATTTTTCTTTCTCAGCTAAGTCTTTTTAAATTTATTTTGGGTGGGTGGGGGTTCAAAAATCTATTGTTAAACTGGGCTGTGCTGCAATGAATGTAGTCAGTTTTACTAAAATAAAAGTGAAGCAATAGAAGAAATGTGGATTAAGATGTACAGCCTGCATAACTTCGAGGAATGTTTCTGACTTTATTCCAAAAAAATGAGGTGCAAAAACCCCAGGGAAAAAAGGAACAGTAAAAGTCTGTCTTTTCCCTCTTTATAGGTTTCTTAATAAAGTAATTATTAAGGAGTACCATTATTAGAACAAGGGTGAGTTTCGTGTGTTCAATGCAAATTTGAAAGTCTGTGCTAACTTTGCATTGTTCTTCACAGAACTTAAGATGTAATTATACAGTTGTAAGTGGTTTCTTTTACATTGAGTGCATTATGTGGCTAAAGTCCTTTCTACACATGGCATTATAATTTCAAAAGGCAACCTTTCAGGTTACAAGGCAGGCACTTACCATTCTGCTATGTGCTCGTGTTCTTCACACGACCTTTCTTCTATTATTCTTATTGTTGTTGTTATTATTATTATTTTTATTGTTGTTGTTGTTATTATTATTATTATTGTGATTGATGGGGACAACCCCGTATTCTTTTTTATTTAAATAAAAAATGTCCTAGATCAAATTTTATTGCAAGAGATAATTATCATTCAAAAAGGTATTTCTGTCATTTAAAATAATAAAAAGTACTGTGTGTGTCCCCTTGGAAAAGGGGCTGTCCCGATCAATTCCCTATTTTTATTATTACTTCTACTGCTTGAAATGGTAATATGACATGAAACTATGCCTGTTTAGGTTGAAAAGTAGGTGCTTACCTTGTATTTTTTGAAAGGTAACATCATTAAAAAGAAAAGGATACAAAACGAAAGGATCACAAAGACCCTACAAAAGGGGAAAAAAATTTACATCAATCTGTTAACAATTTCCACATCTAGAAGCAACCCTTGCTTGGCCAAAGAGTTCGCAGCTGAGTTAGCTGAATGGGGAACCCAAGCAATCTCAATCTCAAATGAATGAATAACATGACGGATCCTCTCAACTTTATCAAGATAGATCAAAGGGCAGAGAGAACCCAACACCCATCCCACCACAACCTTCGAATCACATTCCACCAAACTCCCTTGGACCCCAAGCGCTTCCAACTCCAAAATATCCCTCCACAAAGCAAACAATTCCACCTCAATTACCGACCCATTACGAAGAGGGCCAGCAAAAGAAATCAGTGTATTCCCTAAATCATTACAAATGAGTCCACCATAACCTGCAATACCAAGGTCACGCATACATCTCCCATCAAAATTAAGCTTGAGCAGCCCTGGTGAAGGAGGAGACCAAGGAACATCAGGTCTAGAATCCACTCGACAGATAGAAGAATCCACTGAAGCCTAGTTCCTACACACCTCAAAAATAGACCTATATGCTTACCTTGTATTACCAATAGTATTCTGAATCTTCATTTCAAAAATTGTGTTTTGAATCTTACTAACTACTAAGAATTTCAAGTCTGTGATTTTATCTTCATTTTTGTTTGTTGAAACCTCTTTCACTAGATAGGGATGAGTGGAATAGTTGAACTTGCAATGTGTCCAAATCATAGTTCGAAAACTCAAAACTCAGACTTGATTCGAAATCCTTCGATTCAAGTAAATCGGACAACTTTTTCAACTCGACTTAGAAATACTTGATAAAACTTGTTTACTCACTCAACTCAAATTCTTATCCTCTCAAGCCAACTTGGGTTGACTTGCCCGAGGTTTTTTTTTTTGAAATTATGGTCGAAATACCTTTCAAAAACAATTATGGTCCAAATAATATATAGGGCTCGACTAATTCTGTTTTGAAAGATAAAAAATTTTAAATTTTGTTAGCATTGTAGTACAAGAGAACTGTATTATATAATCCTTCAAAAAAAATAAATTCTGTATTATATAGCATGTGTACACGAAACCTAAAAGAGATTAATCTTGTGTAGATCCTAAGTGCGAAACTGTCACTGACTTAACTTAGGTTTTTTTTTATTTTGTGTATTCTCTTTCTTTGTTAAATTTTTTTTCTCTCTCTCTCTGGTTTGTCTTTGAAAATATTTGCTCATTGACATGGGATTCTGTCATTGGCAGGTTATATTAGCACGTCAATAAATGATGGTCCTGGATGCTTGATGCTGCGATGCCCTGATCCATCTTGTGGTGCCGCTGTTGGTCAGGACATGATTAATAAATTGGCTTCTGATGAAGACGAAGAGAAATATTCTCGTTACCTGCTTAGATCTTATGTTGAAGACAATAAAAAGGTATATCTCTTATTCAAAACTTTGAGGCTTTGATGCATTTAAGGCTTTTGTTTCATTTGATAAATAAATTAGATTACGCAAGGGGGTATTGTGCTTTCTTTTGTCAATGTGTTAATCAAGAATGTATACTAGATATTTGGGTCTGGATTCACTTGTGACACTGAAGCCAGGTGGAAACTTGTTTCAAATAAATGAAAAGATTATCTTCAAGTGTCAATTTTTTTTTTTTTGGGTGTGTGTGGGTTGTGATTTAGGGGGCTCAAAAACCTATGGCCTTGGTATTCTTGTTTGGTGGCTGCCAACAGTGCATCAAATCAATTTTTTCCACCTTGATAGCATGACTTTAGGCCATGGCTTTTTTGGGTTGTGACAGTGAGCACCTTCTAGCTGTGCTAGGATCTTGTCCTGGTTCTTGAAGAGATATTAGAGTGCTACTAAAAGGCCCTCCTCCACCAGCTGCCAGCTTTATTATAGATGATTTTCATAACTTCATTTGATCTCAATATGCCTGGTCATAATCAGGGGAATACAGCATGTTGGATTTTAGGGTCGCATGTAACATAGATAGAGTTGAGTGGAAAAGATCCTTCTCTTTATTTTTTTTGAGTTATGAATGGAAAGGAACACATGAAGCTGACCCTTGGTGGATGGATAGGCATCAAGAGATGATTAGTTATGACTTATGACCATAACAATTAGATTTTAGCAAAATATGTTGCTGTAATATAGAGTATTTTGCTTAGTTGAAATTGCTGCCAATACTCTGTTTTTTTCCCATTTTTTGAAAGATAGTAGTTTTATTGCCTAGGGTAAAAGTACAAAAAAAAACCCGAGGGCCAAACTAGATAGAGATACATTCTAAAAGTGCAAGGAACCAAACAAAAGAAAAAAAAATGGAAACCTCACACCTGATTTGCTGGAACCCACAATCAGCACAGAATTGCGAAAGGCACTAATCGAGTTTGCCTGATAACAGAGGAGATCTGGTCACACCTCTTTTGGCAAGAGAATCCGTGATAGCCCTGGGGGTGTGGATGAAACTCACCAGGAAAGATGAGGAGAGATCCACAATCTCCTCAATTAGGTCCGCAATATTCCAAGGGTGAGACAACATAGGTGCAGCCCAATTAATGACACGAGGAGTCCCCTTTGATGATTAATGGAAAGAACCAACTGCTCAGTACCAATTTGAGACCCTGAATAAGGGCCAAAGCTTCTGCAAAATGAGCAAAGGTGGTGCCATCAGGTCCAGAATAGGCCAGCAAGGAGGAATGTTATCTGCTTTTCAAACCACATTAAGTATACTGATAATGTTTGAACTGAAAACTAGTTCATTCAGATAAAACACTATTCATTAATCTAAACAGTTCCACATCAATTCAGTGTAGTCGCTGAATTGGATCAAGCTGGCTTGACTTTATTTTGAATTCTCATAATTCTGTTCTTTCATTCACATTAAATGTTTTCAATGTGCATTGTAATACAATTCTTCAATGCTTTATTCTTTGAAAGATTAAAGAAAGAATGTCTATTGCTTTATTTTAAAGGGGTTTTGTTTTGTTTTGGAACCAATAGTGAGGGTGCTCATTATTTAAAGCTCATGGACTTCCATTTTAATAATCAAAGGAAAAATAAATTGAAATTGGGGGTTGTGTTTTGAGAATGTTTATCAAAAGAGGTCATCTTAATTAATTAATTGTTAGTTCAATACAGAGGCTTTGATCAAGCCATTTAAGGTTTAATTATCTTACAAGAGCATCACTAATAATATATCTATGAATTCAACCTAAAATCATCTATTGACATAGATTCACCATATATATCCTATTCTTGTAGACATATGTATAAGGGGATACTTTATAGGGACCAAACTTTTCCAACACTCTTAGTGTATGACTCTCTTAGGTGTCTATGTAATGAACATTATCGCTAATTCATTAAATGATTTATTGATTTCATCCAGTGTGATGGGTCATTGCAAAGATCTTTGATTGGATATAGGACCTAAACAAAATCACTTCGATCCAATTATGGTAGCATGTTTCTTAAGCTCTCCATATTTTGATGACATTAAGTTATTTCTTCATAATTAAACTTCTGCATTCTATGTGGGACCCAATTTGCTCCGTATGATGGGTCCTTTGGATAGATATTTTTATGAATATGACAACACAAAATATCGTGTTGATTTATAGCCATTTTTTAAGCTCCTCATATTAAGACATTTTTAATCACTAAACTTTTGCAATTTACATGGGCCTTCTTTCCTTGTGATGCATCCCTAGAAAAATCATTCCATAAATGATGCCCAAAAATCACATAAATTTAATAATAGAATCCATGTTTCTCAAATGTTATTTTCTAAACTTTTGCATCATATGTGAGAACCACTTTTACACCATCTATAGGGTTGTTATAAAGATCTTTCCATGGTACTCCAGAAAATTGCCTCGACCCAATCATAGAACTTATAATTTTTAAGCTCCTCAAGTTTTATGACTTAAAATGATTTTCTAATCGCTAAGCTTTTATGTCCTACAAAGAGCCTACTTCACTACATTTGTTGACATTGCTAAAAGATCTTTCTATGAACTTGAGACCCAAAAAAACACATTGATCTAATTGTAGAAGCCTTGTTTTTTTAGATTTTTCAAATGTTAATTACTTTAAGTTATTTTTAAACCCTAATAATTTGTATCCTACGTGGGACCCACTTTTACTTCATTTAATGGCTCATTGAAAGATCTTTTTACTAATATTGAACTGAGTAAAAGTCATGCTTCCAATCTTAGAAATCATGATTTATAAGCTCTTACAATTTTGATGACTTTAGATTATTTTTTGAATCTCTATTATTTTTAGACACTTTTTAAATTTATTTTAGAGGTCGTAGGATAGCCAATATTTACACTTCGCATGAGATTTACTTTGGTTCAATGTTAATTTATACATATACATATAAACTATAATTTAAATATAGATACATTCAAATGACGTGATCTTTTGGTATCATACCTTTTACTTTATTTTTTTATGTAGAGTCTATGTTACATAGACACTTCAAAATGTTTGACGTACCCGTGTGGACACTTGGAGGTACTCACGCTCCTGTTGTTCACTTTTAGATACTCGTACCCGTTCTTCATGGACTATTTTAGTGTTTTTTAACATTGTTCTTAAGATGACTAAAATATTACAGACACATTTCCTCGCTTAAAACCTTTGTTATTTAAATGTTTTGGGTAAAACCAATATGTCAGCTAAATGTTTCGAGTAAAATCAGTATATTATTTTCTATTGGTGTTATTTCCACACAGTCACACCTTATTTTCATTTAAAATAGACATAATTTTATTTAAAATTTTAAATATTGGTGCCATGTTCATATGTCCTATTTTTTTGTGTCACCGTGTTCCACACTTGATATCCATGTTGGACACTGACACATACTCGTGCAACTTAATGTGGAGTTTATAGTTTTATTTTTATTATATCGTTCGATTTGATTGAAACAGGGGAGCACTCTTAATGCTAATTTGCATGTGTCCAGTGTAGTTAGTGTGTGTGTAGGCATAACAATTGCATTTGTTCTTGTATTTAATAAGCTCAGGCTATGAAATGGGTGAACTGGAAAACAAACTGAATGAATCTACCCCAATGTATTGGTGAAGTATGACTATAGTGAATTGTGTACCATGGACTCAATGCGAAATGGTCAAAACTGCAAACTAGGTAATTCACAACTATCCTTGTCTGATTTCTTGTTTTTGTTGATGATGGGCCAAACTATCAGAGTTACAAAGCTAGGACCCATTCATCAGTTAAGTTTTAGTTAATTGGTTTATTATGTTCGATTGTTTTACTTGACAAGGTATTTTCTAGCAATTTCATGTTTTTGTATGTTTGAACACTTTGTCCTGTTCATTGTGAATATGTTTTCTTGCTTTCTTAATTTTTGTATTCCTTTATCTTGCTAGATGAAATGGTGTCCTGCTCCAGGCTGTGAGTTTGCTGTAGATTTTGTCATGGGTGGGAGCTATGATGTTTGTTGTAACTGTTCATACAGCTTTTGCTGGAATGTAAGTACTCTTTGGAAACCTATTTAATCAGTTTCTCATGTTCCAGTTCTATATACCTTGGTCAATGGCTGTAATGTGCATCTGTGGAGTTCTTTATGTCTTTTAACATTAATCATTATTTATCCACATTAGTGTTCTAATTTGGGGCAAGACTTGCAGTGTACTGAGGAAGCTCATCGTCCAGTTGACTGTGGCACAGTGGCGATGTGGATTTTGAAGAATAGTGCTGAATCTGAAAACATGAATTGGTAGGAAAGCTGTTTAAGTAAGTTAAAATTGTTAGTATACACATCATTGCATGATGTTTAGTTGTGAGTGGTGAACATGTTTGAGGCTTGACCAAGCCTAGCTCATGTATTTGTGAGCCCTCACCTTCTGGGCCCAATTCAAGCCTGCAGGATGAACATGTTTGGTAGGAAGCCTGAGTTATTTGGTCCATCCCCTTTGCGAAGTATTATACCTGTTTATGTTTAAGTAAGTTGGTTAAGGCTTGTATGTTTGGCATGTTGGCGGACATTGGCTTCGCCCTTTATTATTCCTGGGCTTTGATTTTCGTTGATTGGACTTAGTTTGCCATCATATTAGTACACTTATTTCTTGTCTGCCCCTTGAAATCTGTGGTTCACCAATTTTTTCAACCTGATGCATATGAATATAGATTTGACACATGTTTCTTGCTTGGTGTTTAGGTATAAAATTAGCCCTGCTTTTTGTGTTGGTTAATGAAGGATGGTTTTCATGGGAGCACAATGACCCCTGCTGTGGGGCTGACATAGGTGCATCTAACCATGGGATGGGAGAAAAAAGAGGTGGGGGGGGGGGGGGGGGGGGGGGGTGCTGTGGTGGTGTATATGAACGATTTTATTGATCATGGGTTGACTCCATTCTTATATGTTCTTGTGACTGCTGCTTGGATGGGATCGAATGATGGGTGGAGAGGGCAGGATGTGAAGTTGTATTAGCATGATTAGGGGTGTCTTACTAAATATATGTATCTGGTTGGTTGTCTTAACCTTTCTTGCTTTTTGGTTTTTTCCTTTTCCTCTAGGTGTTTTGGGGTTGTGGCTTTCGTGGATCTTCTTGTATTCATTTTTATTTTCATTTTTTGTTGCCTGTTGTACTTTTCTGGCATTTCTTGTGCCTTCTTGCTATTAACGAAGCCACCATTTCAAAGGGAAAAAAAAGGTTATCTGGACTATTAAAGATTGGATTGGTTGGTGACTCTTCCTATAACAACTTTGATGGGTTTTGTGCTTGCAATTTGTTTTAAATTTTTTATTTTCCTCTTAGTTCTGCTAAGTTCCCATTGTGGAGATTTTATTTTTTCTTAATACTTCTAGTTCATGTCTATTAATTATCTTTGAAAAGAATAATCAATTAGATGTGGAGGTTCTGTTATTTGGTGTTATTTCATTTTTGCCCAGTGCTAAGTTACTGCTCATGTTCTGACAGGATATTGGCTAACTCGAAGCCTTGTCCAAAGTGCAAGCGACCAATTGAGAAGAACCAAGGCTGTATGCATATTACATGCACACCTCCTTGTAAATTTGAGTTTTGCTGGTAATAGATTATGTCTTCCTTTGTGAACTCAATAATATTTAGAGCAACTCATTAGTATTCATACATATGCTCCCACTACTGCACGTGCTTGTTGGCATGCTTGCAGGCTATGTCTTGGTGCATGGTCAGACCATGGTGAGAGGACAGGCGGTTTCTATGCTTGTAACCGATATGAGACAGCAAAGCAGGAGGGAGTGGTATACTTTCTACCGTTTTGTTGTGTCATTTATTATATGTATTGAGTACTGATTTTTAAGGAAGGTGTGACATTGTCATTCTAACTTTGCAGTATGATGAAACTGATAAAAGAAGAGAAATGGCAAAAAATTGCTTGGAAAGATACACCCATTATTATGAACGATGGGCAACAAACCAGTCTGTATGTTCAGCTTCCTATATCCAATTCCATTGCCCTCTTTAGATATTAGTGTACACCTAATTTCTACATTTCACATCTTTTGATTTATGTTATAAACTATTAGTTAGAATGTATTCCTTTTATTTCATGCTTATGTATATTAACATTGTAGCCAATGGTTATGTAGTTGTGATTCTTATTATGAGAAAAACCCACTTTGGCCCATAATTTTTCTTTTTAATTTCTATTCTCTGTGTTGACTCACTTTTATATGGGATATATAGGGTCTCAGTCAGTTCCTGGTTTGGTGGATCTTGTCATTCAAAAATCTTATGTCTCTTTCTCATTAACTAGATGATTTTCTAATTTGTTTGTCTTTTAGTTGCTTCAAAAAGCAATAGGAAATGAATGCATGCAACTATCCTAAGGTTTTAACTTTTAAGTTCTAACATAGTGGATGTTAAAGAAGTGATTCTCCTTCTGTAAAAATTGTGTTCATTTGTCCTTTTTTTTTTTTAAAATATAAAAGAAGGTTGTGTGAGAATAGGATGTTTTATTTTATTTTTGGGGTTTGGGGTAGCATTTGCCTTGATCCCATGATTTCCTCTATGGACCCAAATATTGTGCCTTGGCCCTTTTATTTTTGGGGAGAAAATGGTGAGTTTATTGCTGATGGCACTTAAAAAAAAAAATAAAATCAAGCCTGGAGGATTAGAAAAAACATGTTATAAAAGATTACACTAAGCTTTCCAAGATTGGCAACTGTCATAGATGGACTTGTCCTTTAAAAAGGAGCAGAAGAAGCCCAAGAAGCCACTCTGAATTTAATCTTGTCAAAGATGATCAAACATAGGATGCTCTGTTGTGAAAATGCTCTATTATTCTGTTCTTCTCAGATAATCCATAAAACAACAGGGAGGCCGTCTTCCATAGCACATCGAAGTTTTGGGAGCCCACCTCTTTAAACCAGTTTTTAAAGGGAGAGACAACGAATGGGGCATACACCAAGACATGTTAATAGCTTGAGGGCAAGAAACTGCACCTTTTGAGAAAAAAGAATAATGTACAAAGATATGATTTGCACATTTGTCATTCCTCATGCAAACTAAATGTATGTTTGTGATTGGGACATTTCTGTGTCACAATGATCAATAGTTAGGATTGTCTAGCCCAACAACCAACAAAAAGCTAAAGCTCTTGAGGGCAACCTGGTTTCCATAATCAAGGAGGAATCTGATTATTACCATTATGCAGAACAAGACACAAATGAGAGTACCATCATCATGACTTGGCTTCGAAAATCTGTGATCTTCCCAAAAACGTATCTAAACATGATGAAGCTCTTAAAGAAGAAGTCTCAAATTTCCTCATCTATAAGGTTTTACTGGAAGAAAGGAGTCCAATAGAGTCTTTTGCCTGAGAATATGACACCTAATCTGCTATAACGGCATCCTTATGAATAAAGATGAGAATCTCTCCTCTAATTACGGATCACCATGCCACAAATCTGAGCAAAAACGAACTTTGCTTCCGTTTTGCACCTTGTATGATGTATTAGCATCAAAGAAACTGAAAGACCACAGTATTCATTTCCACATACCAACACATGAGGATTGGTGAAGCTAATTCTCCATCCATCATTGCTGGGATGGTATTTTTGCATGAGAATCTGTTACCACAATTCTGAAGAGTTAGCATCACCTAAATGGCAAAGGCATTTACCAAGTAAATTTTTTTATAACACTTGCTATCAATTAACAAAATGGTAGTGTTTCTTATCATTCATATTGTTCCAACAAGTTATTTTGCATTGTCTCAAACTTTTCCACACACTGACAGCATTTAAAAACTGAAAGGAAATAGAGAGGGAGGCTAACAAGGAACAGACTTCAGAAGGGTGAAATGACAACCAACAGATGGATTTTTTCTTTTCCAGACTGAGAAGACATTTCTGAAGTCTGTCGAGAATAGGAGACCATGAGTGCTTCTTGGATGAACAAATGCATGAAGCATTCCCAAATAAGATGAAGGAAGCTTGCCAACTGTACAATTCATGTTGCATGCTAGAGTGGTTTATTCATACATATACCAATGACTTATCTCTTGGCAGAATTGACAACCCAGAAAACAGTTTGAACAATCACAATACTGCCACCACATTCTTAACACTTTCCTCATCATTGCAAAAGATTATTGCATCATCAACACACCAAAGGTGTGAAAAATGATGTTGGAATTGTTGACCTTGGATTTGCTGAAGCAACTCAACTGAAAGCCTCAATAAAGCATATGCCTTAAAGCTTCAACAACAATGGTAAACAAATATGAGGATGAAGGATCTCCCTGGTCAGCACCTCTATAAGCTTTGAAAAAGCCTTTCGGAGAGCTGTTGATGATTTATAGAGAGATGAGCTGAAGAAACACATTCCCGTTATCCAACTCCTCCATTTTAAACCAAAACCCATTCGTTGCATACATAATCCAAAAAGTTCCAATACACCATGTCGTAGGTTTAAAAAAAATCAATTTTGCAAACTATGCCAAGATTTTTCTTGTCCAGAATCAATTATCTCATGTGCAATCTGCAGGGAGTCCATAATCTGCCTCCCTTGGACGTATGCTCCTTGATTATAAAGCAATTAAAGGAGCGATAACTCGTTTCAACTGATTGGCCAACAATTTGGTTGGTAAATCATACATCGCGCGGAGTAAGCAAATAGGCCTGGAATTGTTATTGAGGAAATGCCATTTTTCTTGGGGATTAGAATAATAAATGAAGCTCCCGAGTCTTTGGACAGTTACCTCTCATGTAAAATTCCTCAAAAAAGGCTAGAACATCATCTTTGATGGTATCCCCAAAAAATCTTGTAAAATCAGATAGAGAAGATGTCAGGACCAAGGGCATTATTGTTTTCCATGTGAAAAACAGCATTGTAGGTCGTTTTTAGAGAAAAAGGGAAATCCAATAACTCGATGAAAGAATGTGGCAGTGTCAAACTGAATTCCATCTGACCGAGGACTTGTTACTTTAAAAAGGTAGAATGCGGCAAGGTGTGTTGACATGGTTTGTCTGCCATTTTTAAGCTTTTTTTTTTTTGAAAGGTATGAAGTCTTTACATTTTCATAGATGTGGTAAATGTGAAATCATTGGCCATGGACTTGCAGCTTCCTAGGTAACCAACCAGTCACAAGGAGCTTTGGTATTTCTCTGTCTAACAAATGGGGTCTATGTGGGTCATATGCATGCCCCTATATAGCTTTTCCATTTGTAGGTATCTCCGTTGTCCTATGTGAGCCCTACATATGGGTGCACACGAGTGGTGTGTACAAGGGGATCCAGGCTATTTAAATGCATATATGTACACTAAATGTAGAACAATGATCCTCGGAGCAATCTTATGTTGCAAGTACAACATGAACTATTTGTGGGACCTTCTTGGGACCATGGGCATGACTTAGTTGGAAAGGTCTATGTTTGGATAGGGGGCTTATCATAAATCAACTTCAATCAATACAAGTAAGGTTTTGAATGCCTTCAAAGATCAACAATGCCATAAGATTTGCACATGCCCCAAGGATTAGTCAGGTGCTCTAACAGGCTTGGACACCTTGGTCTTTAAAAAAAGGATTTGCATTTAATCCGATGGTGGTGTAACTTGCAAGGAATCAAATTGGGTCATCTTTTCCATAAATTGTACTTTCAGATACTGACAGAGGAATTTTGTTCTCATCTTTCCACAAATTTTACTTTCAGATAATGACATAGATGTGCATTTTAGTTTTATAAACTCTAGATTTTTCATCAAGTAAAGCTCTCAATATGAACATATGAACTGAGTTTTTGTTCTTATCACTGGCAGTCAAGGCAAAAGGCACTTTCAGATCTACACCAAATGCAAACAGTGCAGGTGAACTACCTTCTGCTGATATCTCATGTAATGTTTGTAAATGTTATTATGCTAAATGGGAAAGATGGATTTCTTTTCAGTCTATCAGTAACTGATAAATTCTTGGGATGATAATTGGATGGTTCTAAAATATGAATTTCTTACTTTCTGCAAAAAGAGTGTATATTCATACAGCAATGCTTTGGGTTGTACATTTGATGAGGAAAACTAAACTGTGAACAAATTCCATGTATTTCTTGGTAGCCATATAAAGTAATTTTCTCCCTACACAATTGTTCAATTGTGAATTTTTTTTCCTGTATATATCTAACTGAAAGTCGATACCTTTGGAAGGCCTGAGACTCCATAAGCCAGAAGTGAGCTGGCTTAGCCTCCGACCCAATCAAAGCCTTGAAAGGAGAAACGCGAAAATGCCACTCTCCTGGTTCTTAGTCCTGTAATCTCTCCTATCTTGGGGACAATAGATGTCCCCTAATTGTTGAAGAAGACTTACTATCTGATAAGATATTTCGTCCGTTAATTTTTTCTGTAGGCAATTTTCTTTTATGTAATGAAATAAAATTATTGAAGTAAGAATATAAGAGTGCAGAAAGACAAAACTGTACAGTATCGGAGGTATGCTGAACAGTCGGGCACCAGTTTTTGCACAGTGATTATCCACATGGTCCCGAACTACTGTTGTCTGTGTCACTGGCCACCTAAACCCTATCATGAGAAGACCTCTTTTCACCTGAGGATCATTTCTAAAGCTTATCCCTTTCCCACATTGAAGCAGGTCTGAAGATTAAAGTCATCATTGATGCCCATGATCACTGCTCTACCATTTTCTTCAGGGTTTGCAGTTCGCTTATTCAGTTTTTTTTTTTGAGAGAGAGTCCAGCATGGCTGGATTAAGTTTGATATGCTGTTTATGATTAGTTTCAATTTAGGTGCAGAAAGCTTTAATTGCTCTATTGTGTTTTCACTTTTAAAGCTCATATTCATCCTAGGCCCCATTTTGCACGCTTCCCACACCCAGTATTGGTGCTTGAGTTGCATTCACCGATGGATTGAAACATGATAAAATTGCACTCCTATTTACTGTTATTTTTTGGGTTTTGAGACCATTCCTCAAGTTATTCAATCATGCCATTTTTTTATGAATAGCATATCCACGTTAAGCTATGGGGCCCTATATCTTAATCAACTTATATGTTTCCAGTTTCATAATACTGGAAAATCTAAGTACTCTATATCTCTTTTTTTAATCAGTAACATAAATAATTTCATTAAAAAAAAAACAGTACAAAGAAAAGAGAGAAAATAGAAATCATGGGTTTAGGAGAAATGAACCCAAGAAAAAGTGAAGAGAAAACAAAGTCAGCCTCCCCAAAATCACATTTGCCGAAATAAAAAAAAATAACTACAAAAGAAAGCTCCCATCCCAAAGGTACTATTCCTATGAGTCACAAATGGTAAACGCCCTAGCTTGTTGAAATAATGCCCTGTTTTGCAAAGTAGTTTGCAACACGGTTGGCCGATCTGCTGACTTTGGTGAATGAGATTTCTCGACCCTTAAGTAGAGCTTTTTTCTCCTTAATCACCGTCACCAACTTACGGTGGTTTCTTCACTCCCGATACCCATTTGATTGCATTTGTCGAGTCGCTTTCAATGACTAATTTGTCCAAGAATTCCAAATAGCCAAGGCTTTCCTGATGCTGAATAGTTCCGCCTCGTTCGATTCTCTTCTACCGATTGACTCTAGGAAAACTACTAAAGGTTCCCTCATATGATAACGCAGGACTCCGCCAATTCCTGCATGTCTTGGTTTTCCCCTAGTTGCTCCGTTGACATTGAACTTGAAGCATCCCTATTGTGGTGGTATCCAAGTGGTTAATTTCTTGGTCTTTTTTGAGATTCCCATCATAGAACCCTCCATGACTGATAGAAATTCGTTATCTTGGAGCCTATGAAGTCTTCCCCATATGCCAAGTGCACAATCTCTATTTGGCTTTCTGGAATAATTCCTCAGCCCTCAACTCCTTTGATTGAAAAATAATAGCATTCCACTCCTTCCAGATAATCCAAAGGATTGTTGCAGAAATTGTATTCCATGCCATTTTCTTTTTGGGTTCGAGTGGAGGGATGGGCCATGAATGCATAACCTCGCTGCATGAATTGTTGAATACCCACGGCGTTCCCATGAGATTGAGGAATTTTTTTCCATAAATGGTCCGTGACGGGGCATTTTAAGAATAGATGGTCTGTCTCTTCCTCCACTTGTTTGCATAGGGGGCATTGGAGGCTGTCTTCCAAATTGAGAATAGTACTCTGGATCTCTATAGAAGAAACCTCACTATATTTTAATAAATAGATGTGTATTTCCACATTTACTTGTATTTTAATAAATGCTCTATAAGTGTTCTTTTTGAATTTTTCAATTAAGTCAACTCATCATTTATTTTGTATAGAATTTGTGGTCGGGCAGATCCAGAAATCTTGTCTTTTTTTTAATAAGAATGACTTAATTTTTCACAATATTGAAAAAAATATTATTTTTATTAGGATATTAGTGAAAAACAGTGCAACAAACTATTTAAAATCTAAAATTATATTTATACATATATTAAATTTTTAAATGTATCAATTTAACTTTCATGGAGATACTAGCTAATTGTCATGATAATTTTGGAAATGTCAAAAGATCTTTTTGGGAGATAAAAATAAAAACAAATGACAATGTAACTAACAAATTAAAATCTCTCAATTTTGGGAATCATTGAGTCTTTTTTCCCTTTCTTTTTGGAGAAAGAGAAAAAAAGGTGGGGGTGGTGTGTGACTGAATGATGAGAAAATGGAGTGAAAATTTTTCATATTTGGAAGCATTGTAGATTAGATAAAGGAGAGAAAATCTACTTCTCAAGAGGGAGGGAGGGAGTCTGCATGAAAATATATAACAAACTAAAAGTTAGAAATTAATTAAAAAACCCATAAAATAATTTAATAAACTAAGGGAATCCCGAAATTAAATTTAGATTTAAAATTATTTAAAAATGGTGTTGTGTCCCTTTGTCTTATTTTTTCTTTTGCTGAATCCAATACCTTGCACCTATATCAAGACTTTGACTCTTGCACCCATACCCGTGCAATTTAGATCTTGCTTTTTTAGAGCTGTTGAATTCTGTGGTTGCAGTCCCTTTACCAATGCAATAATTATTTTTTCATTTTATATTCACAGAATTTTTATTTTTATTACTTTAAATGCTTGTCTTCATCTTCTTTTTTCATTGTTTGGGTTGTGAGATTTAAAGGGAGAAAATAAAACCTGAATTGGTCACTGTGATTGTACCTTACAGTAGCAAAGGAGTTCCATGGGAAAATTTGTTACTTGTATGTGTATCATACAGCTCTATTTAAAGTTGTTACCGTTAGAAAAGAAAATATCATTTCTTTAACTGTGCAGCTTGAAAAACTGAGTGACAAACAATGCCAACCTGAGTCTCAGCTCAAGTTCATAACAGATGCATGGTTACAGGTGAGTGTTAATGTGTTTAGAGCTTCAAATTTCACTGCCATTTCCTCTTACTGCATTCAACACTGTAATTTTCAGATAGTTGAGTGTAGGCGAGTTCTGAAATGGACCTATGCCTATGGCTATTATCTGCCTGAGCATGAACATGCAAAGAGACAGTTCTTCGAGTATTTGCAAGGTGTTTTTTCAATCTGATGTAAGCATGTTTAGCATATGTGCTTCAATTCAGATATGACTTCTGTGCTTTGTTTTGTAGGTGAGGCCGAGTCTGGGTTAGAACGGCTCCATCAGTGTGCAGAGAAAGAACTACAGGTGTACCTTGAGGCTGAAGGCCCATCCAAGGATTTCAATGAGTTTCGCACAAAGTTAGCAGGACTGACCAGGTATGTCTCTATGAAGCTGCTTTGTATGAGAAACAAATACCAGGGATTCAGGCTTCTAAGAACTAATCTCAACTTCTCTGAGTATGTAGAAGATTAATTTCTTCCAGGGATCAAATATACCTACAATTGTGTTGTCGTGGGTGGGTATCAAGTAGATGATGTTTGCTTTTACCCTAACACCTTGTCTTGTTGCTAGGAGTTGGTCGATGCTGCCACTTCCTTTATGCCATAGTTGTTGCTTCCAGTCTGTAGTCCACAGAGATTTTTCTTATGAGCCTGCATCCCATAATTTACAAACTAAGTAGTATTTTTGTATTGGATCCCTTGTCATTATCAAGTACTCTAAAAATGAGTTTGATATACTGTTTTGTTGTTCAACAAATACCTTGAATATCATTTCAGCGTGACTCGAAATTACTTTGAGAACCTCGTCAGAGCACTGGAAAATGGCCTGTCAGATGTCAATTCCCACGGTGCGTGCAGCAGGTCAACAAGCTCCAAGAGCATGAGTGGCAAGGGGAGAGGTGGGAGGGGCAAGGCAGGAAGCTCCAGATCTGGTTCCAGCCGCACAATGGATGACACTGGCCACTGGTCATGTGAGCACTGCACCTACGCGAACATTAAGTCTGCAACAGAATGTGAAGTTTGTCATTGTCGCCGTTAACCACTCAGAATGTTACATGTTTCCTGGTCAGGAGACCTTGCAGATGATATTGCTGCTGGTCATAATTGTAATTTTTGGTTTCATTGTAGGCAAGAGGTCTTGGCCATTTAGGTGTTAGGAGGATGCCAATTCCTGTTGAGAGAGAGCAGCCTTGTTTCTGTAGTGTTGTGTGATAATGTTAAGCTTGTTTATTTAATCCATTTACTGTACAGTCTATTTTGCTTTTGTTGTTGATTATAGCAAGAGAGAGAAATGTGATGTACACATTTGTTGATTTCTCCATCACAAGTTCCTGTGTAACTTAAATGATCCTCTAACAAGTGGGAAATGCAAATGTGCCTTTACTATCTCATCCTACTGATGGGAGTTTGGAGTGTGCAAGTAAAAAATAATTTCATGTTGCATATGTAGTTTTGTCCAGGTCGTGTTTGAAATGCTGTTTTTTATCAGGACCCACCCATGTGGCCCCACAGGGCCCAGGGCTGACTGTCACTCATGGCAACGTTGAAAAAGCTTCAGATGATAACAGTACTTTAATCACTCATGGGCAACTTTTCCCCTCTTATTACTTGGCAAAATCCCCAGTGTATTCCAATGCTTCACTTTCTACTTTCAATTGTATTCTCCATTTAGATGCATGAAAATCTCAAGGGGTTGAATTTCTTTTCCTTCTGTTGACAATGATTGTTTTCCAGCTTCCTTGAGATGCAGTAATCCAAACAAATTATGGACTTGGTGAGAAATTTAAATTGTTTCGAATAGGATCCCAAGTGAATGAAATTATTGTATTCAGTTGGACAAAGCTATTTAATTGTTAATGTGACTTAGTGAACGGTAGACTCCACAACAAGTGGAAGTTATTTTATCTTTTACTGGATAAGTAAAAGGGAAATGATAAGAACACTTTTACACTAATTAGAATGATGGCAATTAGGCAAAAAAGACAAATCCAGTATCCAAAAATGATATTTGGATTCACCTCAGCGACAAAAATTTTAGACCTCGATATGGGTCTCACATGAACTCCTTACTCATACTCTACCCTACCTTATGAAATGCTTCTCTATCCAATTTGAAGTTGATCTTACCATTGGATTGAAACTCATACAAAACTGCTCTTTTGATTTTAGGTTCCTTGGAAATCATGGCTATTGAATACAAGTGAACCACTCTACAACAAGACATGTCGAGGAGGACCATTTTTTTGGGTAGTGATCTGAACACTGTTAAAATTGATGCAGGGAACTGTTTCTGTGATTTCCGATTTTACCCTTCCATTTTCCCTCTTTATCTCCGTCTCCCTCTCGGCATCTCTCTCCATCTCTCTCTCTTGTTGTCTCTCCGTCTCTCTCTCAAACCAACTCTCTCATCCTTGTCTTCCCTCCAATAGAAAATAAGCCCAGGAGTGTTGAATTCACCGCAGTGCTTTTGATCTCTGCTCACGATCAAATGGGGCAACCCATCCGACCCACAGAGCAGCCCCTGCTTCCCAAAATTATAAAACCTCTCCTACGTCTTCTCCATTGTAGCCTTGATGGCCAGTGCCGGAGGCGAAGTAGGGCCGTCTAGGGCCCCCAAATCCATAAGCTCCTTTAATATATGTTAAATAATTAATAATCTATAATTAAAGCATAAGTTCATTTTTATCCAGTTGGTTAGACTTGTCCTTTTGTAATCTCAGGACTCAGGATCAAATTTGGACTGCGTTATTGATAATAATTTTTTATTTTATTTTTATCAAGTTATTTAATAATAATAATGAAAAATAACAATAATTTGAATTAATACTACTTGAAATCATTTGACTATTTGATAATTTTTCTACTCTATTTAAAGCGTAGGTTTCTTAAAAAATTAAAATAATGATAGTAACAATCATAATAATAATAATTATAATACTCATTTTATTGAGTTTAATAATACTAATAAAATAATTTTAATTAATAAAGAATCTTTTAAAATATATCTATTATCTAAATAAAGAGAAAGAGAAATCTATATTGAGTTGATAATTTTGAATTAAATATAATTTAAAGCTTTTAAAATTTAAAGAGATGAAAAAACATAGCTTTATTCATTTGACCAATGTAGATTTTATTAGAACTAATATACAAGTATAAATCATTATAATTAAAATAATTTTTAATTTTTAATTTTTTAAAAAATACAAAAAAATTTGAAAAATTAAAATAATAATAATATCTTCGTTTCAAATGAGAATTTGCATTAGTGTCACACTCGAATATGATAAAATATGCAGTACCAAAAGAATGAATTGTCAAATTACATAAAAAGAATAAATTGTTGTTTTCCAAATGCATGAATTGCTCATATAATAATGTTGATTATACCAATTACAGTTACCTATGCAGAAATAAGTTTTTAAAAGTTAAAACTGATCAAATTTTATCTTCGGTCTAAAATGTCATACGAAAGATTGAATGGATTTACTATCTTTATCTATTGAAAAATAAATGTTAAAAAACTTGAATATAGTAATTTAATTAGTAATTTTGTATCTCAAAATAAAAATAAATTTTAAATAATAGTTTGTTATAAATTTGATTATGATATTTTATTTAGTTTCACACATTGTAAAAAAAATTGTATGATTTTATTGTTTGTGAGTAGATAAGTATCCCATTTTAAAAACTCGCCTGGCCCCCTCAAATCTCATGTCCCGCCTTGGCCAGTGCCAGCGCCGAGTCGGGTCCGTATAGCCAGGATTCTTCAGCTGCTGCTTCTCGCGCTTGGCGAATTCCTTGGATTCCTTGCATGGGGTGAGGCCAGAAATGTCAGCAACTGCTGCTTGTGGTGCAGAGAGAGGACTGGGGCAACACCTCTGGCTCTGTCTCTGAAACACCGTTCGCGGTAGAGAGAGAACAATCAACGAGGATCTCCTTTTGCCACCTTTCCCATATCCTGAATCGCTGCAGATAACACAAAAGGTGTCTCCACAACAGCCGCCACCACCTCATCCATCCATCATCATCACCTGTTTCACATTCTTGTACCGCAATGCAGCCTCCACTACCGTCCCTGCCACCACCAGTGGTCCCACCAGCCCAGTTCATGCAAACGGCTGGATCTATGTCTGATGTCCCCTACGACTATGGAACATCACCACAGGGGCCGCCTCCTTTGCCAAGCTATGCAATGGTTGGCACCCCTATTTCAAGCGGACCACCGTACCAATCGCCCCTGAATCTGTATAAGCAGGCAACTTCTATAGCCAGTCACCTTACCGGCAACACCATCCCAGCAATGAAAATTCAATTCTTGGGCATCTGGGAAAAGAAACGTCGCGTAGGCATAGAGTTGCAACACTGAGTTTCATGCTCTGGAGAGGAATAGAGGTGTTCCCTCTAGAATTGTCATCACATTTATTATTTATATATTGATGAAACCCTGTATTTCTTACATTTTTTGGCACTTTATTTTCATCTGAATTTTCAAGCGAACATGTCATTCATGAGAGGCCTTCCGAATCATCTCAAGCCTTACAACAGCAGCATTTCTCTGTAGAAATTTTGCAAGATTTTCTGCTTTTATTCCTGATTTCTCTGCACCTTGGCTGGCTCAGGTATTAAGGTCGCTGCAAAGGAGCAAGGACGAGAGGGAGACGGATGACGAGGAAGAGAGAGTTGCGTTGAGAGAGACGGAGAGAGGCAGAGATAATGAGAGAGAGGGAGAGACGACGAGAGAGAAGTTAGTGCTGATTGATTTCAAGATCAGCCGTTAAACTGCAGTTTGGAAAGTCTTCAATTATCAGTAGCTAATCGTCCTGATGTGGACCATGCTCCATCAGTGCGGAATATTGTTTTTTAGATTATTTAGAAAAAAAATAGAATTATCTGTATGCGTTTAAAAGAAAATTATAGTGGATGCGTCTCTTACTTTTATTCAAAATCTTGTCTGAGTCAAGTCCATTTAGACAGACTCAACTGAGTTTTCTTGAATATTTTTTTTTTTATAATGACCAAAATCTCTTAAAAATAAGAACTTTGTGAATTTAAGAACTTTGTATCTTATATATCTCAAGCACATAAGATCATTCTTTGAATTTTACTTTTATTATGGGGCATCTCTAACTTATTTTGAAAACAAGACTAATCACCACATATACATACAAAATCATTTAAGAAGATTCGAACTTAAGATTTTTGGTGATCATATTTTGAAAATTTTGATATATGTTGAATCATATTTTGGGAAAGAAACAACTGCACCATGTTAAGGAAGATTCAAATAACAAATTGCTTTCACACATAAACAAAGAATTCTTTCAAATACTCCGATTATCACAGCTCAGATTTTAGGGATGGCAACTATTTAGTGCCACACTTCTTCAAAAGATGCTATAAAGATGAATGATCCTGACTACGTCCAAACAAAGATGAACCCATTGGGATTCAATTCTGTGTTTGGCTGCTCTGACCCCGTTCTTGTTATCTATGACTGGTCATAAACTTCCTGTTCTGCATTTTTCATGCCCAAATTAGTCTCAACCATGCGTCTTTACCCTTTGCCAAAATGTGAGGTTACTCAATATAAGACACATGAATCAATTATATTAATTGGGATCATATCCAATGGGTAAGTGTCGGAACTGTACGAGTGTTTAGGGTTCTATGACCATATCCAACCCCACAATTTACTCATCAGAATGTTATGATCCAACATGAGATCAACTATGATGTAGAAGTCAACAGAAACATTAGCTGATATCCAAAATATTGACCTTGAAGTCTTAAGGTATTTTTATCAGGTTATTTTAATTAGTCTAGATATTCAATTTGAGAAATTTTGGAAATACACAGTGCTTAAAAAATAACGGTCTATGTTTTAAAATATAGACAGTTATTTTTAAGCACTGTGTATTTTCAAAATTTCTCAAATTGAATATCTAGACTAATTAAAATAACCTGATAAAAATACCTTAAGACTTCAAGGTCTTTTGACACTTCCAAATGTATTTTTGACATACCCTAGGGATACCCTTATTTGTAAAATACTGTATTTTAAATATTTAGGAGTGTCAAAATATCTTAAAGTCTTAAGGTATTTTTATCAGAATATTTTAATTAGTCTAGATATTCAATTTGAGAAATTTTGAAAATATACAATGCTTAAAAAATAAGTGTAAAGTTTTAAAAAAATTTAAACAAATGTATATACTGTATACTGTAAGGTCACAAAATGGCCATTAGATTCGTTCACTCATTCAAATGAGAATGGGTCATTCGAATGAACGGATTGTTGACGTTCATTTGGAAGGAAACGAACGAATGAAATTACTATTCATTCGAATGAATGGGTTGAACAGTATATGAATTGAAATTACACATGGGTATTCATTCGAATGAATGCCAAAATGAACTAGACATTCATTCGAATGATTGGAAACGCGGGGGTAAAATCGTAATTTCACTCGAAATTTGAAAAACGGGTGTGTAGAGGCAGAAAAACCGGGTGTGTAGAAGTGCTCCCCTTCCTCTTATGCTCATTCACCCCCTTGTAAATTAGATTCTTATTTAATTTGAATTCATTTTTAATTTATAACGATTAAAATCTAATTCAAAACTGATCATATTTTGAACGTTGATCTTTAGGCCATTGAAAGTCACAATTATACCTAAAAAATATCTTTTAAATTGGTCCATCTCCATGTATTGGACCAGTGGAGCCATAAGGGCATGAGAAAGTTATTTGGTTTGATGAAGATCTAAAATTTACAAACATTTATGCATCTTGTTAAAAGAGATCAGTTAGATCATTTTGCCTTAAATTTGTACACCGAAGTTCTCAAAGTAAAAAGGTCTCCAATAATTTTCTGTGAAAACTGAAAGTAAATCTCTCTTTCCGTGGAAAGTCCCACTATCTAATATTGCATTTTCTTTTTTCTACAAGGAATGTCTAGTTTTCCCCTCTCATTCACTTCTATTTTAAGGCTTGATGATGTTGGGTTAGGTTTTTTGAATGTAAGAGACGTTTGTAGCATGGGCCATCTTGATCTTATAGCATTAGATCTATACTCTTCAATGGTTCAGATCATCCAACTCCGATCCAGATATCTCAAAATTCAAGTCCAATTTTCTCATAAATTATCTTTCTTTCTCTGTTGCACTAAGGAGACTCAAGTGTCACTTTCCTTCCGCAAAAGGATGTCATATGGAAATGAGAGAGAATATTTATTGCTACTGTCAATTATGCAAATAATATAAATTAATAAACTATCATAAACATCAATTTATTAATTATCATCACTGATTATTTTAAAACTATAAAATAAAATATTATAATGAAAAAATTAAAAAAGCCATGACTTTTGTAATAACAATTAGGTGGTTCTAAGTCTTTAAAAAAATTAAGTAGGTATAAATGAAAACAATTAATCTTTATTGATGCACACCCTTTATCTACCATCAAACTTTTTCTAAATTAAACTTTTTAATAAGATATATTGTGTGTGATGTAAAGAAAATTATATGAATAGATTGTGTATAGAATTTTAACTGCATTTGATTATTCTATTTTTGAATTATCAATTAATAGTAAAATTTTATAAATTTTATATCTATGTAATTAACTATCAAATGAATTTAATTATATAAAACTTATCATCTATTTAATTAAAAAATATGGCTTGATGTGTTTCACTAACTTTAACACATGTGGATATATCTCGTGGGCCCACATATTTTAAACATTTCACGTTAGAGAGTGTGTGTGTCTCGGTAAATAGAAAACATGGAGGCGGTCACCCTAAAATTTTCCCATCTTTCGCTCCTTTCCATTTCTTTTCTTTACTTTTCTTTTTTTAACGGGTTTTCCAAGGCTGTAAAGATACCTGGAATCCTCTTTTCTCGGAACCTGTTTTCCATGAAATTTCCCCATTTCGCCGTTTGGGTGGTCTTGAATTCGCGAGTGAAAGAAAGGGCAAGAAAAAAGAGAATTCGAATTCCCATCTTACAAATCACGGGATGGAAAACACTTTCCGCGACTTCTAAACCCTAACGTGAGGGGGGGAAAACACTTTCCCCATTTCCAACCCCATGAGAAGGTACTCAGGTATTTCTCTTCTCTATCTTTACCTTCTCCGTTTTTCATTACATGAAATGCGCCTTGAGACGTTTTTGTCTGTCTGAACGACCCATCAAAATGCATTTGATGATAACGTGATTACCATGTTGCCTTTTGTTTTTTGTTTAGGTTAATTTTTTTTTTTTCTTTTCTTTTTGGGCAAGGTATTTGGTGTTTTGTGGGTTCGATGAATGTTGATTTGTTGGGTACTGGCTTCTCAATATTCTAGTCTCCATGTTACTAATGCTTGAGGATTTGATGGATTTTTCTTTCTAACGCGGGATTATGTAGGCATCGTTTTTTTTTTTCCTGAAATCATTGTTATTAACAAGGTATTAATTGTTCATTGTTCCGGTTATTTTTTTTTTTCCTTTTTACACTTCCATTATTCTTTTAAATGGTAACATGAGAAGGGCCTCTGACCTTTTGTGGTTGCAAGCACTCGACAACTGTGCTACAGGCTCTTGTCCAGTGTCCTCGAGTTGTGGACTTTTGAAATGGGGCCACAGTTTGGTGATTGGGACTAGCTAGACTATTGATCTGGTTGCCCACATCGAGTGGGCTATTCATAAAAAAACCATGTGTCCATCTGCAATCTAAAACTTTGATTCTCTCTGTCCAAATTAGTAGTCAAAATGGCAACAACAATACAAGAGTCTGTACCATAATTGGAAGGTGCTCATTGTTGCAAAGGTCGTTGGTTTGAATGGTTTACCAATTCCAAAAAAGAAAATTAATTGAAGTAGAAAGTAGAGTTGCTAATATCTGTGAAGTACTTTCTGGAAACTTATTTGTTCAAGGCAAATCAATTCTTTGTATCACCAAACCATTTAATGTGAAAAACCTTGGTTCAAGGATCATCTATTTCCTTTCTATTTTAGATTGGCATTATTGGAATTTTTTTCTTCCAATTGTTGTTGCTGCCATTATTTCTGGTTCAAAGTTGGTCCTTTTCCATTTCAATTTGACCATCTGACTTTGTGTGTGTAATTCTGTCTGCTTCCTTCTATTGCAAAAGAAGGGAAAAAAATATAGCTGAAAGAAAAAAACACTACAACTCTAAAATAGAATGAAGTGAAAGTCTTTTGCTGGTTGATGACTCTAGACCACCTTAAATGTTGAACAGAAATTTCGAATAACATTTTGACTGTAGACCGCCTTAATTGTTAGATGGTTGTGTCCAAAGGACATTTTCACCCTAGGACTCCCAAGTCCTTAAATTTTTCTTTACTCATCAAAAAGATACCCTAGTAGATTGGAAACAGTTGTTTAGTGATGATGAAAATGTTTGGCAACAAGTGATCTGCTGGTCACTTGTGTTTTTCATTTCATCTTTGTTAGGATTTCCTGCTTGTATTACTTTTTTTTTTTATTTTTTTCTCTATCAATTGAGTTATGATAGAAAACTTTGATCTCCTATCGCTGGTTGGGTTTTAGGTCTCTTTGGTAGGCGTGGCCAAGTTTCAAGGAAAATCATGTCCGTAAAGAGAAGAACAAGATAATTTTGGAAGGGCTTTTTATTACCATTTATGATGGCTTGAATAAGTTTACATTGAATTAAGAATTCTATAAAAAACATGATGGGTACGGGAGAGTACATAAAGGACTTGTTTTAGGGAAAATATAATGAGATGGGTGGAAGCTGACTTTGAATTTGGAATGGTTTTGATCTATCAGTAGTTGATGTGTACTCCATCGAGAAAAACATCATGTCTTTTATTTGGATCCTCTAAGGCTCTAAGCGTAGCCTCCCCCCACCTTTGAATTTAAGCTCATACTAAACTTGTCTTTTCATCAATTTTCCAATGTAGAAATGTTGCATATGTGCTTCTTGGATATTGGTCAATTTTTTTCCCATTTTGTGGTGGGGGGTTCATTTATATAAGAAATATTTCCATCCTTAGTGAATGTATATGCCCTTGCTCTTGGGTCATTCTTCATTTATAAATCAACCATCTCTTAAGGTTGTTTCCAAGATAGGGATATCAACAAAAGGGTTAGTAGGGGTGGGGATACCTCATGATAATAAAAAACAGAAGGCTTGGTAGTTGCCTGACAGAGTTGCTTTATTTTTCTCTGTTTTCTTAATCTATTGTGGATTGTTTTTATTCATGCCACCAAATGGTTTTTTTACTTTATCATGAGTTCTAGTGGAATATCAAATTATCAATAGTCTTGTTTTCAAACAAAGTTGCTTGCTCAATAATCTCCTTTGCAGATCTCATACGGAAATTAAACAACCTTGATAGAGGAGGATATTTGTGGGCTCAAACTAATCTAATATCTGTCAAACCTTCATTGCAAGGGTGCAATATTGATACTCTTTTTTCCTTTTTTTTGCTTGTATGTGCTTAATATTGCTGCTAGGGATGGGTATATCAACAACATATTGAGCCAACTAAACTTATGTTATGTGCCACACTATGGAACTATGGAAAAGATTAATAAGGTAAAACCTATGAAATGAAGCATTTTGGAGAACTTGTTTTTCTTTATGCCAGGAAAATTGACCACAGAAACCATTTTTTATTGAAACAGCTCATGGAAAAGTTAGGGAGAAAAAATTGTTTTGTTTTAATCAATTTGGAGAAAGCATATCTTACATATGGTGCCAATGCAACTAACTTGGCAAACTTTGAAGAGGAAATGCATCCCAAATGGTGTGTCAAGAATATATGTGAAATAAAGGGTTACAAGTGTAAAAACGGTAACAAAGCTCCTAGTTGGAGATGGGCTTCATGAAAAACCTTTTTTAACCCTTATTTATTTGCTTTGGTCATGGACTACTTAAGATAAAATCTAAGATGTAGTTCCATGCTGTATTTTATTTGCAGATGATGTATACTAATTAGTGAGACAAGAAATTAGCTGAATAGTAAGTTGGCAATGTGGAGAAACTTTTGAGATGAATATTCTGAAATTAGTCAGACAAACACAAAACTTATGGTTCATAATGGATCAAAGAATAGGGAGGAAAAAATTATTAACATTGAAATTAACTTAGTATCATATATAATCTTTCAAAAGGAACTTAGTGTCATATCATTAGAAATTTTGATATTAGAAGCTATTGTAGAGCCAAGTAAAAGTTTTGATTTACATGTGGCTGGTAGGATGTATGGCACAGACTAGGTGTAGCCAAGCTAGTTGAGTTGTATGTGATAGAAGAGTGCTATGCCAGGGCTGTTCTCTAAGACAACTGCTAGACCTACAAGCTACAATGGAATGTTTTGTTGAATGGTGGCTGATGAAGAAAAGATAAGTGGATGAGGTATTGTTAATGAAGTGTGTGTGGTAACATGGATGTGTGGTATGACAAAAAAGGATAGAATTAGAAATGACCAAGTTTGTTAGAGAAGCTTGAAGGTTACCCTAATAGAAGTAAAACGTGATGGAATATCATGTCAGATGGTTTAGACAGATATGTAGAAGGCAAATAGCTCCATTACAAAGAACTGATAGGTTCAAGAAGAAGGTACTGGGAGGGGGAGGTCAATAAAGACTTAGGCTGAGGTGGTAAATAAGGACGTGATAGATTGTGAAGTGATGGAGAATATGATTTTCAATAAGGTAGAGTAGAAAAGTAGAACTCAGAAAGCTAACTTCTTAAGATAGGCAAATGCCCTTGATGATGATGATGGCAGCTTGAGGTTAGATATAGAGATGTGAGAGTTGCTTTGGCCCAAATTTTTGTGGAGTTGATGAGTAAAGGATTCTTTTTAGTAATAATTTTGATGAATTCCATGCACCATAGAAATCAAGAACGTTTAATCTTGAATGTAAAACATGACCCAGCCTTTAATGCCACGAGATATATCTTTATTATCAGAAACATGGCTAGGAGGGAAAAAAAAAAAAGGAAAAAAAAGAAAAAGAAAAAGGGAGAAGACATGGCTAGAAACAGCGTTTTGTAGACTGAGATTGACAAAATTTGACTCTGGGAATAGTCAGCCAACGTTATGCCCATCTGATGTCCTTCTTTGAGCCCAAGTCCTGCAAAATACAAGATACTGAAAAACTGACTAATTGATCACAATCAATGAGTTGACTTACAAATATAAGATTAAGAGATAGAACAGGAACATGAAAGGCTTGCAATGAAATTTTCTTATATTGGCTGTGGACCTGATTTTGGTGAGATAGATGACCTATTTGCAACATAGAAAACAGAAGATGGTGGATGCCTTGAGGGTCAGAGTCATCAGAGGTCACATGACCCTTCATAGTTAAAGATCTACAAGGAAGAAGATAGCCTTAGGTTACATGCAAGTCCGAGGCTGCTATTCACACATACACATGAGGATTTGAGTACTGGTTGAACTTGATCCTTGATGTCAACAATGGAAGCAGGAATTGTTGACTGAATTGCATCAATTATAAGATGTGGTGTGGAAGGAGACACATCAAAATTGGAAGGACTGTATCTATATCTAAGGTGGCTGCAATGGAGAGATGTAGAATACATCTTTGAAATGTTGGAATTCAGATCCAAGGTACATTAGAACGGAACCAGTCTGGTTTCTTCCTAATATTTTCTGGATGTGGATTTCATTGTTTGGAATTTGGGTACACATCGCGGCAAACTGATCCCAATATGAAGTTGTCTTAGAATAAACTTCTTGAATGTACTAGTCAGCTAGTTTGGCATACATGATTTCCATTTTTAATTGATACCTTTCGGCAAAGTTTGGCTTACGTTATTTTGGCCAGATAAATCCCAAGCTTCTTTGACCATTCAAAAAAGCAAAAAGCAAAAAGAATGTTTGGCATAACCAGATAAATCCCAAGCTTCTTTGGCTAGTGAACAACAACAGAATGTTTCAACAGAAGTTATACATTATTAGTTATTTGTTCAGCTTTTTTGGTGTAACTAGACTCTCTGGATGTTAGTTTGAATATTTCCTCTCCCACATGCCTCTTCCAATAAGGAAATTTTTCATCACATACGTCCATTTTTTTGTAATTGGTCCTATTCAGTTTGACAGAAATTGGTTTTGTGGGTTCATTTGTCATCATGCAATCAAAAGAAAAAGAAAGATCATAGAAACATGATCTAGTGAATGCACTGAGTTGCCTCAATTGAGTACAAAAATGTCAAGCAGATTTTAGTAGATTCCCAAAAAAATGATATTAATAATAAAGAAACAGAAAATAAGGACCATATACATTTAACTTCACATGGATGCCTATGGTCAATCCAAACCAACTTTCTCATTAACTTATCAATAACTTACCTAATGGTGTCTGCATACCAAACTAACACCCACCCCCATTTTGCACACTATTGGATTTTCATGCCAAAAGTTATATTTATCTAAGCTTTATAAAATCATTGAACTTTGAAAACATGGTTATGTGGCCAGGATAGAAAGGGATGAGGTTGAAATTCTACACGAAGGACCATTCCACCCCCTGCTCATGATTAGCATGCATCTACGTGAGCCCACCATTGGGCCTTTCTATTCTTAAAAAGGGCCCTCTTATGGCCACTTTGGACATTCAAATCTAAGTATGGCAATTTGTTACAGAAGCTTCAAAGCTTGAAGAGGTTGCCTAGGAAACAAGATCTTTGATGATTGCTAATTGGCCTTGGGCCCCAAACATTAAAATGAAGCTTGATTGGAGATAGATAATCAGGTCAAGCTCAAGCTTATGCATGCATGAGCCCTAACACGAAGCCCCAGACCAAAAAAGCATGATATTTACCTAACTTATTAGTAAAGCATAGAGTGATTGGTTAAATGTTAGAAACCAAGTACTTAAAAGAAAGAAAGAAAGAAGAAGAGATGAAACCTATTCCCTATTCCTTTAGTATTTCCAAACCTATTTTCATCAATTCATATACCAATCTCTCTCTCTCTCTCTCTCTCTCTCTCTCTCTCTCTCTATCTCAACCCACCTTTTATTTTCCATATTTTATTCTTTCTTCCACCTTCAATTTGGTTTGGATTCAAAATATACCATGCATGGATTTGATTCATAATTTTTTTGTGTTCCTCATTTTCTCAATTTTCTTTCCAACCCAAAGAAACCCCTGATCACTTTCTCCTGGATTTTGTTTTTCTCTACCCTGCCCTTCTTTAGATGTTGATGTTGCTTTTGTTGTTCACAGTCACTTAACCCTGTTAAGTCCTATCTCCCTTTTTATCTATATTACTTGGATCATTTGAAATGGTATATTCTTCATGGTGACAAAATATTATCACACCTTTTCTTCTTTTACAATCCAATTTAGAATGTTGATGTGGTTAGTGTTTGATTTTTTATTTAAATTTGTACATTGATTCTTAGTTTTGTTATTATAGTTTATATTTATTTAAAAATAAGCATTCATTAATCAAATATTGTATCAGATCCACATAGTAAAGGAAAACTTATATGGGCCATGGAGTGCAGGAGAAAACTTGGAGTTCATCTACACAGCATTGCTAAGTAGTGACAAGTCCCGACCCCCCACCCCCCAATCCTTCCTATTATTATTATTTTTTTGTGGGGCCTACTAGATAGGTCCCAATCAAATTCATCATTTTCTTTCTAATTAAAGAGCAGTGGGAGGAAATGAATGTTAAGGGCTAGACCAAATTTTAGCTCTAGTCCCTTGATTTGACCATATATATTCAGAGGTTTAAATTTTTTAATGTTTTTATAGGGCTCGGCAAAATTTTGTTTTTTGCTTGGAAAATCAGCTATGTTTAAGAAGAGGATGGGTGCTAACTATAGATTTATGCCGATGCATGGGGAGTTAGTGGTGAATGGTTTGGATTGATGTAGGAGTGCCACACATAGAGGTCTTTATTTAGTCTTTACTTTAAGGTCTCTCTAGATAATTTCCCTATACAAATAATGGTTATCACTTGTCAGTTTAAATATTATTTACTTGATATCAACTCAGTGGTGCCAATGATTTGATGTATTAGGAATGGATGCACAAATATGGGAGGGTCGAACCATGGCTGGCAATGCAAAGAAGAACATAATGTGGACGCAAACTATGGATCGTTGTCTCATTGATCTATTGGTGGAGCAAGTCCATTTAGGTAGGAAGATAGAGAATGGATTTCGCAAGGAAGCATGGGCTACTGTAGTTTCTGCATTTAATGCAAGATATGGCACAAGGCTTACTAAAGGAAATTTTAAGAACCGACTGAAAACATGGAGGAAAATCTATCCAGCTGTGAAATGTTTACTTAGCCAAAGAGGGTTTGGATGGGATGACAAACATGAGATGGTCTACGCTGATGATAAAGTTTGGGATGATTACATCAAGGTATACTAGTCATCCGCTTGAAAGCTAGCTTTCCCTTTATCTTACCACTTGTTATTAATCATGGGGCCTAAGCTATAGATTGGGGGAAAAGGAAGAAAAAATTTGGACCTGAGACATCTGGGTACTTGCATTCTTGCATATTATTTTGTATTCCCATATTCATGTTGGATTTCTAGATACGTGCATGTTACTAATCGAATACTCTATAGGATATGCTTGGAATCATAATTTTTGTCTTGTTTAGGGTAACGTAATTATTATGATGTTGTGCTTACTCCTAAGGAATTTGTAGAAGGCCAAAAAAATTCTTACAGAAGAAACTTCATAAATGTATATAGTGACTTGTATCATGCTTGAAAGGCTATGTCATCTAATATAAAGAAATAGTATAGCGTGGGTAAAATGTTTCAAGTGAAATAAAAAACTGAAGTACAAATATCGAGTATCTTCAGTTACCAGTTTCAAAAAGATTAAAAAAAAGGATATCTTTATCTTTGATTTTGGAAAATGCGGTGATGTGCCACCATTTTAGCACAACATTATTTTTATTGATAGATAAAATACCAGCATTTTGCATGTCATTACCTTGACTGCTACCTGCATCTATACGTCAGAGAATTGGTCTTACATATAATAGTTCTTTTATTGTTTGCAGACTAACCCCGAAGCAAAGCAATACAGAAACAAAGTTGTGCCCAACTACCACAAAATGACTCTTATCATTGGCAATGATGTGGGCATGGGCAATGGGAACCACTCGAGAACGGGTTACGACTTCAAGATCAACCGTAACGGCGCAAGGTTGAGGCATGTTGATGTCATGGATTCACCTGGGTATGTTGACCCCAAGCATGAGGTTGATTACCTAAATGAATCTGATTCTTCAGATCAGTGTTACAATGGATCATATAGAGGTATACATGAACCCATTGCCTCTTCGAGTTCTAGACGATTCAAGAGACAGAAAATGAGCATGACCAGAGGTATCTCTGCTTTATTTCATAATGCTTCTACTTATTTTTCCTATTACCCTTTCCCATAACCCATAAAACAGATGAATTAAATGGTGTCAATGATTTAATTTATTAGACATGGAGATACAAGCTCAGGATTATCAGGCGGTTGCCAGAAACTCGAAGAACATAATGTGGACAAGCACTATGGATAACTGCCTCACTGATCTACTACTGGAACAGGTTCGCTTGGGTAGAAAGATAGAGAAGGGATTCCACAAAGATGCATGGGTGGCTGTAGTTTCAACATTTAATGCAAGATGTGGCACTAGGCTTAGCAAAGAACATTGCAAAAATCGACTTAAAACATGGAAGAAGATTTATCTTTCTGTGAAAGCTTTACTTGACCATGAAGGATTTAGATGGGATGACAAGCGGAAGATGGTTTATGCTGATGATGAAGTGTGGGATTATTACATCAAGGTAGATTGCTCAAGATTTTTATCGTTTTCATTGTCACTTGTAATCTCTGATTGATATACACATTTTGACTGTTTGTAGTTTGTACCCATATTGTAGTTACACCCTGAAGCAAACAAATATAGATACAAGGCTGTGCGGCGCTTCAATGAATTAGCTCTCATCATGGGTAATGAAGTGGCTGAGGGAATACCTTTGAGAACATGTGCTGAGATGAATAGGTACAACACCACCAATCCAGGATTGGAGGATGTTGACGGCATGGATCCTGCTGGTTCTGAAGACCCAGAGCATTGGGCTGATTCTATGCATGAGTCTGATCATTCAGATCAAGGTGTGGACAGGTCATCTGATGAAGAGGCCACAGAGGAGGAGCCCACAACCTCAACAAGTTCTAAAGAATCTAAGAGACTCAAGAGGAATGTCGCCAAAGAGATTTCCGAGTCTTTGGCAGAAATGGCTAGTGCACTAAGGATGTTAGCTGAAACAAGAGGTAGAATCGACAGGGCTAATAAACCTAGCAAGATGAAAATACTTTTTGATGAGGTCAAGAAGATTCCCAACATTGATAAGCGTTTCCTGTTGGCTGCCTGTGATTTTTTAGCATCCGATAACAACAGGGCAGAGTTGTTCCTGGCCATTGACGAAAATTTGAGGCACGAATGGTTGTTGATGCATATACCTAAGTGCTGATTATTGAAGAAAGGCTGATCAAAGGGTTTCAGTAGGAAGTTGGTGCATATGCATAGGTTGTTGATACATGGTTACTGTTTATGTTTTGGTTATATAGACATATTTTCTATGTTCTCGACCTATGTTGGCCTCGTTAGACTTGTTTATAGGATTAGTGAGAGAAGGCTGATTGTTTCAGCAAGAAAAAAAGTTCTTGATGCATATGATAGCTGCATTTGTTTTGGTTGTATGGACCTGTTTACTGTGCGCTCAACCTATTTTGGCCTCAATAGTCTCATTTATTATGGCCAATTACATTGTATCGTGTGAATTCATAGGGCAAAAGAACATGGGGCCTCCCATGATGAATCCATCACTTGATATCCAACATAGGACGACACAAAGGCATCATTTTATTAATCATGAATTGTGGTCTAATGGAACTGAAATGTTGTCATCTTACCCATCAACAATGAATTGGAGGTCTATGCATGGATCATGGATATGCCCAAAAAGTGCTTCAAGAAATAATTGTTGTGTCAAGATTCTTTAGTGATAGTGTCAGTGTCGCAGGGATTTTCATATAGCATTAAGATAGTTGGTACTATTTCTCGGGCATTTTAGGTATTATTGGATGAGTATAATTTAGTTTGATACCAAGATTAAAGTCATACGAAGTTTATAGCTAATATATCATCTCCTTTCTAATAAGGATGAAAATAATATAAGCGATATTGATATATCGGCAGATATTTTTCTCTCCTGATTTTTTATTTTTATGTTCTTTTCAAAATTTTAAAAAAATACAGAAAATGAAGAAAATTATGGGTTACATGGATATGTAATTTTTTATTATTAAATATCGGTTATTTATATGTTCAAATATTGTTTTTAATTGCAAATTTAAAATTTTCAAATGTTTTTAAAAAATATGAAAAATTACAAAAAAATTGTAGAAAATTTCTTAAGTGATCATTAAATTAAAAATTCGATATTTTTACCTGAGTTTCTAATCATGACTTGAGATTGTATAATTAACCGATCTGCTGCTCGTTTTTTCATTTGGTGGTAGCAGTGTGTCTTGCAAATGTGAACCATAGTTTTCAAATGCTATGAGGCATTTTCTATAGATATTCTTTACTAATATTCAGTTTTCAAAAATTAAATCTTAATTTGAAATTCAATTGAATAAAGGAGTTCTTTTTTAGACCATGAGAAAAACTCAACTAGTCAACTTAGAATCCAATTAAGTCGAATCAACTCGAGTTATGTTTTTTCTTTCTCCTTTTTCCCAACCTTTTTAACTGTATTCAGAAACTCTAGTTAGGGAGTGTATACTAATTTCTTTCCTATGTCGTATAATGCTTAGAAAGTAGCATGGGCAGGGGTAAAAGTTTTACCCTTATTTGATAATTCTAACCATATAAGTTTGGACCTTGAAAACAGAAGGTAGAAGAGGGATAAGATAATTGTCAAAAGATAAGCTTCATTTTGTCACAAATACTATTACATAACTTTACAATTCGGTGCTGAACAACACTTGCAAGACACAACTTTCAGACTCGACGAAAATAAGAATCAATATATCTTAACTGAATCTCAAAAATCTGAAAAAAAAAAATGGAGCCTTGCCAAAACCTGAACAAATGAGGCTTTCCAGAATAATATCCACAAGGCAAAGATATGTATGAGCAGCAGAAGTATTCACAACAGGTGTCCATGCAAAATGTGGGATTTGATCAAAGACCAATCTCTTTTACTTGGGATTGGACTTTGCTTTGGATTTGGGGCTAGCTTCTTCCTTGAAAGCAGATGGGCATAAGTTGTTTATGCAACACTGATCACAGCGAGGTCTGAGAGGGGTGCACACGGTTTGTCCGAATCCAACCTGCAAGTCACAAAACAATCCAGAATTGATTATAATGTCTATAAAATCACAATATGATGGTCAAGTCATTCATCTAACAACTCCATAATGTTAAATACACTTATAATTTGGATCATTACGAATTTTAAATTTTCATACAATAAAAAAATTGTAGTAAAAATAAATTCCATTAAGCACTTGAAAATGTCAATTGCGCAGATGAAGAATTACATGTATGAATAAGATTTGATGTACCTCAGAACACCAATCCCGCAGTCACGAAACAGAACGTAATTGAGCTCTTCAAATGCAAATAAAGCAAGAACTTAAATGAATTTTGTCCAGTTCCATGGGTCATATTATGTGAAGAGTTTTATGGAGAAAGAATACTGAAATCATAAAGTTGTATATTATAATCCAATATAATCTATAAGCAATGAATAAATCCTAAAAGAGTCTTCATTACAGAGGACAATCACAGAGAGATGCAACTTTCTATTAAAAGAAATAAAAGATAGAAGTGTACTGATTCATTAATTGATTTTTTTTAACATATTATTCATTAATTGATACAGTAGAAACCAAACATGAAGGCATAAAGGAAGCATATTTGTACCAGTAACGGGTTGATTGGAACCCATTCTTCCTTTGGAAGCCATGATTGCAATGATACTCGTGTTTCCTCAGGAGTCAATGTCTTCTGCCAAACAAGAACATAAACAAATGATCATTGAGCATACAGATCTTAACTCACAGCCTCTTAAATTCTTAAAGGAATAAGCTTATGAGGTTGGTCAAACTAAGTTGCAGCTCTAGCAAGCAGGCTTGGGGGAGGAGGTATGTGACAACATGCAAACATGTACCATGTCAAGCTGAGCAATCTCATCTAGCGGGTCACATATGTGCAAAAGAAATATACACAGAAAAGGCCATCATAGTCCACATTCAACGTACGTGTGCAGTTATCCTGATGGAGTCGATGGACATCCATTTAACCCAATCCATGAAGAGTGTCATGCAGTCTGAGGAAAGTCCTTTCGTTACTCCTTGGTGAATCTCAGTGTGTGTGTGAGACACGTGCACACACAAAAAAACAAAAACACAAACAACCTGGTAGAAGTTGCAAAAATATACCAACCACTACTTGTATGAACTCCCTAAGCACCATATGAACTGAGTTACTCAGGGATGTCGTACATACTATGGTAGTTGTCTGTGACATGCAAATCTTATCAGTAAGTTGTTTTAGCTTGCGAACAGTTACCTGTAGAGTGCCTACTCGTGATACCCATCCAAGACGATTGCAAATCCGATGTACATGTGTGTCAACACATATCCCTTGGACATTATTCCATGCAACATTCATAACCTATAACATGGCAAAGATTGAAGGAAATGACACCGATACTTATAAATGAAACACAGAAAAGTCTCAACATGTACCAGGTGAGCCATCTTAGGGCCTATTCCAGGAAGTGCAAGTAACTCCTCCAAAGAACTGGGGATGTCTGCTCCATACTTCTTGAGACAGATTTCTGCAATTTTCTTCATGTTACCAGCCTTTCTTGAATAAAATCCAACCTGATTAAAACAGATAGCAAAGTTGATCAACTTTAATGGTTACAGTTGTATATCTGAAACCCCACACAGAAAATGAGTGAAGATTCAACTAGAATTCCATCTGATGCAAATCGTACAAGGATCCAACAGTTACAGGATAGAAATAGGAAGTGTATAATGTCATCAACAGAGTTAATTTCATAGAATGGGAGGAAATGGAAATGTAGCCTGCACATAACATGCATGGGTGATTTCTATCCAACATCTGATCAGTCAGAAAGCAGATGTTCATTCAGCTTATTAGTATATGCAAATCTCAAATGTTATGTATACTAATCATTATTTTGAAGGTTAGCAATTATTTATTAAGAAAAACAGATTTCTATCATTTAGGGAGATTAAGGAGTTAATGGTTGGTTTGGATGTATCCTTTTCTCATGTCAGTAGGTCAGCAAATGGGGTTGCTGATCTTCTTGCAAAGAATGGGGTGGTTGGGGCTACTATTGGCCCCTCTGACGCCTCGGGCGCTTAGCGGCCTTTTCCTCTATGTCTTTGTTGAGTTGCAGCCGGGTGTAGGCTTACTTGTATTCTTCTTTTTTCTGTTTTATTCTTGGGGTGGGGGGCCTAACTCTCTTAGACCTTCACCTCTTGTTTTCTCCTTTGTACTGTTCCTTCTACTTAATGATAATCTACTCTCAACTGTTTCAAAAAAAAATTAAGAAAAACAGATTTCTATCATTTAATATTTTTATCATCATTGAAGCCTTATTCTCTTCATCTAGGGTAAATTCTAATGCTTCTCTTCTCCCTCCTTAACCAAATTATAAGTCACATTAATGCCCAAGCCTAAAATGTCACTTCTATCTATATCATCATTTTTTATCATAACCATTTCCCCATCTAGGTTTGGCTTCAAGTTCTATGTTTTTACTCTACCCTATAAAAATCATATAGAGTGTCTACAATCTAACATGTTAACAGGACAAGCTCTGATGTAAGAAAGGTCAAAATATTGGAAACCCTAAATCTAAATGCTAGATGCATGCCTTTTTAAGAATGCAAAATGTGTGTATGGTGAATCCTAAAATGACATGCAACTTATAACCATGATTCATATAAAATGTTAAAGAGAGAAATTAATATTAAATAAAGAATATGACAAAACTACGTAAATTCAAATATAATCAAAGAGATTAAAAAATGAGAATGATACCTACACATAAAGCCCTCAAGGTTGTATTGCTAACCTTCAATGTAAAACCCCTCGAAAAACTAAGTAATTCATACCAAACTCTGTCCTAGGTAACCCCAAGGGGTTGGCCTAGTGGTTGAGAGACAAGATTTCAGGATTAAGGTCTTGGGTTCAATCCCTGATAACTTCAATGAAGGGCCACTCTACGTGGCCAACCCGTACCATACCTAGCTAAACCTGGACCCAACTAGAAAGCCCAAACTTCAAAACCTGGCTCGACCAAAATCTGGCCTAAGAACTTGACTCAACCTGATTTGAACTCGAATTTGGATTGATTTAGGGTTTTTTCATAAACATCCAAATTAATTTAGTTCATTTCTAAATAAATATCTACACACATTTAATGTCTAGAAAAAATGACAAATAAATAAAATTCTTCAATTCTGAAAGAAATGGTACTACCACACATTTAACATTCGGGAAGGAAAGACAAATAAAATCCAAAGAAATAAAGTTTTTTGATAAAGGCCACAATTATTAATTATATCATACTCTAAGAAGTACTCATAAAAATTTAAATATTCAGGTATTAACTCGGGTTGAGTTGGACTGGGTCTGTTTTTTAAAGACCAAACCTGGCTCGACCCAAATTTAATTTGGGTCTTTAATCCTTCAACCCAACCCAACCCAACCCTAGTATAAAAAATACTTAACCCAGCCCACATATTTTTGAGTCGGGTCATGCAGGTAGAGCCAAAACCCAACCCAACCCAAGTTTCAGCTGTAAATAGAGGCTAGGCGAAGTGGGCTAAGGGTGGAGTGGTTGGGCAAAAGGCAAGAAAGAGCAAGAAAGAAGATCAGAACAAGTTTGGAGAGAGGATGCTAAAGAAGATGAAGGCAACAAACAGTTGTGAGGTAATGGGTTATATAGGATGGCTAGGTCAAATATCAGAGAGTAGGAGAAGGGCAGTCTACAACAAGGTGGGGGTGGAAGTGAGTGAGGAGGATTTTGAGGCATGTTATAGGTGGATGAGCGCTGGATAGGTGAACAGAGGGAGGAGTTGGAATAAAAGCTGAAACAAGTGAAACGGGATTCTAATGGGTACGAATGAGTCTTATTGGGCTCAGCAAAAAGGGTTGACCCAAGTGATAGCAGCTACAAATGGTGGAGGGGAATGTAGAGACCAAGGCTAGAGTAGCAAAGTAAAGCAATGAATATGGGTCGAATCTTGAATGTGCCATTGGAAAAAACTTTAACAATGGCACTAAGGATTGATTAACCTTTGCTTTGTACCAATGTAATTAAAGATAATAAACCAGAAAGTATATGTCCACTCTATTAGATATAAATCAATAGAGTACATAAGAGTATCTCAATGGTTACAATGAGAGTTTGACAGACAAGCTTGAATCCAATCAAATATACATTGCATAATATAACCTAATCACAATCACAATCATAATCTGGATATAAATCCTAACATATCCTTCAATACCACTTACACCCACCTTGTGCTAATCTTATTGACAATATCCTCTTCAAGTCTTTCATAACGTTCTCACTCAATACTTTGATACTTGACACCAATTTTGTATCACAGTATTCAGGTATGCTGTCCCGGCAATTGGACGGACCTCGAGTTGCATTACCCTAACCAGCCCTTTTATGGCCAACACACATGGAACAAGCTGATAAATGCCTCAGATTCATAGACTGATGTTGGCACCTATAAAACACATAGGTTCATGCAGGCTAGGTTTACCAATGCTTAAAAAACTACAGTGTTGGTTGAGTGCTGCCTCTATCTTCATCTGCAGCATCTGTAACCAGTAACATAAGAAGTTAAGAGTGTGTAAGAAGTGATGTACCGGGTATATCAAGCTTTTGATATATTCCTCCTCGGTATTTACAATGGCACTGGGATCCAAGAGTCCATTCTGAGATAGGCGCTGCACAGCTCCTGTTCTCCTAATTCACCATTATCATCATCACCATCATAGCATTATCCCATCTCCCAATTGAATTTATTAAATAAACTTTGCAGCCACAAAAATTAAAAATAAAAAATAAAAAAAATTATTTTTCTGAAGAAAAATCTTCTTAAACCCATAGAAGAAAAAAATGGTTTCCCAAAAAATCAGTTAGAACTTGCCATGTGTGACTGCATCCTTGGTCTGGCTTGATAGAAGTGAAGACACCAATATAGCAAATCTTCTTTCCTGATACAAGCCAAAAAAATGACAGTCCTCATTAATGGCTGTGATTACCCATAAAAGAAAACACATTCATCACAAACATTCAGAATTTGAAAAAAAAACATAAGAATGTCAAAGAATAATGCTCCTATATGACTGGCAAAAAAATCAGATAGGCATATTTAAGCTAATTATCTGAATCCTCTGGCATGGTAAACTGTAGAAGTTTGTACTCGAAGTGGTAGTAACCACATGCAAGATGAAACACCATCATCAAGACAAGCATTTGCAGTTCAAAAATGATGGAAGAATGTCAAAAGCTAAATACATCAACAGCACAAGCACACACAGCAGCAGTCAACTCAAAATCAATTGAAAGGACAACGGAAACTATTGGTCATAGCCAGTGGTTCTTGCAAGATAACCTACCGTTTATTCAGGCCAAGCATTCCAAATTTTTGGGGCTGATAATTAGACAAAATCCAAATGCATTTGGTGTGGCACACCTTGAATGGGTTATGCAGTAAGAGCACCCTTATCATGCTTCGCTAGCAAATGGATGATTAAAAAAAAAAACCACTGGGACATATTCCAATGCAAAATTAACTTGTCAGCTGATAGGGGGGTTGGCCTGAAAAATTGTAGGTTCTCTAAGGTCATGAATTGTACAATATCCTCAACCATAAAACAGATCAATCCATCACCAAGGGGCTTATATTACCTTTGGTGGAAGTGAAAAGCCAGCTTTCTCACATCCCATAGAATCTACTGGTGCATCTTCAGAATTTCTCATTTTCCTGATACCTTTGAGTACCTCTTCCCAATTGTCAGGTGCTTTCACTGTTTCATATGTATCGTGCGGATTAACCTCCTTTCAAATCATTTAGTGGATAGTGCAACTAGCAGTTCAACCTTGTGCTGTGATGATAAAAATACTACAAGTACTTTTAGAACAAAAGGCAACAGGAATAAAGCCCAATTGTTCAGAGTCACATCTTTGCTCTCCTGGTTTTAGTTGTCAGTCTCTTACAGAAGGAATTGTGGACACAAAATTGGCTTCTTCAAATACCTTTTGACTCAATGGGAAGATCATTCTTGTTTCTCGTTGAGAGCAGATCTGAGCTAAATTTTGACTGACCTACAGAAATATCTCAATGCAAAATGAGATGAATGTTAGCACATAAGAGAGAAGTTAAATTTTAACACGATGGTTTCAATTGGAGAATAACGCATTCTAGATGCATATTATTGTAGAGCAGCACATAAAATGATGGAACACAATAAAAATGCCTTCTGGCTTCAAAGTATGAAATATGATGTCAATAGGTACCACCTACCTGTGAACCCAAAAGGCTCAACTCAAAATATAGTGTCTACTGTCTAGTTCTAGGTTTGGGCTCATTTGCATATTGGATCCAGGTTGGGTACCTACATTTCGAGATTGTTGCTAGGTCCACATTGCAGTGGACCAAGCACCATAATATAAATACAAGAGAGACCTTTTCTCATACATATGCATGTATACGTATGTGCATTTGCTCATTAGTTGGTGACAGTTGATGCCAGACAACAACCAAGAAGAGAAGCTAATCTATGATAATACCATACGACTAGTCACATAGGCACACCTGTCCTTTTTTCCTTTAAAAAGAAAATTGGTAGACTATTGAAAATTCAACTGGTTGGATTTCAATTTCATAACCGATCTACAAGTGGATCAAGTTTCAACCTAAACTCAAACTAAAGCCAATTGATCTTAATCATCAAGATCACCAAATATCCTTGGGACAAAAACAAGGACACCGGCTCATTTTGACCACTAAGATTGAAGGGCTTCGTTTTGAGTTTGAGTTGAAATTTGGTGCACATGTAGGTCATTTAATGACTTCCAATTAAATTTGTTGGACTTTTATAGTTCTCCAAAAATTAAACAAGAAAATGAAATGATTAGTTCCACACCCCATAGTGCTCTCATGGTGGGAACTCCATGTTGAGTCCAATTATGATTATGGGGGCTGAGTGGGTTTGAAAGATCTATGTGTATATGTTGAAGTTATAAGGAATCAACTTAATTGAATAACTCTAGCCGCAAGATTGAGCTTGATAAAATTAAAGAGACTCAAGAGAAAGGCAGACAAACAATTCTTTTAGCATGTTTGGATGTAAAAGCAAGTCTTACATATAATGTACCAATCAACAATCCTGTCTCACCTTTCTATTGAGTCAAAGCATATGAAGCTAATGTGCATGCATCTTTCTCAAATGGAATTATCACATTGCATCTGGCTACTTTTAGGTATAGAATGTACAAAAAAACTCATACATTTACTTCTCAAAATAATAATAATAAAAGTTTCATACTTCATACATTTTAAATCCGGTAAAAAACACACTTAAATCCTGGAAAAGATTTTTGCTTCAGAAGAAGTAGAGGCTCTAAACAAATTTCTTCACTTTGACATAAAACAGAAAATGATATACAACACAGTGATCAAATGATGATGATGGTAATGGTGGTGGTAGTAGTAGGAGCAACAGTAGTGACAATAACAAGTACGAGAATAACACCTTAACAATAACAACAATAAATTATGAACCAATATTGACGTTTCAATTTAAATACAAACAATACAAGTAACACATTAGTTAATTTTTAATATCATAAGCTTAACAAATGGGAAAAAAGATCGTGAAATGGTCTTACTCAAATGTGTAGTAGATACATTTGTCTTCTCATATGCAAAATCCTCAATGTTGGGTACATCGCAAACCTGGACATACAAATGCGATGTACAATGAGAGATAGTGAGAGAGAGAGAGAGAGAGAGAGAGAGAGAGTGTGTAAGAGAGAGAGAGAGAGAGAGAGAGAGAGAGAAGGAGAAGAAGAGTGAGTGAATTAATTGTTCATGAAATTTGGACCAACATAAATAAGGAACCAATTGATTGTTCATGTAATTTAAACCAACATAATAAGGCCTCTAGATGCTAAAGCTCAAATACATGATTCATAATCAACTGAATGTTCCATGCAATGTAAACCAACATAACCCAAACATGTGAGAACCTCATAGATGCTAAATCTCAAATCCATGATTCGAAATCTATGCTTCCAAGCTAACACAAAGTATACAAAGCAAATCCTTTCAACCTCATGATATCCAAATGCGCCTCCTCCATAGAACTTGGGAAATCCAAATCAATATCCCTGAAGTTCATAAAAGGAAGAAAACTGTCAATGCCTTTAATGTTGGGTTTTAGTTGTCTATCCTCATATGGAACCGACTCAATTTAGCTACAAGCGCGAGTTTTCACATATGGACCAAGCAAGTTATGGGACCCATTTTAGTAGCATTTGCCACATGTCTATTCAAGTCTATTCAAATGTGTGGCTGGCTGATAAGTCATTCTCCATTATCTTTAAAAAACACATCAGAGTCCTTGGCTTGAGTACCGAGTGAAAGAGAGAAACCTATGTGAGAGTTCCTATTCGTGTAGAGATAATGAGAGATCTTTTTCTTTTCTTTTCCTTTCTTTTCTCTTTCAATCAAGAGAGTGGCAAAGCAGATTCTTGAGTTCGTGAGAGTGTGATCCTGAAGCCATTGTCTTCAGAAGGTATGCTTGTGAGTTGTGACCCTATTCTTGCTTAGTGGGATTTGGATTTTTCCCCAACCCCTTTTCCTTTTTTATTTAAGAGGGTTTTTCATGTAAATCAATATGTTCCTCTCTGTATTTCTCTTTTTATTTTCTCCGTCTCACTGCTTTGTTGGTTCTAGTGGATTGGCATATTTTGTATAGTAATCATTGGCTTTGTTTAAATTCCTAACAACTAACATAAAGGGGAAGAGTTCTATAGCTCTCTCCACAAGTGGTATCAAAGCACCTGTTGTCAATTGGGGTTGTAGCCGTATGAGTTAAAATGGAAATGATAACAATAAGAATGACCAGTCCCAGTGGGAGCAATTGGTCAATATGGAAGACCAAGATGGAAGGCATTCTCTATTATAGATATTTGTATGCATTTATTGAAGGAAAGAAGTACGATATCAAGACACAGGTTGAATGGAAGAAACTTGATATAAAGACAATTGGAAAAATTCGAAAATAGTTGGATGATGTAGTGTTCCATCAAATGGCAAATGAATTCATGGCAATCTCTCTGTGAAAGAAGCTATACGACTTGTAGGAAAGAAAAACAATGGCAAACAAAGAATTTTCAATTTGGCAACTTCTGAACTTAAATCAAGGGAAGACCTTCGATAATGCAACACCTTGGAAAAATGCATAGCATTGTGAACCAATTGACATCAATGAAATTGGTGTTGGCCATGGTTTGAAAAGTTGTCTTGACTTGATTTTTCATCGAGTTGAGTCACCTCGAAAACATCAAGTGAGTTTTGACCAAATAAAAAAGTCAAGACTCAAACAAACCTATTAAAATAATATTATTTTTATATTTTATATATACATCATAGGTTATAAATTGTAAAAACATTTAAAATACAAAAAATAACAAAATACAAAGGCAAAAACAATCACAAGAACAAAACATTAAAACGTGTTTCCACAACATGGTCATTCACTAAAAATCATGGATTCATTAAATCATTGCATAAAATCTAAAATGACCAAACAAGATCTCATAGCTTGGAGGTAAAAAACCCGGTTGATGGTGTTCTTTTCTCCCCTTTTATTCTTGGGACCAAAAAAATAAAGTAAAAACCACAAACAATGTTCATGGAAGAAGAAAAAGGAAGAGATTTAAAAAAAAAAAACTACACAAGAATGTTACATTTCCTTTTCTGGTTCTCAGTCCTAGAAAAAAAATAATTCAACAAAACCTTCATTAGATTATCAAGTTGTAATGGAAGGAGAAAACAAAAGAATAATAATAAAGAAAGAATAGGAGTGCGGCAAACCCCTCAAACCTGATGGCAATGGCAAGAACCTCTGTCCACAACTCCTTCACTCTCTACTCTTCTCTACTCTCAACTCTCAAGTCTCTCAACAAGTGCTAGGGTTTGAAGTTTGAGCTTTCAACTTTTTTTTTGAGAGGAAAGATATTTTATATAAAAAAATGGCACCCGTGTCTTTCTATACATGAATTGTCCGAATCGAGTCAAGGCTACAAGACTCGCCTGAGTTTTGTGCTTGGACTCAAAGAGTTAATTGAGTCAAACAAAAAACTTGAGGGACCTTTGTGTTTTTCTCAAGTTACTTGAAATCCTTAGTGAGTTGAGTTGACTCAACCAAGTCTAACGAGTCAGGATTAAGTTTTAGAACCACGGCGTTTGATAATGAATTGCAAGCATTGCTATTACTTAGCTCACTACCGAAAAGTTAGGAAACATTAGGGATTTCTTTGAGCAATTTGACAATGGATTGAGTGTTGAACATAGTCAAATAATAAGAAGCTTGTTAAGAACAAAAAAAACACACAAACACAAAGAAAATCTGTAATTGTTTCAAGCTCGCAAGCTTACTAAATGAAAATGGAGACAGAGCCACAAATAGAGATGTATGAGGAAATTCCAAGCCAAGATCTAAGTCAAGAAGTAGGTTGTTGTCCCTATCTTAGTGGCATTGAGCACATAAAGAGGCAAAACCAGAAGTTCAAGCTAGACAAGAATGAGGGGAAAGTGAAAAAAAAAGGATGATGATGCCCTCAGTATGGTGGTAACTGGTAAGTGACACTCTACCTTTGATAGGAAAAAATGAAAGTTGTCCCATAGTGAATGTGTATTGGGTGATTGATTTGATTGATTTCAGTGCCTTATATGTATATCATACCGCATCATGCAAGGAGTTACTTACCTCTTACAAGCCATTCTCATTATCTTATTTTATTACACACATTAGAGTCCTTTGCTTTCGTTTACAGAGGAGAGAGTGCAGAGAAAGAGAAACCTAGCTAGAGTTCCTCTTGTTGTAAAGAGAGAGTGAGAGATCTTATTTTGTTTCTCTTTCAATCAAGAGAGTAGCAAAAGGGTTTTCTTTGTATGACCAAGGTGTCTAGGGCCTCTTAGAGCACCCGACTAATCCTCGAAATATGTGCAAGCCTCCCTATCCACATATATTAGGTAACTCTATAGAGACTAGAGAGTAATCCTTTGGGGTGAAATGAAAATCGAACTCAAGACTCCCGCTTCTGAGACAGGTTCCTAACCATCACTCCAATAGTCCAACACCTTTGGATTAGCAAAAGGGGGTTCTTGTATTCATGAAACGGTGATCCTCAACCTTGTGTCTTGAGAAGGTATACTTGTAACTCTATTCTTGCACAGTGGACTTAGATTGTGGCCCTCTGGTTTTCGCTGTTAGATTTGAGAGGGTTATTCACGTCAATCCACGTGTTCATCTCTGTTTATTGCTCTCTTCATTTTCTCCATTTCATTGCTTCTGGTGATTGTGACGGATTGTCATATTTCATATTCTAGCCCTTATGTTTGTAAAAGCTTCTAAATGAGTCGCATTGAGATGAATTGGATGCATGTAAAGAAAAGCATCTCTGTAAAACAGAAAATTTTTAACCAAAAATAGGCTTAACCCATTTTAGTGTTAGATCAAAATGGTCATTTTCCAAGAAAGAAATACTTTCCCTTTCATGCACCCAAATGGGACCAACTTTATAGGCTTTTTTTTTTTTTTTGGGTAAACATAAGACCAACTTTAAATGCAGATCCTTACTTTTTTATCTGGGTTCCCAGTTTCTGGTCTAGTCCATGAAATGTGGACTGCTCTCTTTTTCCTGGCATAGACACGAACCTTAGATTCAGAAACTCCATTGGAAGATTCAGAACCTGAGTAGACATGAAAAACATTAAACCCAGATAACGAGAAGACGACATTATGAAAGTAGCGGATTTCTTTTTCATTTCCAATGAAAGAGAATAGAGAAGAGAGGTGAGAACCCCCCACCTGGTTTTATATCAGAAGAAGTGCGGAGTGACGATGGTGACGATACGGACGGTTTGGAGCACATGGCTCTTGACATGAAGCCCAGTGGCGTCGAAGCAAAGGGAAAATGAGAATTTCTCCATAGAATTTGACACATTTGAAGGTCTTTTCGCCTTCTTTTGCTTTGTTTTATTGTATTTTTTTATTAACTTGTTAGTTTTTTGAAGTTGCTGCTCTTTGTAGCCTGTACTTCTGACCCTGAGAAGTCATAAGAGCATTGAATGAGAGTTATTAAGAAATTCTGGGCTCAGAAGAAATAATGGAAAGAATGAATGAGAAGCCATGGGCCACGTCTCCCGAGTGAGTGAGTCCCACTCTTCCTCATTTTCTTTAAAATACAAACAGAGTAATTTATGGATGTATGGACGGACAAGTTTGAACATGTTTCGTACATTAATTAGGAATTCTAAAGAATCTAAATATCTTGATCTTATAAGATGATAAAATCTTTCAAGTGTTTGAAAACTATTTTTATATAATTAAAGGATTTTCTTCACTATATTAGCTGATAATTCAATTTTTAAGGAGGGGCCAAACTTGACGTATTCAATAGATGGATTATAAATATAAAATTCCTATCTTTTAAATTAAATAGGTTTAGGTCAAACTGGTTGATCCTTCAAATTTTGCTAAGTAACTTTTAAACTTCATTTCTAACCCGTCAATAAGAAACACTAAAATTATTTGTCTTGAGAGACCATTTCTCTTACTAAAATATTTTGAGTGGAAATTAGCAAATAGCATCTCAAGGTGTGAAAAAACCTTCGTCTTAACGAGGAAAGATGATATATATTTAACACATGGTAATTAAGGTAAAAAATTATAAAACTATTAACGCCATTTTAACATTGGAAACTAATATTTTAATCGGAAAAAATGCAAAAAAGGATGCGCCCCTCCATCAAAATACATGTCCATGTGACATGTGACTAGTGTTTAAGAAGAGTCATGTTGGATTGGATTTTAATTGCGCCACACTTAAGTATGTTCATATAGGAGTCCGAATATCAGCTGATACATATCGTATCGGCCGATATGATACAATTTTTAAAGCTTATCATATCAGCTGATATCTCGATGGTTTTTCTTTAAAAAAGAAAAAGGAAGAGAATTTTATCAGCAGAGATATCGGCCGATACCGAGATTTCGACCCCTGTGTTCAAGATATGAATGTGAATAAGATGTAACAAGGTTAGATTTAAGTCGCATTAGGGGTTAATCCATATTAATCATGTTTGAAACAAAAATAATGTTTGGCTGGCTTCAGCCATTGCACTAATTTCACTAGATTAAAATTTAACATTTATAAATTTGTCTTGGACCATTTGCAACCCTGAAATTACTGGATGATGTGTATCTCATTCATGGGTCATTTACACTTGAGGGTCATACAAAAGTAATCATGCTTAGGATGTTAGGAATTAAATTCCAATAACCCAAAACCTTAGGATGTAATACTTAAGGGCCCTAAATACTGATTACCCAAAATAGACAATCGCATAAGATTGAGCAATATAAACAAGATGAAACAAACTAATGGGAAAGATAAAATCCCGGCAAATGAATAAAAAATAAAGAATTTAACTGGAAAAGAAAAAAGAGATGGGCATAGGTAAAACGAAGATGAAATAGAATAAAAGCCACAGAGGGAAATTAAAATGAAAACAAAATTGGGGATCAAAAATTCCCCTCATCCTCTATGAACTTCAACAAAAACCTCAAAGTAGAAGCCTTATGCTCCTCCTTTCCTTTACTTGACAGTGCCCCTTTCATCACACGCGCATGGAGCCTTTCCAACTGAGGCACACCAAAGTTTTCTGTATGCTCTATCAGACGCTGCTTCACAGACTCAATCTGGGTGGAGATCTCCCCCTCTTCCATGATGGCAGCCTCTTGGAACCTGTCTCCAGTGGCATGCTCAGAAGCATCTGCAGAGATTTCTGGTTGCTCGTCATTGTTTGGGGAATCCTGTTGCATTCTTGATGTGCCATTTATTTCAGGATCTTGGGTTATTGATGGCTGAGAAGCTGTTGGCTTTAATGTTTCTGATTCTACACGGCACGATTTGTCTTCTATAATTGGTAAAGAATTGGTGCCTGTGGATTCAATAACCATTGGAACTCAGTGGAGTAGAAATGTTCTACTGAGAGTGACTAAACTTGAATGATCAGCAACTAATGGTAACTGATGATAAATGAAACCGATGCACACTTCTTTTCCCAACTCAAGTTCCAAAATGTCCATTGTATGCAAATATCTTTGAAAAAAAAAAAAAAGGCAAGATAAAGATGTAATAATCCTGCAAAATACATCTATCACCTATAAGAACACTACAACTATACTTTTACATCTATACAGTAAAGCATTAGTACTTCAGTAGTACCAAAACAGAGTACAGTAAAGCTAGTTCAATGTTGACAAGTAAGTCCTGTCCTCCATCTGCATGTTTGGCAAAGAAGTCAGCTATAGCATTAGTTGATCTGGTACATCTATCACCTATAAGAACACTACAAGAACACTACAACTATACTTTTACGTCTACACAGTAAAGCATTAGTACTTCAGTAGTACCAAAGACACAGTACAGTGAAGATAGTTCAAGGTTGATGAGTAATCTCTCTAAGGTAAACAGTCAACCACTGTTTCGACCCAGACTTACCGCAGAGAAGTCAGCTATATGTCATGGATCGGATCCACACTCAAAAGGGCTAGACGCTCCCAAGGTTCTCCGCCCCCACTTATAAACTCAGGAACATCCCGGGGTACTTCCGATGTGGGACTTGCCCACGTTACATGTAGCATTAGTTGATCTCTCTCCTGATTACCATATTAAGGTACACTCACCCCTGTTTCGACCCAGATTTACCCTGGCTGCACCATTCAAGATTTAAATTTTAAACAACTGTCCAGTGGCTAAAAGGCATCTCTCCTGATTACCATATTAAGGTACACTCACCCCTGTTTCGACCCAGATGTCCCCTGGCTGCACCATTCAAGATTTAAATTTTAAACACAACTGTCTAGTGGTTAAACATGAGAGTTCAGACCTTTCCATCCCCACCTTTTCCTCACCAATGGCATCTACTCCCAAGGGGGCCATTCTTCCCATTAGCCCACCCAATGACAGTTGCCAAATCCCCTTCCACCACTAAAGCACTATTGCCCTTTCCATGACTTCTACAAAGCTATGACGTTTTCCTAATTTCCTACAATTCTGCTTCATTGGAGTTTTAATCTCAATTGATCCCAAGGACAGTTTTATATCAGTAAATGATTATGTAATACAGTGCCAATATACACTGGGCCTAGCTTTCCCCTTGTAGCACCATCTACTTTAGAACTAAGAAAACTCCTGGTTGATGACTCCCCACCTATGGGCAATGCTTCTCTTCCTAACACTGCCCTTCAACCCCTATAAAATCATCAGAAGAGTACTCTTTGAACTCCTTACAAACCAATAACCACCAGTCATCTTCGTCAACTCAAATACATCCTCTTCAGAGTTCTCCTCCCCTTCAAAGATTCTTAAATCTCTCTTCCCATAGTGACCACAGAACCACTGATGGTACTGAAAGCCACACCACCCTCCCCTTACCTCTCAAGGGACCTCTATCCCAATGAAAGATTAATATCACAAATAGACTTCCTGAACACCCAAAACACCACATCAGTTGTAGAAAGCAATACTGCAATTCTGATGAGAAAAAAACAATCACCGAAAAGATAAGCGGCCACCTCGTACCCCATCTACATAAACACACTTCATATCTACCTCCTCCGGTGTGACCCCTCTCCTCAAATTTCCTCTTGTTAGCACTTTACCCTGGATGACGCACCAACCAAGAAAGCTTGAACCCTTTGAGGGGCTTTTCCTTTCCACAATAGAGCGCCCAGAGGCTTGGTACCACTCGACCCCACCAAAGCCATCTACATAAACACACTTCATATCTACCTCCTCCGGTGTAACCCCTCTCCTCAAATTTACTCTAGTTAGCACTTTACCCTGGATGACGCACCAACCAAGAAAGCTTGAACCCTTTGAGGGGCTTTTCCTTTCCACAATAGAGCGCCCAGAGGCTTGGTACCACTCGACCCCACCAAAGCCCTCACAGTCCCTAAGCAAGAATTCCCCTGAAGAGTTCCCATCCAAAACTCTCATATCCAATCACAACAATTGCTCGCATCGGTGAGAATTGACTGAGTTTTCATAATCTACAATCTCACTGTTCCCCAGAGTTTGCCTACACACCACCAGTTCCTCCCAAAATCTCATAAGAAAATAGACCTTGTGCACATCCCAAGACCCTTCTACATACTTCAAAAAAAATGGAGATGAAAATAAAGATCAGAAAAATATGGAAGAAAATCCTCTTTTTCATTTATATTCAAATGTACAATTGCCAAACCCCTCTTTTCAGAGGTATATAGACACATCTTACACAGTGAAACACTTTCATAAGCATAACAGTGTCACGAAGGAATATCGCAATAATACACTCCTCCAAAAGCACTCTAAAAGAAAATTGGTGTAGATAGAAAAGATATGCTTATTGGATGATCTTCATGATAGTTTGATAGTTTGGGGGATGGTGGTCCCAGCTATGTTCTACATGTAGTCGTCGTCATCATCATCATGATCATCAAAGTCATCTTCGCTTTCCAAATTCTATGTTTCAAATTCCTCATCAAACTGCAATCTACATCTCTTTCATACCACCTCAAATCTCAATCCATGTCTTTGATCGTGTCCCCCTTCACCTAACACCTTCTACTTGTAACCCTTTGTTTCTTCATACTGAGGCTATTCTAGTCTTCTATTATGTGTCAAAATCATCTTAAATAACACTCTCTCGCCTTCTCTTCTATGAAACAATCTAACTTCATTTAACGCGCTCATTTCTAATTCTAAATCTTTTATTCTTAGATATATGCTTGACAGATTGTAATCAGCTTAATATTTACAGTATATTTCTCAGTTACTGTATAACTTTTGCTTGCATGTGCTTTCAAGAAATAAATTTAAGTTCTTACCATTCAATGAAGTAACAAAAAATCAACATTTAAAGAATATATTGGTCATGTATAAATATAAAATGAAATACCTGCTTGTTCAGTATCGGTGCTCTTCTTTGTTCGTTTTAGTGCTTCATAACTTTGACATAAATTCACCTCTGGCTGGACATTACGAAGCCGGGCACTCGTTCGAGTAGCTACTGCAAGTTGAACAACAGGTGTCGAAGAGATATTCAAACCCCCTGCATCATCCAGCACATGCAGTGGACCCCCTTGTGCAGCAATATTATCACAGAATGTGACAAGTGCTGGGTCCATCTGTGACAACATTCCTTGCACCTGGAAGGAAAAAAACAAATGCTATTTACAAGAAAACAAACGAAAAAAAAAAAAAAAAAGAGGACAAAGGATATCAAAGGCAAGCTCTAGAATTTCCATAGCATCCAAGAATGGAAAATAAAATGCATACTGAATCCCGAAGCTCATAAGCTCTGCTAACGATCCTAGCACCATTATAATCATCACCATTATAAGCCTGTAAAATTAGCACAAAAATAATAAACTGGATGAAAATATACTCATGGCCCAGTTGTGACCGAGAACAAAATACAAAGTGGTTGGCCAAATGCTCAGCCTTATGATGTACTCCTTTTGGAGAGAATTTTTTTTTAAAGCAAAAGCACTGATATTATGGAGTCCATCAGCAAGGGATGGAGGACAACCCAAAATCTCCTACAATCTCCAAGATATCATATGTTTTCACATTATCTCATTTTTCCCCATTTTTTTATTAAATATTGATCAACAGCTTAAAACATTTGAAGGCCACCAATAACATAGTTAAGAGCATAGATTCCAAGAATTGAGACAACACAGCCTAGAAAACACAGATAATCAATATATATCTGCTCATAAGATGAATTGGATCTCTTACTGAAGGATGAAGCATCATATTTTACCACAGGTGGTTGAAAAAAGGGCATGTTCTACCATTGAAGAAGGAAAAAAAGGCATGTTCTCTGAATTGAACTATATTATCTGTCCAACTATTGTTATCACTTTATGCTAGTGTCCTGGTTCAGTTCTTAGTGGCACCACACCAAATGTTATAGTTCTCCATATGCTATTTTATCAAGTCAAACTTAACAAAGAAAATCCAAAAGAAACGAACAGATGTGGATTAGATATGATTCTAATGGAAATTCATCCTTTCATAGGCACAACAATACCTTAGCATTGGCTACTATGAGATCAATATCCTGCAGAAATCCTGAACATGTAAGATAATGTCCACAGTCCACATGCTGAAGTACAGTAGCCATGTCCATAGGATTTTGAACAATTGAACGGTAATTTGGAGCATCCTCATCCATAACTGGATAATGGAACACACTGAAACGTTTATCATACAGAATCCTGTACAAAAGCAAAAACACAACGGATGAACAAATGAATCAATAAAATGAAATCGAGACTTACTACACTTTTTATATTATATTTTATATATTCAAGATCCCACATGAAGCCACTTATGCACACCCCTACATGGGCACGAGGAAGGGTTTTGTTGAATGATTGATACTTGGATAAGAGGCTCACAAAAATCATCTTGATTGGAATAATTAAGCTATATTTTAAGGCCTAAAATATAATGTTCAATCCCAAGCAAGGCCACAATTGCAATTCCTCCCCCCCAACCCACCCCGGAATTGGATCCTATTACGCCCATCACTGAAAGCTGATAAATAGCACCCTCGTGTACCATTGATCTTTTGGGGCCATGAAACTTAGAGCCAGTCCAATCAAGCACAATTTCCTGTAGGCGCCTTTCTAACAAACCTGTCTCCATGATCAATAGATGGGTCCCATATGAAGTTTTCACCAAAAGAACCACTCGTGGAGTGTACAGCTGAACACTACTATTAAAATTGTCAATGTATGCACTTCTAGGTGAGGACCATCAGGGACTATTCAGATGGATTGGTCAAAAGGGACCATGCTTAAATAAGAAGCCTAGCAAAAATCACCTTGATTTCGTCAATGGAACCATTTATTTAAAAGCTCGAAGTTTGGACCACTTTTCTTGGAAGCCTTGTTTTTAAAGTTTGGATCACTTCTAAAAATTTTTGTAATCCAACATTGAGTACACTTCACTCTAGCAACAGCGTTATCTCAGGGTCAAATTGTGGGAGAAAGGGGTGTATGTGGGGCCCAGTAGGCCCAATTTGGTCGGATATTTAGAACACTAATATGAAATGTACAAGGCAAAATAAAAAGAAAACAAAACAAAATGGCAGTAAACTTGATGATAACCTTCAATTTAAATTATTGTGATAATAAAAATTTCAGTATATGAAAAACAATTAAAATAAAAAATAATAGGTGAATGTCTTAATGTATATATATACATATAATATAGAAGGTATGGCAAAAGAAACTATGAAATTTAATTGAATAAATAAATAAATAATAATAATAACTAAAATTAGAATTTATTGAATTTTGAAATATAAGCAAGTGTTAATAAATACAATCAAATTGAATAAATTGAAAGAGGATAAGAAATTTCCCAATAACAATGTGAAAAATTTTAGAAGTTAATAAAAGTAAAAATGCGATAACTAACAAAAGAGCTCAAAAATATCAAACATTATTAAAAATATTGCAATTTAAAAATTATTTTGACACACATGTATTATCATGTTTTCCCAAGTGACACCCATTCAACCACTATATAACATTACGTCATTACATTCAAAAGAAAATGTATAGGCTGGATGGAACCCACTTAAAAGACTTATTTTATCAAATAAATAATTAACAAAAGGTTACAAGATGTTCGAAGATCGGCAAATGGGATGGCTGACTTTTTCGCCAAAATGGGGTGGACTTTACTATGACTGGGGTGTTCCACATCTGACAGATCTCAAGAGGAGAAGTTTTATTTGATTCCTTTTTTTTATGTATTTTTAGGTGTATTGTGACACGATGTATCTTTCTTTTTGTTTGGCATCCCACGGGTCCATACCTTTTAGACCCATCGATGCCTTCTCATGTACAGCTTTTATTTTTAATATATTCTATTCTATTTGTTACTGCTCAAAAAAAAGTTATAAGATTGACTAGAAAAAATTTAATTTCAAGAAAGGAAAATTCATGCAAAAAATAGATAAAATAGGAAAATGGGTTGTATGATTGATTATAATGATGTGAAAGGATTTGGATTCTCCTATTTGATAGAAATAACATGATGTTTGTCTAAAAGGAAATAGTGTCAAGTATTGGCTCCATGTCGCTCCTCACATAATACACGAACTCCACAACAACCCTCCCAAACATGACCTTGATTCTATCAATCAAGCCATAGTTTATAGCCAAGAAAAGTTAAGGAATAAAAATAAAATAAAGTGATCAAAATTTCGTACACTTAAAAAACATCACTTGATTGATCCAACTAGAGTGATTTTGCAAGCTCCATATTCAGGCACAAACCTTTCCACTGAGCCATCACTATAGGCCAAACTGGGCCAGTGCCAGTGATCATTTCCGTTCACTATCTAGCCTTTTTTTATGTTGAACATGAAATTGTTCTGTTTCTCAAAAATGATTGAGAAACAGAAAACCTGTTCATCTGCACTATGCTATGGATGGCTTGTCAATTCTAGGGCCAACTAAGATTAATGATCTATAGCCACCGTACATAGGACTTGTGGGCCAAGGTCCTTTTCTCATGAAAATAGATAGCAACTTTCAACAAATGGTACTAGTATTATCATATTTAACGAGGATAACTTTCCCATGAAATAAGATACAATTATCAACAAACAACACCATTCTTTTTCGTAGAAAATTTGCAAGTTCAATTATTACTATGCCAAGACCATTGAACCTGTAATACATAATCCAAATAAACATTGTAATTAACCAAGATAACTTTTTCCCCAAATGAAGAATGCAATTTTAAGGGATTGCAATTCATCACTCTAGATTGATGGGATAAATGGCTTCGATGACTATGAATTTTCATCTCTCTCCACGAATTAAGTGCCAAGCACGAAAGAGATAGTAAATGCAATTATAATAGCAAGAGTGACTCACCGATTGCAAACATCCCGAAGACACATCCTAAGTCGGCGAAGAGCATGCTGCTCAGCCTCTGCCTTGGCCTTCAACTCTGAAGCTTTTGGACCAGTAACAGCTTTAGGCACCTTTGGGAGTTCTGGAAGAGTTGCTGGCTCTTTGGGTTGATTTATCATACTATCTGATGGGATTGAGAAAACAGTTTCAACCAAACGATTGATAAACATTGACCTGTCTGCTGTAGTTAATTTCTCTACTTGATACCTGAAAGAAACAACACAAGTAGGGGAAAAAAATCAAAACCATGCTTCAGCACCTGATAAAACATCCGGTCGACTTGCAAAATCAAAACGATGCTCAGCACGAGTAGTTTTCCATTTATCAGGAATTAGTATTGACAGAACACCAATGCATTAGCTATAACCAAAAGCCACATTAATTAGAAATTCCATCAAAAAACAACATTTTTGTCAGACACTAAGGGAGACATGGATGTACATGGAAAAAGGGAGATATGCTTTCATGTTGTTTCAACTACTAATAATACCAGGAATTCATATAATAAATAAAATACAACCCAAGTCCAGGAATCTAGTGCACAGGTAACCAAAGTAAATTCCACTTGAGGTAACCCCAATGGGTTGACCTAGTGGTTGAGACACAAGACTTCAGGATTGAGGTCTTGAGTTCAATCCTTACTAACTTCAATGAAGAACCACTCTCCGTGGGATATGTACAGAGTATAGTCCTACATCTTGAACCCGGCATGTGTGTGTAGGGAGGCATGCACATGCCCCAAAGGACTAGTCGGGTGAGACACCTGGACACCTTCGTTCATCAAAAAGAAAATCCATTTGGGGTGCTAGCATTTTTTTGTAAATGGTAATCGATTTAAAAAGGAAGACTATGCAGACTAGCCTCTATTAGAAATGAAAAGACCACGAAGCAGTGAAAACACTTGCAAACACAGAGAAACATAGCAAGGTTTACATGGTTTAGCATTGTGCCTATGTTCACAATGAAATGGGAGCAATTTACTATATTCGAGAATAAGGATAGAATGGAATTTGGAGTTTTTGCTCTCTTCCCCACTTCTTTTTTTATTCAGAATATACCCAGATCAAATTTCAAAACTACCCTTTATTTCCCACCACCTGAACAAAATGAAAGGCACGGTCTAAGTTGCATGGGTACAAGGGTGTCAAAGTCCAAAATGAGTACGAGGTGTTAGACTCGGCAAACCTAAAAAGGACATGGAGACACAACCCCATATTTAAATAAATTTATAAATATAAAATTTATTTTAAATGAAAATAAGGTGTGAACACTAACACTAATAGAACGAAATGTACTAGTTTTACTCTAAACAATTAAGTCACAAACATATTGATATTTTAAGCCGGTCTTACACAAAGAAAGGTGTTGTAATATTTTAGTTATCTTGGAAAACAATATTAAAAACCACTAAAAAAACCCACGAGAATGGTATTAGTGTCACATCTTGAAGTATCCGTACAACATAACACACAGTAGACTTGGAATCTTCTTTTGCTGCCACCTAACAAAATGAAAGTGAACAAAATAGGCTTGGAATCACCAAATGATATCTCAAGCAACTAACTGCATCCACCTCTACAAAACGACTTGGCAAAAACATAATCAACATATCATGGACCAGGTCACTTTTTCTTTCTAGAGTTCAAAAGGATGACCTGTGCTCCATCTCAACATTGGAGAAATTTCACCTTAATATTGGGGTTACAAATGATTTTGACACTAAACTGCATAAATACGTATTTGGACATTGGCCTCCCACAACAATTATGAGACCAAAAATCAATATCAAGAAACACCTTCTCACCACATTAGACATCCATCTAAAAGCAATGTGATTACTCGATGAAACTTGGAACCAAATGTCCAGCCTAAACACATCATTTGATCTCAATATTGTTGTCTAGGCTACTAGACCATGTTGTAATCATTCTCCACAAACTATCCTCTTCCTCACCAAATCTAAAAATCCATTCACACTACAATTTGTGAGACAGAGAACATACAATCCCTGATGCCCTACTTGCTAGACACCTAAAATCAACATAAAATACACCCTAAAGTTAGAAGTGTTTCTCTACAAAAGTAACTCCAACAAAAAAAATATACAAATATTTACTCTTTCATGTTGCAGATTCGCAATCTAACCTCTCAATAGCCAACTCCATAGGTTGTCATAAAATGCCCCTATGCACAAGGGACTACCAAGGTAGGATGCAATAAGACTCACTATTTTTTTTTTGAAAGGTAAAAGAGTCACTAATTTCCATCCCAACACATGTACAAAATTAATCATCTCATCAACAGGAACCCAGAATCCGAATACTTGTCATTAGGGAAAAAGTAACTTTGGCACAAGATTTCTCAAGGCATCAAAGAATCAATTTAGATTCTCCATTTCCTCCTCCTTGCCCCTCAACATAGGACTATGCCTTGTGCAAATCAGAGATATAAGATTTTGAATTGTGCCCACTAAACTCAAAACCATAAGTATGTCCTAGCTATACATCTTTATCTTACAACTCAAATCTTCCATGAAATGACAAAAAAGACAGGAAATGGAACCTCACATTGTCTAATTCTCCTAGATCCATTAAAGAATCCCTAGGGACCCTTTCAAAAAGATGGGCAGCATAGGAATTTGCACTTCCCAATCCATCTCCTCCATACAAAAGATTTTAGGGAATAAATTTAAAAAAAATGTAAAAACATGCATCGCATGTGCCAAATAGATCATAACTCTGGTAGTGCAATGACAGAATAAGAAACAAGAACTGCATTACCATGACTAGTTAGTCTTTTATACATAGAAAGTCATGAAGGGTCAGAGAAATAATGTACTAATCAAAATAAATTGACTAGAAAGGATCATTGATTAACGCAAACGTAGCAGTAGAATATAGCAAGAATTGGCAAAGCATACACATTACGGTGAGCAAATATTGAAGATGAATCTTCATCTAGTTCTGAAAATGGCACTGAAGATGTTCCCAGTAATAAAATCGGCATGTCAGATGGAAGCTCCTCCAAAAGAGTCAACAAAACTGCCTTAAGCTGCCCATCAGCCTGTTATTTTGATTGTAAATATATCCAAAGAAAATCAGAGAAGAACAATATTAATCAAAAGAACTATTCGCCAGTGAACATTAGAAAGTATAGAGAAACTGCTCCCATACAACTGAAGCACAAGGCATTGTCATCGAGACCATTTTATCTGATGACCATACCATGTATGGCTCAAAAATCTACCAGATTTGAAGATCTCAAGCCCCAACACTCTTTGGCCATTTGGTGAACCTTTACATATTCTCCTTTTTATCCTTCTATTTGTAGTAACTGATAAAGGATTAGGATATTCCCATCTAGTAGATTCTTGGGCCATCCCGGTCTACGGGAAAGCTCATCAACAGACTAAACCACCAAGGCAAGCCCCCCACCCAATGCAGAAAACCAGGTGAACCAACAAATTATACACTCGTTGAGGAACAGATGTCATAATTCCTACAGTTATTAATAGGCATGCAATATCTAAATGCCACTCACAGTTTCCCACCAAAGCTGGAACTGAGGTAAATAAAGTATTGAGGGTGTTGTCCTTCTTGCTTCACCGAATATATGTACCAATGCTTCCTCTGGTGCCTTTGCACTTGGATCAGAAAGGAGTGATGGAAGGCCAAGAGAATGAACAGGAAATTTCTCCAGTTCATGTAAAACCGCAGGCCCAACATGATCCTGTCAAAGCGAAGTGGTAAACAAAACATTCAGATGGTAGAGTTCAATAACCCGCAACATCTGAAGCTTTTAAACAATAAGAATAACAAAAGGGAACTAAAATATCTAGATTACAAAACGTTTTGAGATAATTACCAGGCCCACACCTTCATCACCACATATCAAAAGCCGAGGCCTATATACAAGAGGTACAACAGACCCATAGGAAAGCATGGGTCGCTTAGCCACATCTGAAGATTCCAGAGATGGAAAAATTTCAGATATGTGATCCATGACTTTCTGTAGATGCCTATGCAGACATGGAGCAACAACAGATGACAATGGCCTTGATTGCACAATGGACCCTCTATGAGCAGCTGGAGTAATGGTAGACATTGCTTCAAGGAAATGATATCTTTCAACCCTAACAGAATCAACATCTATTAAAAACTTGTCATCACTAGTGTACACTTGAGGATATTTTTCACGGAAAGCCCTTATGGCAGCTTCTGTGCAGAGCGCTTTTAAATCAGCACCACAATACCCAACACAACGGGCTGCCAGCTCCATCTTCAGCTCCTTCGAAGGAGGCTCCTTCCACTTCCTTGTATGAATATCTAATATTTCAGCACGTGCATCACAACCAGGCAAGGGAAAAATAAATTCACGATCAAACCGGCCAGGGCGACGTAATGCACCATCAATGGCATCAATCCTATTGGTGGCTCCAATCAATACAACTTGTCCACGAGAATCAAGACCATCCATCAAAGCAAGTAAAGTAGACACAATAGAATTGTGAATTTGTTCTTGTTTGCTAGACCTAACAGGAGCAAGGCCATCAATTTCATCAAAGAAAATGATGGATGGTTGATTCCTTTGAGCTTCCTCGAAAAGCAATTTCAATTGCCTCTCTGCCTCACCAACCCACTTGCTGAGCACATCAGCTCCCTTCCGCATGTAAAAGCTCACCTTCTGACCAGCCTTTGATGCAGCACAAGCTAATGCTCTTGCAATCAGAGTTTTTCCTGTGCCAGGAGGGCCACACAACAATACCCCCCTTGGAGGAGTGATGTGATAATTCGCAAAGAAATCTGGATAGAGTAGTGGGAAAAACACCATTTCTTTTAATGCATCAATGTACTCTGAAAGCCCTCCTATGTCATCAAAACTTACACTGTCATCCACCTGCAATGGTTGAATATCTGCTCCTCCTTTAGAACTAGGTCCAGCAGTCTGAGCACCCATTGCAAGAGAAGCAAAAGCATCTCCCTGGTGACCCCAGCCAGATGCTGCAACATTCAACCCCCATGCCGTTGTTCCATGCATGTCTAATCCACCAAAAAGCCATGGTGCTCCACCTCTACTTCCACCTCGGGCCCAAGGAATGCCTGGACCTTGGTCCAGCTCATCCACAAGAAGAGAGTCATCAGAATCTTCATCTCTTGTCAACCGATGCCGCTTATGAACTCGAGAACTGCCTTTTCTCACATCTCGGCTGCTCTTGGGACCCATTCCCTGATGCAAAACCCGGCGAGGAGATCGCGGTCTCTGTTTTCCTTCTTTCTCTGGAAAGAATCTGCGAACCTCTGAACGATTTCGGAGATCATATCGCCTTCTTCCCTCTTGTTCTTCCTCACCATCTTCGTCATCCCCATCTTCCTCTGCTTCATCGCCACCCTCACCCTCATCGTCACCCTCACCTTCACCCTCATCCCCACCATCCCCCTCAATATCATTTGCATTTTCTGTTTCATCTTGGTCCAACTGTTCTCCAGATGTACCTTGTTCATCCTCAGACTCTTGATATGATCGTTCCCTTGCCACTGCTGTTGATCGTCGAGGGCGTAGCCCCTCACGGCGAGGAAGAGCTTTAATCTCTGGGTTCTTTTTACGCTTCGGAGGGGTTGATAGCTCATCATGACTAGCACTGATTTCAATCTTTTTTCTAGAAGGGCGAAACCTGGGTCTCTGTAACAAAATAGGTATGCTTCAGTTTCAAGTAAATAATGACATTATGCTGCTGCATGAGAGAGATTACTTGAGCCAATCTCCTTAAAAGCCAAGCTAATAACTAACCTCCATAAAATTCCATGCTTGGCAGAGTATAAAATCTCACCATTAGATCAGCATCTTCTGTGTCAGAGCTGTCTGATTCAAAATCCTCCAGATTGATAGGAATTTTCCTCTTTCTGGTAGAACGTCGAAGGTTTGTCGTGATTGACTGAAACAAAATGAAGATGACGTTAGGTACTTGAAAGATGCTGCAAATAACATGTCAATTAAACACCGATTGGTATTAGCAACAACAACAACAAAATGTTCAACCAGTTGTAAGCAGTGGATGTATGTAAATTTGCAATTAGGATTATATACAGAAATATATGGCCCAGAAAAATAGGATGGTTCAAACTTCAAATAAAAAATGTAATGTACCAACTTGCAACTCTTTTATCCATGTGAAGATAAAATAAGTTAAAACGAACTATGCAACTCCATTATATCCTTCAATCTCAAGCCTCAGCCAGAAGTAGATATCCAATGTAAACAAAACTATATTACTGGTTCAGCACTTCAGACAACTTCTCTCTAGCTCATGATTTCAGACAGACTATATTTTATCAGGCCAGATTCCAACTCACGTCTAGGGCTGAAATCGGGTCGGGTCTGGTCGGGTTTCTTAAAACCCAACCCGGCCTAAGTCAATATTTATGGAACCCGACCCAACCCGACCCGAGCTATTGACCTGAAATTCTCGTCTCAACCCGACCCGAATTCTAACCCAACTCAACCTGAATTCTGACCCGACCCACATTCTGAACCTATTTTAGCCTAATTTTAGTCGGATTGGGTTCGTCGGGTTAACGTGAAAATTCCTCAACCCGACCCAACCCGAATTCCATGCGGGTTTTTATCTTCTCAACCCAACCCGACCTGCTGACCCGACTCGCATGACCGGACCCGCATGATTTCTCAGGTCGGGTCATGCTGGGTATTGTTTTCACACCTACTCACGTCCAAGTATAATCTAATTCTAGGATCATTATATACTGACTCCTTGGTCAAGGAAAGATCGGGTAAATGACTTAACGGCTCCCATAACATTAAACTCCTGAAAGCATACCAAAACAATAAATAGTGATATTAGTAAGTCAGGTCTAATTGTGATCCGTCATTAATAGAGATGTCAATGGACAGCCGGTAGTCTAATAACCTAAGCACCCAATTGAAATAAAACAGGTTCTGATGAAAAAAATTCAACCCATATAAAATAAGCTTAGAATCCGAGACTGCATTTTACATCCTATGTGGACATGGATGTAGATGCAGGAAAAAACTAATTCCAAATTTGTTAACCATTTAACCAGGTTACGCTTAGTGTATACAAATAAGAGCACTGGTATATTACATCATCATATAGGATATAACATTGATACAAGTGTTTTTTCTCTAAAATGATTATTGATATATGTTATACAATCATCATCATCAGCCGCCGCCGCCAATAATCTCATCTATCTAGGGTCAATTTTATGAGTTCTTTTTCTCCAATTAACCTCATCATAAACCACACTAGCAGTGACTCCACAGTTTAACAAGTTCTTTTTTTATCCATTCCCTCTATGCTTTCAAAGGTTGCCCTCTCCTCCTAGTGCCTTTTGATCCGTAGCCTCTCCACTCTAAGCACTAGGTTGTGTTTGGTCTTCTATTAACATGACCAAATCATCTCAAACGAGTTTCTCTCAATTTGTCATATATCAGAACTATCTTTAAGCTATCCTTGATGTGTTCATTTCTAACTCTATCTTTTAGAATTAAACCACCCATCCAACGTAGCATACGCGTATTTGTTGTGTTTACTTTGTTTATTGGTCTTTTTTTCATTAACCAACACTCTGCTCTTGCCCAGACCCTAATAAATATATCATGTCTAACTATACTAAAGATGTCAAATGGACCTATAACAATCAGAGAAACTGAAGAAACCAACCTAAAATAAAATGAGTTTGCATGCAAAACTTTCAATTCCTTTAAATTTAGATCCAAATCCAATTCAAAATTATATCGTATACAGATGTGGTTCTAGGTCCCTAAGATGCTGAAGATTACCTCACATCCAACCCACGTTCAACCATTTGCATCCCCAATCATCAAGGCATTCACATTCTTTTAGCCTTTAGCCCTAGATCCAAGTTTGGCCAACCAAGACTATATTTGGATCCCAAATCGGGTACTTTTTGGGGCATACAATTTTTTTTTTTGAAAGGTAACATACTTATATTAAAGGAAAAAACTGTACAGATATACTGGATGACTAAGAGATCACCCTATCGCTAAGCATAAACAAACCCTCCCAAATTACATATGACTGGTTACACTTTCCGTAGATAGAAATACCCCCTGGCGAGCCAATTCGTCGGCTAAGCATACAATTTTAATCCATGGGTCTATGCAAGCCTAACCTAGCCTTGAGCCTAATTCAAAATCCCAACCTACTTACCATAAAACATGTTTCTCATTTTTTTAAAAAATGCCTAGAGATCTGTTTGGATGCATGGAATGTGCCTTATCAGGAAATGTCTGTTTTCTAATGAAGTTGGAACCATTGTCATCTCTTTCTTAACATAAAAATAATGTTGTTTGGATTGTCAATCTTTTAATTTCCAGCAAATGGGATTAAGTTGTGCAGCTTTCCTCTCCCTGCTAGAGTAATCCAAGAGCAATCCCTCCCACACTTAATTGGCCACCCTCTGACATAGAGGGTGAAATGACATGTCATATTTATTCTCCAAAAAAGCTGTTTATTTTCTAGGGAAGCACATTATGTTTCACGCAGCCAAATGATTTTTCTTCTCACATCTCAAGTCTGCTTCTACAATGAAACAAAACCTAGTATCTGCTTATCTACTTCACATCTGTCACAAGTTTGTTTCTTCATCTAGTGAACATGGCATCAACCATTTGAAGTTAGAAATTACAAGGCCATCATTCTAACCATTACATTTATTTGGGGACAAAAGCCTATGGCATGGTTTGCGAGTGCTTGTGTTATTAAACATGCCTGCATATATTTGTTTCATGAAATACTATCAAATACTAACAAAGTAAAAAGTATGTCATAAAGATTTTACAACAAGAGCATAAGCTCATCATTATCTCAACCACAAGATATTTAAATAAGACATTTGAGGAAGCACATACATCTGAACCTGATTTCCGCACAGGGCGATGTCCAGGCCGCAACATCTTGGCAATCTGGGAAGCCGCAGTTCGCCTCTTTGTCTTGTTCTTTTTCCGTATGGTCGGGTTGTAATACAGGTATGGTCGACTAAATATACTTGCCCGCCTTCGCAGCCTATCGCTTGTGCGCACAGGTCTATTCCCTTCTCCATCGCCTGATCTCTTAGAATCCATATAAATGCCTCAACTTTACCACCAAGATCCCTCTGAAAAATTAAAACTTCAAAGTCAACACACAGTGAAATCAACATGAAACCCCAAAAACTTAACAACAAAACGAATAAGGAGGTGTTTGCATGTACCCCAAACTCACCTAAATTGAGCAGAAAAAACAGTGAAAGGTGTGAGAGCTTGTTGTTCCACAATCAGATGATTAAGAAACAGTTCGTTTATTTATATATCAATGAATCAATGAGCGTATGCATGTGCTCCATACGCGCCAAAATTAAGCACAAAAACAGTAAAAGGTAGGAGCAGTGTCGTTCTAGGATGAGATGATCGAAGGAAAAAAAAATCCAACATGTTTTCGCTTTTCTCATTCTTTTAGACGATACAGCGCTATATAAGGCTCTGCTTGTATGCATGGAAAGGGGAAAAAACTTTCCCTCAGAACAACTTCTTTATCTATCTTCTTTTTCTTTTAAGAATGTCGTTCTCTAACCATTTCTGTTTTCCAGGAAAGTACCTCCCTTTCCCTTCATCCAAAAAGAACCCAAAGACTGAATAGATGGAGGGATTTGATGATCAAATCGAATCCATTCGGTACGCATTTTGTTTGGCTTTTTATTTGAAAATGAAACAGATTGAAACACCGTAAAATGGATATTGGGATTAATACATACCTTAAAACGCCATCAGAATCCAAAAGCAGAGAGAGAGAGAGAGAGAGAGAGGTCTTCTTGCTCTTGGTCTTCGTCTTCTTAAGAGAAAGAAGAGGGGGGGGGGTTTGCAAGGGATCGCTTTGCTGTTGGAGACGATTCTCGGGCCGAAAGTACGTACAAGTGGAAGTGAGTATCGGGCCGAGAGTGCGTACAAGTGGGTATCGGGCCGAGAGGTGTGAGGGTTCGTCTCACATCTAGAGGTAAGCGACCACGCTCTAACCATCTCAACCGTTGAGATGATGGGCCATACAAATCAGAATCAACGTGCTCATGTGCATGATAGTTCTCCTTGTAGTAAGGATAATCCCAATCATTAAAGTGATAACAAATGTATTAAGTAATTAGTATTAAATATTGACCTAATTGTTTAGAGTACTGTAGATGGTTTTTTCTGTTGAAATTTTTTGTTAATACGAAAACACTGAACAATTTTAATTTGATTAGCCTTTGAGACATTTATAATCCTTCTAATATCATACACAATGGGTAAATAAATATGGAGAGTGGAGAGTGGCCGGCTAGGATTAATAGTGTGGATGGTTTTAATTTGACAATTGTGACAATACTATAAATTTATAAAGAGTTTTTTTATAGTACGAAATGGGCATTTAATAATTATTATATCACGAGTGAATGTAAATAGAAATAATCTATTTATAAAAATTTATTCAAAAATTAGATAGAATAGTAGATTCACTTATTTTTATTATGATTATCAAAATCATTTTATTTTTATTAATATTATATTGAATTATGGTTCATGATAAAATATTTTTCCTCATTTCTATAATTATCCTTCTAAAATGGCATTTTTTCATAAGAAAATGATTGATAAAAATTATTACAAAAGGGTAAAATTGAAAAATACAAAAAAAAAAGTCTATTTTCTCGTGAGTTTGTGTCGTATATAAGTAAAAACACCGATCTTCACATGAGAATCCTAATACAAATTAATACGTAGGTCAGAATCATCATCTTCAAAATAGTGTATAAAATTCTCAAATATGACTAAAGAATGGATAAGAAAAAACAAATCTTTTTTTTTATTTTGTAAGAGAACCCCTTTTTACAAGTAGACAGATGTTTAACAATTTTTTAACCAAATTTGATTATTTAAGTGAATGCATATATTTTCTTTAAACTGTGTAATAGCTAATTAAAGAACATATTTTACATATGGTAAAAAAAATCAAAATAATTATAAACTTTTTATTTTACTTTTAAATAGGACCCAACACCTTTCCAACAAAAGTAATAATTATAATAATTTTCTAAAAGAAAACAAATCTAAGAGACATGTTTCTTTAGGTCGACTTTGTTTGTAGGTAGATCATTGTTATATAAATTTGAATTTATGTGTGAAAAATCATGGGAAACTAAGCATAAAAATCTCACGGGTGATATCCACTGCCCTTAAAGTACATCAGGTGAGATTATGGGAGCTCAAACTTGACACCTTTGAAAGGAAAAAAGAATTTGTTCAATGAAACGTGACAGAAGACTGTTAACAGGGCCGTCTTCACCCCTAGGCCAGAAAGGCGGTCGCTTTAGGCCCCCGGATGAAGAAGGTCCCTCTCAGCGGGCTGGGTTCCAATAGTGCATTAGTTAAAAAAAATTATATAATTCATATAGTTTTGAATAATAAAATCTCTTTAAAATTATTTTTTAAGCACGGTGTATTTCTAAAATTTTTCAAATTGAATATCCGAACTAATTACGATAGCCGGATAAAAATACTTTAAGACTTAAAGGTCTTTTGACACTCCCAAATGCTTAAAACACAGTGTTTTACAAATAAGGGTATCCCTCAGCTGTGCCGAAAATACACTTCTGGAAGTCAAACAACAAACTGTAAAACCGTTGAACTCCAAATTCAAAATTAAATAAATATGTGAAATTTGAAAACTTAGATCTTTCAAATGATTGTTTAACCCGTCCCTTCTTCAAAACAAAACTAAAAAATCCAGTTAAACAATCATTTGAAAGATCTAAGTTTTCAAATTTCACATATTTATTTAGTTTTGAATTTGGAGTACAACGATTTTTACAGGTTAGTTGTTTAGACTTTCGGAAGTGTATTTTCAGCACAGCGAAGGGATACCCTTTATTTGTAAAACACTGTGTTTTAAATATTTGAGAGTGTCAAAAGACCTTAAAGTCTTAAAGTATTTTTATCAGGTTATCGTAATTAGTCCGGATATTTAATTTGAAATTTTTTGAAAATGCACAATACTTAAAAAATAATTTTAAAGTTTTAAAGGAGATTTTATTATTCAAAACTATAAGAATTATATAGTTTTTTAAATGCACTATGCTGTGTGGCATCTGTAGACTGTCCTGGAAAAATGTTCTTAACTCATGTCCGGACAGTGGAAAAGCAGAAGGGCAAAATGATAATTTCTAGTAAAAATTTGAAAACCCATGTGTGGTAAAGAAAAATCTCATGTCTAAATAATTATCCTTATTCACTCGAATGGATAAATTTTTCAAAGCTCTGTATTATTGGCCTCTTGATCTTTTTATTTTATAATATATAATTAAAATTTTAATTAAATATTACTTATAATAATATGTTAAATACCAAGAAGGCCCATTTAAATTTTTTGTCTTAGGCCTCAATTTGTTTCTAGACGGCCCTGAGTGTTAATATAAATAGATCTCGACTTTGATGCAATTATACAGTGAAACAAATATTGGATAATTTTTTATTCTCTTTTTAAGATATGAAAAAAGGCACAACAGATTACATAGCAAATAACTGATATGGACATCTATGTTCCAATTGAAGATTGTGAAGACTAATGGGAAAATAAAGCTATCAAATTAATTCTACAAATTTACAATATTTTTTATCATAGAATGATGAAGTCAAAACCATCCGATAAGATCCACAATTTGGCAAAATAAAAGACTGTAGATCAAGTATAAGTGTCTTGGGCTGATTTAAATGTATAGTTAGATTTCAACTAAAGAAACACAAAATTTTAAAAATAAAATAAAAGAAGCTATCTTCTTTTTTGGATGATGATATTTTTTAGATAAGTTACAATTTATTTGTATCACTCATATAATTTATTTTTAATATTATAATCTCATTTTTCAATATTTTTCTATGATGTAAGTCAATATATATTGATTGACATGGATCAAAAGCATAAAATTTAGATTTTTGGTATTTGAATCATAAGATTATATGGCTTTTCATTTTGTTTTGTAAATTATAATTTGATAAAAAAATTATATAAATTAGCCTAAATTTCAAACAGTATAAATTCTCATTTTTTCACATGTTTTTAGTAGTAAAATATTATTAATCAGTAATTATTTTAGCTTAAAATTGTTAAACTATAAATGTTTTTATACATATAAATAACATATTTAATGCACCCTAATCACACGAGCCCTTATAGCTCAGTGGTAGAGCGTCAGTCTTGTAAACTGAAGGTCCGTAGTTCGATCCTGCGTGAGGGCAATTTTTATGAATAGCTTTTAAATTTTTTACCACACATTTTTTATCTTCCATCTTTTATTTTCGATATGGTTTTTATCCTTATTAAGTAAAGGAAATTTTCTAAAAAAATTCTCATTCATAAATGTCTCATGTTGTTGAAATTTTGAATTGTATAAAAAATAGTTCATTTATCTAATTAAGATAATGTTTTGGAGCTTTATATTTATTATATAAATATTTCCAAGTGAGTAATTATAAGTGGTTAAAAAATTAAAAGGTCAAAAATAATTATTTAAAATATTTGTCTTAATTAATTCAATCACATTGCTTCTTTTGGATCTCATATTTTACGTGTACTTTTCAACTTATCATCATCTAGGGCTAAAGTAGGCTCCAATATAGATACAAAGATAAAGATTTTAATGTAATAATTTAAAGTGATCAAAACTTGATTAATTTTAAAAAGACATCTTTATAGACCACCGTAAAACTTGTTCCTTGCAGTTACATGCTAATATGATAAGTGTTTCTAATGGAACCATAAAGTACATTTTGAATGATCTTGTATTTGATGAAAGGTAGGATCGAGTTTAACTGCATACTTATGCTTCTATAATAATATAAAAAAAAGGTAGAAATAATAAATTCCACAAGATCCGGCTCAAGTCAGATATAGACGCCACTTTCACGATCATATGGAAACGTGGAATTACATGCAAATTATAGTGATAAATGGGTGGAATTTTTTTAATAAGGATTTCTTTTGTTAGAAGTTTCTTTTTGATTTTTTTTATAATTATAGGAAAAGAAAACATAATATCCTGATCCAGATTAGACGTGTTTTAGCTTAATAATCTTATTTGATCGGTTAATCTCGAAGATTACGGTTAGGGCTTGAGAAAAACCCAGGTGTGGCCCAATCCGAGCTCGAAAGCTCAGTGATCCCTCTCGTCCAGCTGGAGGGCATTTTGGTAATTTACCGCTTACAGGTATTATTTTATAAATTATGTTGTGTGATTATTATTGGATGATAATGTTCTCCTTAATAAAGGATTTGTATTTCTGATTTTAAAATAATTTTATTTTCAGAAAATAGTATTTAAAAACCGCCCTGTCAAAACCCCGAAAGGGAGTAATAATTATTTTAAATGGTTTTGGAAATGAGATAAATTTGAAACAAGTATTTTGTGTTAGACCATTTTAAGAATGATCTAGTTACTCTTCGAACCCCAAAAATGAGGTTTTCAAATTGTTTTATTTAACATTTGTTTGATTAAGTAAATAGTGTTAAATTGTGATTTTTATTTAAATCAATGGTTTTTAGTGAAAGTTAAATCTCAGAATTTTTATGGTGATTAAAGTTTTTAAAAAACCCAACTTATCTGTAAGGTTGGATTAAGTTTTTGAGCTTTCAAAATCTTATGTTTAGTTAAAAATAGGCTTTTTATACAATTTGGGGCCTTTTTGCAAAATCCAAAATCTGCAAGGACTTATTTGCAATCAAAGTCACCGAACAATGTTTTCACTATTCAGGACGTCCGTACCCACTGCATGCAGTGGCCAAAGGCCCCTTTCCTCTGGCCAAAACTCTATAAATTGAGCCGCTCAGCCCAGCTCTAAAACCCCCACTCAGATTTCTATCTCTTCTCCCTCTTTCAGTCTCAGTTTCAACTACCTGTAAACAGACCAGCCGATCACTTCCCTCTCTATTTTTCCACCATAGCTTAAGAAGGAAGAGTTTTTCAAAAATCATATTTTCAACCCAGGAACTCCAGTGAAAGTAATCACTGTGTTCCTCTTTCAATTTCAGTAGGGATAGAATCAAGAAAAACTAGTTTTGGGTGTGTAAAATGGTTTCAAAGTATAAGGAAAACCATGGGTTCTCTTCTACCCGTGAGGTTTTGGTTTTAAAATCGGATGGCCTACTGAGCTTCAAAGCTCCAAACCATTCTCTATGGAAAGAGGACTCCCAGAGGAGTCCATCGGACCGGCTAGATGTGGAAACCGAATCTGGGAAACCCACTGTTTTCGGATTCCTATTTTGCACTATGTCTACCGTCACTATCTATTGGTGCAGACAGTGGAGGAAGACGACTCTCGGACGGTCCGAGCCCTTCGGACGGTCCGAGAGCACCCCTAGGACGTTCCGAGCCCTTCGGACGGTCCGAGAGCACCCCTCGGACGTTCCGAGCTTCACCCGAAGCCCAGTTAAGCCTGAGGCTAGCTTGACCCACTCAGACGTTCCGAGCCCTAACTTCGGATGTTCCCAGACTTACAGACCCATCGAAACCTGTTTTTCTCTTTTTTCGGTTCGGATGGACTTCGGATGATCCGAGACCCGATCTTCGGACGATCCGAAGTCAGACCCAAGATCCGGGGTCAGTAACTAGTTAGGTAGTTGTTCGGATGATCCGAAGACACAGTACCTGGTTCCGAGGCATGTTCTGAGGGACCCAGCTTTTGAAGTGTAAAATGTTCTTGTTTGATTATTTTTTATCGCATGTGATGTTAGTACCCCTTTGATGAGCTAAAATTTGTACTAACTCTATTCTCTTATTACTACAGTATATATACTATTGTATTCACTTCCAGGCCGACTCTATTGGTCGAGCACTGAGTGATCTCACTTTCAGGCCGACGCTATATTTGTTGAGCACTGAGTGATCTCGAAGCCTTACTCAAAATGTCAGATCTGATCCTATCCAGAAGACAACCGATAAGTGACCTGAGAATCTAGACCTAACTCAATAAGTCAATCTGGTCAACGCCCAGACGACAATATGAGTTTTGGACTGAGCACATTTTTATTTATTATATCTTGTGGATTATTGTAACTTAAAATGGTTAGAAACCAAGTAGGAGATTCAATTTCATGTACCTTGTATATTTTTGGGGAACTATCTCACCCCACTCACCTTTCAGGAGATGAACCCTAGGAGGAGAACCCTCTGTTTGAAGCTTAGAGTGGATAAGCTGCTGCGTTGCTTTGGGATTCCACTGAGGGGAATACTCTTGTATTTGTGCTTTATGGTTCTTGGAACCATTTTCTTTTGTAAAGTACTGTCACGCCCTGACCCGAATGGTGGACCCGGAACGCGATTGATATATTTTTTTTTTTTTTGAAATTAAAATAACTCAAGCATTCTAACTGAGCCGGATCAGGCTCAAAGGTCACACATGATCCCAACATGTGGACTAAAATATATACCATAAGTCTACCCAACAAATTGACGTAAAAATAACAAGAACATCCATACACATAACATGATCACAAAATTCCAACCTATTGAATTATTATTTCAAAATTATATCAAAGTCACTAGAGAAACGCAGTAGTCTAATACATCACATTAATACAAATTAAGTACTACACTCGGTACTTAACAAAAACAAATGGTTCCAAGAATCAGAAAGCAAAGACAAGGGTATTCCCCTAAGTGGGAATCCCGAAACACCGCTACAGCTTATCCACCCTAAGCTTGAAAAAGAGGGTTCTCCTCATCGGGTTCATCTCCTGAAAGGTGAGTAGGGGTGAGCTAACCAGCCCAGTGAAGGAAATATAACAGTACAGTTTTAAGTAAATAACAGGTTAGCAAAAATAATCAACAATTGCAATAACATCTCATGTTTGATAATAAATTCACAGTATCAAGTAATATCTCATCATTGTCTTTCCAATACTGCTGTCATCCACCGTAACCCCTGGATACTATACTGAGACCAATAGTATTAAGTCCCGACACGGTCAAAATATATCCTTTCAAGTACATCTCCGGTATGCACCTCAAAACCGGTACTGACACACCTTGCCAGTCAATGTCTACCCACCTAGTCTAGTAGACGTAACCGACACCTCAGCTCGGTGATGGTTCAATAGTAAAAGGTACGTGGAAGCAGTATCACATCTCATATGATTTATATCATAATGGTCACCATCATCATAAGCACTTTTACCATATTGCATCATGTTTAGGCACGTGAGTGAGTTCATCAACTTGAAACCACTCATTGCTCCAAAATCCATCTCAAGTAACAGAATCTGTTTACATCTACTGCAAAGTCAAGTTCCCTCACCGTAAATGTGTGGTTTTCGCGGTCTCTGTTCAAACAAACAAACAAGTGCACAATCATTGTCATGTCAATATACATAGCATCACACAAGTAGTATTTTCAAAACCATACTTGTTTTCTAAAAAATATCCAAGGTACATGGAATTGAGTCTCCTACTTTGTTTCTATCATTTTTAACTTATAATAATCCACAAGATATGATAAATTAAAAAAAAATATGCTCAGTCCAAAATTCATATTGTTTTCTGGGCATTGATCAGATTGACTAATTGAGTTAGGTCTAGATTCTCAGGTCACTTCTCGGTTGTCTTCTGGATATGACCAGATCTGATATTTTGAATAACGCCTTGAGGTCACTCAATGCCCGACAAATATAGCGTCGGCCTAGAAGTGAGATTACTCAGTGCCCAACTAATAGAGTTGGCTTGGAAGTGAATACAATAGTATATAAACTATATTAATAAGAGAAGAGGGTTAGTACATTTTTAGATTTAACAAGGGGGTACTATATCATATCACAAGCATCAATAATAATCAACCAACATTTACACTAAAAAACTGGGTCTCTCGGAACATGCCTCGGAACCAGGTACTGTGGCTTCGGATCATCCGAACCACACCTAAACTAGTTACTGACCTCGGATCGTGGGTCTGACTTCAGATCATCCGAAGATCGGGTCTCGGATCATCCGAAGTCCATCAGAACCGAAAAAAAAGAGAAAAACAGGTCTCGGTGGGTCTGTAAGTCTCTGAACATCCGAACTTAGGGCTCGGAACGTCCGAGTGGGTTCAGGTCCTTCCGAGTTCTGCTCTGATCGTCCGAGTGGGTCAAGCTAGCCTCGGGCGTAACTGAGCTTCGGGTGAAGCTCGGAACGTCGGAGGGGTGTCTTGGACCATCCGAAGGTCTGACCCTCGGACCGCTGGAGGGGTGCTCTTGGACCGTCCGAAGGTCTGACCCTCGGACCGCTGGAGGGGTACTCTTGGATCCGTCCGAAGGTCTGACCCTCGGACCATCCGAAGATCGACTCTCGGACCGTCCGAGATTCGTCTTCCTCACTGTCTGCACCAACAAACAGTGACGGCAGATAACAGGTGAAATGCGAATCCGGAAATAGTGGGTTTTCTGGATTCGGTTTCCACATCTAGCCGATCCGATGGACTCCTCTGGAAGTCCTCTTTTCATAGGGAATAATTTAAAGTCTGGAAACTTAGTAGGTCATTAGATCTTAATCCCAAAGGCCCACTGATACACTAAAAACCAAGATTTTCTTAAAACTTTGAAATGGTTTTTCTTGCTCAAATCATAGTCAAATTCAGGTTTTTCTTGATTCTAAATTGATTGAAATCGAAAGAGGAAAACAGTGGTTACCTTCACTGGAGTTTCTGGGCTGAAAATTCTGATTTTTGAAAAGCTTCCCTTCTAAGCTTACGGTGGTTAAAAACTGGGAAATACAGAGACAAGCAGGGAGCTCGGGTGGGTTTTCAAAGGGCAGCTGAAAGTTTGAGAGAAGAGAAGAGATGTAGTGGGAGTTCAAACCAGCAGCTAGGGGGCCAAATTTATAGAATTTTGGCCGGAAGAAGTGGCCGGTTGGCCACTGCATGCAACCGCATGCAGCGTCGGACTTACGCTTGCAACAGTAACCGTTACTGTTTGGTTACAAATCAGCCCTTCAAAACTTTCAGATTTTGCAATTTAGTCCCTAGTTTGATGAAAAATCGATTTTTAACTACAATCATGATTTTAAAAACTCAAAATCTTAATCCAACCTTACAGATAAGTTGGGATTTGAAAACCTTAATCTCCATAAAAAATTTGGGATTTAAAACTTACTAAAAGCCATTGATTTAAAATAAAACCATATTTTAACACTATTTACTTAATTAAACAAATGTTAAATAAAACAATTTAGAGACCTCATTTTGGGGTGCCAAAGATTAACTAGACCATAATTAAAATGGTCTAACACAAAATACTAGTTTCGAAATTTATCTCATTTCCAAAATCATTTAAAATAATTATTACTCCCTTTCGGGGTTTTAACGGGTGGATTTAAATACAATTTTCTAAAAAATAAAATTATTTTGAAATCAGAAATACAATTCCTTTATTAAGGAGAACATTATCATCAAATAATAATCACATAACAACATAATTTATAAAATAACAACTAGAAGCGGTAAATCACCAAAATGACCCTCCAGCTGGACGAGCATGGATCACTGAGCTCACGAGCTCGGATTGGGCCACACCTGGGCTTTCCTCAAACTCCTAACCAGTAATCTCCGAGATTAACCGGTTAAACAAGATTTATTAAGCTAAACTACGCCTAATATGGGTCAGAGTATTACAAGTACCGAGTGTGGTACTTAGTAGTGTGTTAATGTGATGTACTAGAACTACTATGCTTCTGTAGTTACTCTAATGATGATTGAATGATAATTCAATGTTTGGAATTATGTGTATTGATATTTGTGTTTATGTCTATTGTTGGGTTAGACTTATACTATATGTTTGAGTCCACATGTTGGATCATGTGTGACCTTTGGGCCCAATTGTTGATCCGACCCAGTTGGTATGCCTGAGTTAGTTTAATAAAAAAAAAAAAATCAGTCGCGTTCCGGGCGTACCCTTCGAGTCAGGGCGTGACAGAAAAGAAAAAAAACTTTTCTTATGAAAAAAATTGGTTGATAAATATTAATAGAGAAATTTGATTTATCATCAATTTCATGATAATTAATAACATCAGTGGACTTATATAACATTAATAATTAAAAATTACATTCTAATATGAAGATAATTATTAAACAATATTCATGAGATTGAATAATAGTATTACATTCTATGAAAAATTATACAATTGTCTGTAGATTTCATGAAATAAAATTAATGTAAAACCCATAAACATAACTCGAAATAGAGTATTAATCTTTACATTCCACGTGTAAAATGTGAAGTAAAAAATAATATTTTACATATAAAATTATTTTTAAAATCCTATCGACATCAAAACAAATAATAGATCTATCATTCGGTGGGCCTTATGCTTAAGTATATAAGATAAAGTGCCACACTCTAATGTGCTGATGATCATTTAACTTTCTTTTTTCACCTTCTCTCTTTAAATTTTAAAACAAACATCTAAATAAAAATGATAATTATCTAAATAGAAATTAAATTAATTAGAAGTAAATATTTAATTACCCCAAAAACATTTAAATAAAAAATAAAAAATTATGAAATTTCAATCTTTATAACACTATCTAAATGTTTAGCAAATTGTGCAATTTATGTTGATCTAAAATTTTTATTACAATATAAATTAAAGTTCTAAAAATATTATATTTACGCAAAAAATCTTTTTAAACATTAACTAATTGTTTATTTATTTATTATATTTGTTTTATTACTTTTTTTAAATGTTTATATTTTCCATGAGATTTTACCGTTAAATTCCCGTTAAAAATCCGAGAAGTTGGATACAAGAACACCCGAATTCAAAGAACTCTGATATCTAAGAAATCGATCAACTTTAATATAATAATGCCTCTCGATCACTCACCACAAATTTCAGGATAAAGTAGAATCCCAATTTCTCACTGGAAAATGGAGTAAAATCGTTGACACAATGCAATATTTACCAAAGAAACTCGGACTCTAGAATTTCATAATTATTTTTTAATTTAATTTCAAGAACTAAAACAAAATTCTTCTAAAGATGGACTCATTTGAAATAAAATTAGAAAATTAACAAGAAATCAAAGAGAAAACTCAAATTTACAAAGACACCAAAGAAGTCCCACCTTCCCTTTAACGAAATATATATTTTTTTTTAAAAAAAAATCCTAAAATGTAAGCACTAAATAGTGAAATTACATCTCTTTTATGTAATCATGCTTTAAAATATCCTGATAGCCTTCTTTTATTCTTCCTATAGAATGGCTGAAAAGTGGGGTAGGGGGAGCGCTCAAACGGCTATTTGGAAAAATCTAGCCGTTAGCGCTATCATATGAAAAAGTTGAACGGCGCACTTCTCCAACGGTCATATTTCAAGTACTTTTTATTGAAGTAAAAGGCTATAAGAACCATTTCACCCAACAACATCACCACATACATTCACCACTTTCTTCAGAAGTTCTTCAATCGCCCGAAATTAGATTTTCGCTTTCAACAGCCACTTGAAAAGGAGTTGAGCAAATCCTCGAATCTGACTGAGACGCAACCCGACACCACCATTTGACCGGAAAATGGGGTTCTCCGGCAGCCAATCCCAGTCACACTACCGTACCCACAAGGTCTTCCTACTCTGTAACTACATACTCTTAGGTGCAGCCTCCAGTTGCATCTTCCTCACCCTCTCCCTGCGCCTCATCCCATCAATTTGTGCCTTCTTCTTGATTCTCCTCCACATTTTAACCATCGCCGGAGCAGTCGCAGGCTGCACCGCCGCCACGTCTGGGACCAATCCGTGGTACGCAGCTCACATGGTGGCGACTGTCCTCACGGCGATCTTCCAAGGATCGGTCTCGGTACTCATCTTCACTAGGACGGATGATTTCCTTGGAGGGTTGAAATCTTATGTCAGGGCAGAAGATGGATCCATGATTTTGAAATTGGCAGGTGGGCTCTGCATTCTGATGTTTTGCTTGGAGTGGGTTGTTTTGGGACTAGCATTTGCGTTGAGGTACTATGCATATGTAGAAGGGGATGGGGGTAACATCGCCATGAAGAGGAGTGCCAAAGTGCAGGAGGAAGATTTGAGTAATTGGCCATGGCCTTTTCAAGTTTGAAGAAGAAACAGAGCAGGGCTTGTGTGTGTGATTCAGAGAAGACTACTTAACATATCTTGATTATTTCATTTTTTTTTTCATGTGTGTGAAAGATGCCTGAGTTATCTTTAAAAAAGAAGAAGTCTGAGTTTGTCCTCTCATTTTGGTGTTGTACAAAGAATATGAATTGGTTCTTTTGGTGCGTGTTTGAATCCCAATAATTTCACCATAAATGAAATTGTTCTGTTCTATTTTCCACATGAATGAAATTGATTATCCTACTGATTTTTGTGGCTTTGGCCTGTAAAAATGGGCTCACTTTGTCATTTTGCAATCTATATAATCTCCACTTGTAATAATTTTAATACAGAAAATGTCAAACATGAAAATTGAAAATGTCACACTTATTTTACGCCATATAAAAAGTAAAAACATAAAAAAAAAAAAAAAAATGAAGTGTATGTGGATAAAAATAACTAAACGAAAATTAGAACATTAACCATGTTTTCACTGAAATGATTAACAAAACTGATATAAGGATGTGACATTAGATTGGGAGCAGATGAAAATGATATTGGTTATTTATTTATATGGCGCAAAATAAGAGTGACATTTAACATTTTCTGTAATAAGATTATTATAACTAGAGATTATTTGCTATTTTTTCTCTATAAAAAACAGAAAATTTAAGTGCTAAAGAAAAAACCCTAGAAGAAAAATGGCATTTTCATAGTTGAGGTTACAAATTCTATATATGGTTATGATATGAAATTAGGATTTCTTTGATTGAAGATGCTTCTGAGTAAATATTAAAAGGGGTTAAGTGAAATTAGTCTTCCTCTAGAGATTTTTGTATACGTGGTCTAGCTCGAGTATTGACTTGTAAACTAGTGATTGAGTGAAGTGAGAATTGTGAACTCAGGACTCTCCATTTTTAAAATGGATTTTGATCATCACTCTAACCTCATTTTATATGACGCAAAATAAGAGTGACATTCAATTTTCATGTTTAACATTTTCTGCAATAATATAACTGGAGATTATTTGCTATTTTTTTCTCTATAAAAAGCAGGAAATTTAGTGCTAAAGAAAAACTTAGAAGAAGAATTTAAATAAAAAGTCCATTAAAAAAGGACGGCCTTTTCAACCTAACTTCTTCCTCCTTGACCTATTGAATAGGGACAACTCCCAACCCCACATCTCCCCACTTTCATATCTAGTATTTTATTTTATTGACCTCAACCGTATTGTAGGTCTCTCAATCTCTCCCCACATTTCTCTCAGACACAACCAATCATAATCATAAACATAACCACCAACTGTTCCACCAATCATAACCACCAGCTGTGCCAACAATTTCAAACTGTTTTTGTCCAAGGATTTTCCTTTTTTATTAACTTATTTTCCTTCTCTCCCATTACCACCTCCACTAGATTCTTATAATTTCTCCCTATTTCCTTAGAATCTTCAAGAACCTTCAAATAAATCTTCCAAGGAGCTTTAGGCAAGATATCTTCTCTTTCTTCTTTTATTTGTTGTTCATCTTCTTTCTTCTCATATTCCTATTCTTCTTCTTTGTTGTCATCATCTTGGTTTACAACACTATGGATCAAGCCGAGCTCCGACGGGTCTTTCAAATGTTCGACCGCAACGGAGATGGTCGAATCACCAAGCTTGAACTCAGTGACAAGTTACAGAACTTGGGTATCTTCATCCCGGACGACGAACTCATTGCAATGATTGACAAGATCGATGTAAACGGTGACGGGTGCGTGGACATGGACGAGTTTGGTGCATTGTACCAGACAATCATGGACGAGAAAGACGAAGAGGAGGACATAAGGGAAGCATTCAATGTGTTCGACCAGAACAGAGACGGGTTCATCACGGTCGAGGAACTGAGATCAGTCCTTGCATCTTTGGGGCTCAAGCAAGGAAAAACTGTGGAGGATTGCAGAATGATGATAAGGAAGGTTGATGTGGATGGAGATGGGATGGTGAATTATAAGGAATTCAAGCAAATGATGAAAAGGGGTGGATTTGCTGCGTTGAGGAGTAGTAGTAATTGAAAGGTTTATAAGTAACTATGTAAATGAGTTTGTGGGATTTGGGCTTGCACATATGCAAATCAAGAATTCAAAGTTTTCAATGTAAATTGAACAAATGTTTCTAGGCTTTTGATGTTTACTTGTGTGGCTTTGGTAGCTGATGGTGGTAGAATTGAAAAGAAAATGCATCACATATTGTCAACTCTGTTTTAGGATGGGAAATTGGAGTACAATGGTCAAGATAACAACAGATTTGAGTAATTCATTTCTAATCATTCATAATTTTCTAAGCTTTAGTTTATATTGTTTCATTTTCTATGTAAGGAGGCACTATCTTTTTTCCTAAATATAATCGGAATTTTAGTGGTAGAAAGTACAAAGAAGTATTCCTATTTAAACACGATAAAATTGAGGTAGTTTGGTAGTACAAAATTGGAATAAACTTATTTGAGACAGTTTGGTTCGGTGAGTAGCAGACCAAACACGACCCTATTATGTAAAGTTGAAAGATTATGGAACGAAGATGCTAAGAGGAGAAGTCGACCATGGAAATCTTGAAGGGAAAAGATAAGAGGGACGTGTTAGATTGTATAAGGAGTGGTGATCAATTTGAAAAGAAAAACTCGTAAAGCTGATTCAAATAGATGAGATTCTGTCCTATGATAATGATAATGAGAATGAATCCAACTTCTCCATTGAGGAATGAAGATAATTTTTCATCCATTTTTAGTTAAAAATTCGAGACGCTTACATTTTTGGCATGGGTACGGGTCAATAAAAACATCAACGAAAAACGTATTTTTCCAAAAAAATTGAATCACTCAAAATTTAGCAATTCAGTCATTTCATCCAATAAAGCTGATATAATTGAAATATTAGCCAAAATTATTTTGGAGATCTGAGATTGAAATTTGATTATGACCGTAGATAAGGTTTTGACAAGATTCAGATTTTTTAAGATGCTGAATTTATGAAAATTGTAAAAGCAAAAACTGGACATCATTTTATTTGATTCTCACATTCCTCCTTCTAACCTACTTGAGTCTATGAAAATAGTGGGTGAATGGGTATCTTGATTTCTTTTCTTTGGAACACTTTGAATTTTGTAATGAAGTGATTTCTTTAAAAATAATTGTTCAAGTAAAATATCTACTTTTTACTATTATATTAATGTATATTTTTATTGAAAATCTCATTCTCTTAAGCAAACACGAAAAAATAAAAGTGAATTTGAAACCATTTTACATTTTATAGAAACCATTTCAAATTTTTATGTGGAGATTAATTTCCATTTTTAATGAAAATGTATATGCATTCCATTAGGGGTGAAACTTGGGTTGGGTTTTAACTTCACTCGCGTGACTCGACCCAAGAAATCAGTGGGTATAGATTATGTATTTGTATATTTCAGTCAGATCGAGTTGGAAAAATAAAAATCCACATGAATGTTTGATCAAGTTGAGTTGAGAAAATTAAAATCAATCCGATCTGATCCAGCGTAACTTAATTTGACCCGTGTGCACCAAGTTATAAAATACCACTCAAATTAACTTGGGTAAAAAATTTGAGTCGGGTCAAGTCGAGAAATTCAGGTCAGTAAGTCAGATCGGGTCAAGTTAGGTTTAATAATTTTTAATATAAATTAAGTTGAATTTATTAAAATCCAACCTAATCAAACTTGAATTTCAATAATAATCATGTACAAATGCAAAATTATTTCAAAAGTCTCGAACTTTACGAATTTAACCTCAATGGTTGTTGTTTGTCTTTATGCACCGATTTATGATTAAAAATTAGAAATTAATATTGATTTTTATACATTATAATTAAAAAAAGACTTTCTAAAAGCTAATGAAGTCTAACACGTGTGGCAATTGGCAAACGATCAAAACTCACAAAACACGGAGAGGGAGAGAACGGAAGGTAAATGAATTTTTCGGAGGAGTGGAAGTCGTCGTGGAGTATCTCCTCCGTGTACTCGGCCCCTCTACTTTACTCGGGCGCTGCCGCAGGACCGTTGGGCCCTCTCTCATTCCGCCCCATCCCTTCCTCCTCCGTCGTCCTCTTCTCCTCTCCTCTTCTTGAAACCTTAATCCCCCCAAACCCTAACCCTAAACCCCAGTCCTTCGTCGACTCCTTCTTCTCCTTCTACAACTCTTCCCATCTCTCTTTCATCCCTGCCCAGCTCCTCTCCTCCATCGCCCTCGACTGCCGCCCCTCCCCCGCCGAACCGCCGCTCTCCTTCGCCGGCCTCCACCTCCTCCGCCGTCGCTTCTCCGGAGACTTCCTCCTGTTCTTCACCACCGGAGAAAATGCCGACTCTGTCGCATTCATCACCTTCTCTCCCTCAGATTTATCCGTATCCGTTGATGCAGATGGTGACGCCTTCCAGCTCCGCCCCGGTCTTGGCCACCGTATCCTCAAACTCTCCGTCTCTGCAGCTGTGGATGGCTCATCTGTTTTCCCCTCAGGTAACCCTGACCCTGATTCTAATTTTCGTTCCAATTTAAGTCTAATTTCAAGTTGGAATTTCTTTTGGGTTCAAGCACAGTGGGAATAGTTTACTCCACTTTAAAAGGAAATTTAGTACTACTTCTAATTCTAGTTCCAATTCTAATTCTAATTCTAATTCTTCAGCTGATGGGTTTGTGCTTTCCACGACTCTCTACTCCATCCACTGGTTCGCAGTCGAGTCTGGTGAAAAGCCGGGGCTGGTGCATTTGGCCTGGACTGAGTTTGGGTGCTGCATTTCTGATTCATGTTGGAGTCCGCACCTGTACGAGGAGAGTGTGGTCCTACTTGAGAATGGCGAATTGCATGTGTTTGACTTGAATTCATTGGCCTCACCCCCCAAAGGGCCAGTAAGGTTGTGGGGGAGTAAGGTTAGGGTCCTTACTGGTGAATTGGGCAGCTGTGGCAATTGGTTCAGGTGTGAGTTCAGTTGGCATCCACGCATTTTGATTGTTGCCCGTTCAGATGCTGTCTTCCTGGTTGATTTGAGAGTTGGGGAGGCAAAGGTGTGTGTTTTGGCAAAAATTGAGATGTGTGATTCCTATAGAGTCCTTTCGATGCCAGTGGATCACTTTATTGCATTCTGTCAGGCAGGTTTCGACAAGTTCTATTTTTCAGTAGCCACAGAGTACCATTTGTTACTTTTTGATGTTCGGCAGCCATCAATACCTGTTTTGCAGTGGGTTCATGGTCTTGATAGCCCACGCTACATTAGCATGTATAGGTTGTCGGAATTGAGGCCATCAACCAAGGATGGGAAATTCAGATGGGCTTCGGAGTCTGGTTTTGCCATTGTGCTGGGGTCTTTTTGGAACTGCCAGTTTAGTGTCTTCTGCTGTGGCCCTACTTACCGGGTTGCAGATGATAGGTCGGTTGTTTCTAAAATTGCAAAGTTCTGCAATTCTTTGTATGCATGGGAGCTCCCTTCAGGGCTCTCCTTTTCAGGCCATGAATGCTGTTGTGGTGACTGCCTCCTGAGAGAGGATTTCTCTCAGGCTGAAATCCCAGTTGGGATTGATTGGCAATGCACTAGAGAACTGGTTTTGGGATTTTGCATTATTTCTGAAGACCCTCCAGGCCAAAATTGTGAATATGGTTTGAACAGTACTTTTGAGGAAACTGATGGTCTAGGGGGGTTCACCTTAATTATGTTGACATCGTCGGGTAAGCTTAAAGCACAAAGATACCAAGCCTTATGGGATTCTACTGGTGTAAAATCAAATTGCCAGGGAGCTTCATTGCACTTTGACGATTCTATTCTGTACTTTTGGAGCCAGCATGAAGAAGTATCTTTTGGCCGGCTTACGTTGTTCAAATTCCACTCTCTCCTTGGTTACCTCAGTGGTGATCTTGCCAATGTATTAGCGTCTAGGATGCTAAATTTGCATAAAAATTGTGAGACACAAACCATATATTGTACTAAAGATTCACGGGAACTTATATTCAGTACATTAAAGGCTGCTGGTATTGACCAAAATGGGCCATTTCCTGCAATTGCAGATGTTCTGAATGCTGTCGATTTCCCCACTAGCATTCGTGAAATAGCAGCTGGGAGATTATGGGCAGGTTTGTCACTGGAAATTTTGCAGTTGGCATTTTTCAGGAATTCTGATTATAAAAGAACCCAGAGGAGAACTAAGTCGCACTTTGAATTATTCCTAGATATTCCTTTTCCTCCTCATGTGCAACTGCCTCCATTTTTCTGGAGGAAAGCTTTGCATGGTGAGAGAGAGACAGAAAAATTGTCTCAAGGTGTTTCCCTTGTTGGACCTGTGCTTCCATTGCCAGTTCTTATGGTCCTTAAGCAGATTGGTTGGAATGGAAGCGACTCTGGCTACAAAAAGGAAGTTGATGGCCATTTGGTTGAGTCAACACTGATCGATCAATGCAATGAAGTCACTGATGTTGCAAATTTTTTGTTGTCACAAAATGCAGCCAAACCTGTCTCCCTTGCGGAGGACACTGAGGAATGGGTAGCTTCCCAAGAGATGCAAGATGAAAAACCTTTTCTTTTATATGAACCCCAGGCATTTTTAGGCACTACTGCAACCAATTGTGAAAAGAATCCCAATGGTCCCTGTCTTGGAAAGGAAGAGACTGACCATATGGGTCGAGCATTTAGACCTCAACCAATGTCAGAATTCACATTTGAAGGCAAGGAATTCAATACATTCATATTTCCAAATCAAAGCAAGGAAGCCACTTTAGGTGCAGGTGAGCAGCAGTTTGGGCTAGAATGGTTTGATGCTCTAAGCCCAGTACGGTTGAAATTCGATTTGCCTATTGTGAATTTTTCACCTGAGGAACTCAAAATCTACAAAAACTTGAAGAGACAATTTTCGAAATGGCAAGAAAGTTTCAAGCCATTTCAAGATTTCTGTAGTTTGTGCAAGCTGCCTAAAGAACACTAGGTTTTGTTGGATTCAAGCTAATTGTCATGTTGATATGGAATATCTACATCTTGTTCACCTATAGTTGCACAAATCCCTGTTTGATTTCCAACTGTGCGGGGTCTGGAAACCCCTCTCTGGCTTCCATATATGCCAGGTCATAAAATGGATTATTTGGTGGTTGATGCTGCTTGAGATCCTTGTCGGTTTGATAATTCTGGGGCGTGGAGGGGACTAACTGCTCTGGTTTTCTGCATGACCTTGGCAAGGTAAGAAGATTCTTTGAGAAAGCTGGAGGCAGAGAGAGAGAGAGAGAGAGAGAGAGAGAGAGTACTGCAGTATGGTATCCCTGCTTCATGTCATACCACCAAGCGGAAGGGTAATTGTTGGGTCATTTGGGTTATAATATGCGGTGCAGAATCAGGACAAGTCGAAGGCCGATCATGGGTACCCTGCAGGGATTGGAGTGAAGAATGCCCTGATTGGTGTAACCAATGCACTTGGGCTTTTGTTTACCTTCTTGGTCCCAGAATCAAAGGGGAAGTCACTAGAGGAGATGTCAGGTGAGAATGAAGAAAGGGATGATGTGGTGCAGACGGATCCTGCAGGAACAGGATCGAACAGAACTGTGCCGGTGTAAGGATTTTGTCTTTGTTCCTTGTTCTTTCTTTGTTTTTCTGATGTTCCATAAGTCAGTCGTCCTACTCCCTCTTGTTTTCAAGTGCTTTATGATGGTTGTTTTGTGTTCGTATACTTGGTTTACACTTTGTTAATGATTGTTTTGAGTACTTTTGCATCATTGGATCATCATTTCAGAGGTCACTCTTTCATGTAGTGGATGATGTGGTTTGGATGTGGAAAAATCATTGCTGTGTTGTGGATCTCTATTTTTCAGAAAAATCATTGCTACGTTGTGGATCTCTATTTTTCACCCTCTTTCCCATGGTAAGCATTAAGCAATTTCGTATAAATCGTAAATCACACTACTAAAGGGATTTGAATATATGGTATTTTGGCTTGTAAAATATGAAAGAAAGTTCGGTCTTGAAAATGCGAACATGAGAATGGATACTTGTGATAAACATAAGGATGGATGTATTATGATTTTCTATGGTTCTTGGAAATGTTCCAAACAAAATTCCCCGTATTTGATCCATTGGATCCATGTACAACCTCTTAAAGATCCTTGGAAACGACTACAATGTTTTGATTCCTCAACTGTCATTTCAGAGAGAATCTTACATAGTTTATAGATTACATAATTAAATCAACTAGGATGAAGCCAGTTCATCAATTCATGCAAGCCAGAGAAGAAAACCCACTTCAAAATACCATTGGCTAAGATCAAAATGCCTGATCCTTTAAAATTTGTTGCTAATAAGGAGTCGACAACAATGAGATGGGTAATATCAAAGTAAAAACACTTCCCTGCTCGATCAAGCAAAATAAAATGGTATTTTAGTTGATGGAAAACTTGAGGGAGACAATTTGCCAGTTGGTTCCTGACATAGATTGCTGAGAGGGAGAGAGAGAGATTTGGATTCCTATGTTGAAGATCTGTGAAGAGATTTGGTCCAAGTGGTTCAAAGAACCCACAGTGATCTAACCAAGAAAATCACTACTCTCCATCTCTCAGACACACAAAATCACTTCATAATCTGAAATTTGGGCTGATAAGGCACTGATTAATGCATGGGTTAAGAGCTCGGCAAGTCAAGTGAATTTACCCAATGATCTGCCTGAGTTTTTCAAACCCGGAAAATGCTTTAGAATACCTCACTTATCCTTCACGAGCATCTTCTTAAAGTTTTGTGTTGTCTAACACACTGAATTTTAGGAGATCCAATTCACTAGAGGATAAATGGTGAAGGTGGAGTGGAGCTATGGACAGATGCATAAATTCGACTTTGGTGTGTAATGTTTTTGGATTTCTATATCAACTTTGCCCTGCTGCAACAGAGAACTATTGCCAGCCAATGGAAAAGGAAAGGAAATCTAAGGATTCCAATCCTTGGCCTTTCTCCCGAGTTCTTCATTGAGGTCTTTCTCAATATCCTTTTCTCCAATGTCGAAGACGGCACCATATTGAGGTCTCTCTTTGCCATTGTGTGCAGCTTATGGTGAGAACGAAACAATAAAATCTTCAAGGACCGTGCTGAGTCAAGTGATGTAGTTTCAAGAAGAGTGTCTGTCAAGTGTGCCTTTTGAACTTCTTCTCTGGCGGAATTCAGGAATACTTTGATTAATGACCTTTTGCGAGCCTAAAAAGATTGTATTGACATAGCATAAGTTTTTCATGTTGTAATTTTTCTGACGTTGGTGTTGCTCTTGTTTTTGTATTTGCACCTCTAGTGTCTCCCTTTCTATTAATATATTTACCATTTAAAAAAATCAATATATTTGTCACCTAAAATTTCAAAGTAAATTAGTTATTAAAGTTCTATTAGTGTTATTTGCGTGTCTTATTTTCATTTAAAATAAATTTATATTCAACTTTATCTAAATATAGTGACCTGTTCCCATATTTTTCTTGTAAGGTCGGTTTGTCTAACCCCTATTTTCTATATTGGAAACCAACACTCATCCATATGGCATGCACTTTTAAATCAAGAATAATGAATGGGAGAATGACATGTTTGATGCTGAATTCTGATAAGGTGAAAGTTTTTGGACGATTTCATGGTGATTCTTTACTGAAGGTTAAATTTACACTTTGAAAAGTGACAGACACATAAAATTAATAAGTTGGTGGGTGATTCGCAGGCCATCCAAAAGATCAAACAAATAGATTATTAAAAGAAAGTGGATGACACAAGCCTTGACTCATGTTTGCAAGTGAATGATCCAAACTGTTCATATGGTGGAAGTGAACCCATTTACATTGTTAAAACAAAATCTATTCTGTGGTTTTTATTTATTTTATTGATTCAGTGCAGTTGAATATGAATTAATTCGAGAGTCCTGAGTTTGATTTCCAATTCACTCCAAGGGCCACTCTCCATAGAGTTATCCGATGTGTAGGTAGAGAGGTTTGCACATGCCTCAAAAATTAATCGGACGCTCTAAGAAGCCTAAATACCTTGGTCATAAAAAAAATTCTTCTTCAGGAAAGCCAAGTGTTGCTTAAGTTGAAGTACCTTCATCAACTTAATCGAATAACTTAATTTATGTATGGAGTCAACTCATGCGAGATTATCTTTAGCGAAACTCTTTTGATTTAAGATCTAATTTAAAATTTAATATTAGTTTATTGAAATCAACTCCAACAGAGCCAAGTGAGATCTCCATTTATGATAAATGATGTCTCATAATAATATTCACAAACCTACATCGACTAAGACACGTTAATATCAAATCGACAGACAATTTGAAGATATGCATTTCCAGTTCTGAACTTCTAATAAATGTATAAACTGTTTAGATTTTCCATTTTATATAAGTGGGCTGGCTGACATTAACATAAATTTATTTTATATAAAGGATAAATATCTATTAAAACTGTAGATTTTAATATTGAAGATTCTGAATTATCATCCCACAGAATCACTTTCTTACAATTTTCTATAAGATACCCAAAAGCCATTCTGTAGTTTATGCTCCTTCAAGAAACGTCAACCTGTTAGTCTTCTTCTACTTTTATTAATTAAAAATTCCTCTGTTCTTCCAACATCTACATGAGCTTGTGTTGTTCCCTATATCAAAATCATCATATAGACTACATCTTTGAGTTTTAAATAGCCAATAATCCAAACACAGAAAAGAAGAAGAGAGGGGAGAAAGAAAAAGAAAAAGAAAAAGAAATGAAGATTTGTTCCTTTCTTTCCATCTTCATCATCTTCTTCTTCATGGGTCTCTCTTCCCTTGTGAATTCACATTCTGAACCTTGCAATTCCAATCTCAACCTCAAAAACCTTATTCCCTTCAACACAACTTCTCTTAATTGCCTTGCTGTTTGGGCTGCTCAGGGATTCATTCTCAGGGTAAGTTACCATTACTTACTTCTTAGTGATGACAATGATGATGATGACGATGATTTTTTTTTTTTTTTTCATTGATGGGTGAATTGGCTTTCAGTATGTGCAGAGTGAGCCCAAGTTATGGAGCTTTGTCCTTTCAGCGCCGAATCCTAATTCATACGTTGCTATCGGGTTTTCAACCAATGGTGAGATGGTTGGATCTAGTGCGATCGCCGGATGGACTGTCGCGAAATGGGAGTGGAGTGATCAAGCAGTATGATCTGAAGGCCAAGAATGAGACAAAGGTGGTACCTGATCAAGGTAGGCTGCAAGTGGTGAATGGTTCAATGGTGATTGTATCTCAATCATCTCGTTTATACCTTGCTTTCCAATTGAACACTAGCCAACCAGAATCGAAGCTCCTTTATTCTTTTGGACCATCCAACGTTGTACCTTTGGCCAACAACATCCTATCCATGCATCAGGATAAAATCTCCACTCAAATCAGCTATGCTACAGGTCAGTGGTTTGATGTGTGTGTGTGAATGCATGCTTGTGTAGCTTATAATTTAATTTCGCATGGATAAATTGATGAGTTTATAGTAAAAGTTCAATGGAAAATAACTAAGTCTAACCGGTTAAACTATAATTGCAGTTCGAGCTATTCAATAAGATCTACTTTTAAATTTAGACCTTTGAATTGTTGGATTAAAAAAATTTGAAAATAAAAAGACAAAGGTAACAACTCTGATCAAACTTATTAAAGAAATTGCTTCACTTGGGTAAAGTCTGCCACTTGGACTCTAATGGAAAGTCGTACTCTCCTCCTCTAAAATCTATCTATCTGTGAATTGAATTTGTATGTCTGCAATACATTTTATGTTATTTTTTTAAAGGTAATCAAATCAAATATATTAAGAAGAATAACAGATAGTACAGAACTACAGATTCTACATTTTATGTTACTTTAAACTAAATTATTAAATCATTCTCCAGCAAATTTCTGAAGGTTTTTTTTTTTCACAAACGGATGAGAAGAGCAAGCATATTGCTAAGTCATTTTGGAAATAGAAGAACAATTCAGTAATACTTTTAAAGAAATAAAAGAAAGTTGAAACTTGGTAGAGGGAGTTAGGGAAGAGTGAATTAGTAAAAGGTTCGACTACCCAAAAGGAATCAATTTTTTTTTTTTAAATGTATTATTATACCGTCTCTAAAATATTGTAATAATCCAGTGGGCCATACTGGGCCTACAAATCAGAAGTCTGTGTTCAGTTATTTGAAAAAAAACTAGATTAAATAATTAAAAATTCTTTGGCATCTTTAAGCTTTTGCATAGAGAGCCATCTTTGTTGGGGTGTAGTAGATTAGTGATTTACTGAATTGGCTGCATAAAAATATTATTATCATAAATGACAAAGAGTTGCATAATTAGAGCCGGCTGATTTTGTCATTTAAAATGGGGTACTGCTCAGATCACTGTAGTTTTAGTAAATAAAACATTGATCTATCTTTTTCAAATAGTGAAAGTGAAAACAACTACAAAGTCTATTTAATCCTCATATTAAGGTGGCAACAACTATAAAAGATAAAAACCCCCAAAAGATGGACCTGACGGTCAAGAAATCCACCTCAAGAAGTGGGGTCTTGAATTCGGTTCATGTTCAGCCCCAGCGGGCCACTACCTGTAGTGGTTTACTCGGTGTGTGAGAAATTGGGAAGTCATTACATGCCCCAAAGATTGATTAGACTAAAATGCCCCCTTCCAGTGAGACGCCTGAACACCTTGGTCTCAAAAAAAAATACAAAAGATAAAAGAATAACCTATTAAGAAATAGTGTCCGAACTTTTAACATTGATGAGAATTTCCTGAGACAAGTAATATCCTGAGGGCCAAGCGCAAGTTTCATAAGCCCAAAAACATTCAATGTGTGCTGGGCTTTAGTTTGTTTGTGTACTGACCCAATCTGCGCAGCTACACAAATGAAAATGGGATCAATTACACTTCAAGTGATTGAGCAAGGCTTGAAAATCTTCAAAGCAGATATGCGAAAATTAGAAGGCCCACATATTGAGTCCTTTCAGTTGTTTCTTTATGGGCCTCATTGGATGCAATTGAAGGTTGAGAACCTAAAAGAATGTTGTTTTTGTTGTAAGTGCAGGCAAAACTTCATCCGAGGATCCATACACTAGCCTAAGTAGGACTCATGGGATACTGAATATTGTGGGATGGGGTATATTGATGCCCCTTGGGGCAATGATGGCTCGCTACTTCAAGAATTGGGGTCCAGCCTGGTACTATTCTCATGCTGTCATCCAAACCCTGGGATTCGGCTTGGGAGTAGCAGGTGTGATCATCGGCTTTAGCATCGAAAATGACATGGAAATGAATGTTGACACTCACAAGGGACTCGGAATCTTCATCCTCGCCCTTGGATGCCTCCAGGTCAGTCCATTGTCTTTATTTTGATTCTTGGGCTAAGTAATCTCTGGACCAGCTTGAAGCCACCCACTTTTTGCTGGAATTGGACTGAGCAGCTACTATTCTCAGTTCAATGGCAACATATTTAGTGCATGGGCATATTTTTGGTATATCAACAGAGTTCTGGCCTGAATTTTAGGCCTGTGGGTCCATCCAAAGCTATACCAGGCCCCAAAACTTGATGGGTTGCTGGCCTTTGTAGGTATTAGCATTCCTGGCACGACCGGATAAGGCATCGAAGGTGAGGAGATACTGGAATTGGTACCATCACTCTGTCGGGAGGGTTCTAATTGGCATTGCCATGGGGAATATTTTCTATGGGCTTGCTCTTGGAGAAGAGGAGAAATCATGGTTCGTTGCTTATGGGGTCGCTGTTGGATTCTGGCTCGTTCTTTGCTTCTGTTTAGAGGTGAAACATTGGATGAAGAATTGACAGACAACCATGCTATCACAATATCAATATTCATTATGTATCAGTGTATCAATACTTTTCATTTCTTTCCTTTGAAAACTCTGAGGGAGCACATCGACATGGAACCTGAAATTGAGTTGTGGAAATGAAACTCATTGGTTGACTCAGGCAATATACCAAATGATCACAGTTAGCTAATATAGGCATGATTCATCCCAGTTGCTTGCTCCATTGCACTCCTTTCTATCATGAAAATACTTCAAAAGCCACACAAAGACAAAAATATGAGGGCATTAATTGACAGTTCTTGGGCAAAAATTTTAGGTTCTCTCCCTCATTAGAAAATGAATTCCATGGTTATGAAGATATGATTTCCTATGACACCTATTTTCATGCAGACCTCATGCACATGGGTCCTGGGGTTGTGGGTTGTAAATTTGAAAAAGGTTGATAATATACTTAACATATAGAAAGGGTTGAATTAAATGAAACCAATGGTTATTTAACTCTTTCCAACAGTCAGCATGAAATGTGATACCTTGCATCCACATTTTTATAAATGCAATTCAAACACAAAAATGAGACTGACTCAAGTGTCGTGATTGATGATTCTTTAATCACATTAGGCAACTAAATGGCTACTCAAGATAAAACATAACAGGATAAAAATGGGCTGTAATATTTATTAGATTTCAAGGGGCCAAGAAAGACAATTTCTAAAATTGCGTACAATGTATATTTCTACAATCAATTGAGACTTGAGAGCAGCACATTTTTCAGTTATTCTACTCTTACCATTTCTTGATGCTTTGGTCCCCATCAATCTCATGCGAACTGCAACTTGTATTTGTTGAGAAAGGCAACACTGTCCTGCTTGTGTTAGATGCTGGGGATGACAGTGGACCTTCTCCCATTCTCTCATAGGATTTGCAGATGCTAGGTTAAATTGGAGAAGGTGAGAACCTTACAGCTCCTAAGATCAGATCTGGAAACTCTGATTCCACCCGACATTCTATAAGAAATGCAAGATGAACAGAAAGCACTGATATAACCAAATGCCAAACGGACAATGTCATTAGCAACCAGTGATGCTCCAAACTTCAGTATAGTTCTCTCCTATGGCATCGAACCATCCAAGTAGGCAGATGGCATGCTCCCCAACTGATGTTCTCACAATCCAAGGCCTTTTACAATGTTGGCTACCAACTTAATTCTGGAACTCCAAAATGCATTGTCTCCCTTCAGAAACCAATCCATTAGGCAGGGATAGACTCAAGAACAATAATGTAATGGCATTGAAGTTATCCATATGTAGAACCTGCCCTGAAGTTAACTCAGATAGGGATTTGTTACCCCTAGAAAATTCAGCTTCCAATTCTACGGTCTTTAAAAGATAGTTGCCACTGGGAATTTTAACTAGGTAGTAAAATATTCAGGGCCTTTTACCGTAAACTTGCTCCCATGTGGAAAGCCCAACTTCATGGATGGTTATCTGGTTCAAGTAGTGGAACTGCTCCACCAGATTTCGCTCTGTCCACTCTCTATGTCCTCCACAGCCATAAACTGGAACCAAAAACCTACAAAAAAAATCAAGAAATAAAATAAAGAATGTGCTAGTTAAGATCTAAGCAAGGTTTGCAGTTTGCACCACAGGAAAAGAATAGATGCTCTACATAGTCAAAATGGTAGGACCGGAATAATATATCAGTACTACGAGAGGCCACTTAACTTCTCATCTTCTATGGGCTTCTTACAAATTGCCAAGTTTCCTTGTGCGCTTTAATTTCACTTCTGTATTATTTTAGCAAACTTTTCTATTCCCACTAATTGTGTGGGAAATAACATCATGCTAAGATAAAAATGAATCTTGTCAGCAAATTAGCCTATTGTCATGGTCATCAATCCATGACTGATTTTATTCTACCTCTTCCCCAGACTTTATGAATATAATTAGATCCATGGTTTTGAAAGTAAAGGACATCTAGAAACATATAGGATGCTAATGCACCTTCCTCCTATTTTGTGGCACTTGAGAACAAAATAACAAATTCAGAGCCAGTCTAAGGGTCCAGAGTGTAGAGGAGAGTTCATAATTGGATCTAGGCCTCTTAGAGCACCTGACTAATCCTTGGGACATGCGCAAATTTCCCTATCTACACACACCGGGTAACACTTTGGGAAGTATCCCTTTTGTGTTGAGAGTGACTTGAACCCAAGACCTCCCGAATCTCAGGCGGGCTCTTGACCGCCAAGACAACCCTCACGGGTTCAATAAACTTCACATTTAACTGCATTCTCAGTTTTGTTCTTGCCTTATGAACAGTAAAGCCTGGTACAGGAAGTTCGCATTTGGGCTAATGTAATGTATGAGAAACAGAAATGATAATTTTGGTCATGATACCACTGTAAGTCTGTAACAACCCAAGTCAAGATGATTGTGATATAAATAAATGATTTTACCTTTACCACTATTCTAATTTTTCTGAAGTATCCACCATAAGTAATATTTATATTATATTTTATATATATTTTCATCCTACTTGCTACACAATCACCAGTTAATATCCTAATTCTTACATATCTACCTATTTTAATACAGTAAGTGGCATGTTCATTATCAGTCACCAAAAAAAAAGTGGCATGTTGCCCACTGGTATAAACAAGATACTGTTTGATCTATATTTGTTCCACATTTTCTTTCTAATTATGCCTCTTTAACATTTGCATGGGGTAGTTAATGCCTAACCTTCAATCTTGACATGGACAAGGTGCATGCCTCAGTCCTATCTCACTAATAAACCTTTTTCTAGAGTGGTACTATCACACTAGAAAAACCTTTAAAAAAAATCTCAGTAGAAAGTAGAAACTACATGAGTGCAAAGAAATATACACAGTGCAGTAGTTAAAAAGCAATAGCTTCAAACAACAGCATCCATTGCAATGAGGAAAACAAACTTTCCATGAATGATATAAACTTCAAAATTTAAACTAAAGAAGACCATCGGTTTTCAATCACAGTTTCACCTCATGGCTCTCAAAAAGGGGAAGCAGCAGATCAACCATGATAACAACAAACCGGACATGGAAAATATTTGTGAACACTGGCTTGCATTATATCTGGATCATGGCCTTCCATCATATTAGCTGAAACCAGTTGCTTACCATCACACATTTCTTTCCTTTAAATACTTATTATCCCACATTTCATGAATTGATATTGTGAAAACTAGACAAATTGCATGGATAAAAAAAGCAGTTCCCACTTGCGCTTCATGTGCTAACAGCATCTGCACTTTTCCATGCTTCAATCCTATAATTATGGTTTGTACTAATGTAGGGGGCACTACTAGAACAATCATCATGCATAGTACTTCAAGAAACCTGCCAATTTTGTGGGCTTTAATCACACAAAGGTTCCTGAACCAAAAGCTTAATTTTTTCCTCAAGAAAATCAAGCACATCCTTTCTGCCTTCCTTTAACAACAACTGCCTCAACTTTCCGAATGTTGTTCCAGGAGGGCGAATTCCCTTTTCTATCATCTCTTCCAAAAAAACACATGCCTTGTCAACTTTGCCCTTTTCGCACAAACCATTAATAAGCACAGAGAAAGTGTGCATGCTTGGAGAAAACTGCTTCAAGACCATGTATTTCCACACCTTTAAAGCCATGTCTAATTTATCAGTCTCACAGAACATCTTTATCATCATTGTATATGTGTCTGAATCAGGCTCACAATATTTGATCATCTGTCGGAAAACTCTAAATGCCTCCTCATTCTCACCAATGTTTATCAAACTATTCAAAATGATATTGCAAGTTCTTGAATTGGGTGCAACACCCTTGCGGTCCATCTCCCCCAAAACCCTATAAACATTCTTAAATCTTTCAACTTTACAAAATGCACTGATGAGAGCATTAAACACAGCAACATCTGCCTTGATTCCATTCCTCTCCATCTCCAAAAATGTCTCAACTGCATCCCCAATCCGCTTTTCAGACCCGTAAGTATGAACCAAAATGCTGTAAATAAACGTAGTTGGCCTACAACCCTTTGAATCCATCTCCTTCACAATGTCGACTGCCTCTTCAACCCTACCCGCCTTGCAAAGAGCATCAACCATGATTCCGTAAGTGACAATATCGGGATCACAGCCATTTTCAACCATCTCCCGGAAAACCTTCCTTGCCTTGGGCAGGTTTGGGGCCTTTCCCCATCCCTCCAACAGAATGCTGTAAGTCTTCGAATCTGGCACAAATCTATCCTTCATTTGATCAAAGATCTCCTGTGCCTTCCTCACATTCTTGGATTTGCAGAATGCACTCAGCAAGCTATTGAAAGCTGCCAGATTTGGGCTCACGCCGTATTTATCCATGACATTGAATGTGTAAATTGCTTCGTCTACTTTCTGTGCTCTGGCATACTTCCTCATAATGATGCAAAATGTCTCAACATTCAGAATTCCCTCAGTGCGCATGGAATTGATGAGATCCCACATGATCTTATACTGCCGGATCTTGGCAAGAGATCCGATCATGATGTGGTAAGATCGGACAGTGTGGGAGTAATTGCGCTGCTTGTTGGCCCATGTGAAGAAACAGTACGCCTGCATACCAGCATTCTCGAACTTGATGAGGACTTCCTCAGCAAGCTCGGGAGACACCTTAATCCCACTTTTGTCGAGGGCACTTTCGAGCCCCAAATTGGAGCAAGAAAACATGATTTTGCAGATTCTTTTTGAGAAATTTGAGAGCTCCTGTAAGCTGGAATTCGAACTGTATGTCCGAATTCTACTGCGACGGGCAAATACCCTAAGCATGTTCATGTCTTCCTAAATCAAGACGGGGTTTTTCAGTTCTATGAAGAAAACAAAATACACAAACCCGAAATCAAGTCTGCGACAAAAATCCTAGTCATTTTGGTATCATTCTGTCTGCTTCGGGGAAGAAAAGGCAGAACAAGGTAGAAATGTAGCAGAAGAAAAAGAGGGAAACACACCAAGGTCTGGCGCCAACGGCGAGTGTCTGAGTGACGACGGTAGACAAGAAGAACACCGGACGACCGGCTTTCATTAGCAAGGGGAGAAATTTCCGAAGAAAATAAGCTAGTGTACATTTAAATGAAGTTTTTTCATAATTATAAAATTGACTCTCTAATTTATAGTGTAAAATTTCAACTTATTTTAAAAAAATCTCGAGCAAACAAGGAGGGAAATTTTTATCTAATTATTTTAATTTTATAAATTTTAATATCAACATTTTTATCATTATAAAATATTGATTTTTCATAATTTATATTACAAAATTATATTGATTGAACGAAGAATAATTCCTTAAATTCTTATATTCATGTGGTGTTTTGTACATTTACTCAACCAGGAGAGGGCTCAAAATACCTATTATAAATATAGAAAATTGGCTAATTTATTAAAAATTATAAATTTATTGACTAAGGGTATCTCAATATAAGAATTTGTCTACCATCTAGACAAAAAATATAAATATAAATGTGATATCCTCACTAGTCATCCATAATGACTTTTGGAGGAGCAGAAGTTGTAAATGGAATTAAATTCTTTTTCTTTTCAATGACCAAAGCCTCTCGGAGCACCTTATTAATTTGTGAGACGTGTACACGTTAAGTAACTCTACGAGTAATTAAGGAGAGTCAAAATCGAAGTCAGAACTCTACTAAAATTTTTAGATACTTTTACATGATTTTGTCGGACAGCGCAATGGTTTCACATCCTCAACAAACAGACAAACTTAAGTAGATGGGTTTACGTCGCTTCACATCCTCAACAAACAGATAAACTTAAGTAGATAGATTTATTTTGCTTGGATGAAAATTATTACACCACGTACGTTCTGATGATCATTTTCTGTTTTTATACAATAAAAGAACAATTTTTCAAAAAATAAAATCACTCTCATCAGTTCACACCAAGCGGCATTGGTTCTCAGAGGAAAGAGGGAGACCCTCCATGGCTCCATCAACAATTAGGTTAAAACTTATTACTCAAAATAAAAAAATAATATTAGAAAGAGATCCTAAAGGGTCCTAGTTCCCTTAATTACAGACCAAGTTTGTTGTCAGTAGAGGGTCATATGCTTAAAAGAGGTAGCTAGGTCCGTTTGGAGTGAGCATGTAACAATACTTTTGAGAAAGGATGGAGTCTTTATTTGATAATATTAATTAAAGTGTTCACTTTTTTAAAATTATTTTGTTCTAAAATCTGATTTTTCCACTTGAAATACCCCTGTTCAAACTTCAAAACGTATGAAATCGGACAGTCACCAAGACAACTTAAAATTGAACACGACTGAACTGAGTTTTGCCTATTTTTGTAAATTTCCAATAAGTATAGTCACCCGTCCCCAGTTTTTGACTCAACAACTCTAAAAAATGTATCAACTCACTCACTCAAAATGGGGCCTTTGCCGACCACATTTTGTGTCAGAAAATTCATAGTCAAGATACAAGCCACAAATATATTTTTCTGAAGTTGGATAGGCTTTATTTCTGTTAGAATTTCAAATTCATTTACACTTCGAATGATGATGGCTACAATAGGCATGCAGCTTTCTTTTTCTAAACTTCACAATCATACTAGCATTTCCATTTTATTCGTTGTTAGAATCGACAAGATGTCGTCCATTTGATTCTAGGAATGGAAAGAAGAGAATGAAATGGGCTGGAGTATTCTGCAGAGTTGAAATGGCAACAGGGAATTTGTTGGCAATTCTCTTTTGTGTAGAATTTAAGACAAGGCTGGTATACATATTCTTCATAAGCTTACTGAAATGCAAAATCCATTGTGGGATAGGCCTTAAAAGCCCACTAATCTCTGCATCGCCGTTCAGCCCCATCGTGATGGTAATGACTGATAACAACAGCAAACTACACTATGATCTTAACCAAAAAAGGAAAAAAACATAGACATACATGAGAACAAATAGAGTTTCTATCTTCCTGAAAATCAAAATGCTGCAGATTTTAACCCGGCTGGATGACACTGGAATAGACTCAGCTGCGGAGCTCCTCATAATTCATCCTGCAACAGAATGAAAAGACAAGGGTAAAAAAAGTCATTCTACAGCCACCATGTACTTAGTTTCAAGAATCCATTTTGAAAATCATATTGGGACACCATCCGCAGTCCACAGATTGTAGGACATGCCAGTAACTATTAACCCTACTGACACCTGCAATATCTTTACTGATCATTCTGCAGATCCAACCTTTATTAGGATGTTGCCCAGTATTATACCTTCCTTTTTAGTCATTCTTGCAAAAAGAAAATTTGTGATCAAGAAAGAGTCGACAACAGTTTCAACAATTGTCCATCCATCCAGCCCAAGAGTTTGATTATCGGTTATCATATTTCTTCTAGGCTGAGGTAGAACCATGGTAAGGTATATTGGATGGACAATTGGATCCATCACAACTTCCAAATATCTAATGAAACAAGAGGTCTTAAGGGAAACAAGTGATCAACTTCTTAGGTTCTCTAACAAATGTATGATTGAAGCCTTACATGGTAGTCATCGTCTAGGTAGTCACGACGGCGGTCCTGCAAACGTAAAAGATCTCATGAGTCAGCAAACATTTCAGTTTAGCAGATAATTCATTCTCTGAAGCAGGGAATAAAATATCATAAGAAATATAAGTAATATAAAAATGTTTAGGCATTTAAATATTCTTACAAAAGATGCATCCTTTTCTAAATGGGTGAGCATATTATGTTCTACAGATTTGAGGTACCAGTGCATATTGTATTGACTGGTTGGTATTTGTAATTTGATGTTAGATCATGGGGCACACTTGATGCACCTTACCCTAAAAGCTTACCCATCAGATGTTACTAATCATCCAAGCAATATCAGGCTTTCTGAAGGCCAATTCAAATGACAATTCTATGGATGGAAACAGGTATATGTCTCAAAAGGGGTTCTCTAAATTCAAGTGGCCACTAAATTCTAATTTAAAGGATACATGAGAGAGAGAAGAAAAAGGCATACCCTTCTGTATCTCTCCTTGTAGCGCTCCCTATCTCGGTATCGCCGATCATTGCCCCTTTCTCTTCTCCTCCGTTCACCTTCCTCCCTTGCTCGTCGAGCTTCCTGGACAGATAGTAAGGTTCATAAGAGAACAATAAGTTAAGAACTAATCAAACCAATCTTTTTTCCCAAAAAAGAAAAGAAAGAACTAATCAAACCAAAGGCCTTTAGCATGAAAGGAACTAATGCACGCATGCACACACAAATACACACACATAAAGAAAAACACTGCCTAGTGGTCCTACAGAACTGATACCAATGAATACTCAGACTGCTAACTTTATGAAAGCGTAAGTTATTTCTGCCAAAGTAATTTGAGAGCCTAGAATTAGCTGTGTCTGTTATCTTGTCCTCCTAAAATATCTAACCCAAAATGCCAATCTATGTGATACACAAACTACAAGTGAAAATTATTGTGCTGGAGTGTGACATTTGACCCTAGATAGCACATACAAGTTATGATGCAGACTCAAAGCCAAACCTGGGTCTGGCAAAGATGATGATAAAAATCTCAGCCATCATTTACAGATTAAATTGTTCTTGCACATAAATCAAATAAACATGTCTAATGTTAATGTTAGATATGTCAGAACAACATTGACCCATGGTGTTAATGTTAGATATGTCAGTCCAATAAGCATTTGCAGTTACCAAAACATTCACAAGTTACAACCCAAAGCTAGGTTTCTATTTTTCACCTCTTCTTCTTGAGCTTTCCTCACTTTCTCTGCTTCTTCAAATGCCTCTTTCTCAGCCTGACAGTGCAAAAACAAAGAAGGGAAAAAAAGAACACAAGTTAATAGACATGCATCAGGTTGAGGAAATAATAGAAGTTATCTTAACTCACCTCCCTATTTTTGGCCCATGTCTCCTCCACAACCTGTTTTGCATACTCTGGGTCATCACAGATCAGAAAGTTGTCAAAAACTGATCCAGCCTTCACCTGCATTACATTGAATTATCAGATTCAACCTGCTCCAAATCCTAACTTGGTTCGGAAGCTATCTTCCTCCCAAAAGGTTCCCATTAGCCTATTTCTCATCAAAGTTGGTTAGATGGTTAAAATATTATGCTTCAGTCTTCCTATGTGTGCCTAGAAACATTCAAGGGTAAGACAATTAGTGAAAGAACAGTATGGCCAAATGGAGTTCCCATTTGGAGTTGACTTCCTCAAGGATTAAACCCATATTTATTTGTTTTAGTTATCAACTACTTAACATAAGACATACAGGATGAAATGCGAGATATAGTACTGATTGATGAGACAAAAAATCAATAAATAATAAATTGGAAATGTGGAGAAAAACTTTAGAGATGAATGTTTGAAAATTAGCAAAACAAAGACGGAACATATGTAGTGTAACATTAGTGATATGGAGAATAGAAAGAATGTATTTAAAAATGGAAATGAAATGTATCATCATTGTGACAAATTTAGATACTTGGGTACCACAGTCTAACCAAATAGACAATTAGACTTGGAGATAGCCAATAGGTTGGAAGTGGAATGGACTAAGTGTAGGCATGTCAAGTAGAGTGCAATTAAAGAGTACCATGTCGACTGAATGGGTGATTCGATAAAATGGCCATTAGACTATCAGTTATGGAGCAAAGTTTGAAGTGTTAGGATTTTTTTTTTTTTTAAAAAAAAGATAAGTCGACAAGGTAATGGTAGGAGAGAAACATATTTAAGATGGAAATGATGTAACACTAAATGATGAGACTTGAAATAACCACAATAGGGACTCCTAGCCCCATTGAACAAGATAATGCCATTTAAGGTGGTTTGGGCACATATGCAAAAGAATGGAAATGGTCCCATACAACAAGCTGAAAAGACTACAAATATAAGGAACAAAGTGGAGAGGAAGGCTATTAAAAACCTAGATTGAACAAACATGATAGATTGTGGGGTGACAAAGGATATGGTTTTCTATAAGCTAGAATGAAATGTGAACTCAAAAAATTGCACCAAATGGATGGGGAAGTGTGTTGATAATGATGATATCCACCCAAGTTAGATGCAGCTGTAATAGGGTGAAAACATCTAGATGATTGAAAAGCTGTCTATTTTTCAAATTAAGAGAAGAGATTCGATGGGGCTAGTGGGTGTTGAACGTCGAAAGCTATCAAGTGTGTACTGGCTGTCTCCCAAGAGTTTTCCACTAAGGTCAGACTCAAGTTAATTAAACACTAAGAGAGAGAGAGAGAGAGAGAGAGGTTCTTCTTTTGTTATAGTTACCATTCCTATTTAGATTTTCCAAATATTTCCTTTAAACATTTCAAATAGTTTACTACATTTATATGGATGATTAAGAGAATATTTCTGAGTCTCAGTGCTTATAGAAAGTTCTTAATATATCATTCTTGCAGATTAAATAACACTTCCATTTTGTTGATTGACTATTTTCAGATATGCATATTCTGCTGGATAATCTGACCCAACCAGACTGACCATCCCCCATTATGCTGGGCCAGTCTGGTTTTCAGAACACTATCTTATGCCATTTGACTCTCTAATAAAGGATGTACAGAAGAAAGTCTCTTACCTGCCAGACTTCGATGCCTACATATTGAATTGGCTTCAGGACATAAAGATCAGGGTCATCCTCAAACTCTGTGTATAGATAAGCAAATTAAAGGTTATTTGTTATGCAGGAACAGCAAAATGCAATGGTAATGCACTGAGAACCACTAGAGTTCTCAATATAGTAACCATTCAAAAAAAAAAAAACCACTTCTATGATCGTCAATGTTATGCAAGTGACTCAGACGAGTAATTGAAGCAAGTACCACCATGCTTCAAATTCAGCATACAAACACGGATGGGAATAGCAATCCTATATGACCTCTCTTACATTGAACATGAGCTGATGGACCAGTTCCTATTCTCTATTCCCTGTCTACTTGCAGGGTGTCGATTGAAGTTAGGATTCACACTGATTCTTTTTTCTTTTTTTAAGGTCTACCCATGGTGGTGTCCATAAGTCCATTACCTCAATTGACTAGGTAACCAAATCATGGTTCCAATTGTAAACTCCCATGGCCCAAGGATATATGCCCATTACCAGGTTAAGGATCATCTTTTCATCTATGGAAGTCACAATCAGCTTTACAAAGATGACAAATGTTGGAAAAAAATCAATTGATGACAAAGCATGAAATTAAGTCAATAGTGTTGCTTCTTTTAATCTCAAATGAAAGAATTTAATTGAGGAAATTAAGCCGATTATCAAGAACTCTGCAATGATCCACTGATTCTTGCTAGCACTAGTACATACCTGGGTTGTCAATCCATGGAATCTTCCATTTCCCCTTGTAGTTTGGATTCTTGATTCTCTGCAATGCCAATGAATTAATAAGAATCATGAAAGAAAAAGAAAAGAAAAAGGAAACCAAATACCTCAACTAAAACTAGCTAAAGCTTTGTTAACAATACCTTTGGCTTCCATGGTCCCTTGTACTTTGGATTTGGCACCTTTGGTGGTTTCCATATTCCATCTTCATCTTCATCCCATGTATCAGGCTGGTGAATGAAATTCATAATAAGGCATTGCGTTCGAAGATCAGTTGACTTAGGGAACACATGATTTTTAACCATATGGAATACATGAGTTTGATAGGGAAAAAATAAAAGATATAGCTTCATTGAGATTGAGCATCATGCCTAAGTGTTAGAACAATGACTTGCTAGTTCAATTTGAAATTATGACCATGTACTCATACATTATGTTCAAATTTTTTGTCATTCATAACTAAAAAAAGTTTGAGGAAAAATGCACACTTATTCCACACAGATTTTTGAGGAAAAATGAACAAAATCAGAACCATATTAAACAAAAAAGAAGCATATTAAATATTTGGGGTTGTGGAAATAGAACCAAACTACAATAAAGTCAATTTGATCAACAAGAAATTTTCAGTAGGATTTCCACTGGTTGGAACTCTCCTTCACAAATGTGGGTTTGTCTAAGACAGGCACTTGGATAATGTTTTTAGTCTTTTGGAAGCCTTGAGCATTTAATTATGTCTGAAAAAGTTCAAAAAGGTAGCTTTATATTTGCCTTTCAGGGTGATTAAGAGTCTTGCCAAAAATGAAAAGTTCAAAAAACTGAAGAGCGGGAGTTTATCATGGAAGATTTGGAAAAACCCATTATGGACCATCTAACATATTGGTATTCATTAGTTTTACCAGGTCAAGTTCCAGTACGAAAGCTTAGACAGAATTTTTGAAGTTCAAGCTAAACCGTAGTGAAATTACATTGAAAAGATTATAACAACTACTAACTGACCTTTTTAGCCTTTGGATCAGGGATTTCAGTTGGAATTGAATCATATCCCTGCAACACGGCAATAATATATAATAGAGTTACTTTAACTGGAAGTCATTGGAATCAATAGGAATGAATGCCACAATTTTATGAGTAGTAAATAAGTGAATTACCTCTGGTTTAACATTATCAGGGTCATCAATATACTCCCTGTCATCCCAATCTTTAGGCTGCGAATACAAAAGGACATTAGATTCAATGCAAGATAAATAATAAATAATAGAGATCACTAAATTGAACAGAGCCCATCCTTCATTTTAAAATACTAGGACTTTAGAACCAAGGTCGAACCTTTTTTGCATTGACATCTTTGATTTTTCGAGGAGGAAGAATATCCCAATCTGTGTACATGCTTCCAGATTCTCTCTCTCGATTGTCAACTAAAACACTGTAAGTTGCATCAGGTCTGAGAATAAATGTGTATACATGGGTTAACTTGTCCGTTTCACATTGTAAATCCTTCTTGATAGGGTAGTTCTGCCCCTGGTAGGAAAGTATAACATGAAGTTTCTTTGTCTGCGATCCACATAAATCTGGTCCAAACATTAAACTGCACAAAGGGAATAGCAAGTCACATAAGCGGCCAAATTTGATAATCCTGTATAAAAAGGAGTTATTCACACTTCATTTCACTTTAGATTCCCATATCATAAACATGACAGTATACTTACGAGGAATTACTAAACCCTTAATTTGAGGATATACATTGCAGCCTCAAGCTGTGGTTATTAACAAATCTAAGGAGGTCCAGACCATTGATCTGATTTCTGGTTATGGATAGAAAATTCACACACATACTGCACACACAAAAGAAAATCTCCCCAGATAGGTCACTCTAACCGTTAATCTGACTATCTTCAAATGGACAGTTGAGAAAGAAATATAGCAATTATCTATCTTTGGTGGTCCCATCAATTCATTGACATAGAATTTGCCGAATCATTGTCCTACAAATACAAAGTCAATGCCTCAGGATAATATATCTTTTAGTTTAAGGCTCACCCGATCCCCACCACCAATCATATGTAAACATTTCTTCCTGTGGATATGATTTATACAATTTTAAGGTACTTTCATCATTTTGGACAATGATATCCCAATAATTTGGGCTCAACATACGCATGGAAGACGAGACAATTTCTAGATAACAGGATTCAGATGCTGAGGCAGGTTTCAATCCAAAGTAAGTTAATTCTAGTTTTATTAACAATATTGGAGAGGTAAATAAACTACAAATCTACTAGAGAGTAAAATTTCTGAAAATAGTGAATGAATTATGTCATACGAATGAAAATATATATACAAGTAACACATAAAAGCATAGTCTATGCTGTATCATAAATACTGAAGGCATTGCCTTGCGCCAAACCCATATCTATATCTTTAGCGCTAGAGAGTATCCAGCTACTAAAGAATCTAGATACATAATTCTATATCTATTGCTAAATTTAATCATATAATATTCCAATATTATGAGTTGCGACTGTATAGATGAGACAGATTTCAAATTTTACAGGAGCAAGATGCAGATTGGCATGAGATATTAGAGCAAGCACCCATTTAGGAGGAGAACTTTAATGCTCATCTAATGTAATACATGCATCTCCGTTGTCCTAACTTTGTCTAGTTCTCTTTTCTTTATTGCCCAACACTCTACTCCATATAGTATTGTAGATCTTTATTTTATAAAATCGTCCTTTTATGCGAAAGGGGGCTCCTTTATCGCACAAGACGTCACTAGCTTTGTCTACATTTTTCTCACCTTGCTCCTATTCTATTCATTATATCTAAGTTGAAACCTCTTTTATATTTTACCGTAGAGCCAAGTATCTAAACTTATCAGAATGTTCAACTAAGTTGTTTCCTTTTTTTATCGAGTTGCCCTCACTATCCCCTAACTCACTAAAGTTACATTTCATGTATTTCAAATCATTTGACTCCAACATTCTTTTCCACAAATCTATCCTTTTATTGAGGAGTTGTTTCATCTCACTAATTTATACGATATCATCTGCAAAAACCATACACCATGGAACTTCATTTTGGATTTATGATGTTAAGTCGTCCATGATTAGCAGAAACAAGTATAAGCTTAAAGTGGATCCTTGATAGAATCACACTCCAACAAGGAATTCTGCTCTCTTACCACAAACGGTTCTAACATTAGTGATTACACCCTCATATATATCTTGAATAATCTCAACATAGTCGTTAGAATTGTATTTATTTCTCAAGGTTCTCCAAATTAGTTTCATTGGTAAAATCTTGCTAAAATAGATGAATGTCTATTATTTGGCTGTTCTTGAGTAAAAAATTTGCAATGTTTTTCATATTTCTTAACATGTCAGTGCTTATTCTAAAAGAAAATTTACTAATATTATTCAAATATGATGTTGAATCCATGAAGTCTGACAATTTGGACGTTGCCAACTTGGATATATCATTCCTGTGTTGGATAATGACTCATAATCACACGCATGCAACTCAAAATTAAAACCATTGACAACAAGAGCCAGACACTTTGAAGGCATACAGGAAGGATGTGGACATAAAATAAAAAAATGCAACTAGAGGGACAACATAACAGACCTGTAGGGAGTATCACCTCCAAATTTCTTCTGATTCACATAGCCTGAAAGAAGCTTAATGTAACCACCACCACATTCAATTTCCTGTTCAAATTTTATAGAATACTGGAGCACCAGAGTTCTGTTCTTGTTACTGAACTCTGGAATCTTTGCAGATATTGCATAATGCTTGGCATCAGGATATGTCTGAATACCTGTAAAGTTTTCCCAAACAAAAGTAAGAAGCATTTCGGTGCACACTCCATATCCAAAAGTTTCTTTAAACACAAGCAGAAAACACCAGCCATTTGACAAAAAACTTTGATTGGTGAAAATTGGGCTCTGTCCTGTGTGTTGCAGCAGGTGATGTGATGATATTATGGATGTCTCTCAACCAAGCACAGTATAATACCTCCATGCCGATATTAGGTATATCCGGTCAATCAATGGTGTTGCACTCGCATATAATCATTCAATATGTGATGCATGGGCACCAACTTAAAAAACCTTATTTTGATAGGCACACAAGTCATTCTAAGATCATCAAGGATGTGTTCTTCATTCCTTCATGATTTAGGGCTTTTTGCCTTCGCATCGCAAATTTCAAAACAGAAGCACTTTAGTAGCTATTTTGTAAATTGACTGTAACTCACAAGAACTAGAGTATGGGGATCTCCAGAAAAGCATGTAAGTAGGGGCCTTGTCCTGTACATGCATATGTAGTACTCACACTGAAACTAAACAATAAGAGAACCAACCAATTACAGATATGGATCTATATACATTTTCAGCTACCTGTGATTATCTCAACAATTATGAATGCCAAATTCTATTCTTGAATCATTTCTGCACTTCCAGCAGAAACGTAAATACAAAGAAAATAGTAAAAGGTTGGGTCATTCAGCACTTCGTGATTTGAATGTGATTGTCATCATTAGAAAGAGAAAATCCCACCTAGTTCTTTAACACCTGGGTATTGAACTGACTTGAGTTACTTATTTCCATTTCTTTTCTATGCAGATTTTGATTTGTCATGAAAAGAAAAACAGAAAAAGAAAAAGAAATAGAGTGTATAATACCTTTATCATCTAGATCACCAGACCACTTTCCTGCAGAATGCTTAAATGATCCAGCTTTACCTTCACTTCTTTTCCAGTCTGACTTGACCCAACGGCTCTCCCATCCATCTTTTGCATAAGCAATAACAAATCAAAAATATGCTATCAGACCCATTTCAATTCAGTGGCAGTCAAGCTCTAAATGACAGATCATTACAAAAGAACAGCTAGAGAAAGAATGGTGGACAAAGAATGATTACATAATTCTGCAGAAATCATGCTTCATGCTTTGCAATTTAGTTTAAGTTGTTTCCACTTGCTTGCGAAGGTTGTTTTCTTCAGTTACAAGTTTTTTTACTATGAAAGTCATGGACTCCATCTACTTAATATGTTGTTTTGAAGAATGGAATTTTTTGATAAAATGAGAAATTTATCCTTTCTTTTTATATGGGTGTCACTTCACTCAGAGAGTGAACTCACACCTTGAATGAACTCGATTTTTTTTTTGGATTATCTGAGGTTTCTGCACCCTAATTTGGAGATGAGACTAATCCTCATGGATGTACGAAACAACTTGCAAATCTCATGTGTCACGTTAGTATGAGAGGAGTCGAATCTGAGACCTCTAGTCTAATCTTATAGGCTCAAGTCAACTGAGCTACATGTGTAAGTTAAAAATTTGTAAACTGTACATGGATTTGAATCCAAATTGAAGTTGAAATTCTATTAAGTGAATAGCTCAATGAGTGTCAAGTGGACAAAAGGGTTAAAACAACATCCTTAGAAAATTGTCCCAATTGTAAGGGAGATTAGGGTGTTATGCTTAGATCGCGAGATCTCTTTTGCATTAGTCAGAAGATCAACAAATGGAGTACTCGACTTCTTTGCAAAGAACGGGGTGGATTCCATGACTAGTGGCATTTTCTACCTTTGAGAGTTCTTTAGACGTGGGGAGAAAGGACTATCACATTATATAGTGTTATGATACGTGGATAGATGTACATTTTTTCTTTTTCTTTTTTCCTTTTTTCTTTTCTTTTTTATGGTCTTTGGATTTAAGCCTTTTAGAATTGATGTTATTGTTTTATCTACTGAACCTTTTATATTAACATATTTTCTCTTTGTTACCGATAAAAAAATATCAACTTAAGCCGACTCTTCTAAGCTTTTTAATTTTTTAAACTATGATTAGAGCACAATCCAACAAAAGAAAAAATAACTAATTAAATTTTCATTCATAGGTTATGAAAACAAAGACTTGATCTATCTCAGTTGTGTTCATGATTAATTTCGAGTTAAATGACTTGTGGCATTGGACCAAGTACATCGAGTCCACTGAAACTAGAATACTTACTCAATTACAAAAGTCAAACTTCACTGTGAATCTTAGCATGTTATTATAAAACAAATGAATGAAATGAGATTTCAACTGCCCATTTCATTTGCTTTGGAATATGTTTAGAGATGTTTAATGAAATTAATCTATCAAATGTCAAATAATTTAAAATTTATTGTGAAATGATGGATCTGAAGTTCTCGACAATCGGGTCCCACAAATGAGTCATATACATGTTCGTAAGGCCCACCCGATTCATTGTTACCTGAATTCAGATTAAATGACATGTTTATTTAGTTGGACATGATACCCAACATTGACCCGTTTATCATATTCTCATTCAAGTCAGGTTGCTTTGACGGGTCAGAAATTGCACCTCCACCCGTTACTCTACGTCTACATTACTTGTGTACAGTAGTGAGACAACTTGAGTTATATTACTTAATTTAATTTAAATAATTTAATGTATGATTTTAAAAATTATAAAATTTAATAATTAAGTATATCTCGAAATTAAGAGAAGCCAACATATTCTAGATCATTTATACCATTTAATTTGTAAAATGATGAAACTGAATATCAAAATTAAATATCGAACCCACTTACCAAGAGTAGTAGTGCTAATAGGACAATTGAGGTGATTTGAGTCGAAATTATTAAGCCATTATATTTTACTCTCAACTCATACTTACCCATTTATTAAATTGAAATTTTTAATTTGACATCTTGTAACTCGGCTTAATTCTAATATTATTATTATTATTTTATTTTATAAGTTACTCTTATCAATCTATATTTAATTAAATAACATTGGTAGTTGTTATGAGACTATATTTTAACTCTCTAATTTACTTAATTTAAATTAGATGACTATGTATTTAATAAGACTAAGTTTCACTTGAAATGTCATATCATAAACTATTTCTTTGATTCTGTAACGCAACTAAACCCCACTTTATTACTAACGTTTACCAAATTCAAACTGACCCATGAGATTTTTGTGAGTCAACTTTTATTAAATTGGTTGATGCTGAGTTGACTCAGCTGTTAAAGGATCAATTCACTGAATGAATCAATTTGCTTAACTTGTTTTTTGAGATGAGCTTGAATTAGAAGGGAGATTAGTTTACAATTCAATGAGTTGACTGACTCACTTAATATAAACCCTCTCTTAAACACCACTATTTAGTAAATGAGTTCAATTCTAGTGAACAGACCTCCATAAAGTTAAGAACAAATTAGTGAGTCCAACCACACGACCCACACGCCACATTTTTTATTGTAAAATAAAAAATATTTTTTTCTCACTTACGGATACACAGAAAAAAATTTAATCTTAAAAACTTAGACGAACTGAACTATAATATGAATTTACTAACAAACAAATTTACAGTGACACTATTTAAGAGCTAAATAGTAAATAGTGAATAGAAAATACTCATCATTCTCTTCTCAGCAGTAAATAGTGAATAGCAAATAGACCGGTAAGAATCGAAAATAGCAATTATCATCATAAATTAGTATTTCATTTACAAATAAAGATATATCCAAAGGGAGAAAAATCATTGAGAAGCAATAGGGAAATTTTTCTTCACATACCTTCAAATCTATCTTCAAAGATGATTTCAGAAAGCGCGGAATGGAAGGGGGAGAAGAGGAGAAGAAAGGCAAGAAGAAAACGGCAAAGTAGCTCCGGAACTCGGCCTGTTACCGCCATTTTAACACTGGCTGAGAACAATGGCATGGTTGGCGAGGTTCTCCTTTCTTTCTTTATAGAAAATAAATGCAAATAAATGACCCTGCAGATTGGCCGAATTACGAAAGTAGCCATTTCCTTTTTGACCCATCTGCTGCTGCCGTCTTCGCCGAAGATTCTTCGCAGGGGTGTGGGTCGTGGACACGAACTGTCGGAGAAAATCACCGTCTCATCCTCGACGGTGGTAGATTGACTGACCCATCATATTAAAGTTGGAGTCTACGTTGATTTTTTATATTGAGTGTTCATTAGAAAGTAAAGTATATTTTGTTAGGTTTTGTGGAATTTTATTATAAGATATTTATGGTGATTTAATCTCCATGAGTCCGGCCACTAGACAATTTTGTAATTTAATGGAGGGAAATTATATAATTTTTATAATATATATTTTGTAGCTCACGATATATAAATATTTTTTTTATGAGAGATGAGAGAGAGCGAAAATTATAACATGTACAATTGTCTCTTTTTCATTTTTTTTATTTGAGAATAGTAGATCTGATTTAAACTCATAAATGTATAAGAAAAAATTATATAAATTCTTATATCTTTGTGTGTGATTCATTGATATTTTGTTTTTCGTGTTTATATTCCCAATATATTTAAATATAATTTTTTTAATAGATATATGACAATCTTAATTAATGTGTTGTGTGTGCATTAGATATTAGGAGAGAGTCAGTGAGCATTTAATTTTTATTTGAAAGGTTAAAAACAATAATGGAAACGAAATTGCACCCTAATCCTCTAAAAACGAATGGCAATTCTGTAGTTGTCCATAAAAGAGAGGGGTGTTTTGTGAATTTCACCCATTTAGGACTCCGGTCTGAGTCTCCTTCGCGACTTCGTTTTTTCCCTTGACTTGTCTAAAGTCTTCCTCCATTGAAAGCTCTCGTATCTGTAAAGAAAAGAAGAATTATGAGGTGTCATTGATACTTGAAGACCGTCAGATCTTAATCGGACGGTTCTCATCCATGAGGAGTCTTACGTGGTAGCCACGCGGCATTATAATTGCCTAGTATTGGATGCTTGCCGATCACCAGTTGTTCCCCTTCTCCAATAGAGACTGCTCCTGGTTCTGTTCCTGCCAATGAGAGGCAAGAATACAGCAATTAATTAGTAGTTTCCACTCTCCCTTCCACCCGGACTCGAGCCACTTCTCATCCGAGCTTTAGCCTGACTCTGTAAAATACGATCCAAATATCGGTGTCACCGACCAAGAGAAATCATTGAGTTTGGATTATGTATTTGTATATTTTGAGTTTGGTAAGTTGGGTTGAAAAAAATCTAAATGAAATTTAGATCGAAGTGGATTGAATTGAGAAATTTAAAATCAATCCAACATATCTGACCCAACAGATGCACCAAATTATAAAACTACAGCAATTAGGGTTGAAATTCAAGTCAAGAGGTCAGGCCAACATTAGGGTTGAGTTAGGTCAGAAATTCGGATCTAGTCAACAATTCGGATTGTGTCGGGTCTAATTCAATAAATTTTGACATGAGTTGTGTTAAGTTTATTAAAATTCAGCCTGAAGTCGCTGAAGTTTTAACCCTCGATCCAATTCATCAATTCGACTGAAAAAATTCATAACAATAGATATCAATGTATCTTTTTCATCATTAAGACTTTGATAAATGAACAAAAAGACAAAATTAATATCTTTTATTGTTAAAAACATATAGGTCTCTGTCGACATGTAGTGGTACTACAACATTACCTAAAAATATGTGCCAATGTTAGTTATAATACGAGATACAGATTTTGGACTGGAAAAGTTTGTATTACGAAATTTTCAGCCAATATTTTTAACATTGGCTAGTTTTTTTTGAAAAAAATTATATTTTAAGCACAAGTTTAAGCCGATAAATTTTGGTTCCTGAAGTTATAATATACATCGAATCAATTAGCTGCGATGGGTTTACAACAATCGGTACGAGAATATTCACTAATATACTTCAGGAACAAAGTTGTAAATTACTTATGTACTAATAGTCATGGTACAATTACCATCCTTCTGATCCAAAACATAACTTTGTTTACCATTGGCATTTATATATTTCAATCATTAAATATTATCTAGATTGGATAGTAAATAATTATTAATATAATATTTTTTTAAAAATCAGATAATCCACATTATTTTCTTGTTACTTACATTTATTTTTTGATTAAATGAAATAAAAAGTAACATTTAAAAAAGGACTTTTAATGATGAATACGTGTAAATGTTAATTATCAAATATCTGAAATAAATCAAAGCAAAAATTCTTAACTTTTGAAGTTCAAACTTCAAAGTATTGGATAAGAATTTGTATCTTAACTTAAATCCAATGATTGAAGATGAGTCAAGTGGTTTGAACAGTGTATGAAACAATTTGATTGGTCAAATTCAAATAGCAAAAATACATAATGACATACATCATAGGTATAAAATATTTTTTAAGTATCATTTCTAATGTAGCAAAATATTTTTATAACAAAGAATCTCAAAACTCCCACAGCGTTCAACCATTTTTAGCCATTTTACAATACAATATAGCACAAAAAATGGCTGATACATGCTAAAGAGCCAACTTTTTACTTTGAAAATAATCATTTTTTAAATTTTCACTTGGAATTTTGCATTGAACATGATTTTAGAAAAGTTCAAATCCAAGTTCCAACATGAAAGGTGTTTTCATTCCTCCAATTTCCTTCACATTTGCCTATTTGAGTTATATTTAATCAGTTTTTTAAAAACATGAAAAGAATGAATTTGACTGATGTAATCTCATTTTCATGCATTTGCAGCACGTCTGCACCGAATCAAAGCTCCACACGCCAGTGGCAACTGTGAGAACGATTGATGGCTGCAATTAATTACGAATGATATGCATGAGTGGCTGGAAAAGTAAATAACCCGTGAACTGCTTTCAAACACGAGGTTGACCTTGTTTGCCATCTCATTTGCAGTGGTCATGATCAAATTCGAGATGACTAACCTATACAATAACTGAAAATCTAAGATAACAAAATCTCTCAAACCCATGATTGGATCATGAGGAAAAAAATGATAAACCAATCCAAAGCATTTCTCCATTTCAAGTAACCAATTCAAAATTCAAAATCCATGATAAAAAAAGATGCAATTTTAACAGCTACAGAAGTTAATTGAAACATGTCATAGTTCTCAAGCAAATTTCCAGCACTCCATCTATCCGAGTTCGAGACATTCTCACAGATCTTGGACATTCAAACCTGCAATATATAACCGGGGTAAATAAAGAACTAAAAATAGTTAAGATATTGCATATGAAATTGTTTAGCTACTGTTTTTTTAGGGTAAGAATTCATTCAAAGAAGGGAAGAACATTCCCAAAATACAGCAAAACACACTGGCAAGCGTCAGAGAGAAAAACAATTTTTTTTTGCTAGAGTCCGGGCAGAGCAAAGGGAACAAAAAGGAGACCCAGTTTAGGCCTAAAAAAAAAAAAAGCAAAGTTATATGCTACAAAAAATTCCAGTGCAGCTTGCACTGGAACATAGGCGCTTGCCCCAGCATACTGTGTTCAGCCCTATGGGAGGCCCCCATTGGTCCCATGTAATGGGTTCATTTAAAACATCTCAATTGGATAAATGAAACTATATGATTCTTGAAGGCCACAAAAGGATTAAAAATCATTTAAGGCAATCAACTTAAGGGAGACTAAAAACATGCTCAATTATCAAATCAAGATGATTTTTTAATGGGGCCAACAGGCCCCTACATTGGAGTGCACAGTGTGCAGTGTCCAGGCACATGCATGGGAATTCTTTCTCAGAGAAACACAAATGGTATCTAAAACACACCCCAGACACATCCACAACCACACCATATTCTTCATTCATCTGCATTTACATGCCATGGATCTGTATATGTAATATCTTAAAGTATTGTTTGATGGTTGCTACGTATATACATTTTATATAATTTGTTGATTTTGTTCCTATTTACATCCAAAGATTCATTAAATGCACACGTAGGTGGATGTAGGGTGCTGGTATGCAACTGTTTTCTGCTCAACCTTTGGCACGGAAAAAATGTTCCCAAAATTAAACATAAACAAAGCTACACCCACCATTGGATTGAAATCAAAATTCCTTAGTATTTTTTTAAACAATAATTTTAGAGTCTTAAAATCTAAAGTTATGACCATAAATAACCTAATATTTGGACATTTTGACATCCATCCCTTACCTTTCTTTTGTTGATCATATCCCATAGTAGACCCACTTTCATGGGTAGTAACCCACAGATAATGAAAACAGGTCTAGCTAGATTAAGGAAAATGTGTCATTTTGGTGTGGCACTCTGCCACAGCCAAATTAAAGTCATTGCAAATTGGGGACTATGAAAAATGAACCCTTACTAGTAATTTCTGCCTCCCTTATATTTTTCCAGAGAGGGAGAAAGAGAGAGAGAGATGAACTGTGACATTTCTAAGCATCCAATCAAAATCAATGAAATGAATTGGCAAAGAAACCAAACTGACCGCTTCATGATTTTTAATGGGATATTCAGTGACTTTTTTACTATTTTCTTGGACCTCAAACTACCAAAATTTAGGTCAGCTAAAAGTAGGGTATACTGGGTCAACTTGTAATTCATTAATTTCCAGTATTTTCCAACATAAAAAAATTGACTCTTAATGGTCCCTAGGTGAGCAAAAATGGTTACAACCGCTAAGTTGACACACTCAAATTATTTTAAGCCTAAAAATCAGTTTTTTTCCAAATTTTAAGTACCAGATGCGTATGTCTTCGTATTGGGATGCCTGGAAAAACAATAACAGATCTAGTATTAACCTTTCACGTTCTGTTTTGGCACCGTGTCAGTTATATACAGAAAGATATAGCTGACATACATCGTGTATAAACAGTGCAGATGGATGACACGATATTGAACCATCACAAGTGACATGTCATATACACACAAGTGGACACCATATGTATCAGGCAATTTTAAAAATCAACCCCATTAGTCTTTTCTCTTGGAAATGGTAATTAATATAAACATAAATCAAGAACACAACCAAAAAAAGACTTCCCACGTGAAATGAGCCCCATTAACCATTTAAAATCATCACATCTAAAGACTGCTGACAATTTGAATGGCTTCATTTTGACAATCATTTTGAACACTTGGCCAGGAAATCACCATTCAGATGATATTGTCAAAGATATTCAACAACTCTTTAATTTGACATGTTTAGAGTGCCCATCAATATGAAATGTTCATTTCTTTCAATTTAGCATTATCTATTTTCGACAACCAATGACTACCAACAATGAAAGCCAACTTTATTCACCGCATACCAAGACAGGTAGGGTAGGGCGTCAAAAGGTCAACCAATGGAATGAAGATGGCCCATACCCATTTGATAGAATCATCAAAGCTATGGATTTTACCATATTACAATTAATGGCGCAAAAGTGTGTAAGAATTTAGTTCCAATCCAATAGTGGGTGTAACTCTAATCATGATCAACTTTGTAGACTTTTCTTTCCTCCTATCTACGTTGCATGGATACAAGTAAGAGTGTCGAGTCCGACATAGGTGCAAGGTCTCGGACTCAACAAATTAAAAAATATAGGACAAGAGGATAAAGCCTATATTGAAACAAATTTAAATATAAATGTACTTTATATGAAAATAAGGTGCAAAAATAACATTGATAGAAAATAATATACTAGTTTTAGTTTAAATAATTAAGTGGAAAAAGTTAAAACATAACCTCTCATCTCATGCAAATAGCTAAGTAGAAAACTCACATTGACCTTCACCATCCATCCATCCATGGATAAATCAATTTTTGAATTGCTATGATAGTTGGACTTGTTGAAGCTTTATATAGGGGCTTTTTTGCAGTGATTTCTTACTTTATATGATTGGGCATGCTTTTAATAGCATTAGTTTTCAATGGTCATGATGAGATTGGTACTTTAGTCAACAATGATGGCCTCAAATCAAGATCAGTCAAGATCCATTACACATGCTATATGGTCCTCTGATACATTTTTAGAATGCACCGCACAACATGTTGTGGAGCTCACTAACCATACCAAATGAAAAGTGACCTCTAAATAACTCATGAAGAATGAATAGCTCAAAGCATTTTACCATTAATTTTCATCATCATAAATTGATATTAGAAACTTTGATTGAAGATAAACATCCATGTATTGGATGAATCAAAGGTTTCTTTTTATTTAGTACAATTAGCAAGCTCCAAAACGATATCGAGCAATTTATTAACAAGTGTCACACCATTCTTCATTCAACCATAACAAAATTTAGCTCAACAACCCATCAACCATGGGATCATAGTTTCATGTGATGAGTCATAGGATGACCTTGCCTTAATGAAATTAATTTAATGATATTGGCAATGGGTTTCATATATATTTATATGGCAAGCTACAATTTTCATTTTGTTTTGGGAAGAGGACAGAAAGGTTACTCAAGGTTTTGGTTGTACGACATAAACGAAATGTTTTTTTAAATCCCGTACTAAGTAGAAAAAAAAAACTAGTCACTTAATTTTCTTTGCGTGTGTATGATACATAGATTTTTGGATAATGCCCAAATGCATGGGTAAATATTGTATCAAGGGACCTCAAGTCTAATATGTATCTAAAACCATTATGAGTGTCACAAATCATGTATATGCAGCCCAAAAAAGTGAGGAAACACACATCAAAAAGGACTGCTGAGAGCAATGTTAATTTCTCTTCTCATCATTGACTTTATTTTTTTGCCTCTGTATTTTTCTTTTTTGTCAATGCAACTGGTTTCCTTCATAGATGTTTCGTATCGAATTCTCAGTAGCAAATTAACATGATGCACACTAACCTGGAGGAAGTGATTGCTTCAACTTGTCTGCCTTGTCCGAGTCAAACACGCACAGTGTATAGAGGTATTTCGAGCAACGAACCTTAAATTTAACCACATCCTTGCTCCTCTTTATCTTGACAGAGCGTGCATCCTTCCTCCTTGCAGTTAGAAGGAAATCCTTAATCTCGTGAATTTGCTTAGGCTGCCCATCACAAAAAGCAAAGAAAAGGTTTACAAATGCATTGTGAACCATCTATTCACTAAAAATATAATTTCAACTTTTTTATCATATATTTTTTCTGAATAATCATTTTATCATAAATTGATTGCATAGAAAGTTTGGATCTACATTTTCTAATTCAATCTTATTTTCGTAGTGAAAAAGAATCTATTGATACTTATATTGCAATTTTTTCATTTAATTTATTCACCAAGTGATCACGTAACTCTACCAATATCCAACTTTGCATTAATCGAATTAATTCAATTTTCAATAATCTCCCAAAAAATGTAAAAATAAAGAGGCCGTCGTTAAAATATCAATTTTTAATATGGCTTACAAAAGAAAATGTATATCCATGGTTCAACAAAGGCAACAATTTGCTGGCTTTATTTTCTCATTTATGCTAACATGCCACTTGTTCATGTACTATTGTTACCCAAGACTAATCAAGTGACTCCAGGGTTTTTGCAGTCGGGAAATTCATAAAAAGGGAAAACATCGAGCTTTATATCAAACCACAACAAAATGCCACTGTTGTTGAAGGCCTTGTCTGTCCCACCAAACTCTCAGTTTCAACACCAGCAAACACGCATAAATTCATTGAAGTTATGAATATAGTATTTCTTTAACATGTTGTATAGTAATGTTAGCGATTAGGACACCCATGCATTGATGACATCCTTCCAAATCTTTTAGCACACTCATCACCATCTGAATGGTAGGGCAATGAAGTTATAAACTTGGAGAAAAGAAAGACACAGCCATCCAATCACCGGCCAATATAAACTCAACATGAATGAATCCATAATTTACCATGGAAGCAACACCACCTCACTTTTGAAGTAGCAATATACCAGACAACTAAAATTCACCATTTCACCTTCTCATCCAAAAACTTGGACAACTTGCCAACAGAAAGAACTATTACTTCTTCCATTCCAAATATAAAATGAACAAGATACTGCTCCCATGAAAATTATTAGAGAGAGGCCCTAGTCAGATGATGGGAAGAATGACCCGTCTAACATGGACAGTGCACACAATGTCATGTGGGGTATATGGGACACCACGTGGATTACAAGAATACCCTTTGAACCTCATTTGGTCATCCTAGCCCTGTGATTTTGGTGGTTGTTGAAATCTTGACTCTGTACCACATCTAACACGTCGAAGTGAACAGTCAAGATGAAAACCACTGTACGTGATTGATTAGCCAGTGAAGTGATCGATTTACAATATTGGGTATCAGATGATTAGCAGTGGTACAGAACACTGAAATCCACAAGCCAGCTGAAAAACATTCAGCTTCCGTAGCCTTGGAAATAGAAAAGCTCTGTTTCGGTCCACGATAAGGATTTTTTTTAGGAACATGGAAAGGAGAGTATTTTCCTGGAACATAACCATCTTCAACTAAAAAAAACAGATTTTACTAAGTTCTGGTGAAAATTAGTAATTTTCCAAAAAAGCAAGTCTCTTTCCATGCGTCCCAACGGAGCCTGTTTCCGACAGAAACCCAAATAGGTAACTTCATGGTAATCAAGTAACAACACAGAATGCCTGCCCTAGATCTCACTCTAAAAAAAAACACATCAGAAACAACAATCAGATGTTGTGTAACTACAATTTTAAACATAAGCGATTAAAAATTAAAACCGGAAGCTCGATTGGAAAAAAAAAGAGAAGCAAGTCCAGCGTAATCTCTACGGAGATAAAAGAACTGGAGAACCAAACCCTACCATCTTTGCCTTTGAGAAGAAGAGAAGCCCAGGTTTAAGAGTCTCCTGCAATCGCACCACTCGAAACCCTAGCTCTCTTTCGAATGCACTGCTTATATGATGATCGATACACGTTTCGGAAAGCCCCTAGTTGTCTAATCCCTGAAACCGTACGTGAAGATCGATGGACCACCCCATTTTCTAAACTAAAGTTTCAAAGTTTATAATAATTTACATTAATTAGTTCAAATGATTTAGTTAAACTGTTTTTTAATAATAATTTAGCTTAGTTAAGTTCAACACTCTTGATTAAAATGTTCTTATAAAATATAGATCAATGAGGTTGTATCTTTGGACCAAATTGTTTGAACTATAATATTAATATAATAAAATAAAGATGTGATAAATTTTTAAAATTAGAAATATTGTCCAATCATGGCACAATAAGAATGACGAAAGAAAATTATGATTTGAAATATAGAAAAAAATAATATGTGTGGGAACCATAATGACTCTTGAATGAATTGAATCATGTTAAAAACCATTCAGATTCAACCAGGTTAAACTATGTAATTTGATTTGATTTTTTAATCACTATAGGTTATTATTTCATTTTAATTTAAACCACAAAATATTTTTAATGTAATCTTCTTCAGTATAAAAAATAATCATTATTTTTATCATTATTTCAAAATGATAATTTTTATCATTTGAGTTATTATAAAGTAGTAAAAATATATCATTGTAAAAGAAGTGAAATTATCATATGTTCTCTTCTACTAGTAGTTTTCATTGAAAAATGTAAATCCACTATTCATTTCGAGACCATCAACTATTGATAGATAAAGAATTCATTCATCTTCACAGATCTAATACTTTATAAGAATGATAATTTTTACTAAAAATATGTTTATATTGTATTTTTTAATTTTCTCATATTCTTTTATATTTTTTCTATTTTTTAAAAAGAGATAGAATGTGTGTCGAAGATTAATCGCAGGCGATTATACTCATGTCGATTGATACGTATGGCTGGATGTTTTTTAAACCTATAAACCATATTAAAGATATTTTATAAAATTACATGACTGAGATAATTTAAAATACCTTTTATTGAGAGAATCCAAATACTTAAAATCTTGATTAACAACTTCACAAGAAAAGTACAGATATATAGTTCAAAGAATAAGAGGTATTTCATCTCACACAATTATAATGAATTCCACTCAATCCAAGAGACCTAATCTATAATAAAAAAAATATAATCACTGATATATTACTATGTATATTTAAACACAGAGCCCAACAAAGATCATAAGGTATTTATTTATATATGAGGTTTATAAAAAAAATTATATATTTTTATTTTTTAAAACTTAATAAGTTTACATAATTTTTAATTTAACGAAAGTGAATTTTAAAAAATTATATAATTTCTTATAAGATTTATTGTCACCTTACCTAATTTGACGAGTCTATTGCATAATGAACCTTGTCCTAACATTGGTCATTTCACCTCACTGTATGAGTTATATCAGTGAGACACATTAATAAAATATAATATTAAATTAATCATAAGTTTTACAAATTTAAATTTATTTAATAAGTTATTATAAAAATATAGTATATTTATACAACCTGTAAAATATTTTAATAGAAAATCTACGAGCATGACGCTGCTCAGAGAGTGTAGCGAGCCCCAACTGGAAGTGCCGTTCTGTCGTTCCACGATCGGATCGTACAGTTAACGACCGTTTTGGCGCCTTCGTCGTCCCGTAAAAAACACGAAAACAGGAGAAAGTAAACCAGGAAGAGCGCAGAGACAGACAGAGTGTGACAATGGTGCACGGCGCCTACGATTCGATTGAACTGGTAAAGAACTGCAATACGAAGATCGAGAGCATTACATCCAACGGGTCGAATCTCCTCATCGGCTGCATCGATGGCTCACTACGCATCTACGTCCCCCAATCCGACGACGACCCTCAATCTCCAGCGTCCGACCCAGATGGCATCCGCCGCGTGCCCTACTCGCTCGAGAAGACTGTGGTGGGCTTCTCCAAACGGGCCCTGTCTCAAATGGAAGTGTCCCCTTCCAGAAGCCTTCTAATTTCCCTATCTGAATCCATCGCCTTCCATCGCCTTCCCCATCTTGATTCCGTCGCCCTTATCTCCAAATCCAAGGGCGCCAGCGCCTTCTCCTGGGATGATCGTAGGGGCTTCCTGTGCTTCGCCCGCCAAAAGAGGATTGCCATTTTTAGGCACGACGGTATGTTCCGGAATGTCCTTTGCTCTATCGTTCTTTTCCCCCAATCAATCCCACTGGAAATAATTGTAATGTTCCCTTGTTTTTTGTTTGGGTAAATCAAATTGAGTTAAATGACATCTTTTGTTTGGGTAAATCAAATTGAGTTAAATGACATCTCTCTCTCTCTCTCTCTCTCTCTCTCTCTCTCTTAAATAGGTTGATTTTCAATAATTTGTTCTCATCTCTGCATCCAAATAGAGCCTCATATGCATGGAAAGGAAACTCCTTTATTGGAAAAACGACATATTCTTAACTGAGTATAGAAATGGTTTAGCTGTTTTTGGTTGAAAAACTTATTCTTTTAAGAAAGGGTGATGATATTTTCACATTTAAATTGATAAACGGTACACTGTATGAGAAGCCAATTTTCTCCATCATTTTTTAATATATTTGCTTTATACATTGTGTCTCTTAAATATGGATGGTGTGTGTGTGTTTAGTTTGCTTTACAATGATAGGTACTACACTGACTTCTTTTGGTTAGGTGGTCGAGAATTTGTGGAGATGAAAGAGTTTAGCATTCCCGATATGGTTAAGTCCATTGCTTGGTGTGGTGAAAATATATGCTTGGGAATTCGAAGGGAATATATGATATTAAACAGCAGCAATGGGGCATTGTCTGAAGTATTCCCTTCTGGGAGGGTTGCACCACCTTTGGTTGTCTCTCTTCCATCAGGGGAGCTACTTCTTGGAAAGGTACTCTCCTTTCATGTGTTACATCAATGTGTTATTTTCTCATCTTAAATTCAAAGTGATGTTAAGTATGGCTTTCAATTTTGTCTTGAAAAAAGGGTTGTAAACGAGTGGGCCTTGGGCAGGTATTTATTGCTTGCCCCTTGCCTGCTACTGAGTAAATGGATCACCTACATAACCCTAGTGTGTTCACCCCATGGTGCCTACATTGGCATATGGTGATAAGTCTATTAGAAAGGTATATGTTTGGATATGGGGCCCACTAAAAATCACTCGATTAGTTTTGACCATTTAAATTATTTTAGTCTGTGAACTTTGCAGGTGGGGGTGAGGTCATGCTTTAAATGTCTTAAATCCTTTTCAGGTACCTTAGTGCTATAGATACTGCAATCTTAGCTCTGTTGGTGGGTTTTTGTGTGACTTTAGCCTTTTGTTTAAAATGATTTGGTGGTGATCCAGCTTTCACCATAAATGGCTTGTCAATTGGATGGATGCTACTTTGAATTGGTTGATGCTATTTAGGGAATGTAAGATTTCTTATATCATTGTTGGTGTTGTTTTTGCATTTATTTTAAGTAAGTAACGATGAGGCAAACTGTTAAGAAAGAAAGTTGTGATGCGATGTCATTGTCTATAGCAATGTTGTTTTGGTTCGAGCATTAGTGCCTGCCCTTTCGGGTTACCACCTTTGTGAATCGAGTTGTAGTTCTTTCTTTTTTAGCAATAATAATATTAGTGATAATTTAAATAAGAGGATTAACATTTATGATGCATACTCTAGTGTTATGTTGCTTGCTTTAATGATTCTCTTTCTCTGTTTAGGATAATGTTGGAGTTTTTGTGGATCAAAATGGGAAGCTTCTGCAAGATGGTAGGATATGTTGGTCTGAGGCCCCTGCATCTGTTGCCATTCACATTCCGTATGCACTAGCTCGTTTACCAAGACATGTTGAGGTAATTTACTACTTGTCATGAGAAGAAACTTTTGTAATTGTTCTAATTTTTGATATTTGGGTGATGCAGATACGTTCTTTGAGGGCTCCTTATCCACTAGTACAGACTGTTGCTCTTCGGGATGTTCGAATTCTTCTTCAAAGCAACAATTGTGTTATTGCTACAATAGAAAACTCTGTTTATGGGTTGTTACCAGTTCCCCTTGGAGCACAGGTGGATCTTCATATTACTGTTGCAATTATGTACATAATATCATCATTGATGTTACAACTTTAGTATCACTGTCATCAAAACTCTGTTTCATTTATTTGGGATTGGCATTTATATGTACATATAGAAGGTAGGTGGGGGAAAAATATATTTCTGTACATGCATGTGTCTCTATATAGTGTTTAGTTGTGTATTATGGCTCGGTTCATAATCCTTGTTGTCTTTTTTTGTTTTGTTTTGGTTTGTGGTGGTGGGGGGTAGGTGGGGTTGAAAAAGAACACATCTATTATTGATTTGAGAGAGAAGAGAAGATGGTCCTCTGGTAAGGTTATGAATGTGACACGATATGGTGCTATGATGGAAGGTGGTGTAGGGAGTGGAGGGAGATGAAGACGTAAGAGGGGGAAAGGGAGACTCATAGAGGAGATGCTTACAAAATGAGTAGGAGAAGGAAAAAGAGGGAAGGAAGGGGCGGGGAGAGGGATTGGAAGGGAGAGAGGCATCCTTTAAGGAGAATAGAATGGGTATTTGGGTTCTCTCTTTTATATAGTAATGATTTTGGATGGGTTGTGTCTCTTGAGGGGTCAAACCTAATCTGACCTATATTTATTATTTGGTTCGGTTCATAATCCCTTTTAAAACTAGTAGGGCTTACTTGCCCATTTTTGGGTTGGGTTGATTGTGTTTGAGTGAACCTAGCTCACAATGGAACCGTGTGGACCATTGAGACCAATGGATCATTTTGTGGCATCTTATTATGAAGCTTTCATCATGCAATATCTCGGTAGGCATATACTTTTGATTTGCTTGCATATTAATACTGATGTTAAAGTTGCCCAGGTTGTTGATGCCTTTTTGTAGTTATTTTCTCCTTTGCCTTTCTAAATTGCAGATTATACAATTAACAGCATCAGGGAATTTTGAAGAGGCTTTGGCTTTGTGCAAGCTGCTTCCGCCAGAGGACTCAAGTCTTCGAGCAGCAAAAGAAAGTTCCATTCACATTCGGTGATTATTTGATTAAAGCATTCATTTTATTTCTAATAAGATACTTGGTAAAATATTTTACTATTTGAATTGAAAGCATTTAAAAGAAATAAAAACATTCCAAATCATGATGTGGGTAAACGCATGTAAAGAATAGCAACAAGTTGTGGTTGCAGTTTTGTTAGCTATGCTACTGGTTGTATAAAAAGCAATGAAGGAACGCTAACTTGATATTCTTTGTTGGCTTTTTGTTCAGATTTGGACACTATTTATTTGATAATGGGAGTTATGAGGAGGCAATGGAACAATTTTTAGCATCTTCAGTTGATATCACTTATGTACTTTCCTTATATGCATCTCTTGTTCTTCCCAAGACGTTTATGGTTTCTGAGCCTGAGAAGGTGCCAGACTTCGGATCAGATGCTTCATATCTCTCAAGAGTTTCATCTGATGCATCAGATGAGATGGAATCATCATCTACGTCACAACTAGTTGAATCTGATGAAAAGTCGGCTCTTGAGTTAAAGAAAATGAGCCACAATGCACTAATGGCTCTTGTCAAGTTTTTACAGAAGAAAAGATTTGGTATTATTGAAAGAGCTACTGCTGAGGTGACAGAGGAGGTTGTCTCTGATGCTGTGCAATATAATTCTTATAGGTCAAAAGGTTCAAGCAAGGTATCAAAATTATTTTCTTTGCTTAGCTGTGGCACTAATATGTTTTTTTTTTTTCCTTCCAATTTTTGAAAGTTCATTGATAAATATATTTATGAGTTATTGTCGAACTTGTAACCGATCATGACCTACACAACCCAAGCTTGAATGTCCAGTCAACTTAAATTCGATTAAGATTGGGTCGCATGGTCAGATAAGGCTAACCTGATATATAAATGCATGCCCATAAATTATATGGGAATAACATACAAGTACATTTTAGCATATGAATAGAGGTAGAATGAAAAAAAGAATAAAAGAAAATGATATGCTGGGAAGAATTGATCTGATCTCCATATGAGATAAGTACCCGTTTTTGTAAGAGTATAATGACAATTACATTCTTTGATATCTAGGAATTAGAAGCTGAATGATATCTTTTTTTTTTTAAACCAAGGTATCCAAACCTCTTAGAGCACTTGACTAATCCTTAGGACATGTGCAAACCTCCCTATCCACACACACCGAGTAAAACTACGGGGAGTGACCCTTATTTGTTGAGAGTGACTTGAACGTAAAACCTCCCGCAGCTTAAGCGGGTTCTTGACCATCAAGCCAACCCTCACAGGTTAGGCTGAATGATACCTTTGAGGCATTATAATCAATCTGATAAATCTAAGGTACATACTAATCTAAAAGAGTTGACCCAATATTATCGTGGTTCTAAGGACAAACTACAATCCATGGACTAAAACAACACAAAGTGTATATCTTTGTGTGATCTAAAGGAGTTTACCACTGCATATATCTAAAATAAAAATCCAACTTAGAATCATTCATCAACAAGGCCTTGTCCCATGTTACTCATTTGGTGTTGACATGCAAGCATGCTATTGACATTGCCTTAAAGGAGATCTATGGGCATGCTATATTGTCAATGCTCATGTGTATGAGTAATGGTGGCAATGGGTTAGGTCGGGTCAATTTCTGGTTGGATTGGTTGTGGGTATTGACATAAATATTGATTGACCCTACCCGACCTGACTTGACTTGGAAATTTTTTTTTTTCTAGATTCTATAACCCAATCCAATCTGGATTGAATTTTGCCCCAACTTGGCCCAACTTGTCCTAGAAAGTGGGGTATGAGGACCCACCGTGTTTGGGACTTCTCAATCAAACTTAACCTGGATTTAAATTAGGTTAACCCGAATTTTTGATCTACTAAAAAATATGACCTGAACCTGGATTTTTGGGCAGGTTGGGTCAGGTTCATTGGTTTGGTAAAGACTTGGGGCTTCTCAATCAAACCTGACCTGGATGTAAACCGGGTTGACCCAAATTTTAGATCAGTTCAAAAATATGACCCAAACCTAGATTTTTTGGCAGGTCAGGTTCATAGGTTCGGTAAAGAATTGCTACCCCTATGTAGGAGTGGATTGAAAACCAAAGCTTTCTGCACTCTTTTTGATTGTCAATCATTTGGCCATAGAAAACCATAACCAAGGAATCATTCAAGATTTCAAGCTAATTTTGTTTTGGCCCTGATATCCATGCGTGGATCTTTTTGTGTTGGCATGTTCCAAGGTGGGCCTCATAGGATTGTTGCCCTCCTGACTGGTTTCCTCTCTCTCTTCATCTAACTACTTGTATCTATGGTTGTTTATGGATTGGAACTTAAAGTAGGAGCTCCTAGGGTAAGAGAAGGCAGGGGAATCTCTGCCATTTGAAGTTCTAAAGGTGATGCCTTTTCATTCATTGGTTTGGATGGTATTAAGTGGAGAACTTAATAAGGTCATATGAGTTATATGTTGGTGTGCTTTATTATAATTTTTTTTAAACAATCATGAATCTTTAAAAATAATATCCAGTGGGATTGAAAGTTCATTCATGCCCTACATGTAGATGAAAAATCAAATTCGAACCCCTTCATCCTAATTGTTGAAATCATCAGGCATCCTCGAAAAAAGGATGATTGGTATTTTCAAGTGGCTAAAATTTGAATTTTACATTGAAATTGGTCCATTAGTAGTTCATTAATTGAACTTCTAATCCCATTGGTAAGATTTTTTGTTAAACTCCAAAAATTGAAAAAAAGAGTATAACCAAGTGCAATCCATGTGCGGGTTGCACTTGTGACATACTATAGGTGGATAATTTTATCTTCTGTTGGCGGAGAATTGTGCTATCTTGTGGGCCCCACTTTCTCTTGGAGAGATGATTCAAATAGGAGAACTAGGATTCTCTAGATGAAGTCTTCTCACTCCTTCCCACCCAAACACAACCTATGTCTATGAATTTAGTGGTTCCTCCTTCTGGGTAGAGGATTGGGGAGAGGAGAGGGAGAAGAGGGGGGGGGGGGGGGGGGGGGGGGGGGGTGGAGGCCGGCGGGGTTCCATTAGCATTATAATCTAGGTGGTGGAAATCTCTTATATACAGAACCGAACCCATTTTGTTACTTTTTGTCAATGAGAACCGCTCATCTTTAAGCCAAATCCTCAATCCCCATTAGCACCCCACCTATTGGTTAATGAAACTAAGGGACCATGATATCAAGGGTTAGGTTGGTTGGATTAGTATTGGATTTATCTTATAACCTTTACAAGATTTCATACACATCCCACACTGTCTTGTTATTTGGATCCTTAAAAAAGTGGGCCCATAGAGGATCCTCCTTCTGAATGTGTGCCTTAGGGCCTTATAATTGAACTATGTATAATTATCCAGGAGAACATGTTTTTATTTAATCAATCCAAGCCATAAATGTTAACCCTTTGCTCCCATTCTGTGCCTTAGTTGCATCCCTTCTCCACTCAATCCCTACTCACATGTTTTATTTGTGCATTGCATCCCTACCTAATTGGATCCATACCCGAGTTACCATTGGATTAGTACTTGATAAAATTGCATTGGTATTTGCTATCAGTCTTGAGGGTCTTAAAAACATTACCTAGGGTTGTCCAGCCATGTTGATTTTTGGTAGACTCCTTATCTAATCAAAGACCTTTCTAACCGAGTGACCCCTAAGTTCACAAGTAGGCCCCCCATGGAGCTTTCATTGTGAGAATCTAGTGGTTGTATATATATTTTTGGCTTGGAAGTTCAGCTATGTATGAGGAGGGGATGGGTGCAAATTTGGATATGCACCAATTCATAGGGGGGTTGGTGAGTGGGAACAATTTAGATTGGCCGTAGTAGGGCACTGTATCCAAGTCTATACATGGTCTCTGCTTTAGTGTGTCTCGAGACAATTTCCCTACATTTGCTAGAGAATAATATCCATAATGGTTTTTGGTTTGACTGGCAATTTGAGCTTGAGGTGCCAACCCAACCTGACCCAAAATCTGGCTTAGTCACTTTGGTTACACGTCCAAGTTGCACCTTTAGTTATCTGCATTCACCATTGCTGCAATTTTATAGTTGGTGTAGATTTTCTCATATACCATGAGAGCTTCTTTTCTATTTGCTACATGAGAAATGATTTACTGTTCACACTAGTACCATACAACAGCTGGTTGTATCAAGCAAATCTTTGGTTTTACCTGCTTCTCATCAAGCTAAACTGTTGGATCAAAGTTACTTCCTGTGAATTGCAGCTAAGCAGCATATTATCCTTTGTAGTGGCATGAATATTCAGTCCAATGGAGTTTTGTGGGAACTGTTGATCCATTTGTCTACCTCATGAGAACTAAGCCTCGCATTATATATCTTGGTCGAGAGTTGTACTGATATCTGCAGTTTATCTTTTAGTTGCGGTGGCTTTAACCAAAGATAGTACTAAACAGGAATGAGAAAATCATCCTTTTTTCTTTGTTTGTTATAGATGGAATAATAGTAGGGCAGCCTTTCACTTTGAATGCCCAATATTACATGCCTAGAAGAATGCCTTGTTATGCAAGTATATGCTCACTTTCCTTCCTATTATTATTACATTATTATTACTACTATTATTGTTATATTACTATTACTCTCATTCTTTGTCTTGGGTTGGTTATATCTTTACCTTGTACATCATCCTTATCATCATTATGCCCTAGTGTGTTTACTCTTACCTCAAGCAAAACCTTTTATCTTGGTCCAACTACAGTAAGTGTACATTATGTGGGTCTCTATTCTCTAACAAGTTCATGTGCTTTAGAACCGAGGCCACATGCATGTAAGCTCAAGTGCTCGGGAGATGGCAACCATACTGGATACAGCACTCATCCAGGCTTTGCTCCTAACCAGTCAGGCGTACAGCTGTGTTAGAGCTGTTGAAGGGTCCCAACTATTGTGATATTAAAATTTCTGAGGAGTTTCTACGGCAGAGGAATCATTATGTAGCTTTATTGGAACTCTACAAGTGCAATGATATGCATCGTGAAGCTCTCAAGCTTCTGAACCAACTGGTGGAAGAATCAAACTCTGAGCAACCACAAATTGAACTCACCCAAAAGTTTAAACCAGAAATGATAATTGAGTATCTCAAGGTATAGCTTAGTACTTTGCAGGTACCATTTTGTAAAATAAGGGGTTTATTTTTTCGAGTTTTTTGTTCATGCCGACAAAATCTTTTGCCAAAGGCACTCTGGCATGAGCGCAGTTTAGGCATTTCCATCTCTGTTTGGATTTGGCAATGCACAGACAAAGAAAGGAAGCAAATGGGTGTAGAAAATTTTTGAGAAATATTTTTTTTGAAAGATTTTTTTAAAAGAACTATTAATGAGCCTCTAGAACATTTGGAAGGGTTGCCAGTTCAATTCAACTTTTCTTTTGTGGAAAAAGGCAAATCTAAAACACATACTGAATTTCTAAAAGTAGCCATGTGTATTGAAGGGTTTGCAAAATGGATAGCTGCACCACAGTGCTGCAGAACTGGATTATTCTTCTATTTCTTGAAGTTCTCTTTGTTGCATAAAAACCTGAAGATTGGGGTTCTCTTTAAAGCTTATCTTTTTGTTTCCTTTGTTGTGCATATAAAATAGTTTCTCATGATTGATGTGGTAGAATAACTTGTTTATCTCAATATATTGTATTAATTGTAAAAGGCATGTTTGACTGGTCTCCCATGGAGGCACCTTTGATCCAATACATTGTATGCACTTCAACATATTGTTGTAGACTTCACATTTTGTGAAAATTTGTCCACATAACTGAGGGAAATAGGCTTGACAAAGTTATTCAGCAAGGAAAAAATGCCCAGTTTTCCTCTCTAAATTTTTTGACCTTCCCACCAGAAAATTGAACAAGGAAATTGGCGCAATCCCTTTTTAAGGTAACAAAATGATTTCACTTATGAGAAGAATAATGTACATAAATATTGACAGGGAGTATCCAAGATGGACACTACATAGGAGTTCTTCAATGATCTGGGGCATTTCTAATTCTTATTTTGCCTAAACAACCATATTCTTTAAGCCTGTTGTATTGATGCTTGGAACTGCTAGTTAAATTTTTGAGGATTTATGTGCTTGGTTTACAGCCTATATTTATAATGCATTGATATAATTTTGATTGATAATTGTGTGCAGCCCATTTGTAGTACAGATCCCATGCTTGTTTTGGAATTCTCGATGCACACACTCGTTAGCTGTCCTACTCAAACTATTGAGCTCTTTCTATCCGGAAATGTTCCAGCAGACTTGGTCAATTCATACTTAAAACAGCACGCATCCAACCTGCAGTCAAAATATTTAGAGCTTATGCTTGCGATGAATGATGGTATCTCCACAAATCTGCAGAGTGAACTGGTATGTGATTCCCTCTCCTTGATGAATTTGTTGCTGTTAAAAAATGCAAAATATATTGATAAGAGGTATCAGGTGTATTTATAATGATGGAACAAGGTTGAAAGATTTCATAACATGGCAAGTGCTCTCTATTGCAACCATAAAGGTTGTGGTTTCGGTTGAGTCACATTACTGTTTCAGAAGAAGGGACAATCTAACAAGTAGGAAATTTCCAACATACATGTGAATCCTATAATGACTACCAAGTTATGGTCCAAACCTCGGGTTTTGGGTTGATGTTGGCTCTAACATCATTAATCTGTATTTTCATCAACTATCTTCTGCATGAACTGATACAAGCCCCAAGTTGGATGCCATCCAACTGTGGTAGTGGATGTATGAAGTGAGAGGGGCATTTTGGAGTTGATTACTAATTGATGTGTCCAATGGTTGGCCTATGGCTAATTGTGACCCACTATGGTGCATGTACCAATTCATGAAGGGGATAGTTGGTGAGGGTTTAGATTCATGAAATGGGTCTAACTTGAACCTATCGCTAATACCAAAGCAAACGACAGTTTGGTTGTTAGTATAAGAATATTACTATATAAATGCTTATTACAGGCAATTGTATGTGTCATCATTATAGCCGATTTTCCATCAATTTGATTGATTTATTGTGTTTCATTCTTTCACTCTACCAAAAATCATATTCTCCATGATTCCAATATCTATCATACCTTTTCTTATTCCCCATCAATGCAAGTCTTTAATTGCCTTCCTTCTCCTTGTACCTCTTACTTGTGACCCTCCTTTTTTTGGGTATAGGAATTTTTTGAGCTTGAATTGTTTTCTTCCCTTTTTGAATGACAAACAATTCCCTTCTTGTGACCCTTTTTGTATATACTTTTTTTGGGTATTGGGATTTTTTATCGGGCTTCTATTGTACATGTCCAAACCATCATAAATGGCATTGCCTCATTATCTTGTCTGTTGGACTATTTCTGAAATTCCTCTAATGTGATCTTTTTTAGTTATCTTTTAATGATACTCCACACATCCATGGTGCATCTTAGCATACCCTTTTCTGTTGTCATTATCTACTTTCTTCATTGCTTGTAATTCACCTCAATATAGCATTGCAGGTCTAATTGCCATTTTATAGAATTGACCCTTGGACATGTCATTCTCCTATGATCTATCTTACAACAGTCCACTAACTTCCCTATGTATAGCTCACCCTGCACGTATCCTACACACACACACACGAGTAAGATCAATGGAACATTTGTAGAAAATAAACAGAATAACATGGGTGACAATGCTGAAGTTTTGTATTAGAGACATATGATACCAAGTTATAATAATTGTTTCGTTTGTTTATTAATAAGCAGAATTAGTGTCTTCTAACTTCCTAAATTAGTGAAGTGAATCTGACATAATTGGAATGAAGCAGCTACTGAAATCTATTATTGTTTGAGGAAGAACTGAAACCAGCTTCTCGATCTGATAGTGCTTTCTTGATCTTTTGATACTTCTTCATTTAGAAAAAAGAAGATATATGGGATGAGCTATGTGCTGAAAGTTAACCATCAAACAGCATCAAGCCATTTGCCTTTATATATACGGAACACAGACCAGTATCTTGGCTTATTACCATTGAGTTGCCTGCTCCGAGGTTCTGTTCTTTTCTATTGTTAATATGAGTTCGTACCATTTGAGAAATGTTCTGAAATATTCTGACCCTATAATACTAGTGGCTGGGAGCTTATTTCAACAGTGATAATATGCCTCCCAAATCAGTAAGAGGATCAATTGTATTTTCCTGTTTTATTTCATTTATAGTTAAATTGTTGATACTTGTTGGTTGTACATCCACTTACAAAGCACCTGTGCTTGGCAGGTGCAAATTTATCTTTCGGAAGTACTTGAGTGGTACTCAGATCTTGCTGCTCAACAACAATGGGATGAGAGTGCTTATTCTCCTACTCGGAAGAAGTTATTGTCTGCTTTGGAGGGTATCTCAGTAAATAATGCAGAGCTTCTCTTAAAGCGCCTTCCACTAGATGCTCTGTATGAGGAGCGTGCAATTTTACTGGGGAAAATGAACCAGCACCAACTTGCATTATCTCTTTATGTCCATAAGGTATTATACTATCCTACAAACTAGTATATTATCTACCAGGTTTCACCTGTAACTGAAGAGCCAGTGGCAAATGCTTTAATGTTTTTGAAGTTGCTTAGAAGTGGTAGTTGAAAAGGAAATGGAAAAAAAAAAGCTAGCTTCATAATGTATTATACTATCCTACAAACTAGTATATTATCTACCAGGTTTCACCTGTAACTGAAAGAGCTAGTGGCAAATGCTTTAATGTTTTTGAAGTTGCTTAGAAGTGGTGGTTGAAAAGGAAATGAAAGAAAAAAGCTAGCTTCCATTTTTATGAGCTGATGTACTAAACACTAGATAATGGAAATTGCGAATTTACATCAGTTTTTATCAGTAAAGAAGTTTCTTTTATGTGCTCGGAAGAAATTTTTTAGTATACCTGCTTTTCGGTGCTTGAATATAACTGTAAGTGCTTAGAAGGCAAGCTGCATGTTCTGTTTACTTATTTTTTTATCAGTAATATAGTGTATTTGTTAAAATCCATAAACAAGTGATGCAAAATGTACGTGCAGCAAAAGTATGCTGAAGATTTAAGCTATAATAGAAGGTAACACTGATAAGACTACCCCAACAACACCATATGAAGTTACCACACTTGAGGCAGAGGCTTCCCTACAGAATTTGCCATGCTGTTTGTCCTTGTTTCTCCAGAATATCTGCTACCTGAGAATCCCTATATCGACGAAGAAAATCACACTATACAAATAATTGATTTATTGAGTCTTCTCCACATGGCGCACACATAGTTGAAGCTTCTGGTAGTAAGACTTGTCATTGTGCCAGATTGGGCCTTGTCAAACTTCTCCAGCTACTCTAGCAAAAAGCTTCTAATAGTGGAATTATTCCTTGCAGGTCAGTAAGACTACACACGGAGGGACTAAAAGCATATGGAGATGACCCTAAGAACTGATTTTGGAGAGAGACTTCCATGAAGGGTCCCATCTCCAAATCCCATTGTTGGCCTCACTGCAGAAAAACAAATAACCAAATTTGAGAGAAGTTTCCACAAGGGATCCCATCTTCAAATCTGTTGAAGTTTCCATGAGGGATCCCATCTTCAAATCTATTTGTTAGCCTTATACTCCAGTAAAAGGATCTTTAACAAAGCCCGATAACGTGACATACTCAACTGATTCTTCTGGCAATAGTCCTTGACCCCAGCTGCTCCTCAAAGGGGCATTCATTGACTGTTATGTTTTTACTAAAATCTGGCTTTGCTGGATTCTTTTCCAGCCACTTATCTTCCCAAAACCTGATTCTCTCCCTTGACCTGATGACAAACCTGACCTCCCCGGAGAAAGGCATGAGAACCTTTAAAACCTTGTTCCTGGGGGCTTTTTTTTTGGAAAGGTAACTCTGAGAATTTGATTAATGCAAATGATAATGTAACAATAGCAGTGATCGAGTTGGCCACAAAAGGGTTTGAACATGAAACAAGAAGATACTTTACACCCATAATACAAGACTACAATCACCAAATAGTAAAATTGTAAACAGAATCGATTTAGAAACACCATACTTTGCTAAGAGAAGTCCTCCACACCATTAGCCAATCACCGAATGTGATTAAAGGATACATCATTCTAGAGAGGCACATAGGTGTCTAATTTATTTGAATAAAAGAATTTACTTCCATGAAGGTTTCTTTCTTCCATGGGCCCACCTAATTGCATTCACCAAGTCACTTTCCACCACTAGTTTGCTTTGAAAATGATTCCAGAAGATCCTTAGAGCTTCTCTGATAGCCAATAGTTCCGCTTTGTTGGAGTCTTTGACACCAACCGATCTTGAGAAAAAGGTGAGCACCCTACCACCTATCCTGGCTGTACCCGCCCCGCCGCCCCCCCCCCCCCCCCCCCCACCCCACACACACTACTACCAAGCTCCATCCATATTGAACTTCACCAGTCTTGGACTTGGTCGCTTTTTTTTTCCTGTGATCTTATCTTTCTTTTTGTAGTCATTTAGCACTTATTTCTGATCTTTGGTGAGCATAGATGAAGTATCACAAAACTCTATTCTACACCCCATCAACGAGATTACTCTAGCTTTGGACAGTTCAAAAGTATGCCCATCCACTTGGGTACTCACATTTCAATGGTTTGGATTTTATATGCATGCCATGTGTTGAGCAGCATTATGCTTGTACATGAATTCATTATCATCATGCTCATGCAGTTGAACAAGTAATGTCTCTTATGATCTGTATGTTTAGTTTTTAATTAATTATTTTTCCTTATTTTTAGGAATCCCGTCATAGAGACGTTAGCATTGTTCATTGAGTAACTTTAGCTAATCTAGATTAGCCTGAGCTCCATCAATTTGTCATTGTAGCAGTATATTTCCATGGAATTCCTTTATCATTTAACATGCGTCAAATGTAAGTGTGATGCCTATGCTTTCACCTTAACTTCTTTGTAACAATAAATTGTTTTCTGGTGTTGAATTTGTAGCTTCATTTGCCTGAGCTAGCACTTGCCTACTGTGACCGTGTTTATGAAACTGGGCAGCACCAATCATCGTCCAAATCACTTTCTAATATCTATCTCACGCTTCTGCAAATATACCTTAATCCTCAGAAGGCAACAAAGGAATTTGAACAGCAGATAAAAAATCTGGTGTCTCACCAGAGTATAGGCAGTCAGAAGGTTGCCCATGTTAAAGTCAAAGGTGGTCGTGTAGTTAAGAAAATTGCTGAGATAGAGGGTGCAGAAGATATGCGTATCAGCGCCAGTGGCACTGATAGTGGACGAAGTGAAGGTGATGGAGATGACCCGCATGAGGAAGGAGGTCCCATTATGATTGAAGAAGCCTTGGATCTATTAGGGAGAAGGTGGGATCGGATCAATGGAGCTCAGGCACTGAAACTGTTACCCAGAGAGACAAAGCTAGAGGTATTAATCTGTTTAATAAAAGCAATAGAAATAACACCTAGGTTCCTGAAATGGTTGAATCATGGAACTTGTACAAGTATGGAAGTTGTCAATGTACTCACTTCACGTTGCCATATAACCAAGAATTCTCTTTACCTGCCAATAGCTGAAATCTGAAGTATAAAAGTAACAGTCATCCAAAATATTATGCAATGGGAAATTAGTATATCATAAAGTAGAGAAATTATATGAAGCTTTTATTACCTCTAGTTCCACCTCCTTACACGGAAAATGGCATCCTTGTTACTGTAATACATTTTCTTAAAAATGTCGATCCATGTTATGCAATTACTTTGATATTTAGCCCAATTTATCTTTTTGAAAGATGATTATTATTATTATTTCTTCGTGTTATTATCTGGCGCATCATCATCATCGCATACTTATCCGTCTAACTGGGATCTAGCTATGTACTTCTTCCTCTTCAAAATGTATGCTGACTTGAAGGGGTTCCTGCAGTGTACATCTTGGTTGTGTATGAAGGGAAAAGAAATCTTCTTTTATTGTGGTTTCTGCAATGAACATCTTAGTTTTGTGTGGAAGAAAAAGAATTCCTTGTTTAAGATGGGCATTGACCATTCCATTGCAGAAAATTATAGTCATTGTCCACTGTCCCTGGTGGTCGAGTTGACCAACCATTGACTGATATAGTGAGATGAAAACTGTTGTATGTTTTTGGGTGTGAAGTGATTTCTACTATAACTAGGGCGAAAGAGGACCAGATTACCAATATAGCTTAAGATAGTGACACTTGGTATGTGGTTAGGTGCACAAATGCTCATAAACCTTCATACATGTGGGATTTAATAGCAATAGTGGAAAATGCAATTTGCTTGCTTTAAATTGTAGAATTTGATGGACTAACATGCAGGAGCTGTTGCATAACAATGATGGAAGACAATTACATGTAGTGTCACTTTGTATTTGTCAGAGCTATGTAAGTGGGTAATGTTGGGCGAAATCAGGGTTGGGTGGTTAATTAGACTGTGTAATAGAATCTTAGTTTAAAAAAAGTCCAGAATGGCTTTCAAAAAAAAAAAAAAAGAGAGTCCAGGATGGTTAAAGAGTATTGTGGTCCCCATCTTTGTGAGTAAAGGTGACATCGAGGTAATGAACTTGAGCCACACTATACACCTTTTTTGGTAGTGATCTGATTTGAATCTGCAACCTAGATTGTAAGATTCTACTGCAATCTCTTGCTTATGAAACTTTGACAGAGTAATAAAACAAGTGAGACAAGAATCAAATATTTTGGAGAACCAATTCGAGTTTACAAATTTTTTTGGTTTTAAAAAAAATTATGGAGAAGTGTAGGGAGAGAGAAAAAAAATTCTCACATGGTTTATTTTCACATAGAAAAGGCCTATTATAAGGTGTCAAGGAAATTAATTTGCCAAATGTTGAAAAGAAGGCAGCTCTAACGGATTTCTGGATTATAGAAGATACGTACAATAAGGAAACAAATGTGTATGAATAGAAGTATCTAAAGAGATGTCTTTTTTTTTTTGGTAACAGGTGATGATGTTGTAGATCCTTGTTGGAGTTGGTTCAACAAGGTTTTCTTTGAGCTCTTATTTCTTTTAGTTCTGGGTACCTGATGTAAGAAATTCAAGATCAGGTTCTATTGTTTTTGTTGTTTATGGATAATATAGTACTAACTAGCTATAGAAGAAGTCAATGAAATAAGAAATTGAAAATGTGGGTGCAACATTGGAGACAAATGGTTTGAATATTAGTACCAAAGACAAAATACATGGAGTTCAATTTAACTGGGTTTGAGGGTGGGAGGATGAAACAATTCAAATTGATCATGATTTGCCATAATGATAAATTCAGATTGCAGAAACACATGGAGCATATGATTTGGATATAATCAGTAGGAAGGGCACAAGACAGGTCAAATCCAGGCTGGCTAATGGATCTTTTCTGATAGGAGAGTGCCCCGTCACTGGGCGATTTTTAAGATGACATTTGGACCAGCAATGTTGTATGGGACAGAATGTTGGGCGATGGAAAAGTAAGTAATGCTAACAGAATCGTGCATGCGAAAAATGGACGAATGGAATGACATTAGAAGATAGAATTGGGAATCGTTGCATTGAAGGAACCTTTGAGGTAGCCCCAGTAGATGAGCGAAGTCCATTTAAGATGGTTTGGCCATTACATGGATACCTGAAACATACCAATGTGGAAACTCGAATGGTTGTTAGTGGAAAGTACTAGGAGAAGGGGAGGTATTTAAATACTTGGATCAACGGAGTAAAGGATATGGTAGTGTCCCAGGTATAATTTTTTATAGAGGTAGAATGTTAATGTAGGACTCAAGAAGCTGAACCCAAATGGATAATTGACTGTTGATTATTTTGGTAGTGTGACTGATGTGTGAAAATCTACAACTAGAAGATAAAGTGGGGTCACTCTAGTAGCCCTAAAAATTCTGTTTCTAGACCATTTTTTAAAATATTTTTTGGGAAAGTTTCTAGACCATATAATTGTGTGGATACCGCCTTTGTTGCATAGCTATTAGCTTCTTATCTTCTCTGAGATTCCTTTGAAGAAACTGTCTAATTAACACTGTGTGAAGAAGAATGACAAGTTTATGTGACAACTTCTATGCACTGCATGGCCACAAAAAGGGTCAAGTTTGTTTTTCTTTTCTAGCATTTCTGTTAATGAATTAACAACTGCTATTGTGGCTGTTTCTTGTGGACAGAATTTGGTTCCATTTCTGGAGCCCCTCCTGAAGAAATCTAGTGAAGGACGTCGTAACTTTTCTGTAATTAGGAGCTTGAGATACAGTGAAAACTTGCAGGTATGTTTGTGTTACAGTTCGTAAATAGTAAATAGAAATCCTCTCTTATTTTGGTGTTATCTGAGTTGACTTGAACCCCTGTGAACTTTCTGATGCTTTTACTGCTGTTAGTCTTTCATGTTCGTAAATAATGAGTTTCCTTTGATCTCAATGCCTTGTTGCCTTAAACTTCTCTTGGGAGCTAGTTGAGTCCACTTTGAAAGCTTGGTTCACAATTAAGTCAACTGACCTTACTTATTGCTCCTTTTTTTCCCATTAAATTAAACTAATTTATTTTGTGCGACAGGTGAAAGATGAGCTTTATAAACATCGGAGAATGGTTCTTAAGATTACCAATGACAGCATGTGCTCTCTTTGCAATAAGCGGATTGGGAGTAGTGTTTTTGCAGTCTACCCTAATGGCAAAACACTTGTCCATTTTGTTTGTTTTCGAGATTCGCAAAATATCAAGGCTGTGAGAGGCACACCACTGAAGAGACGGGGATGATTGGTTCCTGATTTGAGGTTTGGAAAATGCTCTTCTTTCTTGTTGTATAGGATCTTGACTTGATCAAATTTATCAGTTGGGGTTGGAAAAAGGTTGGGGAAGGAGCAAATCAATGTGAATACCAAAAGAGCAGAGGGTTCAAGTAATTTTTTTTTTAAATGGTTCTAAGTATTTTCTTACGAAGAAAACAAAAAAAGAAATTTAAGGGCCTCTCTCTCTCTCTCGAAAGAGAAAAAAATAAATATTGGGCTCCACGAAATAGCATCAAGAGTTTCATTGAATTGAATAGTATACTAAAATTTAATTATGCACTCCATAATCTATATCTATATGCATTAAAAATGGAAACTGTAAACCATGATACCATAACGCGACTCCATTTAAATTTATATGTATATTTAAATTATTGTTTGTATTTATTGATTAATGTTGAACTGATGTACGTTTCACGTAGAGTTTAAATATTTGTTATTTTGTTACCCTATGACTACTAAAAAAGAGTCTGAGAATATTAGAGATTCAAAAATAATTCGAAGTCCTCAAAATTGTACCAGTTTAAAAAACATAGTTTCTAAGATTCGATCACATGATTTTTATTGGAATCACAATTAACATTTTAGGAGCCTAAAAAATATGACTTTTATGATTGGATTAACGTGATCTCCTTAGGTATCATGTCATGGATGAAAGATCTATCCGAAGGACCCGTCATATGGGATAGAGTTTACTCACATAGGATGGAAAAGCTTTGTGATTAAGAAATAATTTGAAGTCATGAAAATTTGGAGAGCTTAAAAAACATGACTTTCATAATTGGATCAAGGTCATTTTGTTTACGTCCCATATTCAATTGAAGATCTTTGTAATGGATTCATGACATTGGAAAAAAGTGGGTCAAGCATTTAATAATTTAACGGTTAATATTCACTGTGTGGACATCTAATATTGTCATATGGGAAGAGTATTGGAGAAGTTCGGTCCCTACAAATTCTCCCTTGTATATATGTGTAAGATATGGGCCCAAAAGGCAAACTTACATTTCTTGAATTAAGGATTTAGTTGCTGCTAGCATGTATGGGTGTGCTGCCATGCCTTGTCTTTGCATCTTTGAGAAACTTCTACCTAGGTGTTAGATCTTGCAGCTGCTGCTGCTACTTTTATGAAGCTGTTTCCCCCTTTTGCTGCTGCCCACTTTCTTTTCTGCTTTTTTTTTTTTTTTGCCACGAATATTTACTCATTATCTTTGCATGTATAGGTATGTTGCCAGATCAGGTTTGTTATTGATCTTTGTAAAGGTTTTCCCTTTAAATATTTGAAGATCTCTACCTAGCTGTGGTCTACAATGCTTGCCTCTTGATCTCGTTCATAAGTGAGGGCCTAGATGATTTCACATCCGAGTGAACATGTAAGCTAAAAACTTCTCCTAGTTATTGATTTGTCATTTGCTGATTTTGTTGTCCCTGCACCACAACATGTCAGCAATTCGGTTGTCGATTTCCTGATGCATTGATGTGGGGACCACAAAATCTGGGTTCCATAAGAATCTAGAATTTGTTTTAGTCATCTTTGCTACCCTTGCTGCTTTTAACAGGGATTCATTCTGTGTCATTTCTTGCTATTGCTAGATGCTGGTGTAAGCCATGGAAGGTTGTTTTGAGGCTGTAGAATAGAAGCTTATCGTTAAAGAAGAAAAAAGAAAAGAAACTCTTAGCTCTCTCCAAGGCCGTCCAGTATTTTGTGTGGTGTCTTGTCAGAGTGCAATCCCAAGGTTTGGTGTTCACTGACATTAGTTTGCTATTGCCCTGCCGGTGGTCGAACTCGAAGCTGGCTCTTGGGAAATATTAGTCCAGTCACCTTGTCTTACGCCTTGTCTGGTGAGATTGGGCCTTGTATTGTAGTATTCAATATTTTTCAGTGTGTATGGTTTCTAATATTTGTTATTTTGTGGTGGTGGTGTACTTCTGAGATTGCTACTAACCTGAATTGATCTAATGAGGTAAAATTTAAGTTTGAAGTGCCTCTATTTCGTGCCGTCCTCTGTGAAGAAATCCGGTGGACAGGAAATAAAGCCGTAAAGTCTGACAATGATCCGACTAAATTGTACCTTTACGAGAAGGAAGCACATCAACCAAACAGGTTTCTTTTTTCATTTTCAGGAAACGAAGAACAATTTCCATGGATTTCCATGGAGCCAAGCAACCCCTAAACTTTAGGAATTTATCAAAGCCAACTTGATTGACACAACAGTAGCAAAATACAAATTACGTTGGGTATTGACTTTTTTCTCCAATTAATACTATTAATGGTTAGATCTAATTCTGGTACATAATCTACATGGATTAACGATTAGTAGTGCCAGATCCTATGCACAAAGATAAATCAATTATCAGGACGTATCAACTTTCAAACCCACCAAAATATACTTTTGATAGTTGGATCTCGTTTGATGCCATGATTTACCTTCAATACTGACCATCCACCATCAAAATAAACAATAATTAAATATAAAGATAGCTTCCAACTTATATATAAACTGTTCAATTCAGGTAAAGTATCCCATTCATTTCTAGCTGGGCAGATATTAAATAAGATTAAACCATCTAATCTGACTAGATTCATTCGTTCGTTTTTATCTTGATAGTAGGGCATGGTATTAGATTAGATTCGTCCATTAAACATTATTTTAATATATTGTGAGTATTATTTAATCCTAGTCATCCATTTCAACCATTGATTTGTTCCAATCATGAGTTTTGGGCCATCAATTCACCTTGTCTTGTATAGGAAATTGATAGGAGTACGGGTATATATTTCCACCATTTAACTAATGATGAGTAGGGCTCTAACTCAGGTCGGTCGGGCCAGGTTTTTTAAAATTCAACCCGACCCGATCCGAATTCTTAATTTGAATTTCAAAATCCGTCCCGACTCGAATTCTAATCGAAATGAACTCAAATTCTGATTCGACCCGCATTCTGAACCTATTTTAGCTTAATTTTATCCAGGTCAGGTCGGGTTAATTTGTAAAATCCTCAATCCGACCCAACCTGCTCGACCAACTCTGTATCATATATCTTGATCATGTGATACAGAACGGTAGGCCATTTTAATCGATTGGATTCCTTATCAATGTTGATACCGAGAATCTTTAACATATAAATATGTTTGGCCATTGAAAGATTGGATGATGACATGTTTGGTCTTTGGATAATTTGATGCACAAATGTTTATTTTTGGCACGTCTATTTTTCATATTTTCATGTGTTTAATTAAATAGTGATTCATCATTTGAAATTTAGAAATCTTTCTAATTCATTCTCGTAAATTTCTGAGGGTATTTCCACCTAATATATGATATAATCTTCAATTATGTGGGCGCCACAGATGATTGATGGCATGATTTGCTCGGATATATGGGGCCCACTTAGATTGTATACAATGCATAAAGATCCATACAAATAGAAAGAAAAAATGAAAATTGGTAATTGAAGACTGCAATGGCATTCCTGTAAAATTGTAAATACATGTATGGTTTTCTATATATAATTTCAGTAAAATGTTCTTTAAATTTTCCTTTTATATTCGGCCATTATATGAACATGAATATAGATGAAGTTTTATATTCTAAAAGTGTAATCTGAACCGACTAACCTATTTAACACACAAGTAAATAATAGGCTGAAGATTGTTGATCCAAATCTAGAACCTGAGTCGACCCGATCTATTGCCAGGTCTACTTTGATTGAGCAATTCGGGAATTGGATAATATGAAGATTAACCTTATTTGGATAATTCATGAAAGAAATGCCTACATTCGCACTACAATTTGTACTAACTACAAAGATTATAAGAATTCAATTTGAAACGGTGAAATCAGTAAAAAGCAAAAGGAGGAGAAGAAGAAATCATGAGATAAAATGGCGTTAGGCTTTATGATCAAAAGAATTATGTCATTAGACAAATTCTCCGAGCTATTAAATCATTTAATATTTAATTTTTTAAACGAATAAAATCAAAATTTAGAGTAATTTGAAGTTATTAAAAAAAAAATTAAAAAACAACGTAAACCCAGGTGGGCTACCAACATAAATTTGACTTTTGGAAGCACTGTTTAATTGATTCAATTAAAATGATTTTTAGTAGACAATGGATAAACATTTGCCAACAATCAAATTCATAAATTTACCAGTAGAAAAAAAAACTGAATTAAACACTTTTGTTTTTATAAATCTAATCTAATAACTGAAGGGTAAGGATGACAATTTAAAAATCATATTTTGCTTTAAAGAAATTTAAGTCATGAAAATCTGTAAGATTGGTATTTTTCTTTTTCTTGAGAATTCAATCATGAAAAACCATGAAAAAAAATCATTAATGTAATAAAATCAACTTTTCTTTATGTAACTCTATAAAAGGAATTGCAACCATGATGAAGCTTGCATCTTTATTTTTTACTTTATGAAATAAAAGTAGTCCCAACCTCAACAGCACATTGGACTCGTGCATCGGTGATCATGCAGTGAAACCAAAGAATCTACAATTAATTTTCTACCCACAATTTCAAATAAAAAAAGAAAATTACCCCATTTAAAACCAACAATTATACAAAATAAATAAGCATAAAAAATACCTATCGAGTATGCAAATCATGAACTCAATTCTTTTTAACTATGGTGTTCAGGCGTCTCACCCTACTAATCTTTAAAACATGTGTAATCCTCTCAATCTACACACCGAATAAGAACAACGAGGAGTGGACGAGTTGAGTTGAAGGTGAATTATCAACACTTTGGCTTTAAAAACCATGAACTCAATTGAAGAAGAAGACAAGTAGAATTATCAACACTTGGATTTTAAAAGCTTTATTCTTCTCCTGCCATTGCCATTCTACTAAGTGGACTTGGCCCGAGCTTCTTCTTCTTCCTCATAGATCTCCTCTGTATAACCTCCATTTGATTTCTCTTTCTACTTGCATCATAGCTTCTTCTGCTATCACAAATCTTCTCATCAAGACATCATCTGTCAATGACTTCCCCCGAAAAACTCGTCGTCCTTCTGCTGCAATTCTCAAGGGGGGAGGTTTTTGTGGGGGTGCTGTGAGAGGCTTTGGCAATGGACAACTAAAGCTTCTCCGCGGCGGGAGATCGGTTCGGAAAACCTCTGCGTAGCAAGAGATCGGTGCGCATAGACAAACCCGGGTGATCGACGACGCCACCCTCAGAGAAGTGCTCTTCTTCAGCTTGGGTTTATTAGAATCTGAATGAATTTCGGTTGGCTTGGATATAAGTTTCCATAGATTTGCTGCCTCCATCGCTCTTCGATACCACGGCTTCCTGAAACATGAACAGAGTTTGTTAATGGGTTGATTAATCAACACCATTTCTCAAATGTATTTGCATTAGAACTTGTAAAAACAGATTCAATTGAGTGTTAGCAGCCTGAAATTAGCCATTGTAGCTGTTTTATTTGGATGACACAGGCCTCTGAGAGCATCTGACTAATTATCGAGGTATACACAAACTTCCCTACCTATACACACTGAGTAACTTTACATCGAAGTCGAGTCCTGCTTCCTGATGTGGGTTCTTGGCCATCACTCCAACCCCTTTAAGTTATCCATCTCAGCTGTTTTAAAGTTGGAATTAATCGTATTGCATGAGTTGATCGATTAGTAAAGGAAATGAAGTTCATATGAGGATTTGAAACATTGTTAATGTGGATTGTGTGCATTGAAGTGTTAAATTAGAGAAATTAGAGAGAGATTAGTGGTGGTTGTTTTCATTCATACCTGGTTTGTGGGTGCTTTGGATCTTGCATCAACAAAGAATGTAGATGTTTGAGAAAGCTGGAGGATGAGAGATGAGTTCATCAGGTTACAGAGACACAAACTGGTTCTTTTGCTTGAATTTGTGAAGAAATTGGGTGGAGAATGCTTCTTTTTCTTTCCTCTTTCTTTATTCCTACTTGCTTTTGCTTTTGAAGGATGCCAGAGAGAGAGAGAGACATGATAAATTTAAAATTGGATTTGAAAATTCAAAGAGAAAGTAAAATCATTCCTTTACCAATTCCTAATGTGGGAATTGCTTGAGTTTCATGATCATCTCTTTATAGCCCACGCACCCATGATGACTTATTTAATTTATTGTTGTTTGAGAGGGAAAGTAAGATTTAATTTATTTGAGGCTTTCATCTAATTATCATACAGTATGTGACTATGCAATCATTTGAGAAAATGGGCTTTTCTATTTCTTAATTTAAAAATATTGACTTTTGAATTTCAGTAAAGCTTCAGTTTATATTTTTTTTTTCTTTCTCGAAATTAGATGTAAGAAAAAGTGTCATCAGATTAGTCAATTATTCCGTGCCTTGAAACATATTTCAAGTGTTCAGAAGTAGGAGCAGTTTCCTTATATTCTAATGGCTGCCAAAAGAAAAATGTGCTGGGTTAGCTTCTCATATTCATCGTGAAAAGAGATACCTAAGGATTTAGGTCAGTCTACCTATTAGGCTAGTCACTTGGGTTTGATATCCAGTTCTAATAAGTAGTATCAGAGCCATATCCCCAAGCCAACACATGTGGACTCAGAGGATTCCATATTCAGATGGGATGGCCGACCACATTTTATCTGCCAGGTAGCCTCATTCGAGGGGGATTGTTGGGTAGCAAACAAGTCTCACATTGATTGTGAAGGGAAAGATTTAGAAATTTATATGAAACTTGAGTTACTCTGCCCACGAAACTAGTCTTTGGACTAAATATTCAATCCTATCAAAATGTTACAACGAAAGCATATAATGCTATGAATAATTGAATATCCAATTCCTGACAAGAACAAATCAATAGATTTGAAGTTCATTAACCAATTACTTTATTACTACTACTATTTGTAAATTGACATTGTTGCCAGCTCAAAATAAATTTTAACATACCCAGTTGAATGAAGATAGTGCCAGTTTGACTTTAGCTTTGAAATTTTGTTATTCAAGTTTACGTTTAATAATAAGTAGATTTAGAAAAATATGATTTGAGCAGATTACTCGACCTAACCTGACTTATTTTGATAAATAATCTGATTCGACGTGAAACCGTTTATAAATAGATAGATATGATGCGAAACTAAAAATAAATAGGTAAATTTAAGTAATTATTATCATGTTTTCATGCAATAAATGAAACTGTAAGGCTTATATTTATTTAAATGGAATCTTAATATACATCTTGCTAGAAAAGTTTTTTTAATAAATAGATAAAACTAATTTTAAACTTTGAAATAGACCCGATCCATCTATCATCAATTTAAGAACTAAGAACACACTTGGTGTAAGAAAGCAGTGGAGTCGATCTTCTCGATTCCCATAAAAGCAATCAAATTCAAAAGTTCAAAACGGTCATACATAACGGCTGCATTTTAATAAAGAGGAGAGTTCAAACTTCAAAGTAATGGTTGACGGTCCAAACTCAATTCACAAAATCAGATGGTAAAGATGGTTTAATCACAGTGGGGCCAAACAAAGAAATACTCAAGGCAGCCGGTTTGCTTGAGTTCATCTTTCTTAGGTTTATGATAAATTTAAATTATTTTAAAAAAATATTATTTTTAGATTTAAATCTAACTTGAATTGATGTATTTTTTATATATCTTTGTTGTTGGATTGAAAATATAGATAAAAACATTACCCAATGATCTAATTTTGATCATTCAAAAGTTGTTCCACAGAAATATTCTTATAAATTTAATTTAATGGGTTTTAAGATCATGACTTAATTAATCAAATATAGTGATTTTTTTATGGAGACTACGTTTGAACTTAGATAAGAGAATTTGCACAAAGTGTTTATTAATGAGAGAAAGAGGGACCAATGTTAGTGAAATTTAAAATTCATGATTTTTTTTTTTTTTAATTTAGAGAGGTAATAGCAACAAATGACTTTGCTAACACTTTTCGATCTATATTTGTCTGATGGGCTAAATTTTGTGCCAAGCCTAAAATTTGAATGGGCCATGTCCAAAAGTCCGTTTGATAATTTCTGCCATTGAATCTGGCCATAGCCCAGAGTTTTGGCCTGTTTATAACTGGAAGACTTAGGCCAGAGTTTCAGTATCAATGAGACAATGAGTGAATGTGTTAAGAGATTGAGTCTTGAATTTGTTGTGGACGAATATAAATGGGCCCCGCTATGGCCATGTTTGAAGGTAGCCCATATACCATGTCTACCTATAATGGGAGCCCAAGAATCATGGTGGGGTTAAGTCATTTAGGGGCTTGAGCAATCTCAAAACTTTGAGGACATGAGGGTATATTTGTAATTGACATTTTTTTTATTATTACATTCATCTGTATTGAGATTGAGAGAAACAATAATGAAGATTCTCGTCTCCTTAGACACGTAGATACACTGTTGAACCATATAAAACTTGTATTTTTTTATAAATTACTTAAGCGTCGTGGTTCTTTGTATTTCCTTACAAGATAAAGAAAAAGATCATAATTTTTTTTTTTTCATGTTCTCTATAGGACTTTTTTCAGATTGATTGTAGTTCTGCATTAGTGAGGAATCAAAGATTTCCATTGTAGGAACTGTAAAGTGAAGTTGTGAAGGGGTTGGTCTGATGGTCTAGATCAATGTTTTAAAAATTGACTTGTGGAGTGATCCGTCTTAGAGGAACAGTGGATTAAATAAGGTTCAACTGGGTTGACCCGTAGTCAAACTCGGTCAAACCCGTGCTATCAATATAATATTATAAATAATATTAAATTATTAACTAAGTTTATATGTTATAAAAAATATGTTCTTGCTCTCACAAACATAATTGTAAATACCTTAATAATCTAAAATTCATGATTCCAACAAAATATCATCTAACAACTCATTGTTAATTAATATCCAAAACACATCAAGATATTGGATATTAGATCAAAACAATTTTTTTTTCTTCAAATTTCTATCAAAATAAAAGTATTACACAAATATCAATTGAAGTTTGATACCTTTATCGATAAATATATAACAAAACAATATATTGTTGACTAGACTATAAATATTGTCCCATAATCATGCTAACCTAGAACTCCTTTACACATTTGAAAGCAATTGTAAAATATTGTAGTTGGACTACTCTAAGAAAGCCGTCATCCTGAAATAAATGAAATCACAGAGTGAGACTTGAGAGAAGAAGAAGAAATATAAGTAAAGATAGAAAAGCCTTGGAAAATGGAAACCCATATTGCCGTGCACACGATTTGACTCCCATCAGGAGTCCTGGCCAATCCCATTCCGATTCCAGATTTCCAATGTTTAAAATTATTATTTTTTATATTTAAAAACGGATTTTAAGTGAAAACGGGTCATGGGTTTAAATAAAAAACCAAGTTGAACCACGGGTTAAGTAGGTTTTTTACGGGTTTTAAACCGACTCGACCCTTCAAGTAGACGGGTCTCAGTTGAACCCAATTCAACCTGCGGGTTGGGTCGGATTTAATAACATTGGTCTAGACGCTCATCTTATGAAGTGAAATCTTATGTTTGATTTACATTCAACCTCAATGAAGGACTACTCCTTGTAAATTTACTTGATGTGTGGATTGAGAGATTTTTATATCAATGAAATGAGACACCTAAACACCTTAGGTAAAAAAAAAAAAAAAGACAAAAAGGGTTTCGCGTACAATCCAATTATTGTAAGGCATTGGAATTCCTTTGGTCAAAAGAAGAAAATGAAAGGTTAGATTAGAGGACTTGCCAGTTGCCTCTCATCTTTTTCCTTATGTAGACCATGGTCATCATTTTTTCATCTGCACCTCCTCTCTCACCTCATTAGATTCACGTGTGGAGGTGAGTGGCCCGCAACTCAAATGGGCCAAATCATCATTGGGCATGTGTTGAGTCTCATCATTCAGACAAGGCCCCAATCATCATGGCAAATAAACATTCATGAGACACTTGGCCCCATTGATGTTGGTCTAAAAAGAAAAGTAGTTTGAAGGTAATATACTACTCCTATTTTAAAATATTAGTAACTATTGTTGTTGTTCTTCTTCAAGAATATATATTATTATTTATTTGAAAAGCTTGGAGTGATGAACAGAAATTTGATTAAGTTAGAGTCTTTAGTTTGATTTCTACTTCATCTCAAAGTAAGGGTCCAAATAACATTATCAACTGATATTTCGACTGATAAAATTCTCTCTCTTAATTTTTTTTTTTTTTAACAAAAACCACCAAGATATTGGCCGATATTGTAATATCGGCCGATATGATGCAGTCGAGATATCGGCCAATATTCAGACCCCTGCCCCAAAGGATCACTCTTCGTAAATTTATTTGGTGTGTGTGAGTAGGGAGGTTTGCATATGGGTTAGTTGGATATTCTAAGAAATGTGAACACTTTGGTCATAAAAAATATATACATTATTAGTATTATTATTTCTCGGGTTGAATCATGTGGGTCGGACCAAAACCCGACCCAAGTTGCATCCTTAATGATCTCACAAATACATGAAACAACTTGCACTTTCGATTAGTCCAAAAAGATTTGAATCTTAAACTCTAATCTACATTCAAAGAGATTTGACCACTTTTTTATTTTCGTCTTCTTTTCTCTCGATCGTCTCTCCTTTTCAAAAAAATTCAAATATAAATTTAAGTGTTTCTATTTTTTGAATTTTTGAAGATTTGAAAAAATGACTAGCATGACCGATTACATCTATTGGCACATAAAATAGAAATTTGTATTCAGTTCTCACCTTGGATTAAAACATTCAATATCGACGCTATATTAATTTCTTAAGAAATAAATAAAACATTAATCTCTTGGTGAGTGATGTGATGGAACATATTTACCAATTTGATCAATTTTTAGATTAATTTTGAGTGTTTTTATAATTTTCAATAATGATCATATTTTTAGTCTAAAATAATGTCGATTGATATGAAAATTTATAGGAAACCTATCTGTAATGACTCTACTCTAACTTTCCAGTGTGATATTATCCGCTTTGAGCCCACCACGCCCTCAAAGTTTTACTTTGGACCCTGGCCCACATGGTCAGGTCCAAAAGGCCTCACACATGGAAGAGGGGAGCTTCCCTCGTATTAACAATCAACCCACCGATCTCACCACCGATGTGCGACTTTGTGTGGGTGGGGGTATTACACTACCTAATGAGTCTAAGGTTGTATACTTTTGAGATATATAAAAGTAATGAGTTATGACTTATTGCCTTATAGTGTCTTATAAAGTGATCAGTTTGAGTTTGCAATTATAAAGTAATCATAAAAGGTGGATTGAAAAACATTTTAATTTTTATAAAAATTACCACAATTTTTATAAAGGAGCTGATTTTCATTGAAATTTATATTTAAAAAAAAAACACAAACATATTAAATATTCAATGAAAATCACAAACATGCCCATTATTATGTAACAGGAATAAGAGCACTTTGCCAAAACAAAAGAAATGAGACTGTTTTCTCTTAAAAATCTATTTCTTATAAGAGTGGATAAAAAAATTAATGAGAAAAAAAAGAAGAAATTTTTACATTTATCTATTTTCAATAAAAATAAAATTTTAGATGTGAATAATAATATTAAGTTTTTATGACTTTATACGAGGATAATTGTGAATTTTATAGCACCTAATAAATAATATGCATAAAATTCAAATATAATTTTTTCATTAAATTTATTTTCTCGAGAGTAAAAGATAAATAATTTCGTAGTCGAAAGAAAAAACAAATGAAATTTGAAAGTAGAAGTGAGGTGTCTTAAAATGGGTGGTTTTGAGATCGTTAGGCCTATCAAAGATGAGGAGCATCTCTTCCCACGTGCCGTGCAAGGCATAATGATGATGATGTGAGATGGTGCACGAGCAATTGAATTTTACATGAGGAAAGACATGCTTGGGCCTCTGCTTCTCTTCTGTGTATATCATGCCACTAACTAAGTTCATGATCTTAGTGCCATAGAAGAAGGTTTAGAGATTTATAAAGGGTTTGAATAATTCTACCTTCAGACAATGGGATGAATGCCCTCGTTTGAGGAAGGGATTGTTCTGACTGATAAATGAGTTCCATTTTGAAAATGTACAATGTGATCTAAGAATTTATAAAAGATTTGTCTCACTCTCCCTTTTATATTAGAAAGAGTTAAACTCAAAACTTCTATTCTAATTTTATAAACTTAAACCAACTAAGTTATTCGTGTAATTTTATACCTACAAACTTGATAAGTATCTTTATTTCTATACACTCACAATTCTTTTTATTTTTATTTTAATTGAAATGACCTAAAAAATGATATTTTCCTATCTAGATTTTTTTTTTCCAAGCTCCAAATATTTTATAATAAACCTTAATGTTAATGGTGAGATGCAAATGAGAAAAAGCTTACATAGAATACCTAGACACCCAGAAATGATGAAAGGCATATTAAGTGATGAAATACCCTTTGAGGAGTATAAAAATACGAAAGGTTATGTTTTTCTAATCTCTGGCATCTACAAAGTCCATTTGACCAAGTTTGACATGAATATGTTATATGGCCGGCTTGCAGAGTTAATTCATTGGCTAAATTTGTAATATAAATACAGGAGTCATATTTTTATAAAAAAAATTGGATAAATTTGTTGAGATTCATCAATGACTTGTCACGGATTTAATGGAGTCTAACTCATAATATATGTAGATGTTGGGGTAGAGAATCAATTTTGTTCTTAGGCTGTGGATTCACTGGATTGTAAATGCGTTTGGTTATACCTCTTTTGTACGGTCTGATGTTTATGATCGTGAAATTCAGTCTGTATACAGACTTTCATATATATTTGAATTTATGTGTGAGAAATCGTGAAAAACTCAACGTAAAACCTACATGAATAATACCCACTCTCCTCAAGATACACCAAATTAGACCATATGATAATTTGATATACTTAACGATCTTCTAACAAAAAAATCGAAAAACCTAGTGTAAAACTCCATAGATGATATATTTCGAATTTACATGTAGGAAATTATGGAAAACTCGATGTAAAACTCTACAAGGCCATATAATAATTTGATATACTTAACGATCGACTGAAAAAACGAAAAATAACTACTCACCTTTTACAAAGCCAATAAATGTGCCAAAGAGATGTTATTCTTGCAATTGGGCCTGCTATGGATATTTTATGGTGTAAACACATCTGCATATATAACTATGCTCTCATCTGGGCAATCTTAAATGGACAGTTTGAAATAGTAACCCATTAACGGGATGGCAGAATTATCCAATTCTCTACTTTTTTGTCAAATGGACCATCCATTGTGGGGCCAAGAAGTCCACGAATGAGCGAGCAATTTTTCCACTGGTCAAGCCCTCAGATATAAACGAGATGGTTGAATTTACATGCTTTTAATTTTAAACTTTCTCTCAAGGACAACTCAAAAAGGTTGTAGTAATGGCTAGAGATCCGCTTCATGAAGTAAGAGTTCTGAATTTGATTCCCACTCTATTCCAGAGGGTCACTCCTCATAAAATTATTCAATACTTATAAGTATGATATCTTGCATATGCCCTCTCAGATATTCTATAAGGCCGCAACATCTTAGTCATAAAAGAAAAAAGAAAAAAGCTTACTCTCTCAGTAAGATGGTTACAATATATTAAGAAGAGTTAACCCTGAAATCACATAATGGAATGAATGAATCAATCAAATCAAATGGAAGTTGGAAAGAGGAATCTTAGATAAGTAGTTAGCAACGAAGTATAGCCATGCCATGGTTGATTTGGATAAGACAACTACTTGTCTTCATAGTTAAGTTGTCTTCCTCTTTGCATTTTGATTTTTGAGTGGCGTATAAGCAATAACTCAACAAGGTTTTATTTGCTCTTCCCATCTCTTTCATGCCCACAAAAACAAACGCCAAAACTTACTATCATCCACACACATCTTATCTAAACAGGCAATAGCTTTATGTTGACACTATTAAAGAATAAATTTAACCAAATGATAGCTCTAGAAATGTAATCTTAAACCATCAAGTGAGTCGGTGAAGCCAACTTAATAGTCCTATCAATGCAAGTTTCCTTACCTACTTTCATCCATAACAATATTTCATTAAGACGTCAAAAGCTCTAAAGTTAATGAAACATGAAAAATAAAGTCTTTAAGACCAATCTCATAATAGGATGACCCAACTCTTCGCTTCTCTCTGAGTTGGGCTCCAGTAGAAACATAGCAGATGGATTTGATTTTCATGACAATAGGCCTTGTTCCTCCTATGCTAAGTCTCTGCAAACCCAAGGTCTTAACATTTTTTTATTGCAAAATATGAATATAAACCATGCTTGAGAGGATTTAGAGCTTTGTTTGATCTAGCATTCCATACAAGAGTGATAATGTTTTATTGATCCAAGCCAATGAAATGTGATGATAAACATTTGATCAACTGGTTAACCTCCCCCCTCAGGAAATGGGGGGTGTCAAGTTCGAGCCTCTACGGCCTAACCTGGTATACCCTAGGAACAGTGAGTATCACCGTGGAGTTTTTACGCTAGTTTCCCGCAGTTTCTCACATGTAAATTCAAAAAAAAAAAAAAACATTTGAACAATGTTCTGAAAGTTGGATGGATGGGTTGAATCGGAACCACAAGGTCCCATGATTTTTTCCACTCATTGGATTATTAATGTAGGAAATTATATTACAATTAGTATTTTTCACATTCTGTTACTTTTCTTTGAGAATAAATTAGAGGTTATTTTAGATTGTAATTGTTTAAAATAGAGCTAGAGTTATAGTAGGGCCTTTTTCTTAAACAAAAAATTAGAATTTGACAATATTTTGAGGTTTTTTATATGGGCATCCACAAAGTCATAAACTATAAAAAAAAAAAAAAATATCTTAATTTCTTTTGATTCTCTTTGGTTCTTTTTATTTTTCTATTTGAATTTTAGGAAAAGATCAACTCTCTCTCTTCTGTCTTTTCTAGTTTGGATGCATTAGTTACTAATTAGAGTGACTATTAACATTATTTGATGGTGACTCCCATTTTCCTAGAATGGTGATTTGAGTAATTAGGCTATTTCAAGGAGCATGCGAAGAAGTTGAAAATACATGACAAGATCAAGACTACTGTAATAAAGCAGATCTTTCTTCTTTAGATGACCATGGAATTTCTCAATTGGCTTTTGGATGTTGAGTCTTTCTTCCACTTCATGAAGATTCCTAAAGAAAATTGAGGTTTTTGAAGAAAATTAAAGTATAGTTGGTGGCTTACAAAGTTAAATAGTTGGTGAGAGCAATGTCAACTTTCTCATACGCCGACCCATATGGATATGTGATAGAGAATTGACCACATTTTCTATTAATTGATTATGATTTAGTGTTAGATGACATCTTTGTCTACCAATTTTTAAAGTTGTTTGCCCTTAAATCTTTGTCTACCAATTTTTACTGTTTTGTTGATTTTTAGGTTTGCATCATCTCCAAATAATATATGCTAAGGAACTTTGTTCTAAATTTTTAATATTAAGTTGTATACAACCATATAAAGTAGTTAATGAGTTGAATTAGGCTATATTTATTGTATATTGACACTGTTAAAGATTTGGACAATATGTCAAAAGCTTTAGAGTTAATGAAATACAGGAAATCAAGTCTTTTATTCAATTTCATGTGTTCAGTCCCACGTTCTAAACTAGACTCCTATATGAATATAACAAGTCATCGATGAATCTAAACATTCACTGGAATATTATTATCAATTTGCATGCAGTTAATTGTGTTCACATACGTTCTATTCAATCATTAAAATGTTCTGAGATTTCATTGAGCAATTTTTTTTTTTTTTTGTATTTTTATAATAAAATTATTGGTTGGAACTTGATAAAACATGCCAGAGTCATCTGAATCATACCTCGTTAAATTGAGTCAACTCGAACAATTTGAAAACTTGACTCACTCAATTTTCCTTTTTCAAAATTTTGTCTCTGGTTCGGCATCTTAAACTATGAGAGAGTTGTCTCTAAGTTGGGTTTCTTGGGTTCATCTGCATCTGAGGGTGCCGAACCAAAAAATATTAACAGCATAATTACGCGGTATGGTGCAGTATATCTATTACGATAAAATCTGTTTCTTATGTTCAAGCGTCTCATTCGACTAATCTTCGAAACATGTGTAAACCTTCTAATCCACACCCCAAATAAGTTCTAATGAAAGTAAACCTTTGAGATTGAGTCTGCTTGATCCAAAAATAGAGCTAATTCCTACAAATCTTCCATCATGGATGGGTCCCATGATTTGAAGCTCATGATCTCTCATAAGGGCTCGAAATGGGCGCCACGATCATCAATTATGAGCCCAGGGTGCAGTACAGTCATTCTGGTTAACTCCTTAGGAAAAAATTCCATTTTTTCTAAAGTGTGAAGCTGGAAAATACTAATTTTATCTGTTTTCACTCTGTATAAATGTTTGTATCTTCATCCAGAAGTTTATAATTGCCAAAATGTCTTCCATTCCATGATGAGAAGTTTCAGTGGCATCGCTGGCAATGAACCCAGATAACCCACTTGCTACCTCAGAGTCTGTGGCCTTCAATGTGCCTAGCCCTTGTTTTTTAGGCTTTTGAGGTTTTCAGTTCCTTTCTTTCTTTCATTTTTTTCCTTAAATTCCTTCTTCTATAAATATCTATCAGATTTTAAGATATACCTAAAATTATAAATAAATGGAAATTCTAAATAAACAATATCTTTTTACTGAAAGATTAACACAATATTTGAAAAAAAAAAACCATATTAACATTTTTGAGATAAATTTCACTCTCAAAGGTTAGATATTGAAAGAAGGTGTTTTAAGTGTGATATAAAGTCATTTGTTTTTCTGTTTAGACGATATGAAACTTTATGTCAACTTCACATCCTCCCTCACTTATAGCAGCACCTTTCTTCCTCATTTGGAGATACCTGTAGAACCTACTCTAATATCACAAATAAATATGACCTAAAATAAATGGGTTTTGAAAATTCAACTTAATTATGTCTTTTCCCATTTAAATAATGAATCAGATGGAGCTGTACAATGATCCCACCTGAGTCAAATCCATTCATGGAGGCATCCCACGTGCCCTTCACAGAGTTTACAACTTGGGACATGAAGGAGACTATAGTGGAGAGTATTATTATGAAAACCGATACTTTAAACAGTGCTTACAGAGGTGCTAATCATGCTTCAAAGACTAATGAATCATCATTACCTGTTCCATCCGACGGATAAGATTGAAGAAATCATGTCAACTGTCATGGGCCCAAATGTTCCAAATGTTCCAAAAGAGGGTTAGACTGCCTGGTTCATCACTATGTTAGTTGCCCTACTTTCCCAATATTTGTTTCTATATTAGTTTCCTTCCTAACGTATACTCAGTCTATTCAAAGGTGACCAACCCAACCATTGTTTAAGTCTAACAAGGCTTTCTACTCAAGTAAAGTTTGTTGGGTCATGGAGTAAAAAAGTGGCCACCCCCTTCATCATCATCATCACACCAAAAGAAGTTTATAAATTCCCCCACAAGCACAAAAAAGTTCAAAAAAAAAAAAAAGGAAAGTAAGAAAGCAACTCAATCCTTACACGGAAGAACTTGATGCAAAGTTGAGTGGAGGGGGCAAGGAAAGAAATAAACAAACATGTCAAAGGCAATGAATTAAGAAAGCAGTTGGGTTGGGAAAGGAGAGGGAAGAGAGAGGGACGGGGGGAGTTGAACGCCAACTCATCACTCCTTCCTCTTCTTTCGACGTCCGAAGGAAGGTATGTTTTGTTGATCAAGTCGGAGAGGATTCTGACTCATCTGGTTCTGATACCACTTGTTTTTATCTACCTTTCTTGTGTAATTGTCTCGCTTCACTCGTATGATTTCTGGTTTTTATCTCCTCTCGCAGCCTGCTTTAGTTCTTTCTACTCGCTCGCAGGCTCGTTCTCTCCAAAAAAGGTACTAATTTTACAATAAAACTCAATTATTTGGTAACAATTCCTACTCACTTGGCTTTCTGTTCTGTTCTTTTCAGGAAGGAATTTGATCGAGGCTCACTCTCTCCTCACTTGGGTTCTTTTGCTTTTGCTTCGATTGTATGTATTTCATACTCTGTTGGGAATCACTGATGTGTGGACTTTGCAATAGAATTTTCTTAGAAAGCACATCAAAATGAAGCCACTTTCATTTTTCTTTCTTCTTTGATGATTTTGATTAGATTTCTTAGATTACTGAGTGAAAAAGAGTAAGAATTTTCCATCCCAGTACTTGATATATGTAGAAGTTTGGAAAAATTGGCAAAGAATCAATCAATAATTCAATTTCAATCCCCATGGAACACACTTATAGAAAGTCAATCGGAAAAGGAATTTCCTTTAATAAATTCTAGATGGTTCTTGGGTAGAAACAAATTCTCAAGTGCAATTATTGCTAAGTAAGAAATCCTTCCAGTCTCTACTTTGGAGACAGTAAAAAGAAAGAGAGGAAGTAAGAAATCCTTGTGTTTTTACCAATTAAACTCAAACTGCGTGAGTTTTAACTTCTAATTACATAGATAATTAGAGAGAGAATTTATTATTTTTTCAATTTTTAATAATATCATAAAGTATTTTCAGAATATTGTTGCAAAAATAATATCACAATAATTCGAAATCTTATCATGATGTCATGAGACTGTACATATATTTCACTATGATTTTTTTCGATTATTTTTTTTTCTGCAACATTTTTCTGATAATATCTTACTAAAATATAATAGTTTAGAAATACTATGATATTGTATCTTACTAATAAAATTTTATAACCATGTTTATGCCAATGGATTATTGATGATTGATAAATTACTTTTAAAATGTGTTAATTTATGTGAACCTACATTATTTTTAGGTGTTGAGTCGTGTCCTCTTTTTATGTCCCAACCAAAAAGAGAGCCCACCACAGAGTTATGTTTGAACAAATTTCCCTGAATTCACTGTAGCAAGACAAATACTGGCCATCCAAACACTTTTTACAACCTCATTTGAGCTTATCCAAACTTTTCATATTTATTGAAGAAAAAATATAGAGATATCAATTCTTTTGAATCTTTCCTCTCCTCAGCCATTTCGGATTAAGAAGACGTGAAAGGGCGTTTGTCTCTATAAGAACAGTGCGTTCCGAGGTGTGAAGTGGGAGAGAAGGGATGTCATAATTGGGGTTTTGAACAAGACGACCTTTTCATTTTTTTCTTTTTGATTTTCAAAAATAAGAGGTGTTAAGCTTTTTATCATCCTGGCGTCGAGCTATTTTTCCGCAGGACCTCCCCTACAGTATCGTCACCGCAGTAGAGTTTAACCACCAAGTTCGGGATGGATTGGTGTGGTTCCTCTACGCCTAGGACACCAGAATATCGAACTATAAATGAAGAAAGGCATGAGAGAAATATTGGCTAGTAATTGTCAGGCTCAAATTCCTCGTTTCGTATGTTTGTAATCATTTAAGTGATAAAAAAAATCTACCAGTGTCTAGAAGAAAATTGACAAAGATATGAGTGTTTTTTATAATCCAAATGTACTAGATTTGTCCTTGTGTCTACTTGTCATCACTAAATTAATAAAAAAAAAATATCGATAGTTCTTGTTATAAAAAAACTCTAATACCCTTGTCAATTCTCTCAATTGAAAAACCATGATTATATATTTCTTCATAAAGACCTTGAAAGATATTTAAGTCTTAGCCAATTTAATCATATCCAATGTGAATACTTCTACTAATTACATTGTTGAGATTTTCTTTTTTGAATTTATATGTGGGAAATCGTAGGAAATCAAGCATAAAACCTCCACGGGTGATACCCACTGTCCTTAAGGTACACTAAGTTAGGCCATGAGGGCTCGAATTTGGCACCTTTCACTTCTTGAGACGGGAGGTTAATTGATTGAGCTACATGGTTGAGATTTTCTTTACCAAGAGATTGCAGTGACTAATTAATGATGATTTCTACCAAATGAATAGTCTTAAAAGTAAAGAAGTGCACCGACCTGTTTATGATTACTAACATTATAGAAAATTTTCTACCCTCTTAGTATGTTTTGTGCAGGTAAATAATTGATGAATGATTAAATGTACTAAAGTAGTAACATAATGTGGTAAACTACTAAATTACTTTACTTCAAGTTGGCCTACAAAGTGTGTTAACACTTATTATCAATGTATCTTTGAATTTGAAATTCTACTTATCATTAAAACGAAAGTAAAAAAGTATCATTTTGATCATAATTATTTTTCTACCGGATTAATCATTCACAAATCACACGTGTGAAGAGAATCAATTAGAAGCTGACTCAATTCTGAATCATTACGACTTAAAAGTGCAAATTATGATTAATTTTAACTCAATTGATTTAGCTTAGAATATGACTGAACTAATCTGATTTATTTAAAGTATGAGACGTTTTTAATTTGGGTTTAGATTAAAATCAATCTTTGCATTTCTGATCTATCTACAAACAATCCTTTTTTCCCTCCTGTGGTTATTTGGTAACCTTTAGACTTTAATTATTTAGATTCATTATTTTTTGTGATGTAGAATTATTTCTATGAAACCTTATTTGTTTGAAATAAACAAACACTGTGCACACTATGTATAAGCCCAATTGTCTATTTGATTATATGGGTCAACCATTAAATTGCTTGGTTTGAAACTTTGAATTATAGATTGATGGATTAGCACTAAAAATACTTAAATACGAAGTGATTCAAAAAATAGTGATTCAAATTAAATACCAATGAGCTAGAGTGAGGCTCTTAGCTTGATCCTCTCACCAACTTTTTTTTAAGACTAAGTTATTCGGACATCTCACTTAACTAATTCTTAGAGCATGTATAAATCTCTCAATCCGCACACGTCAAATACAAAATAATGGAGAGTAGCCATTTTTGTGTCGAGAGATCCTCTCACTCAGATTTCAATATTGTTTTTCACATTATAGAGAGGTAATGATTTTTGCACATCCCATTTTCTTCCATAGTGCACCATTTTAAAAGGAATTTTCAAATTTGTTCGTACTTTTCTCTTTTCCTTTTCCTAAAAGTAAGGACAAATTTAAAAATTTCTTTTAGGGATTACACTATACGAAAAAATGTGAATGCAAAAATCACTACTGTTATAGTTTTCATAAGAAATGGCTTCATATTATGTCTACTTCAAAAGAGAAGTTGGTCACTGTACGAAGTTCCATGCAGTTGTTCATTTTGGACTTGCTATTCAATCTATTTGCATTAATAATTCACTCATTTATTGGACAACTTAAGTGTAAGAACTATTATGTATTATCTTAAGTTTATTTCTGATTTTCTCACTCCATTTACTTTACTAGATTAACTGAGGTGGAGAAAAAGTAATGCTGGGAACATGGGAAGGAAGGGAAGCTGGTTTTCTGCATTGAAAAGGGTCTTCACACCCACTTCAAAAGAGAAGTTGGTCAATGTAAGAAGTTCCATGCAGTAGGGATTTTGCAGAGTTGATTGTCAAATTACTCATTTATTCTTAGCTTGAAATATGTGATGGGTTTGGGTGTAGGGATTAGAGAAGAAAGGTGTGAAGGAGAAGAAGAAGTGGGGATTAGGGAGGGTGAGGAATGGGGAGACCCATTCTTTCATCCCCCTTTGTAGAGAACCAAGCACTATTGAGAAGATTTTAGGGGATGCTGAGAAAGAGCAACAAAGGGCACATATCTTGCATTCCAAAGAGAACCCAAAGCTCCATGCCTTGCCAAACAGAGAGCAGCAACAGTCACTTCCCCTGCCTCCTGTTCTTCACCAACACAAAAGGGCTTTTCATCATGTTGCTCCAACTCCAAATTATCATCAAATTGCAGCCACCAAGATCCAAACAGCCTACAGGGGTTATATGGTATCAGCCCATGTTCCTTGATTTTCTTTTCTTTCTTTTTTCCATAAAAAGACATTTATATTTAGTATTTATTCGAAAGAAGCTCCTTTTTTGTTTAAAAATTAATCTTCATATGAATTCTATAGGAACCCTTTGACCATTGCTCATTAATGATGAATTTGAAGAAGATTGGATTTTGACGATACAGGCTAGAAGGAGCTACAGAGCGCTCAAGGGCCTGGTGAGACTTCAAGGAGTGGTAAGAGGGCAGAGCGTCAAACGCCAGACCATGAATGCCATGAAATTCATGCAATTGCATGTAAGAGTTAATCAGCAGATACAGACGAGGAGGATTCAGATGATGGAAAACCAGGCTCTCCACCGCCAGAATCTACACAAGATTGACGAGTTGGATGGAAGCTTAGGAAAGGGAACCTTTACACAACCTGTGAGCTTCTTACTAGTAAAATTCATGTTAGGATTTTCTCATTTAAAAGACCTTTAACATGCGTGTGTCATCTGCCCATTTAAGGCCTATTTGATCTGAAGTGACAGAATTTTGATAAGTAAGATCCAATTATCAACATCAAATTGGCTCGTTTTACGGGAGTAGTTCATCTGTTAATTGGATGGTCCAGATCCATTGCTCATTTACTAAACCATAAGCATTCAGGGTAACTCCCATTTTGCTTTCCGTTCATAAATAGAATCCATTTGTATGGCAGTCAGAAGCAGATCAACATGAATGGGATGATAGCCTGCTCACCAAAGAGGAAATAGATGCAAGGTTGCAAAGGAAAGTCGAAGCTTTCGTTAAGAGAGAAAGGGCCATGGCATATGCATATTCTCATCAGGTACGTTTTCAGATTGTTAGTTCAAAATTAAGGAAAATTATTAATTAACAATGTTTTTTTCTTAATGGATATTCTATATCTAGAACTGGATCAGAATTGGACGGTGGAGGGGCTAGTCTATTACAAAACCATGACTTGATAACATTCTTGAGGTATAACTCACTCTCAAAAGCTAGCCATTGAGAGGATGATGCCTCAAGTGTTATATGGAGTTGTTTGTTTCTTGAATAAACTGAAGTGAGACTTTTTGTCACTTTACACCGCCCTCACGTGGAAACTTCCGACTAGCCCTTATGTACACTGGGTATGCGAAATCTGCTCTGATTCTATGTTAGAAAACCATGACTTGATAATATTCTTAAGGCAGAACTCAAAAGCTAGTCTTTGAGAGGAGTGTGCCTCAAGTGTTTTATGGAGTCCTTGGTTTCTTGAATTAACTTATGTGAAACTTTTTGTCACTTCACACGGTGAGTCCCAAACCAGCGTGTTTATGCTCCTATACTTGGATTGGCCCTTCCATTAGCCTTGGCTGAGGCATTCATGTTCATGTCCTTGTATTTCATGCCATTTTTCTTTAACTTGTGTCACACCAGTTGTGGAAAGGCACGCCCAAATTGGCTCACACTGCTCTAATGGAGATCAGATCTGGTGGGTTCCCATGGTGGTGGAACTGGTTAGAGAGACAACCTCAAGCTGTTGTGCAAGAAGGCCCAGCCGCTCAAGTCAAGAATGATACAATCCCACCCAAACCCAGTGTCGAACCTCACAGTAGCAATCACAAGAAACCCAAATTTGGGAATGAGAGCATTGATATTGTGACACCAAGGTCTACAAAGCCGATCGCCCAGGCGAAGGCGAAGAATGTACCAACCCCAGTTGCAAGTAGACTGTCAAAGATGGATAGTGTGACATCCCTAATGCAGATGAAAACTAAGGCTGTGGATGAATTTTCTCTGGGTGCAACACCAAGGGATGATGATAGCTTAACTAGCTGCCCACAATTTTCAGTGCCGAACTACATGGCGCCGACGGTCTCTGCAAAGGCAAAAGTGAGAGCTCATAGCACCCCCAAGGAGAGGTCGGCGGCGGCAACGCCAAAGCACACTTCGAAGAGGAGACTTTCGTTCCCTCTTGCTCAAGGCATTGGATCTTTGAAGTGGAATAAGCGGTCTCTCTTCTCAGGAAAGGATTCTACTTCTCAGAGGATACTAGGAAATCACAAGTCCTTCCATTCTATAGAGAACCTGAGTATAGATTCCACCCTCTCTTTGCCTGCTGGAGTTGGGAGGAAACCATTCAAGTGATGTGTGTATGTTTGTGTCTTACGGGGCTTGGTTTTTTTTTTTTTTTTTAATGGGGTGTTTTGCAGCTGCTTGAGATTGTTTCCAAATTTTTTTAGGAGTGTTTGCATCAATAATAACAATCATGGTAAAGGTGTGGAAATTGCGGGTTTAATACTCCACAAGGAAATGAAATATATAAATAGGCTTCATTGCATTGGTTAAATTCTAGAGTAATCAATTTCTATACCAATTCATTGTCATTAGGATTTAGGAGTTTGTTATTTCTTTTAATCCTATTAAAGTTTAAGTATATTACATAATAAATTCAAGTAAGCTTCAAGAGTCATTTTCTTAATGATTAGAAAACAAATTAATATTTTTGTTTTCTAAATTAGGGTTTTAAACAAAATTGAAAATTTTTGAGTTAAAAAATAAATGGGCTACACAAATGGGTTGACTTGGGCTTTATAATTTTCAAATAGGCAAAAGTCAAGAGTTATTTTCTTAATGATTTGAAAACAAATTAATATTTTTGTTTTCTAAATTAAGGTTTTAAACAAAATTGAAAATTTTTGAGTTAGAAAATAAATGGGCTACAAATGGGTTGACTTGGGCTTTATATTTTTCAAATGGGGCAAAAGTCGGGCTCTGCCTAACTTCAAATGGGCCCAGATCCACTAAGAACTAAGGTCAACCAGAAGCTGACATTTAAAATGGTCAAATAAAGACTAGCTATATGGATTGGATTTATTTATACATGCTCATGGTATTAATCTCACCTCTAAACCCATGTTAAACCTCTAATTTGACTTGGGCTTTATAATTTTCAAATGGGCAAATGTTGGGCTCCTGCCTAACTTCAAATGGGCCCAGATCCACTAAGAACTAAGGTCAACCAGAAGCTGACATTTAAAATGGTTAGATAATAACTAGCTATATGGATTGGATTTATACGTGCTCGTGAGATTAGTCTTACATCTAAATATGGAGTAGGAATACCCATGTTAAACCTCAAGCGCCATACTCTTTGTAATAAGTGACTAAACATGAAAGATATTCACAGCTGAATTGCATGCAGCAACCCAACAAGTTAATAAGAAACGAAAAAAATTCACAATGGATTTTGTCCCCCCTTTTTTTTCCATCTCTGCCTTACGACCAAAACAAGAAATAACAAAGAAAAATTGCATGTTCATTATCGAATCAAATGAAATACACAAAACTCTAGATTCTTTCTTTTACAGGACAAAAATTTAACATTGCCCATTAGATGAGAATCAAACAAATACATCAGAAAATGAATAATAAGAAATAATAAATAATAATATTAAAAAAAAAAAAAAATTCTCTCCACATCACACGCAAAGCCCTGCTCTATTTCTTCTTCAAACTTGATAAGGCCAGGGCGAATTACTGAATTCTTCCTCCTGCACTTTGGCACTCCTCTTCATGGCGCTGTTACTCCCATCCCCTTCCACATATTCATAGTACCTCAAGGCAAATGCTAGTCCCAAAACCACCCACTCCAAGCAAAACAACAGAATGCAGAGCCCACCTGCCAATTTCAAAATCATGGATCCATCTTCTGCCCTGACATAAGATTTCAACCCTCCAAGGAAATCATCGGTCCTAGTGAAGATAAGGACCGCCACCGACCCTTGGAAGATCGCGGAGAGAACAGTCGCCACCATGTGGGCTGAGTACCACCGGTTGGTTCCAGAGGTGGCGGCGGTGCAGCCTACAACTGCTCCGGCGATGGTGAAGATGTGGAGGAGAATCAAGAAGAAGCCACAGATTGAAGGGACGAGGCGCAGGGAGAGGGTGAGGAAGATGCAACTGGAGGCTGCACCTAAGAGTATGTAATTACAGAGGAGGAAGACCTTGTGGGTATGGTAGTGTGACTGCGATTGGCTGCCGGAGAACCCCATTTTCCTGTGAATTGGTTTTGGTATTGGGCTTAAAGCTCTGCGAAAGATGGACAACGTACCTGATTGGTGGATTTCCTCAATTTTTTTTTCTTTTTTCTGGCAAATGGATGTTGCAGAGTCTGCTGATGAAGGTGGAAGCTGATTCAAATGAGGCAATTGAAAGTGAAAGTTGATGGTAAGAGAAATTCAGGCGATTCGAGAGTTGATGCGTACAAGAGTTGGGGGCAACGATTCTTATATGGACATTTTTTTAAGTAGATGAAATGTGACCGTTGGAGAAGTGCACGTTACCGCCTTAGCGCACATGAGAGAGCTAACGGCTAGTTTTGCCGAGAGAGCCGTTTGAGCTTTTTTTTATATCTATTTTTTCTTCCTATATTTCTCCGTCTGATGGAAAAATAAAATGAAAATTTCTCTCTATAACTAAAAATATCACATTAATGTATATTTTATTGAATTTTTTTTTAAAAGTATTCTAATTAATTATTTAGCTCTCTCCTTTTGTAAATACTTTAAAGAAAATGTAAAATTTTCTAAGTTGATTAAAACTCTATTACAAAATTGAGAATAAAAGTAATAGGTTATTCCAGTATAAAGAAAATGGATTTAGACATTAAGCACTTTTAAAACTGCTGGTGCAGTGGTGCCTATATAAATTTTCTAATATAAAATATAAAATGATCACTCATTTATTGAGTTGTACAGTATTATTATGTATATACTTAAGTGTAGAAATCACAAAATAGATTCATTGGAAAGGTTTTTCTTTGACTATAGAATCCATCATGAATCACCTCATTGAGATATATTCTTAAAAATTAAAAAATTAAGATAACCAAATTTTCCAATCTTAAAAAATGACTTGATAAATTGGATTAAAATAATTTTTATATTCACATAAATCTTATCTATTGGTTTTGCAATGAATTTGGTTTTGGTTGATCTTATAATTTGTTGGATGTGAATCTAAATTTAAATTTTGAATTCTATTGAGGTTACTAAAGAACAATAAGCGGTTAAATTTGAACTTTGTTTAATCCTCTTTACTCTGTCATCTTACACTTTAAAAAATTAGCTCTCATAAATTATTAATTTTTATGTTTCATCTTAGAAAATTTAGCTCTTATAAATGTTACTTTTTAAATCAGTTGTGAGATACCCTGTGTAAAACTTTCATGGAGTCCACTATCCCTAGGGACACACCAAGGTTAGGTCATAGGCCTTGAACTTGCAACCTCCTACTTTCTGAAACGAGAGACAACCAGTTAAACTAGGTAAACTAGATCCAACTTATATCCAATGGATATAAGTTTTTTCTATAATCCAAACTTTATCGGTTCAGGAAATATCTTATAAAGAACACTTTCTTAGGGATATACATTTTCAATGAAGAGATTATATATTTATCACCAGTATCTTACGTGATGATGTGAAATGGATAGAGCAATTAATGAATAATATAATTTTAAAAAAATAACTCTTTAATTTGAACATCATAACATTATAAGGTGGATCATAAAAATCAATAAGTTATAGAAATCAAAATTTAATGTAATACCATACCCCAGATTAGGCGTGTTTTAGCTTGTTAATCCTATTTAACCTATTAATCTCGGAGATTACGGTTAGGGCTTCGAGGGAAGCCCAGTCGTGGCCCAATCCGAGCTCGTGAACTCAGTGATTCAGCTCGTTCAGCTGGAAGGGTATTTTTGTAATTTACCACTTTTAGTTATTATTTTATGAATATTGTTGATATGTGTATATTATTGGTAAATAATGTTCTCCTAAATAAAGGATTTGCATTTCTGATTTTAAAATGATTTTATTTTCAGAAAATGGTATTTAAAACCCGCCCGTCAAAACCCCGAAAGGGAATTTTAATTATTTTAAATAATTTCGGAAACGAGATAAATTCTGAAAAGGGTATTTGATGTTAGACCATTTTAAGAATGGTCTAGTTATTTCATTTCACTTCAAAATAAGATTTAAAAATTGGTTATTTTTACATTTTTTTATTTAAGTAATTATAGGTAAAATATGGTTTTTATTTAAATAAATGATTTTCAGTAAAAGTTAAATTCTGAAATTTTTATGGTGACCAAGGTTTTCAAAACCCAACCTATCTGTAAGGTTGGATCAAGTTTTTGAGTTTTTAAATTATTACTTTTAGTTTTAAAATCGGTTTTTATTAAAAACGGGGCTTATCTGCAATTTAGAAATTATTGGAGGGCTGATCTGCAACAGCAGAAAAACTGCCCACGGCATGCAGGCTCATGCACTGCCTGCTCGGCCCGATTTTCGGCGATGATGATTTCCCGTCGTCCCCTTCCATCAGCGGATTTCCCGGCCAAAAACCTATAAATTCAGGCCTTCCCCAATCGGTTTGAACTCTCAGCAAAAACTGCATCTTCTCTTCCCTCTCTGCTCTCTATGATTTCAGCCGAGACCCTGCTTAGGAAAGATTTTCAAAAATCTGGATTTCAACCCAAGAATTCAATTCAAGGTAACCACTGCATTCCCCTTTCAATTTCGATCGGTTTTGAATCAAGAAATTTTGATTTTGGCTCTGTTTTCAGTGAGAAAAATGATTTCAAAGTTTAAAGAAAATTCTAGGGTTCCTTATATCAGTGAGCTTCCAGTGCTAAGATCGGATGACTTACTGAGTTTCAAAGCTCCAAATCTCTCCCTATGGAAAGAGGACTCCCGGAGGAATCCATCGGACCGGTCAGATGTAAAAACCGAATCTAGAAAATCCCCCATTTTCAAATCCGTTTTTCATTGTTTCTGGCCGCTCACTGTTTGTTGCAGACAGTGAACGGGAGGAAGAAGAAGAGAAAAAAAAAATTGATATTATTGTTGCTTGTGATTTGTAATGTCAATTCCCATTGGAAAAAAAAATGAATAAATAATTGAATAAATAAATATTATTATTTTATTCAAAAAAAATTTATTAGTTTGTTAGATTATGTGATGTGATGATTAGTACCCCTTTTTGTTAATTAAAAATTGTACTAACCCTCTTCTCTTATTACTTATAGTGTAAATACTATTGTATCTGCTTCCAGGCCGACCCTATTGATCGGACACTGAGTGATTCACTTTCAGGCCGACACTATATAGTCGGGCACTGGGTGACCTCGAGGCCTAACTCAAAATGTCAGATCTGGTCCTATCCAGAAGACAACCGAGAAGTGACCCGAGAATCTAGACCTAACTCAATAAGTCAATCTGGTCAATGCCCAGAAGACAATATGAGTTTTGGACTGAGCCTTTTTTATTTATTATTATATTGTGGATTATGATAATTTAAAAATGATAGAAACCCAGTAGGAGACTCAATTCTATATACCTAGGATATTTTTGGAAAAACGTGAGATTTCAAAATACTACTCGTGTGTATGTATTTGATCTGTATATTGATTGTGCACTTGTGTGTTGTTTGAACAGAGACCGCGTAAACCACACATCACGATGAGGGAACTTAACTCTGCAGATTTTGTAAACAGGTTTTATGATGAGATAAGTATTGAGCAATGAGTGGTTTCAGTTTTGATGAACCCACCCATGTGCCTATACATGATGCACTGTGGTAAGAGTGCTGATGTTGATTGTAATATTACGATGTTGATCGTATGAGTATGTAAGACTGCTTCCACGTACCTGGGCTATTGAACCAATATCGGCCATATGAGAGATGGTTTATGTCTACTGGACCATAGGCGGACCAAGCTGTCGTCAGTTGCTGACTTGAGTGCGTCAGTATCGACTAAGTCAGAGCTGGAGATGTACTTGTAAGGATGTATTTTGAACGTGTCAGGACTTAATACTGGTCTCAGCGTAGTAGTCAGGCGTTACGGTGGATGATAGCAGTAATTGATGATGTTGATGATTTATATGAGATTATGCTTATTGTTATCAAGCATGGAACTGTTGCTAATCTGTTATTTTACTTAAACTGCATTGTTATATTTCTTTCACTGGGCTACTTAGCTCACACCACTCACCTTTCAGGCGATGAACCCGAGGAGGAGGACCCTCTTTATCAAGTTTAGGGTGGATAAGCTGAGGCGGTGTTTCGGGATTCCCCCTGAGGGAATACCCTTATATTTTCTTGTTGGTTCTTGGAACCGTTTACCTTTATCAAGTACCGAGTGTGATACTTAATTTGTCTAAATGTGATGTATTAAACTGCTATGCTTTCGTAATTACTTTTGTGGCATGATTTTGAATGATGAATCGATGGATGGACTTTATTTGATCATGAGATGTGTTAATGTCATTATTGTCTATTTTTATGGGGTAGGCATATGGTACATGTTTGAGTCCACATGATGGGATCATGTGTGACCTCTGGGCCTAACTGTTGATCCGGCCCAGTGAGAATGCTTGTGGTTTAGTTTATCTTTAAAAAAAAAAAAATCAGTCGCGTTCCAGGCCCACCCTTCAAGTCGGGGCGTGACATTTAAAGTCTAAAATTATACAATAAAAAAATCAGATAAAGCTTCAATTTTACACAGTTGACATTTTTATTATCTTCTATATATTTCAAAAGAACAGGACACTCCCTTGAGTTTTTCATAATTTAGGAAAAACTACGAAACACCCAGGTATTTTTAGTGCCTGAGCAAAAGAGTCCCCATATGAGGCTCAATTTAAGAGGAATCTAAGCCATTAAATTTATTATTTTTTCTATTTGAATCTAATCTTTAATATATTTGTTTAATACCTTTCCACAATTGATTTGTTTTCAATTTAAAAAATTAAAAAATTAAAACGATTTAATGAGTTCCACTTTTAATAGTGTTCTCATAAGTATAATAATATGTTTGACTATATAATTTTTTATCACAGGACAATCCCTTTTATCATGGGTTAAGCATCCGAGTTTAAACATGGCATCCACGCAGGTCTTTTGTCCCATTCGAAAAGTTTTTCAATTGATTTCATCTACTCTAAATTTTATGAACTATGGAACTGATTTTAAGTGAAAATAGTATAGTTTTGGACTTCAAAAATTGTACTTAAAGAATTAAGACGAAATGTCATTTTTCCTTAATTCTTTAGTTATAATTTTTGAAACTCAAAACTATATAATTTTTACTTAAAATTAGACATAGAGTTCATAAAATTGAGAGTAGATGAATTTTGATATCTTATTTGTAAAAATTGGTCGAGAAACGATTTCTTTTGAAAATCCATCTCCACATTCTATTAGTTTTTGAAAAAAATAGAACGATAAAATGTTAATTTTACCAGTTTTATTTTTTATAATATATTAATTTATTTAAAGGAATAAATTTATTGAAATACATTAGAGATCGTTAATATCATAATTTTAAAATAAAAATTTTATTTAAATTTTATATCTATTTAACTTAAGCAAATAAAATTAATAGTCATAAAAAGCTCTATTTCAAATGTATATTTTCTTTTGTTTAAATGTAATGGCTCTAAATATTCTATTAAAGTAATTTCTTATAAATTTTAACATCAACATTTTAAATTTTGTAAAGTTAACATTTTAAATTTTATAAACTTAATAAATCTTCTTCTTTCTTTTTTGAAATAAGGTAAGATTTATTCCAATAAATCTTCTTTTATTATCAAATAAAATCTAATTTAACTTAATTAGTTATGCCACCTTATCCCGTTCCTCCGTCCAGCGTACGCAGTGCTGCCCTTCTCTGTTATTTGCAGAGTAAGAGAGGGAACTATACGAAAGAGGAAAAAGCGAGGGAAATGTCTATCCTCCAGAAACCTAACCCTAGATTCCTTTCTCTCTTCCCTAACCCTAAGCCTAACCAAAACCCCATTCTCATCTATAATCCCTTCTTCTCCCCTTCGACAAATCCTCCTCCCAAGCCCCTTCGCCTCTCATTCTCCGTTGCCGCTGCAGCTTCTAATCCAACCCAAAATCCCGACCCCAATCCCAACCTTAAGTCCAAGTCGCGCCTCGAACGCCGTCCGAAATCTGGACGCCCTCAAGAAACCGGAGAAAATCCCGCAGAGGACTATCCCACGACGATCCCTCGGAAGCCAAGGCGCGGGCGGCGAAGTGAAGCAGTTGCTGTGGAGGACTTTGTCCGCGGCTCACTCGAGCGGACGTTTGCCTCTATTCGGCAGCAGAACTCTGGGATTTTGGATGAAAAAGACGAAATCTTGAAGAAGAAAATCGAAGAAGAGGAAGACGATGATGAAGAATCGGATGTTGAAGGAGAGGATGGCGTCAAAAGGAGAAAGGAGGTTGTTGAGGAGGAAGATGCTGATTGGCCTTTGGACGCGGATGTTGGGTGGGGAATCCGAGCATCGGAGTTTTTCGAGAAGTATCCAATCAAGAATGTGGTGGAGGACGGGATGGAGATTGATTGGGAAGGAGAGTTGGACGATGGCTGGGTGAAAGAGATTAACTGCTTGGAATGGGAGAGCTTTGCTTTTCATCCCAGCCCATTGATGGTACTCGTCTTTGAGCGATACAAAAGGTAGTATTTTTCTTTAATTTTCGTCTTACCTCTTCCTATTTTTCTTAAACAATAGAGTAAAGTCATCCTACTTAGTATTCTAATGAAATCACAAACCGAGCTATTTAGAAGGAGAGATGATAATTTTGGAAATATGGTATTTCTAACACACTCCATATCGGAATTTTATTGTTCTGTTTTCACTGAGCCATGTGAGGTATGAACCTTATCCATTTCTTTCATTTCCACCATATATTATGCAGGGCTGCTGATAACTGGAAGCTTTTGAAAGAGCTAGAGAAGGCAACCAAGGTCTATTGGAATGCAAAAGACCGATTGCCTCCACGGGTATGAGAATTTTATGCTGTTTTCAGTCATGATGAGTAGAATGTTGATGACTGCATTTTGTTTCTGATAAATTAGTAGAATGTTTTGAAATTTGGTTGTAACATTATATTTTTATTTTCACAGTTGACATAATATAGCCCTTCAAAAAGTTTAACATAATATCGTGTATTATACAGACAGTTAAGATTGATATCAACATCGAGACAGATTTGGCTTATGCCCTTAAAGCCAAAGATTGCCCACAACTGCTGTTTCTTCGAGGAAATAAAATTTTGTATCGGGAAAAAGGTACATCTTTTTGGCAAGTAGAAAGTATTTCCCAAGTGATCATTTTCTAAACCTCATCCTGTTAAGCTTCCCTTTAATTGATAAAGACAACTTTGAGTGTGCAGAGGTTCGAACAGCAGATGAGTTGGTGCAGATGATTGCATATTTCTACTACAATGCAAAGAAACCTTCATGGATTGATGATGCAGCTCTAGCTCCTCCATATTAAGCACTTTCAACAGGATATATGTATAACTATATTCTCTCAATCTCTAGTGCGTTTACTGGATATATGTAGAAGTACCTTTTCTCACTCTTTAGAAGCCAGGAACTTTGGATGAGTTGTGTTGAATTCGTGTGAATTTTCATCCTCATTTTTCTTTTTTTATGACGAAGAAGTCCTAGACACTCAGACCCTCGCAACCCACGGGCATCGGATTACTATAGAACTCGAACCTGGGACCTCTGGTTCCTGAGCGAGAGTGTCCTCATTTCAATAAAATGAAAGTGCCCTTAATATAAAAGAAGGATAATTTTCTGATTCCTTAAAGCAATGCCTGTGATATGACCTCATGCTGCAGTAGCAAAGCTGTCTTAAATATTAGACTATAAACTGTGGACGGTAGACCACTTGGATGAGCAAGATTTCATCATAAACATTTTTTTGAGGCCAGCCACGAAAATTTGATAGTTTAAAATAGTTAAATTTTCAAGGATCAGAATTAGAAGTCCAGTATCATTCGATGGGGTGAAACTTGCTTCTATCCATATAGTCTCTGTCTCAACGTCAAGTGGTTTCACTAAAAGTTTCCCTTGGACCTTTTCCCCAAAATAGCAACAAAAAAGACGAGTCTCACCCAGTTTCTTTCTAAGTTCTTTCCTTTTCCCCCATTTTGCTGTGGTGTAGGTGATCTTGCCTCGGCTGCAGGTTGCTTGCATATGCAAGCTTCATGCATGTATGTCCTGTCACGACTCCACGCACCCTTTGGATAATTTCTTCCTGATCACTTCATTAATTCCCATCATCCATTGGGAGCTTTTGTTATCTTTCTCTTCACCTCTGCCCTACACTGCTGTCAAGGCTTGTCCACCCAAGTTGCTCTTGTATCTTCCTGAATTTGTCTATGTTTACCCCCCAAACTGACTTCGATATGTGAAACAATTTAATTTCTACATGTTCTCATTTCTCTTGTGCTGTTTTTAGTTATTCTTTTTCAATTCTAGCTTGTAAATTACTATTTTGATATGAATATGATAGTCATTTGAATGCAGGTGGAAGTTAAATTTCTTCAATCTTGAAACAAAGGGTGATTAGAATTGCATCCATTTTTCAACTTTGAACCGGACCACACGAGGAACTGAATGTGTGCATGTGGGATTCTTTGGAAGACATTGTCCCGATCAAACAACAGTTTGTTGCTCCTTCAGTTGCTGCTACCATAAACACAAGATGATAGCTGATTTTTTGCATGCCACTGCCAGAAGGTAAAAAGGATCGTTGATTTGGTTCATGTCTTATCGGCATAGAGAAGTTCCACTATCTGTCTCAGATCTTTATGAGATTTCAAGTGAGAGTTGAAAATCTTCCATGAAAAAAAAAAAAAAGCCTGTACAGAAGGGGAAGCTTTTGTCAGTTGAGATGGCTGCGATTTAGAATGGGATGTACCATGTAAAACCAGTAGTTGTAATTTTGAGTAAATATGTTTATGTTTATTTGTAAAATTTATTTCTTCAAGAACTCCTGATTTCATTTGCTAAGAGTGAACGGATCCAAGAAAACTCCTAATTATATTTCAAAGTCAAAATTTTATTTTATTTTTAATTCAGAATTATGTATTTTTTTAAAAAAAACTCAATAATTTAGACTGTTTCCAAATCACTTTTAAAACTTATTTTAATTAGATAACAAAGGCTTAATTTTCTTTCAATATTAAAAAAAATCCATATCAAAGTGTTTCTCCATACCTATTTATCCAAATAAAAAATTTAGACAAATAATTGAAATCTACGTTCAAATAAGTAAAATTAAATCTACTCGTACAAAAATAGAAAGAAAATTTTTTTAGATCTAGTCGCACAAAAATAAAATAAATGGGTTTATGTGGTAGTCCTGGAGAGAGAAGAGAAGAGAGACGACAAATCGTCAGGCTTGTTAAGTCTGGCGGATACCAACGGATTTCAAATCAAAGCATGAACCTGGCCCATCTGACAATTTTTTTTGTCCAAGCCCATCGTTTCAGGTCGGATTCAGACTCGATTCAAACAAATGAACACCACTAATTGAATCTTCCTCTACATGCAAAGGTCTAAAAGCTTATGTAATACTTGCTTTCTTCACTATAAAATATTGCAGCTCTCTGAATATACAGAAACTGCAAAGTTTTTTTCCCATAAATGGATAAGTACTATTAAAACTTTAATAACTTGCGTTTAAACTTTTTAAAAATTACATCAAACGTAAGATTTAATTCAAAAAAAGGTTGAAACTTTTTTTAATTAAAAAATAAGGATAAGCCTGTATGTTGATATTTGCATCCTATGGCTCCACATATGTGGGTATGATGCAAAGAGGGTTGTATCAATGGGAGTTTTATAAAGTGTCATTCCTATTTGATGATGAAGTTTTCAGTACTTATCATAATTTATCTAATGTACCATATTTTGTAGGGGCCATCACTTGTATAGTTAGAAGTCTCATTCGAGAGTCTCGCTAAATAAATCTCTCTAATTTAATTTAATAAAACTAATTGAAAATAAAAAAATTATAATTTTTACCAAGATTGTAGTAATCTCTGTTAACAAAAACACAGTGCGCACATCAATTTCCTTAATTTTTTTTAGACGGAGAATTTTAAGACTCCCAAGCGTTTAATAAAACTTCAATTCATCGAGTTACTGAGTCGCGTGCGCGGAGACTCGGAGAGCCCCACCCTGGTCACATTCTTTTATACACAGAAAAACTTTTTACCTTTTTTAACTTTCAACGGTGAAAAGATGTAAATTTTCTCCCTTTTTATTTTCTTTTTGGATAGAGCTTTTATACTTTTTACAGTATCTGAAAAATATAAAATCGTCAAATACTTTTCAACAAATGTATGTTACTTTGGTAGTTTGGTTATAATAAAAATAATATATTTTTGACAAAATATTTAATAGTCATCAACTCTTAATGTATTAAAACAATGTCCTAAATTATGGTAAAATTAAAATTAAAACAAAAAATAATTTTAATCCATTCATTCTAAAATAATAAAAAATTAATTTAACTCAAAGACATTATATTATATCATGTCATTTCATTGAAGGATACACTCCATTGATATTACTTAGTCATAAAATTCTCGTAACTCAAGTCAAATTATACACAATTTGTTAATAAGTTGAGATATGTTAGTCTTATGAAATTAATGATATTGTTATTTATGTAGGAATTTATGAGAAGTTTTTCTCATGAAACATCTAGAACAATAGATTTAAACTAAAGAAAATAAATAATAGAAATAGCGCTTTTTTGTTAACCATTCATTTTATTTGCCTTAATAAAATGAATTACAAAATTTAAATAGAATTTTTATTTTAAAATTACAAGATTGGCAATCTATATTCTATAGTACATTTCAATAGAGTTATATTTTTTATAAATTAATTAAAAATAAACTATGTTTATTTGTGACTCAATTATGTCATATTAGAGTTTTCGTTTCATTGACTCTTTATTGATTTATTCTAATAAATATAAAAAATAAACATAATTATAAATTAAATGAATAAGAGAAACTTCCAGATATAATTCTCATGTGGTTGGAAATAATCTCCATGAGTTTGGAGAGGAGTAAACATCAATGTATTCCACTTGGAGAGGAGTAAACATCAATCTATTCCACAATACAAGGCCACGTCATTTTAGTTAGATTATAAAAAATTTAAAATTAGTGAGATACATGATAATAAGAATTTAAATTTATTTAATAGATAATTATATCTATCTTAAGGACAGTTAATATCACCTGTAGAGATTTTACATTGAGTTTTTCACAGTTTTCTACACATAAATTCAAAAATATATATATAAATATAAAATATATAAAATTTTACTATTAATTAATTACTCATAAAATATACTAGCAGCCGTACGAATTAGCAGATGAATTTTATGATTCTTGATTCAAAATATAGATTTAAAATTTAATTTTTAAATAATATCTCGCTGTCTAACGAGAAATAATTTGGAGGAAAGAAAGTGTAATAAAGAATATTTTCATGGATTCTTTATTTAATTCCAGTGGACCTTTTGGTATACCCGACAAGTCCATTCCATGACAAGAACAAGACAAAAGACTTGATTTCTCTTTCCTCCCATCAATCCAACAAGGATTTGTCGGATTCCGTGGCTTTCTCCTCACCCAAAGCTTTCAAAATCCTTTCACACTCACAAAAATAATTCACTCCACTCACTTCTAAAAATATTTTTTTTTAAGGCCCAAAGGAACTTCGAGCCCACTTTGTCGATGGTCATATTATTAAGGTGTGTTTAAATAAAAATATCTTTCTCGAGTCAAATATTTTAAGGTTACCTATCCTAATATTCTTTTAAGAGACATAAATTTTAAGAAATTTCTCACTTTGTTCTTCATTTATTCATATAAATTGGTTCACTTTTCAGTAAATCAGTTCACTGATCGATGCACAATTTTCAAGTGAATCAGTTCACTCATCAATGCATCAAGTAGATGAACCGATTCAATAGAAAGTGAACCGATTTCTGCTGATGGATAGAGGACAAAGTGAGAAATTCGAAAAATCTATAACTTCTAAAAGAGTTTTCTCATGTTAGGATAACCACCCATATTTTAATTGTATTTTTAAATTTAATTTAAAAATTCCTTTAAATTTATTGACTTGTATACTTCAAAATTTTATCAACTCAAATTAATTTTAAAAAAAATACTTGAATTCTCTTCAAAATTTTAAATTATAAACAAAATATTTCAATTTTTGTTTGACTCAATTTATTTGTTTTAATTTAAAGATGGTTGGTATGATGGTCAAGAAACTTTCTTCATTAAGAGAGATGTTAAGTTTGATTCATGTTGGAACTTCTCCAAATTATTTCCAATAATATTACCTCATCGATTTAACTAATGTGTGAATTGAGAAATTTATATATACTGACAAAATTAGTTTCATTTTTAATATAAGTGGAGATATCTATGTTCCACAAAAAATTCTACCGTGCTATCAATATAAAATCTATGATCATTTTTTATATTGTGATCTTTTTTTTGGAATTTTACATGTGGAAAACTGTAGGAAATCTAGCGCAACCTCGTGTACTCTAAGTGCAGTGAATATCACTTTTACACTGAATTTCCCACGGTTTTTTATTTTATATTGTGATCTTTCCATCCATGTTTCTCCAGGATAATATTTTTATAGGCTTAACTTAGATAATAAGTTGATTCTCATTTAATTTATTAAATAAAATAAATAGAATAATACTCCGGCAATACCTTAATAAAACTTTAAAGCTTATTTTATAGTAAATCTATAAAATGTTGGGGAGAGGGATTTTTCTACTTGGGATTTATTTCTTTCATAAATTTAACTCATTTGATATATCCTTTTCCTAGTTAGATTAGATGTATTTAATAACAATTTTATCAATTAAATTCTAATAACTTTATATTTATTTTCAGAAAAATCCATCAAACTGGTTTAATATTATATAATAATTTATACTTATCCATCATTGTTGCTATTTCCAAAAGATAAGAGTCTCTGCTCCTAATTCCTAACATGTCCATAACACCGCTTTTAAATTGATCCAACCGACACCGACCAACATTATTTTTTACTTCATTCATAGAAATAACAACAGCGACAAAATAAAAATCTAAAAATAAGTCAAAATTAAATTATAACACCAGATTTTCCTAAAAATCCTTCAATATAAAATGAAAATCAAAGAATGAATTTTAAAGGGTATCCATTAAGAAAGTATAATATATTTTTTCACATATTGTGCTTAAATTTAAAGTGAAAATAAAGTTATTTCTTCTTTTTTAATAGAAGAAAATATTCAATCACAGAAAGTCATCTAATATAATGATCAGAAATGGACATTTTAAACTCCAGGGCATGTAATAAAAGAACTAATTATAATAAAATTAAATTATAACCTCGTATTTCTTCATCATTCATTAATCAACTTTAAAATTTTAAAATGTGAAGATTTTTCAAATGAAGAGTAAAAATGTACCACATCATTTCTTAAGAAAATTCGTTGTGAAAGGATTTCTGAAAATATTTAAAATAAAGGAAAAATGAACTTTCTTCATCGAAAAGTTAAAACTCTTCTAATATTGATTTTTCAAAGATAATATACATACATTCACTCATTATAATTTCATGAGATAAAATAATTAAAATTTTATTATCAAATTCAAAATCTCATCTATTTTAGAATGATTTTTTAAATTCTAAGTCTCATTATTTTATTTTATTATAATCTATTTAGCATTTTTTTTAAACAGAGAATAAATTATCGTTCAGGAAAGAAAGAAAGAAAGAGAGAAAAAAAAATACAAACAAAGCAAGAATCAACAACAACTACTGTCTAAAAAAACTCCAAGATGAAGAAGCCGCTTGCTGCCTGAATAAGAAATGTGCCCTGAATAGCCCCGTCAAAATATTTTTTTCCCAAAAAATCTGCTATCCATAATCTATTTAGTTAGTCACTCTATTCATTGTCATATCTTTTTCTTTTTTATCTTTCTTCCTTCTTAATACTTGCAAGTTGCAACTTAAACCTCTTCAATTCATAGAGGTTAGTACGACGGTACGTAAAGTGAAATTTTAAATTCGATTCATGTGCAACTTTTTTTTGTCACTTTTCATAAGGTTACACTCTATTTACCGTATCAGAATGTGTGAATTAAAAAATTTACATATGCTCATGATATTATTCTTATCTCTAATATGAATAAAGATATTTTTATTACAAAATTATAAATTTCTTTATTAAAAATTAAAAATTAAAATTACAAAATTAAGAAAAATTAAGTCCAGCAATCCTCTCATAGATATTTTATGTTTAGCGACATAGGTTTTATCGAATTCTCAATTTTACTCTTCCACTCTCGTACCGAAAAGAAAGAATGTTAAAAAATTATGAACAATACAAATCGGCTCTCCAAAATTCATGAACAGTGCAAATCAGCTCACCAAAATTGCAAATCGACTCGTCAAAAATTCATGAACAATGCAAATCAGCTTACCAAAATGCCAAATCGACTCGGCGAACTTCACATGAACAGTAAAAATCAGCATGTCGAATTTTTAAGGTTCAGTGGAAAAATAAAATCAAGAATATAGTAGACACAAAATAGCTATTAGAAAGATTGTTTGCCAAAAATTAAATAATCATCAAATCTTACTTCCTCACTTTTCTTATTATTTTTACATAATCCTCATAAGAAACATAATACATTAAAACATGGCTCAGCATTTATACACCCGGATTTTCTGCCTCTACACACCCATTTCCTGGTATGGGTGGCTAATTACCACGATACCCCTGCGTTTCCATTCGTTCGAACGAATGCCCAGTTCATTTTGGCATTCGTTCGAATGAATACATGCATTACCCTTTAATTTCGATTCGTTCGAACGAATGTCCCGTATAAATTTAATTCATTCGAATGAAACGATTGAACAGTAATGCACGTTTCTGTTCATCCATTCATTCAAATGAACCAATGGAATGAATTAACAGTAACACGCGTTACTGTTCACTCGATTCATTCGAATGAATTGATTTTCTTTAAAATTTTAAAATTATTTTTTAAACATTGTGTATTTTTAAAATTTCTCAAATTAAATATCCGGACTAATTCTGATAATCTGATAAAAATACTTTAACACTTTAAGGTTTTTTGACATTTCTAGATATTTAAAACACAGTATTTTACAAATAAGGGTATCCGTAGGCTGTGTCGAAAATAAATTCAGGAGTGTCAAAAGACTTTGAAGTCTTAAACTATTTTTATCAGGTTATCGTAATTAGTCCGGATATTCAATTTGAGAAATTTTGAAAATACACAGTGCTTAAAAAATAACTTTAAAGTTTTAAAGGAGATTTTATTATTTAATACACTATGCATTATTGTAGCATATGGAAGATAGACCATTATTTTTTAAGCACCGTGTATTTTCAAAATTTCTTAAATTGAATATCCGGACTAATTACGATAACTTGATAAAAATACTTTAAGACTTCAAGGTCTCTTGACACTCCGAAATGTGTTTTCGGCACAGTCTAGGGATATAATTATTTATAAAACATTTTGTTTTAAGTATTTGAGAGTGTCAAAAGACCTTAAAGTCTTTAAGTATTTTTATCAGATTATCATAATTAGTCTGGATATTTAATTTGAGAAATTTTAAAAATACACAGTGCTTAAAAAATAACTTTAAAATTTTAAAGAAAATTAATTCATTCAAATGAATCGAGTGAACATTACCTGTGTTACTGTTCACTCAATTCATTCCATCAGTTCATTCGAATGAAGACTGTTCACTCGATTCATTTGAATGAATTAAATTTATACAGAGTATTCTTTCAAACGAATCAAAATTAAAAGGTATATATATATTCATTCGAACGAATCTAAAACTCGATATTCGTCCCAATGAATGAAGTTGTGGAGATATCAATTAACCATCTAATTCTCTGAAAATAAATATACAGAGGAAGAAAATGTGAGTGTGTGAATCTCGCGCCTAAAACATTAATAGTCAAAACAAAACGTTGAAGGAGTGGCAGTCCTGTTCATTCATGGCAGGGCTTCATTCCCACTGTTCTTCAAAATATAGACTGATCCCTTTTTACATTTTTTTCCTTTTTTAATTTAAAAATTCAATTATTGGAAAGTGTACGGTAGTGATTGCTGCGTAAATGAACAGGTGTAAGGTGGATAAGGAGCAAAGTTTGTACTGAGTGCCTTCTTCCCCTTACACTTGGATTGGAGATCTGAGTGCGGTCAATTTACTCACCTACCTTTCGAGATTTGCCGATTCGACTCAGACACGAGCGTGACGAGTTTATTGAAGTGGTGAATTTTTTTTTCTGTCGATTTCTTTAAAAAAGTCAATTTTGAAAATACGTGAAATTGTGTTTAATTTAATTTTTTAATCCTTCAATCCAATCTAATTCTCCTATTTTTTATATTAAATTATCGAATAACTTTAGTCTGTTCTAAAGATAGTAAACTCATTTATTGAAATTTTAATAGTTTATCACATAAATTAAAAAAATAAATAAATCCCTTCTTACCTTAATTTTATTGTAATTTTTTTAATTTTTTTTAAAGTATTTCCCATGCAACCAGCTGGTAAAACGCGTCTCTCTCGTTCAGACCTCAGACAGTAGACCTCAGACAGTGACCGTTGTACCCTGTCAAGTTTTACACTCGTGACAAGAAACTCTTCACCTTCACTCTCCTCCCTACAGTGCTCACTACTCTGTCCATTTATCTAATCTGCAAACTCCTCCTTCTTCTTCATCATCATCGTCTTCATCTCTCTCCCCCACCCCCACAAAGTTCAGTTCACACAACAACTATGTCTTTCCTCTGCTTCTTCTTCTTCTTTCTGACCTTGCTCTTATCCTACGCACCCTTCTCTGTATCCTACACTGTTTCCCCTTTTTACCATCGTCGTTTACTTCACCAACCCTTCTTTCCTTTAGAAAATTCTCCTCCTTCTGAACCTCCATTATCTCCTCTTTCTCATCCATTCCCCAAATTCCCTTTGTCCACAAATGCTCCTCCCTTCTTCCCATTCTACCTCTCCTCTCCTCCCCCTCCTCGTGGGGCTGCCTCCACCCTCGCCACCTTCCCTGCCAATATCTCCTCCCTCATCCTCCCAAACACCCCCTCTTCTAAACTCAAGACTCCAAAGATTGTTATTGCTGTTGTCCTCCCCCTTCTTGCACTCTCCATCCTTGCTGTATTCGCCTTTTTCCTCTACCGCCGCCGCCGGCACGGTTTTATCGAGAAGACCACTCCGTCCGACGGCCACCGCCTCTTCCCTGCAGATGCCCCGTCGTCATCAGATAGGCACAAGGCCAGTGTCTCTGGCACCGAGTCCGACTTCCTCTATTTGGGTGGCGCCGAGAGCTCACGGAGAATTGATGGAGAGGTTCACTCGGGTATACCCACTGGACAGAATTCTCCATACCGGAAATTGGGTTCCCCTGAGCTCCACCCTCTCCCCCCTCTGCCACGGCAATTCCACAAGAATCGTGGTAATGCCACTGGACTTGGTTCAGATGAAGACGAAGAGGAGTTCTTCTCTCCCAGAGGCTCTTCAGGCGGAAAGGAGTCTGTAAGGACATTACAGCTTGAGACTGTGAAAGCAGCAGCAGCCACAGCAGCTGCTGCTGCAGAGAAATGCAGCAACCGGAGCTGGAATTCAGGTAGTCCTTCCTGCCAATCTTCGAAATCAGCATCGCCAATTCCTTCATCACATTCCAATTCGAATGGAGCTTCCCCTTCTGCTAGCTTTAGTTCAAGTGTACAGAAAATTAAACCTCCCAATTTGGCTATCCCTATGCCATCATTGCACTTGAACAGTCCCTCGCCTTCAGCTAGCTTTAGTTCCAGTGTTCCCAGAATCAAATCTCCGGACTCATCATCCATTAGTCAATCAACACGCTCCAAAAGCCCTTCGCCACCTGCAGGGATTAGTCCGGAAAGACCTGAAACCAAATTCCCAAAATCACTGACCAATTTGGTTGGGAGTGAAATTGCAGGGTTCATGCAGCCTGCCTGGCTTCAGCATCCGCAGTCCATGATTCCATCACCTCCAGATAGAAAATCCCCTTCACCACCAGAACCTTGTTTGCCATGGGAGAAAGAATTGGATAAAAACACAGTTCCAGTAGAAAGAATTCCATGTGTTCCCGCTGTACATGAGCAGCCTCAGGCAGAAAATGTGAATTTCTTGAAGCACTTACATCACAATCCACCTCCACCACCACCACCTCCACCACCACCAGGGTTTTGGGACAGACTTTTTCCTCCATTGGCAACTGATCCGCCTATGTTGGAACATCCTGCTCATGTTAGTCCTTCCATAACCGTTGAACTGAAGAACCCGATGTCAATTTCTCCTTCTGAATTGCTGGAGAATTCAAATGCTGTAGAGAGCAATAGCGATCATACTCGACCAAAGCTTAAGCCTTTGCATTGGGACAAGGTCCGTGCAAGCTCTGATAGGGCGATGGTGTGGGATCATTTGAAAACGAGTTCTTTCCAGTATGTGCATGTGTGCGTGTGTTTTTTGAATTAATGAATTCTATCTTGTTGGTTCCATTGGGTTTCGAGGATAGTGAGAATAAATTGAAATGGATGGCATGAACCTGGGCCTGGCCTAGGCTTAGAAACATCCCACCTATTCCATTCTACTCACTATGCTTTGAAATCAAACATGGCTCGTTGTGTTTTTAAATTATATATATTGGTCATTTCTGCTTCTTCTAAAGTTGTAATTAGTTATAGAATGGATTGATTGTAGATTGAATGAGGAAATGATTGAGACATTGTTTATCTGCAATGCCACAAACTCTGTTCCAAAAGAGGTAACCAATCGACCTGTTCTCCCTTGGGCAAATCAAGAGAATAGAGTGCTTGATCCAAAGAAGTCTCAGAACGTTGCAATTCTGCTGAGGGCATTGAATGTGACTAAAGAGGAAGTCTGCGAGGGACTTTTAGAAGGTGAGAGGGTGGTGTTAACATCTGCTGCACTTATGCTTCAGTTTCTTGCTTTCTGAGAAGTGTGTCTATCAGTCTATCCCTTAGAATGATTTGTAGTTGCTCAATAGCAGTTAATTGACAGTGCATCTATGCTTTTGTTAAATGAAAAATTGATTGTTGCCACCTTGTTCATGTGAAAGCTATGTTTTTTTTTTTGAGTTTCATGTCAAAAAGCCATGGTTGGTTACTGTTAATTGTTGCAACCATAAAGGTTGTGAGTTCAAACCGTATGAGTGTTAGATATGCCGTTGGCTGATAGAAACAATTTGCTAAATCCAATAATGAGTGCGGACCTCAAATTAATGGGATAAATGGCTTTTTGATGGCGGACAATAGGGATGCTAGAGACATTTTCTTTTATCCAAGCATGGCACTGCTACTTTTTTCTGCATTTATTTTATTTACTTCCTTTCAACCCATGTTTCTTTTCTTCTTCCCCTAAGAATTTAACTTGGCTTCTGTTGCAAGCAGGCAATACTGATACCTTGGGCACTGAGCTTTTGGAAACTCTTCTGAAAATGGCTCCAACCAAAGAGGAAGAGCTTAAACTAAAAGAGTACAAGGATGATTCACCCTTCAAGCTTGGACCTGCTGAGAAATTTCTCAAGGCTGTTCTTGATATACCTTTTGCATTTAAGAGAGTTGATGCGATGCTTTACATAGCAAATTTTGATTCAGAGGTCAATTATCTCAAAAAGTCATTTGAAACCCTTGAGGTAAATTTAATCTGGACTATGCTTCCACCTAGTAAAGCTTATCTAGATGTAAGAGTTATTTTGATATGCCTGAAGCATTATTTAGCGTGGATTGTCCCTATTTCTTTATCTGCTATTGCACTTATCAGCCATGGGCAGAAACATCTCCTTCTTATCCAGATCATGTTCTCTCATTTTGTCTACAAACTGTATGGTTATGTGAGTATGTGTGTCCATTTATCACTAAAAGAAGTCTCCATTTGCATTATCTGACTTGATGCCTTTCGTGCTTCTTGTGTGATTTGTGTATAGGCCAGTTTGAACATGCAGACACACATTGATGCAACTAATTGTTCCAATCATAAGCTCCATTGTTGCCCCAAGCACATCATCATATGTACACCGATCTTCATTCACCATCAATTAAGTGAAGATCCAAGTGGGCCATGCCATAGGGCAGTCCAAATATGGATCGGTTGTCCTATGTACAAGTGCATTTCACACCCTTCGCTATTTTATTGCAATAGCATACTTTTACTTGGAGACTATATCTATTAGTTTTATTTCTTTACAATTTGACTTCCTTTTAGAGAGCTTAAGGGTTATGAGTACTCAAATTGCCAGGATGCAAGGCATTGATTAAAAGGTCGATATCTAATTGGAAGGTTAGCCTTTGAACTGGATTTAGATTTGGCTTTTAGCATTTTATGTCTAGTGAGACAGAGATCTTTGCTATTATTTTCTTTGAAATTTTCATTAAGAAAAGTCTTATTGGTGATCTTGTTGATGCATGTGGGTCTTATTTCCACACTACGGACTGAAGGATCAAAGCTTTCTTTAGGCTTTAGAGTTTAGATCTTACTCTTGTGTGCTTCCCTCATCACTATCCTCTATACTCGGTGGCTATTTGGCAATGGTATATTGCAGTTGAGTTGTTTGAGAACTTGAGAACATTCTAAATTCTCTCTCTTTCTCTGAGTTGATTCAATCTTTTATCCTTGAATTGTGAAGGCCATAGATAGATAAATCCAACATATTATCTTCTTCTGTTGAATTGGAATTGAGATCTTTTTTTTTTTTTTCAAAGAAAATTGTGAGTAGTTTCACGCAATGAGTCATTTGGGGCTTGTCTCAGATCCTTGCTTGCATTGGATTTCATCACACATTCACACAGACAAGGCAGGATTGTATCAATTGCCATCTGTAAATCCCTCAAATTCCACCACATTCAGGTTTAATTTCAGCCAGCTTACTTTCCAATGAGTTTCGAAAGGGGCTAAGCGACAACAGAAGGTCCATTGGCTGGATTTGGGTCCTGTATTTTGGGCAACATAAGGTGTATTCCATTTTACTCTCAGCTTCCAAGCAGGTGCTATAATTAATTAAAATGTTATTTAGTTACCTGTAAAGATGCATTTTGGGTGTTCGATTCTCTTGGCTACCATGTCTTGTTGTGCCTGTGCCATAAATGGAGAAACAACCATGCGTTATGCCCATCAAAAAAGTTGTCAAAATAACTAGGAGTACATTACTTCTCGTGCTAATAAAATTCAAGAATAGAAATATATCAAATTTTCTTACCCTGTAAATCTGTTGGTCTACCCTGTCTGTGTACATGCAGAAACACCAGCACTACTAGACATGCATAAGAGGTCAATGTGAGCATGGCTACAGCTAGCCCCAGAATCCTGGAATGAGACTTTCCAAAACAAATTTTGAGAAGTAAACGTTGCTTTGTTATACCATGAAATATTGTGCTAGCATTTGGCTTAATTTACAGACTGGTTTGGTGAAGAAATACCAATAATTTAGGGTTTTCTCTTTTTGTCAGTTCATCATTTGTAACATTTCATGTGGAGTTTGTGCCACTTACATGGTCTAGGGATGGTACTTTTAATGTTGATGGGAAGTTGGACTTCGAATTTAATTGTGGAGGGATGTCTACCTTCCCAGTTGTGCCTCTCACTCTATTCTTCCTTTCTCAGGCAGCCTGTGAAGAACTTAGATCTAGCAGGATGTTTTTGAAACTTCTAGAAGCTGTTCTCAAGACTGGAAATCGAATGAATGTTGGAACCAACCGTGGTGATGCAGAGGCCTTCAAGCTAGATACCCTCCTCAAGCTAGTTGACATTAAAGGCACTGACGGAAGGACCACCCTCTTGCATTTTGTTGTCCAAGAGATAACAAGATATGAAGGCTCCCTTCTCTCTGGCACCAACCAGTTCCCTACGTACACAAAAAACCATCAGTCTGATGTCAGGGATGATGTTGAATTCAGAAAGCGTGGATTGCAAGTTGTTGCTGGCCTCAGTGGAGAGCTCAGCAATGTAAAGAAGGCTGCAGCAATGGACTCAGATGTGCTTAGCAGCTACGTCTCAAAACTCGCAGGAGGGATCGGGAAAATTGCTGAAGTTGTGAGATTGAATGACACAGCAAGTTTGAAGGACAGCAACAAATTTTTTTCCCAGGCAATGAATGAGTTCTTGAAGAAAGCTGAGGAGCAGATTATAAAGATTCAATCTCTGGAGAGTGTCACTCACACTCTAGTGAGGGAGATAACAGAATATTTCCATGGGAACTCAGCAAAGGAGGAAGCTCACCCATTTCGTATTTTCATGGTGGTGAGAGATTTTCTTTCTACACTCGATCAGGTCTGCAAGGAAGTTGGAAAGATCAATAAGCGTACAATTATCAGTTCAGCACGTCAATTCCCAGCTATAGCAAATCCATTTCTACCACCAGTTTTCCCTATACTTAATGTGCGGCAACCAGATAGCTCTGATGATGATAACAGCTCGTTGTCGCCTTAGTGGGAATCTTCAGCCAAATTCAGGTAGATCCACTGATGTTAATTAAATGTCTGTATTTACAGAAATCCTTGTATAAGATTTTAAAATAACTTCAGTCTACATATACATACAGAGTAGGACTAGTATTATAGCATAGAGCTCTTGATTTCTTGAATTTTTCACGTAAATCTTGCTCTTCTGAACAGAAGTCTATCATCACAAGTCTCAGACCAATTCAGACCGATGAACATTAAATACAGACTCTAATTTTGGGTTTTGTTCTCCTTCTACCTAAATTCAACCAGATGCTTATGATGTTTGGCTGAATTTGGAGGAATTATTCACTTCCAAATCCCTACACAGTAACAGCGTATATATCTCGCTGATTGCACACTAATGATGTGATGGTGATCCTGCAACAGTGCAGGAGACATCCAAAATATGCTGGAAAATAAATTTGAAGCCAGAGATGACGTGGGGTGAAATTGTTGGGGCTGCGAACAAGGTTCACATTGGAAGTGTAGAGGGGGAGATCTAGAGATTTATAAAGGACTTGGTCACTTTATCTAACAGGCTAATCTTTTGGACTGCATATTTAGGTCATAATAAGTGGTATTAGAGCTAGGTCTCAGGCTAAGTGTAGATGGAGATTTAGGGATTTATAAAAGACTTTGGTAACTCTACCTAATAGGTTAGTTTTTTGAGATCGAAATCCAGTCCTAACAAGTGTTATCATACATAAGTCTCAGGCTACCTCATGTGGACTCAGGAGATCCTCTAGGCAGACCGGATGGTTGGTCTCGTTCGAGGGATGATTATTGGGGCAATGAACGAGTCCCACATTGAAAATATAGAAGGAGATCTAGAGATTTATAAAGGACTTGAATCGTTTTAAGGCTGGATAACCAAGTCCTAACAGAAATTTCAATAATTCTTTATAATTGGATGATAATCATCTCATTTTTAAGTTTCCAATCACATCATGTACAGTGGGTTTCTCTAGAGTTTCAAGTTGAGCTCCCTTGTGTCCGTAGACTTGGATTTGTCAAAAAGAACTATGTTTGAATATGGTGGTTATCAAAATTCTTCTTGATCTAATGACTTTGTATGATTTTTAATGATTATAAAGTGGAGTCGGTCTATGTACTCATCATTAAATAGCTGAAGGTTATGAAATCAAACTCTTTTTTAAATTGGGTTCAATTGATTATTCATTGAGCCAAATATCATACTCAAATAATATCTCTATCTTTCACTGTTAAACTGAAAAAAAAAAAAAAAAAGCCCCTCATGTCTCTAGCTCTTGTTTTATGGCTCTTAAATTAACAGTGAATGCCGAATGTTTTTGAGATTGATTTAAATTCAACGGTGAATATTTATCAGATGGATGCTGCATAGGAGTATATGATTTTTCTTGGATCAAATAACTATTGTATTGTAAAGATAGAGACATAGAGCCACTTAAATTTGGAATGAGAAGAATAAAGCTTATAAATCGATTTAAACAATACCACACAAGGGGTTACATCTTATGTGATTAAAAAATGTCGGGGTGACTCTTTTTTTTTGAAATGGTTTATATATTAATAGATAAAGAGACACCAGAGGTGTAAATATATAGGAAGAAAGATAAAAGTAAAAATCATAAAGAACAAGAAAAGAAACGAAACATAAAAGCGCGCAGGCTGGGGGTGACTCTTGTAATAGTGAACCATTGTTCAATGGCCACTGAGGGTTGCATTTATGAATGAAGTCTCTAAAAAAATCATAGAAATGGAAAAACAATTTTAATATAAAATTTAAAAATAAAGTAAAAAATAATAAACATAAATTACAAACATCAAAATTATAATACATCATCGACTTAAATCATAGTATGAATTGATTAATATCAATTATTATTTAACCATCTATAATCAAAATTCGTTCACAAATTATGCGAATACATCTTACCATTAAAAAGTAAAACTGCAATCTCACTCGAACCATCATTGGGTGAAAGCTATAGTAACTATAGAAGCAGATCCTAACAAGCATGGGCCCGATTAGACCGGTCCAAATTTAGCCCTATTTGAAGTTTGAACTAATCCTTGAGACATGTACAAGCCTCCGTATCCACATACATTGGATAACTTTATAGAGAGTAATCATTTGAAGTACAGTGGGAATTAAAGTCCGACTCTCAACTACTTAAAGACCAGTCCGCTTCTTAAGAAAATTTTGGGGAAATCTTTTTGGTTTTAAGCCCTTGCGATAAAAAAAAAAATCAACATTTTTGAACTTTTAAAAAATGTTGAAATCACTTTCAACCAAAACTTTAGAATTTTCTGTCGATCTTGACTCATATTTTGTCCCATTTCAGAAATTTTGGCCAGTTTTTTAATTTTTAATTCAAAAGTATATATACTTCAGTCGCTTGAGATTTAAAAAATCTTTATTTTCTTAAATTTTAATCTCAATCTACATGACTATATCATTTGATGAGCCCATCAAATTGCAATGAGAAGCTTTAGATGAATTTTCAAGTATGTCGACAACAGTCATTCAAAAGTTGAAAATAATAATTTCTTAAACGTTGGCTGAAGCATGATTCAAGTGGCACATGTGAATCATGCGGTATTTTCTTTATCCTTCTTTCCAGTAACATGTGAAAGAAATCTGGAAAGCAAGTTGAGTAGAGTTAAATTTAATTTTTAAACTCAATTTATATTTTGATCTCTTCCAATCTGTTCATAATTATTCATTTTTAATTTAAGTTCAATCAATTCACGTTGAATTAAATCGAGTTACAGATCAAATCATATAATTAAGTAGATAATTAAATTTATATACAATGCATTTAATTTTTGAAATTCTAATTAATTACATTTGGCTATTGCAACTTAAATTTTAATTTAATTTCATATATCAAATTTGATTTCAGATTGAACATCAATTTCATTAGCGCATTATTGTATAAGGTGTCAATAATCCTAGTGATATTTGAGCCTAATTTTATTTCCCATTGAGCGAATTTGAATTGGGTGATCCATCCAAACTTTGGATTCCATTCTAATCTAAGATGTTTCAAAGTCGACGATTAGGGATTCTAAGATTTGAATTCCTTGATTCGGATTTAAAACTTATTTCAGTTGAAATTTTTGGAAGAGTGCAGTTTTCATTACAATTACAAATTTACGATTATAGTCTTCATCGCAAGGGTGAAAAATTCAGTATCGGCCGTTATTTTTTTCCCTCTTTTTTTTTAAAAAATGTCACGCCCCGACCCGACCTGTGGGCCCGGAACGCGACTGAATTTTTTTTTTTTTTGATAAATTAAACCACGAGCATTCTTACTGGGCCGGATCAACAGTTAGGCCCAGCGGTTACACATCAGCCCGTTAAGTGGACTCAAACATGTACCATATGCCTACCCCATAGACAAAGCAATAACAACACATAGAGTAAACAAGATCAACCATTAATTCATCATTTCAAAATATTGATTAATCATTCATAATATTGTCTCAAATGGCAACATAGCCGATTACAACATTTAATCATAAATTAAGTACCACATCCGGTACTTAATTAAAAGACAATGGTTCCAAGAACCAACAGAAAAGATCAGGGCATTCCTCTCCGGGGGAATCCCAAACACTGCTTTAGCTCAAACGCCCTAAGCCTGAAAGAGAGAGTCCTCCTCCTCGGGTTCATCGCCTGAAAGGTGAGTGGTGTGAGCTAACTAGCCCAGTGAAGGATAATTAACAATGCACATTAAGCAAATAGTAAAACAGGTTAACAACAGTTCAATATCACATGCTTGATAACAGTAAGCATAGTCTCAAATAAGATAATAACGTCATCACACTATCAATCACTGCCATTATCCACCGTAACGCCTGCCGACTACACTGAGACCAGTATTAAGTCCCGACACGGTCAAAATACATCCTTACAAGTACATCTCCGGCTCTTAAACTTAGCCGATACTGACACCCTCAAGTCAGCAACTGACGACAGCATGGTCCGCCCATGGTCCAGTAGACATAAACCATCTCTCATATGGCCGATATTGGTTCAATAGCCCAGGTACGTGAAAGCAGTCTTACATACACATACGGTCAACACCGTAATATCAAATAAACACATCACTCTTACCATAGTGCATCATGTATAGGCACATGAGTGGGTTCATCAAAACCGAAACCACTCATTACTCAAAATAACACCTGTTTACAAAATCTGCAGAGTTAAGTTCCCTCACCGTGATCGTGTGGTTTCGCGGTCTCTGTCAAACAACATACAAGTGCGCAATCAATATACATATCAGATGCGTACATATACGTAGTATTTGGAAATCACACATTTTCCCACAAAATATCCAGGGTTCATGGAAATGAGTCTCCTACTTGGTTTCTAGCCTTTTTAAATCATCCACAAGATAATAATATAATAATAAAAGGGGCTCAGTCCAAACTCATATTGTCTTCTGGGCATTGACCAGATTGACTTATTGAGTAAGGTCTAGATCCTCGGGTCACTTCTCGGTTGTCTTCTGGATAGGACCAGAGCTGACATTTTGAGTAGGCCTCGAAGTCACCCAGTGCCCGACTATAGTGCCGGCCTGAAAGTGAATCACTCAGTTCCCGACTAATGTCGGACTGAAAGCGGATACAATAATATTTACACTATAAATAATAAGAGAAAGGGGTTAGTACAGTTTTATTTAACAAGGGGGTATAAATCATCACATCACATAATCTAACGAAATAATAAATTTTTTTTTTGAATAAAATAATAATATTTAATTATTTAATTATTTATTCTTTTTTTTTTCTTCGATGGGAACCAACATTTGAAATCATAAGCAACTATATTCTCAAATATTTTTTTTTTTGGAATAAAATAATAATATTTAATTATTTATTCTTTTTTTTTTTCGATGGGAACCAATATTTGAAAATATGAGCAACCATAATATCAATTAAAAAAATATTTTTTTTAAAAATAAAATATTAATATTTTTTTTTTCCTTCTTCTTCTTCCCCGTTCACTGTCTGCAACAGACAGTGAACCGCCGGTGAACAGTAAAACCGAAAATAGGAAATGGGCTATTTTTTGGACTCGGTTTTTACATCTGACCGGTCCGATGGATTCCTCCGGGAGTCCTCTTTCCACAGGAAGAGGTTTGGAGCTTTAAAACTCAGTGAGCCATCCGATCTTAACACCGGAAGCTCACTGATACGAGGAACCCTAAAATTTTCCCTAAATTTTTGAAATCGATTTTCTCACTGAAATCAGAGCCAAATTCAAAATTTTTTTATTCTAAATCGGTCGAAATTGAAAGGGGAATGCAGTGGTTACCTTTGATTGAGTTTCTGGGCTGAAATCTGGATTTTTTTCTGAAAATCTCCTCTAAGTTACTGTTACAAAAGAGGGTCGGCTGGCTGGGTTTTACAGAGAGAGAGAAGGGAGAAGAGAAGAAGGTTTGTGGGAGTTAAAACCGATCGAAGGAGGCCGGTTTATATAGGTTTTTCGGCCGGGAAATCCGGCACGCGCGATGGGACGGGACGTCGGAAAATCACCAGAAAATCGGGCAGCAGGGCATGCGCATGTTTACTTTTGCAGATCAGCCCTCCATATTTTCCATTTTTGCAAAAAGGGCCTCATTTTGATAAAAAATGGATTTTTAACTAAAAAAATAATTTTAAAAGCTCAAAAATTTAATCCAACCTTACGGATAGGTTGGGTTTTAAAAATCTTAATCAGCATAAAAATTTCAGATTTTATCTCTTATTAAAAATCATTTATTTAAATAAAATTCATATTTTACCCATAATTACTTAATTAAACAAATGTAAAAATAACTAATTTGTAAATCTTATTTTGAAGTGAAATGAAATAACTAGACCATTCTTCAAATGGTCTACCATAAAATACTAATTTCAAAATTTATTTCATTTTCAAAACCCTTTAAAATAATTAATACCCCCTTTCGGGGTTTTGACGGGCGATATTTAAATATCATTTTCTGAAAATAATTTTATTTTAAAATCAGAAATGTAAATCCTTCATTAAGGAAAACATTATTCACCAATAATATTCACAAAATCACACAATTTATAAAAATATACACAGGAAGTGGTAAATTACCAAAATGCCCCTCCAGCTCGACGAGCTGAATCACTGAGTTTTCGAGCTCAGATCGGGCCAAACTTGGGCTTTCCTCGAAGCCCTAACCAAAAACCTCAAGATCAACCGGTTAAACATGATTAACGAGCTAAAACTCGCCTAATCTGAGACAGGGTATTACAAAAAATATATATATTAATATCGGTCGATATCGACGATACATATTGGACATCGGCCGATATCTCAACTCTTGCTTCATCGTATGATTTGCAACACTTAAATACAACTCTAATGTCTCTGATGATTTTTTATTAGATTTAACATTTTCTTTTCAAGAATATGTTGATGTAGGCAAAGGCAAAACTCGTGCCATTTGAGAAGTAAAAGAGGAGGATGGATGATGAATGCATGAATGGAGCACCTTGTTCATGCCGCTCTCTCGTGGGACTCATGAGTCAACAACTCACCATGACTCGCTTTTTTTTTTTTAAAATAAAGAGACTTTCACTGCTTCTCACATGATGTATTTAAGTGTTTATTAAATGGATATTCACTATTAAATAATTGAACTATTCTTATTGGGCAGCGATCTTCACACGGGATCTCTGTGTAACGAGACAAGGGAACGAGTGGATTTTCCATTTTATCCTTCACCTTGTCGTACGGATAACTTAAAGAAAATGTCACTCCAAAATCGGGGCATTTACCGGCGAGCTGATCACTCCAAAATGGAGAGTCATTCTGGTTCCTTCATCAACTGTGGGTTTTTTCTGCATTTGACTCGAGTTTTTAAAAGCGGTCGTTTTTCGACCGATTTCTATAAATAGGGTATCAAAATTCATCTATTCTAAATTTTATAAACTCCAGGACTCATTTTAAGTGAAAATGATATAGTTTTGGACTTTAAAAATCGTACCCAAAGAATTCTAAAGTTCATAAAATTTAAAGTAGATTAATTTTGATATCTTGTTTGTAAAAATTGGTCGAAGAACGGCCTCGTTTGAAAGTCCAAGCCAAATGCGGGAAAACCCACAAGTGATGAACAAACTACAACGGCTCGCTGTTTTAGAATAATCGACTTGCCAATAATTCATTTTTTAAGTGAGTAATCAGCTTGCTGGTAATTCATTTTTTAAGTTGGGATGAAGGGTAAGATGAGAAATCCATTAATTCTCATGTTAAGTTACACAAAAATATCGTCTAAGGATTGCTGCCTTTCTTATAGCGATGTATCTATTTTAAAGATGTTCAATCAACTATGGAACTTAAATAAAGTTATCTAAATCTAATTATAAAACTATTTTTTAAGCTTTTAATTTTTTTATTTTTACTTCAAATTATTCGTTAAATTTTTATATATTATGTAGGTCCAATTTTGTCGTGTAAGATTGGTCTTTTGAATCAATCTTTTCATCCTAAACATGACATTTGAAAAAATCACATCAATCTATTTATATAAGTCATATTTTTTAGTTTCGTAAATGGAAATAATTTTGGCACCGGTACTTTTACTGATTATTTTGTCTTTCATTTTATTATAAATTAATTAATTGTGAGAAAATAAAGGGCAAAATAAAACCCATGCTCAATTATAGTATACAGTGTCTAAATCAATTTTTAAGCATCTTGAATTATTTTTAAATATAACAATTTACATCTAAGATCTGCTTTCACTCCATTTGATGAGCCATTGAAAGATCTTAACATGCATGTGGAGATCATAAAGAATCTTAGAAATCTTTTTTTAAGCTCTCACAGTTTAGATAACTTAATTTTTTTTTTTCATATTTAATATTTTTTTCTTTTCTTTTTTAGTTAAAGAGTAGCTAATATTACACTTTGGAGGAATGGAGGAGCTCCATTTTGGTCCAATATTAATTCGGATATATAAAAAAATTATTATTTAAATATATGTATAAATTTAAATAAACCATATTCAATATCAAATAAAGTGATAGTGGACTTCACATAGGATGATAAACCATTGACCTTGGTGTGTCCTATGGATAGTGGATTTACCTGTAAAAATTTTAGGCTGAGTATCTCGCAGTTTCCTAAACGTAAATAACTGCAATAAGTGATAAAATTTGATTCATATTTAATCATTTTTAACCTTTTAATTTTTAATATTAGAAATTTAATTATAAGTAAATGTTGACTCATATAATTTATTGATTTTTTCTTGAATCATATTATCAATAAATCACGTGGCACTCTCTCTTGAGAAATTTTTCCAATATAATTTTTAAATGGAATTTTTATCCATTAACTGGATTGGCCGAGTAGGACCCACTCAATTTGGACGGTTGAAAACGGATTGGCCGTTAGATAATATCACGCGGAAAGAAGTAATTCAAAGTCCACCTAGATTTAGGAGAGAGTAGTAAATCAAAGTATAACTAGAATTAGGAGAAAGTAGTAATCTTGGATGTGTTTATTAACTTCGCTCGAACGCGTAAACCTCGGATTAATACCTTATCATAAGCACCAACGACAACCGCTTACTTAATCTAATTACTAATTAACCGACTAATTTCACTTAAATTGAGCTGATCCTGCACTAAAACCCTACTAAACTTGCAGTACAAATCCCCTCCACCTCTCCCTTTCCCTCTCTATCAACAACTTTTACAAAGTATTTGGCGGGAGATTTTCTCCGAGATGATTGCTCAGGTGGATCTTCCCATCTTTTTTCTTTCTACAGCAGTTGCAGAGCTTTGATTTCAAGATTTTCTTCTTCTGAAGTGACGATGACAGCGATTTACCAAAAGAAAGAAGTTCGGAACTCGTTTCTTCTGGTAATCTGCCCCCCTCTTGATCTTCTTTGATTGCGATTGATCCTAGTGTTTCGAGTTCAGGTTTTCTCCAAGAAATTGTAATTTTAAGGTTTTGATCGGTTTTCTTTGGACGTAATTTGTTTTAATTTTGCTGTATTGCTTTTGTCCTGCTCTTTTTTTCCCATCTAGAGTGTACTGAGGTAGAATCTTTCTGGTAGATTGCTTCCTTTGTACAGTTATCTTGGGGTTTTTTTGCAATCTTCATGTTGTAAAACCTAGGTTTCTTGGATTTTAGGATCGTGAGATGCTGCTTGAGAGCGTTGATTTTCCTGATGATCCACGGGACAAGGATGATGAGCCATTTGTTGAGGCTGACCCTACTGGTCGATATGGCCGGTACGTTGACTTGCTTGGAGCTGGTTCAGTGAAAAAGGTCTACCGGGGGTTTGATCAAGAAGAGGGGATTGAGGTGGCATGGAACCAAGTCCAGCTAAGAAACTTCAGCGACGATCAGACGGTGATTGACAGGTTCTATTCGGAGGTGCAGTTGCTCAGGTCACTGAAGCATGAGAACATGTTAGAACTGTACAATTTTTGGACGGATAAAGAGAAAGGGACTCTTAATTTCATCACTGAGGTGTGCACATCAGGGAATTTGCGGGAGTACCGGAAGAATCACCGGCATGTGTCGCTCAAGGCACTGAAGAAGTGGTCGCGGCAGATATTGCGGGGATTGGAGTATATGCATACACATGAACCCTGCATTATACACAGAGACCTCAATTGCAGCAATGTCTTCGTCAATGGGAATATTGGACAGGTATAATGCTTGATTTACTTCACTCAGTGTTGATTCTTTCTTTTATTCAAGTGCATTATTCATAGTTTTATACCAATTCCATTGTCTCTTTTGTTGTTATCATGCCACATCAGTAATTTTACCTGCTAGTTCCTACGGGTTATCCTTCTGCGTTGATAGAAAATTCTCTCCTAATGTTGTCGCCTCATTAGACCCCATGCAGCAGAATCCTCTTACCATGGATGACTAAAAAAATCTTCTAATCTATATCTGTTGTAGGTGGTAGTAGTACTAGTAGGAGTAGTATAGTATAAACATTTGCAGTTTACTAAGGTGGTGGATGTATTGAAAACTTGAGCAGTTGATGTTATGTATTAATTACTGTGCTGATCTTAGTACAATTCTGTTGCTTTAATGTATCAATTTGGTGTTTTATACAAAATTTGGACATAATTCTCTCTTTTCTTTCTTTCTATTCAGAAATTTTGCCAATTCTCATGATAAAAAGAGGGGAAAAATAGCAGCCCTACTACATAAGGTTTAGCTGTGGTGCTGCTTTTCCATTGTCTAATAATATTATAATTTGAAATGGATGGCCGATATCATTTTAGGTGTTGTATTTACTACTTGTATACTGCCCCAGATATACTGTAGATAGAAGCATTTATTTGATGTGATACAAGATTAGTTTTTATCTGATCTACTTTGATTGTACGAAGCTATATCCTGACTAATTGTTTAGAGGTAAAACCTATGTTCTGATTGTAAGTATGATGTTATGGGCTCAGGTGAAGATTGGAGACCTTGGACTGGCAGCAAGCGTCGGGCGAAGTCATGTGGCCCACTCAGTCTTGGGTACTCCAGAGTTCATGGCACCAGAATTGTATGAGGAGGATTACACAGAGCTTGTTGACATATACTCTTTCGGAATGTGCTTATTAGAGATGGTGACCCTTGAGCTCCCCTACCTTGAGTGCGAGTCTATCATTAAAATCTTCAAGAAGGTGACCTGTGGGGTGAGGCCACAGTCAATGAAGAAAGTGAAAGACCCTGAAGTCCTAGCATTCATTGAGAGGTGCCTTGGCAAACCAAGGGCAAGGCCATCTGTTACAGAGCTGCTGAGAGATCCCTTCTTTGATGGCCTCGATGAAGATCGTTAATACATTGAACCATTGTTGCTATTCATGTCTGTTGATTATTGTTATTTTTTTATTCAATTTGCTTAACTGTAGATAGATTCAATTCTTTTGTGCAGACAGAAATATGTATGAATCTCTATAGTTCCTTTTTTGTGAGTACAGAAATGTACAAACACAATTTCAAGATTTTGAATGAAATATAATGATTGTTTATTTTTGCAATTTGCCACCTGTATTTGATGATTCTTCCCTTGTATGCAGAATCATACATAGTTTTGAATGAAAGGTGAGGATCATTCATATGTGTGAATTAAGAAGCTTTGTCATAATGCTAGTGAGCTTACAAGTGATATTTGGTGGTAAAGAAATTGAATCAGTGGTCTTTAATGCCAATCCATTGAAGGCTTCAAGCCCTGATGGACTTCAACGATTACTTCTACCAGTGCTGCTGTAATATTATTGAGAATGACGTTAATGCTGCAGTTTCAAGCTTCTTCTCATCGTCTAAGCTCCACAGTGAGTTTAAAGCCACTTACTATGATACTTAAGTGCCAAGGTAATGGGGAATCCTGAGAATTTTGGATCTATTGCTCTAACAAATGAGATTTATAAAACTACTCATATTTTGGTCACCTGGGTGAAGCCAATCATGCCAACCATTGCTGGCCCTAAGAAGTCAGCCTTTGTTCCTGGTATGAACATTTCCAATTCCAACATCGTCACACTCAATATCGATGTTGTTAAAGGTAGTCCACCTTATTAATGCTGGCCCTCTCACAATGTGCTTAAAGATTGATCTAAGAAAAGCCTTCGATAGTGTTGATTGGAGCTGTCTATTCCACCTTCTTATATATACGAACTTCAATCGAAATGGATTGATTGAATACTCAACATTGCTAAAGGTCTGCAACAAGCTGACCCACTCTCTCTCTTCCTATTGATCTTGATCAATGAAATATTCTCTGTTGCTATTGAAGACCAGGTGAACTAAGGAGCCGTTGAATGTCATTCAAAAGAGGTGATTTTTACATCTTTCATTTAATGTTTGCTGATGGCCTCATGACCTTATACTCTACTTATCCTCAATCTCCCTGTGCCCTCCGAAGTCTTCTGGATGGTTTTTGCAGGGAAGATTATTTGACCTAAGAGCATGAATCCTGTTTGATGTAAGAGCGGCGGTCAAGTTCGGAAAGAAATAGTAGGGTACCAAAAATATAGAAATCAAAATGGGGATGGTATGGTGATGTAATAATACTTGGATCTGTCATATTTTCTGATACTGTAAAGAGGGCTTTCAAAAAGAGGGTGCTCAATGTAATGTGGGCAAGTCCCCCATCAAAAGTACTCCAGGATGTTCCCTGGTTTATAAGTAGGGGCGAGGAACCTTAGAATCGGTTAGTCATTTTGAGTGTAAAACTGACCCGTGACATTAACGACTCTTATGTAAAGTGCCCTTCTAGTAAATGAGAAGTGGTTTGAGAAGTCATGGATGCAAAAAATATTCCCATTTATCATCAACGTCGCACGACTTTTTGAGTCTAAAACAGACAATATTGTATTATTTTAGATAATATTGTGTTAGAAGGACGGAATGTTACAAATTTCAAAAATATTCACAAGACGAGAATCGCTTTACTTGTAATTGATAGTTAGGTGTCAAGTAAAGAGGAGTTCTCAACTAGGTGTTATAAGATCTTTTCGTCCCTCTCGATGTTTCTTTTCTTCCTAAACCTTATAAATAGAAGAATTTAACTTCAGAAAAAAATGGATTCCAATTTTTAATAGAGAAGACTCAAAAGTTTTGTTATTCTAGGTTTTGTGAGTGTTAGTTGTAATTCAGGATCCCAGTACAAGGGACACTTTGCTTCTACGATAGGGTATTTGAGTGTTTTGCAAAGATTAGGGGAGTAAAGAGAGGCTGATTGTATCGAAGATTTTCTTATGTATTTTATTTACTTGTATTCCCTATGTGATTAATAGAACTTCACTTTACTTGTCAATGGTTCATCTATTCTTTCACAATTTCTTTTTGCTTGTTTTAGCTCATACTTTACCTACTTGATTAAAGTCAATCATTTTGTATTGCAATTGAAAATAACCACTAAGGTGTACAAAAAAGTTCAGATAGTGTATAGCTGAGCCTCTCATTTCTACTTCTCTATTTAACATTCATTTATTTTGTTTTGATGGTTATCATGCTTTGTCCCTCTTTCTTTGCTTTATATATAGGGGTGAAACTTGGGTCGGATTTTAACTCAATTCGAATGACCCAACTCAAGAAATCAATAGATTTAGGTTATGTATTTGTATATCTCAAGTTAAGTCGGGTTGAGAAAATAAAGACCCATATTAAATTTGGGTCGAATTGAGTTGAGAAATTTAAAATTAACCCGACCACACTCAATGTAATTCAATTTGACCCGCGTGCACTAAGTTATAAAATAATACTCGGAGCGACTTGAGTCAGCAATTCGGGTCAGATCGAGTTGAGTAATTTGAGTCAAATTTAATAAATTTTTAACATGAATTGAACTAAATTGATTAAAATCCGATTTCACCTACTTGAATTCCTATTTATATATAAAAAGAAAAAGAAAATGTCAATCTTAATCCCTACTAATGTCAAAATATGTAGATTTGAAGAAGTTGAAAGCCCACAGGATCCAAAACAATTTTAAGTTATAAAAAAGGATAAAAGAAATAGTAATTGCAGTTCCCATCCCATTATTTATTATTATTTTTTCTTTGCTTCTACATGTTTGAAGGAATGTGTTGCTTGAGCTTGAAGGGAACAAGCTGTAAAAAACCTTAAAATATGTGTAGCTTTTACCCTTGATTAGTGGGCCCCACATTGTCAAACACTCTCAAAGAGCTTGCTTCGTTTGTTGCTTACCCCTTGACTACGCCACTGATGGAGACTGGAGAAGAGACTTTTGGCATTTCAAAAGTAGGAAATCACGAAAGCTCTGTTTGCACACTGCATCATGCTTACACATTTTTTTGATGCTTACGTGGGCACTAGTTAATGAATTCATTGAAAAGTTTTATCTTTTCATACAATGGCCTATCAAAAATTTTAAACAGCTTAAAATATATAATCTCACAAATTCAATTATAATGATTTTTTAGACTTTATTTTAATGAGTTAGCTTTCCAACGAACTTAATTGATTGGAATATGCATAGTAAAAATATACACAAGTAAATTTTAGAAAATTAGAGTGTTAAGTTCGATTCCACTGCACTTCAAATGATAATTTCATGTAGATTTACTTTGTGTCTGTGGGTAGAGAGACTTGCAAATGATCCGATGATTAATCGGGTGCAAGTAAAGAGACTTGTAAATGTTCAGAGATTAGTCAAGTACTCTAAAAAGTATGAACATCTTGATTATAAAAAAAAAATATAAACAAGTGATAAAAAATTATATTGAACATAATTTTCATATTTTAAATCAACTAAATACAAATCACCATATGAATGTTCCAAATCATCACCAAAGACTAAGCAAGTAAAACAACTCAATTGAGATTTGAAAAGTTATATTTTCAGACATGGGATGACATTTTATGAAGTTCTTGGGATAAAAATATGAATATTTGTTATTTCCATAAAATGAAATGTTGATTGATATAGTTTTAAATTAATATTTTGTCAAATAATGAAATTCCTATTTTGCTGTATCAGCAAAATTTTGAAATCTAAGATTGTCCCACCTCAAATCTACATTTTTCAAATTGTGGTGTCCATTACATTCGGTGTATGGAGCAAGCCTTCCGGACATTCTTAACTAAGATTAAAAATCACTGATCAGAATTTGTGGGGGTACCAACTTGATGAGTTTGAATTTTTAATGAAGAATTAAACACTTGTTATATTTAAAAATTTAAATAAAATATGAATATTTAGAGGCAAAACATTAGGTTGGACTCGTACAGATAGATCAGTTGGTCTTTTAAGATTGGAGTCGACTAAAGGTTTTAGGTTCTTCTCCTCCCGAGTTTATCTGATACACGAGACTTGTACGTAATTTTATGCATCTATAAAATTAGTCTCACATCTAATGTAAAATGAGGATACCCATATTATAAAAAAAAAAAACCCACTAAATTAGATTTCTTGTTGAATCACGAGAGCAAGGGATTAAACAATCTATCTACCCTATTTTAATGGTTAAAAATTACATCTTAAATATCGATGCTGATGTTCTCATGGCAAAATTAATTATTTAAAATTATTTCTCCTCTTTCTTTTTATTTGTCTGTATTTACGTACTTCTTCTAATATCCTTACTTAATTTGAACTCATTTTAAATTATTCTCACTTCGATTTATGTCTTTATTTTATAATTACAACTTAAGTTGTATAAAATATCTTTTTTTTACTTTATTCTTTATCAAATTAAATACCATTCTATGACTCATCCTCCTCATGTCGTAAAGTAGACTTTACAAAACCCATTTCTCTATTATCTTGACCATCCACTTGATTGATCGCTAATCTAACCTCTGATGCAGTGTAGTGAGTTCTTTTTGGGTGTGCCCACTAGTTGGACGGTTAGGATTTGTGGTGATGGACGAGTAGATGGATGGATTGTAGAGTGTAACTTTGTAATTATGGGGATTGAGATTGTTGGGAGTAAGCGAACAGATTCATCTACCGAAAACACCTTCCGAATTTTCTGAAGCCGTGCCGTCTTGGGAGTGTTTTTGCATGTGGCGCACGCTATAAGAGAATTTTGCATCTTATCGTACTCCTGTATTCTACCTTATATTGGTGCTCTTTATTAAGTTTGGAACTATTTGATCGAGCTAGTAGGTTTGTAAGAAAGACTTAAGGAATAGTAAAGTGACTTAATTAATGATTTACAACAGAGTTAAATGGAGAAGTAAAATGCAAAAAATCGATTCTAAATAGATAAAATTTTAGCTTCGATAATATAATAGGACTATCAAGTGCATAATATGCAAGTAATCATGAGGGAAAAAAATGAAAAATAGTGAATTACTATATAAATATGTATGAATTTTATAGGATTAAGTGAAATGAGTAAAGTCTCCTAATCAGAAATCCTAAATTTATATGAGAACAGTTTTAATGGAGATACTTATACATGGCCATCGAAATAGTTTTAAGTTAAATTAAGGAAGATGTTACACTTATTCTTAAATTACTCTTATGCTTATATGGCAAGTCACAATTGATAGATTTTTTTTTAAAATTAATTAAAATAACGATCAAATCACTTGTAACATCAGTATAGATTATAAAAGAATATAACTTAAGAATAAATGAGGTAAGGCTCATATGACTATCATACACTCTCAGACTATCATAAAATTGCTTCAGATAAATTAAGGAGTGAAAGCTTGTTTGGCAATCCATCTCCTTTACAACCCATCCGTTTAATTTGATTTGATTTTAGTCTCTTTCACTTTCTTTCACACGTTTCTTCATATTTTAATCCTTTTTTATTGTCTTAATGTCTGTGAGACGAAACCATATTTCAACTCCTCCAACCTTAAATTTTGGATTCTTAAGTCCCACTCGTGCGCACTCATTTACTTTCTCATATTGGAACGTTTGAGTTTGACTTTGATGAAAATAACAACAAACCTTTGGACCACCTGAATCCATGCTCCATAATCAAATCACATACTTTAAATGCCTTTAAAAGTTAAGTTGTGATCATCAAAGTCACTAATACCATAGCCCTATAAATATCATGAAAAGAAACTAATTCTAAACTGATGTCTTTTTTTTATGACAAGGTGTTTAAGTTTTTTAGAACATCTAATTAATCATGAGTGACATTTTGAGGTGGAGTGAGAATCGAACTTATGACTTTTTCTTCCTCAAACAGATTCCTAATTATCACCCCAACCCCTTAGGGTTGATGCTAAACTGATATCTTAATGAACACTTCTTATAAAACCATCAAGAGCCTAATTTAAACCAATTATTACTTTTCCTACGACAAGATTGGACGGTTAAGATCATCCACGTTGGGGATGTGAACGAGTCCCACATTAAGAGTGTAGAGGGAGATATAGCTAGATTTAAAAGGACTTGGTCACTCTACCTAACAGACTAGTCTTTTGGGCTAATACCTCGGTTCTATCAAGTGGTATCAGTGTCAGATCTCAGACTATCTCATGTGCACTCAGGAGATCCTCCAAACGAACAGGATGACTGACCTCGTTCGAGGAGAGATTGTTGTAGCTACGAACGAGTCCTACATTAAAAGTGTAGATGAAGATTTAGAGATTTATAAAAGACTTGAGTCACTCCACTTAATAGACTAGTTTTTTGGGACCTAGCAATCCGGTGTGCTAGAGAGAGAGAGAGGTCACTAGTTCAGGTGGTCCTTGGGATACCACACAGGGCTTACTTGACTTCATGCACGAGTGAGGTAACTGATAGATAACCTACCACCGTTTCCATTTTTTTAAAGAAAATTAACGGTTAATTCTAGAGCTTCTCGTAGTTTTCTTTCTCGGATACTTGAGAGAATTGAGATGGATTGATTCTTGAGCATTTCGCTGCCGGATTTATGGTAGTCAATGGAGTCGAATTCCACCCAAGAAGTAAGAACTTTTCTAATAAAACCATTTCCTTCTCTTTCTTCCATGCCCACTTGGTTTTTAAGAGAACGAATGCCTGAAATATGGTAACATACGCACCAATCGAAGCCACCAACTTCGATACTTTCTCTGTTTCTGATTGCATAAGAAGCATTTCAGTGATGAGTCTTTGTGAAATTTAATGAGTTTTGAGTGTCAAAGGCATTGATGGATTCTACAAGAGCAAAAGAAAGGTCTATGGTTGCGTCCAGTCCTTACTCATGTCCAACTGTTGGGGAGCTACTGAGAAGAAAGATACTGTCATGGTATGAAATCTTGTCGGTATTTGCTCAATTTTCATTCAGTACATCTCTGTTTTTGTGGTGATTGAAATCGTCTGTCATGTTTTAGTAGCCAAGAGACTGGTCTACAAGCGTCTGTTCGTGTTCGCGTTGGCAAGAGGATCTTTCATCTGCACAAGGTATGAAGTGAGATTTTAATGAGAAAGATATGAAGTTTTAGAACTTTTTGAGTTTAGAGTTTAATCAATCTAATTTTGAATATGCCCAATTTACATTATTATTTAACTAGATTGAGATTTTTGCATCTATTTGGTTTTTGTGTTTTCTCCAGATTGCTGCATTCATGAATTAATTCATGAATTTTTATACAAATAATATTTTAACCCGGGAAGACCCACATCAAGTGGAGTTTCCAAATTCCAATCCACATGAATGAACCATGTTCCAAACTGTAATCTTACTGTGACTCATTTTCTCTGTGCTAGTCTGTGTTGCTTTTGAAGAGCGGATACTTCAAACGGGCATTAGCAGAATCAATGGAATGTGAACTATGCGATGAATTCCCTGGAGGTCCAGAAGCCTTCGAAGCAGTTGCCCTGTTTATATATGGTTCTTCTTCACCTATAGATCCTTTTAATGTCGCAGCCCTACGATGTGTGGCCGAGTATCTAGAAATGACAGAAGATCACTGCTCTGGCAATCTCTGTGACCGTTCAGATTTATATATAAACCAGGTAGTGTTGCAGAGCTGGGATGACACATTGATTGTTCTTCAGAAGTGCCAAACCTTGCGTCCATGGGCAGAAGATCTTCTGATAGTGTGCCGCTGTGTCGAGTCTCTTGCTTTCATGGCTTGTATGGAAATCCTTGATCCTGAGCAGAAACGAAACTGGCCTGCTGTCACCTTGCAGGCCTTAGCAGGCCACAGTTGGAACTGCAAGACTGTAAAGGAAATAGCCAGTAAGGATCTGTGGATCAAAGATCTGATAGCACTGCCATTTGAATTCTTCAGAAGGATTATTGGGTCCATGAGAAGACAGGGAATGAAGGAAAAATATGTGAGCCCCATGATCGTCTTTTATGCAAACAAATGGGTACTCTCAGAGAAGACCCATCAATTTTGGGAAAACACAGACGATGCAAATAGCAAGATTTTGGTTATCCTAGAAGGTATAATTGAGATGCTCCCTATGAATAAGAAGTCTAGTAAAATTATTCCAATTGGATTTTACTTTGCATTGCTTTCAAGATCCTTGAATCTCAGCTTAAGTGATGAGAATAAGATGAAGCTACACAATTATATAGCATCTCTGTTGCACTTGACACGGGTTGATGATTTTCTCCTTCCTGAGAGTGGTTCAGAGTCTATTGCATCTAGCATGGAGTTGACAACAATGGAGAGAATAGTTTCTATCTATGTATCTTCTAATGGGAAGTGTCCTTCTCCTTCCAGAGACCACTCAGTTGTTGCAGAACTATGGGATGCTTATCTTTCCCAAATTGCTGTTGATCCAAAGTTGACGCCTAGAAGATTCATGGATCTGATTGAATTTGTGCCTATAACACACAGGCAGAACCAAGATCATCTGTACAGAGCAATTAACACCTTCTTAGTGGTAAAGTTTCAAAAACTTAAGTATTTGTACTCCTAATTGTATCATTATTCTTACTTATAAAAAAGAAACTATCATCATCATCATTATTATTATCCATATTTTCTGTTTGTTCTCTTTCAAACAAACAAAATAAAAAGAGTTCATCTCTGAATTTTCTGTCAATTGGTGCTATATGAATTATCAGGAACACCCACATGTATCTCAAGAAGAGAAGGGTATGGTCTGCAAATACCTCAATTGCCAGAAGCTGTCACACGAGATATGCATCGAAGCTGTTCAAAATGACATGATGCCATTGCGATTGATAGTCCAAGCATTGTTTGTTCAGCAGTTAAACACACATCAAGCTTTCAAAGACTACTCAGGTTCATTCAGGTACACACATTGCAGTGAAGTGTCTGGAAGTCTTTCTAGCTCAAGATACCAGCTCCCAAAAAGCCAGCCTTTGGAACAGAGTACATATGAGAAAGGAGAAGAGGATGATGAAAAATGTAATAAAACCTTAGGTTTCTTACTGCAAAAAGATCTTACAATGCAGAGATCAGAGTTTGCAACAGAAGATTATGAATCTACAAGCTTTAGAATTCAGAGCCTTGAACAAGAACTCATGTCACTGAAGTTAAACCTTCAACGGCAGAACAATGCAAAAGGTTCATTTCATCAGGTCCCAGGAAGAACAAAGAACACAGACCTGTTTCGTTTAGAGGCAAGGTCTAGGAGTAAGAAGGTGAAGCCACTTGGACAAGTCACTAGTTGCATTGGTTATATGAACTGGGCTACTCAGAGAAGGTATGCAAGTAGGCTCCTGAAGATCCTTCGGCAAGTTACCACATTTAGAAGAGGGAAATCAAAGCAAAAACATGCTGTTCCTAGTTTTTCAGATGGCCCGAGTCCATTGAGTGGGACTCGACAGTTAAATCAGTAAAAATGGAATAGTTAGTTAGCATACATGCATTACCTACTTCATCCCAAATTTCTCAGCTCTGCAACATAGACATAAATACAGATCAATACAGAAAACAGATAAGAGTACATGTAATTGCATATAGACGAAAAAAAATGGATGCTTTCAAGCTTATGTATTTTAATGAATGCACAAACAAGTACTAAACAAGGTACAGCACAACATGCAAGTTGTTAAAACAAAATGACTTGGAAAAAAGAAGCATAAACATTAATAGGAAATCATATCAACAGTGTGGTCATGTTTTGTGCATGTTCTTGAACATGTAACTGCAGAATTCATGTTTTGTGCAGTTCAGGCTCTTGTTTAGTCATGGTAGTTACAGGGCCTAACTAGATCATTTTGCCGAGTTCTGTTTAACCGCCGGTCTGTTTAATTTAAGAGGCCAAGTTAGTACAGTTTATTTGGGAGAGAGAGAGAGAGAGAGAGAGAGAGAGAGAGAGAGAGAGAGAGAGAGAGAGAGAGAGAGAGAGGGAGGGAGGGAGGGAGGAGAGAGAAGGTTTCTATCTTCATAGTTGAAGTAACATAGACTTTGCCAAAATTCAACACAACAAATGACAGTTGAACAACAAATCATTTTAATTTGTGATTTGCAAAACAAATGCAATCTCATAGCTTATCAAATGCCGGATTCAAGCCTTCTAAAAGATAAGGTTTCCATCTTCATAGTTGAAGTAACATAGACTTTGCCAAAATTCAACACAACAAATGACAGTTGAACAACAAATCATTTTAATTTGTGATTTGCAAAACAAATGCAATCTCATAGCTTATCAAATGCCGGATTCAAGCCTTCTAAAAGATAAGGTTTCCATCTTCATAGTTGAAGTAACATAGACTTTGCCAAAATTCAACACAACAAATGACAGTTGAACAACAAATCATTTTAATTTGTGATGTGCAAAACAAATGCAGGTGTTCATGTCATCACTTCAAAAAGTAATACTATTAAACAACAAACACCACCACCACCACCATAGGAATTAAGAACAAATGTGAGTCAAATCACTTTACCAAATTCCTTTGCTTTCAATTTAAGGTTATAAGTCGCTGGGACAACTTAATTAAGGATATGGTATCTTCTGGAAAATGAGTGGATTGAACTGGAATGAATGCATTTTCAGGTCTGATCAGATCCACGGTGTCAACAATTTGTTCAAAACAAATAAAAAAAACCAACCAGAACAAGTGTGAAACAGTGGTCAGAGCATGGATCAGCAGTATTGTCCTTGCAAATTGGCAACGAACCCCCTCAGTTTTCTTTAAAAAACAAAGAGAAGAAACGACGGCTCTCCCTTTTTTCTTTCAACTTGTATAGGGTGGGAACTTGAGAGTAAAGATGACCGTCAGCCTGTGCTTCATGATTCCTTAAGTGGAAAGTCACCAGGAATAGAACCTTCTAGCAACAAAAGGAGCCCATCCATAGTTTGAATTTGATGCACTCCTGCCAAAGCATTGTTTATAATCTCTGCAAACAATACAGGAATTCTCCTTTAAATGAGGATCGAATTGTACACTTCTACTTTTATTAAAATGGTGCACCAAAAAGAGAGCTTTCCCATTTTGTCTCTGATTTTGTATTTGATGAATAGCAAAGTGTAAAAGACTGACATATTACGTGTTTGAAAAGAATGTTTGACAACAGAAATGTGTAAAAATCTTCAGAGAGACAGAAAATCAATTGATGGATGGAAGATAAGTCAAACATTTAACTCCTCAAGACTCTTCCTCTGTCAAGGATCTCAGCGAACTACCATCACTCAAGATCCAGACTTAAATTACCTGAAGCTAGTATTGAGGTCAATGGCAAAACACAATATGTAGCATGATGTAGCCCCTGCTTTATGCATCAATCTTATTCTTGGAAGCATAGCATAGGTATGTCCCTGGTTATGCATCAGTTATTTCCACTGAGACAGTAGCATGGGCCAGTTATTTCCACTGGGACAACGCTCTCCTTTCTAGTTAAAGAACCATGGGAACCCCTAAACATTCAAGTTTAACATACCACACAAACTTTGGCATCAGCAGACAATCATATAATTTCACAAGCTTCAAGATTGTTTTGAGAAAAAGTATTCATACTACAACAGGATAAGCCAATCCTTAATTATACATACATAGCACAACCAAGCTACAAACATTTGGTATCAATAGTTCATATTACAGGAATTCAGCAATATAAATCATTCACCAAGCAGAACCTAGTAAATGAGCCACAAATCATGCTAACTAGGTACTGGAGCTGCTTCAAGATATTGATCACACTGAATCTTCTGAGGCTCAAGAACACTCCTTGCAGCTTCAATGATAACTTGCCCATTCACATAGTGCTGCCGACACACCGGCATGTAGACATCAGCACCACCAATCAGTTCAGTTCGTGTTTCTTCTGTTTTCCTTAACGTAAAGAAGGCACGCTTGCCACAGAGCTCACAACGAGCAGTTAGCTTGGTCACAGAATCAGCTATAGGTATGATATCAAGCACCGACCCAAAGCTCCTTCTGCAAGCATTCATTTTGTCAAAAAAAAAAAAAGGAATTGTTGCAAGTTCCACATCTGTCTCTGTCTCATGACCAGAATATTGCAAAAGCCTGAGTTTTGGGAAAGGCCTTCAACACGGTAAAGCAGACCAGACCAGCTTGGACATGGCAGGCCAAAAACCTATGTGCACACCTTCATCACCAGTAACACCAAATGCACAACCAAGACAGAAACATGGGAGATATAAGGACCTTGGCTCTTTATTCTGGATTGGGCATGCATGAGTCTCACGTATTGTGAAGAATCAGTGCAAGATTTCGCTGTATGGTGTTCAGAGGGAATGCCCCACATATATGGGGGCATTTGAGGGCCATAAAAAGTAACTTAAGCAGAGTAAATTAAAAAGTACCTCAAGTAGTCACCATCCAAACCTGCAACAATTACAGTCTTCCCATCATGATCAGCTGCCTGAAGGCAGAAGTCATATAGGTCTTCAAAAAACTGAGCTTCATCAATCCCTATAACATCCAACTGACAAAATTTGCTTCTTGTCAGAAGATATATAGAATGTAGGCTTCAAATTGAGAATTTGCAAGTTGACATATTCGAAGTTAAAAGCATATTATGGAAAATGCTGAAGTAAACTTTCACAACATGCACAAAATAATCAGTTGACAAAACAATTTTAGGCACATGGAAAATGCCAGAGACAGGCTATTTTGGATGAAAACTCAAAAGTTCTAGTAGTTAACACCAACATACCTTATTTAATTTTCCTCCATTGTACAAAAGCAAGTGCAAAGGAAGTGAATGTGGTTTGAAATTTCTAAAATCCTACAGTACAAGTGACAAGGTTTCGAAATGGACATACAAGTAAAACACCTCACTTGCCCCAAGGATTAGTCAGGTGCTCTAATAGACCTGGACACCTTGGTCTTAAAAAAAAAAAAGTAAAATGCCTGACTGGGACATGTTGAAAGATAGATAAAAGGTAGCTCTATACATAAGCTACACCTCCATACTTGAGCTCAAATTGGCCCAACTCAAAAATAAGTTTACTAGGCATGCACCCACAACTTCTTGGTACATCTTGCACCACAACTAAGACACAAAGGGGATGCATATCCCAAGTTCTAATGGGGGTCCAAGGTCCACTTGCCATGATTTTGTGGCCCAATTTTTGCTAAAATACGTTGTATTTTATTTTAAAAATAAATGAAATTAACTAATTTTTTCAATCATTGCAAACCTAATTGTTATTACCAATTTCTTTCAATTATTGATCCTTTCCATTTTCTAGCACTTTCAAAGTCTTTTAATTGGCTCTCATCACATGTCAATTACACCATAGATCTCCATAAAGTCCAAATATTTTTTTTCTCTCAAATTACACAAGAATTCTTGCTCACAAAAATCAAAGAATCCAATCTCTCTTTTAATTCACATTTGTGAGCACTCAATGTCATTGGATATTTAATTGGTTGCAAAATGCAACTATCCATCAACTATTGAAAAAAAAAACTATTATATCTTTAGCCCACTTTGTTGTAAACCCCTTACTCTAGGTATCATCACAAAGGGCAAAACTTGTCTTTAAAAGAGTAACTTGTGGCATGACTCATCCAAGTACATCATAGGCATTTATCCTTGATGCCAAATCAAGATCATCTGGCACAAGGCTTGGCTAATTTTGGACTTCTTTTTCAAACACCATCATTCTTATTATTTTCGTTTCATCCATTTTAGTTATTTTTTTGCCTCCATGTTCAAGTACTCATGATCCTAAGACAACCTTATTGACTCCCATGTTTGATACCACCAAGATGCAAGAGTTGCCCCATTTAAGTCCAAAACAAGTTAAAAGGCAAATATATCCACCTCAATTGTGTACAAAACTAAGCTATAGCAACGAGACCTCAAATCAAGTTATGACCCACTTGCTTGATTGTGTTAAATCACACCCCACCCTTGGATCTTCATCGCGATAATATTACAATCTCATTTACCATCAATATTTGGGGTACTGAAAGACTATAATAATCCAATTAATCATTTTTTTTGTCAACCCCAAATCAAAGCATAAATCTTTCATACCAACATATATATGCCCACATATCTTAGTTTGTCCTAGTAGGCACCACAATCTTATAGTTCCTTTGCAATTGAAAGGTTTCGGCCCTTCAAAACAACTAATCACTTAGAGCAATCTTATAATCATCTCATCAAAGCCATTTATCCCATCTACTTAGACTTGGCATGCATAATCAAATTTGGCAACTTGTTTTCCACCTGTTGGCTGCCTATAGAACACCCTTCTGACTCAAACCAACAATCTTATTGTTCCAATACTGTGCCATGTTAGCATATCATACCCAAGCTACTCAATTTCAAGTCACCTGAGTTTCAAGTTTTAAGCCATGATTGAAACTCATCAAGGATGATTATCGAGAAAGCAAAATCAGTAATGACTTGGGAAACAATAACAGCCTAGCATTCTTTTCCTTGAAAAACAAATAGCATATAAAGTGACAACTTTGGATTCAACAAAGGAAGGTAGAAAGAGAGACAAAGAGGAGGGGTGTGGCAGTGGTTGTGAAATGGTTACACCATGATTTTCAATTCATATTAGTACATGTACCAGTTTGCTTATATAAAAAGGAGTGAGCATCCACCACAAACGTATGAACAATAAAAAGGTCAAAAAACTGATCAGAAAATATGCACAATGGCATAAAATGCTCCAATAGCAAAGTAAAGAGCACATAAACTGTAAGCAACAGGGGAAAAAATTAGATTTCAAGTTCTATGGAAGTTATGACCATAACATGAATGTATGTGCATTTGCAGATTATTTCTTATATGCACATGACATGCGCATATGTCAACACAAACCATGGGCCTGGTGGATGGAATACAGACAAGGATACTGTTTAAAATTAAATGATTATCAATGAAAGCCATTAGGACCTTTTTCCAACAACTTATCAACATCAAATTGGAAATTAGAGAGTCAAGAATTGAACCAATAACATGAATTGGAACATAAATCAGAAGATTGCACATCAATATCTGAGACAGATATAAAGGCCAGCTTAAAGTTTAGAACCAGCACAACCAAAAAAATACTGTTGACCCAAAAATAACAAAGAGAACTCTATTCCAATAAATATCATATGAAGTCATAACATTAGAAAAACAAGATAAATTAAGAATTCATTTATAAGAATGTCAAAATTAATCTAAATCATTGATACTATTTTTTTAGGTATTTAGGTATCAGTTGTACCTACCTTCTTGTATTCTTCAACCCCATATTTTGCACTGAAAGTTGAAAGATCAGGCAAAGCCCAGCATGGAAATTTTGCACCATCATGAGTCACAATTGAGTCCAACCCATATCTAGAATCCTTGTTTGACTTTATTATTGCAACTCTTCTATACAAATTGGGAAAGAAATAGCAAATAAGATGAATACTCATATTTATCTAAAGTATGCAAATTCTCCATACATAGCATTTGATTATCTTTTCTATCAATTCAAATGCCAAAAATAAAGTATTGAAGTAAAACAGCAACACATGGTCAAGGATGTTTTGCACAAAACTTGACATCAATTACCAGTACACCCCATAGAGTAAATTTTCCTAGAAAAACAGATGATCCCATATGAAAGCACCACAATACAAAGATCTCCATTAATTAAAAACAACCCTCCAACTGGTTAGGCTTCTTTCCACTATACATTGCCAAGACCACGGCCAATTGGGTTGACAAATGTCAGATGCAGTTACACAAACGAGAGAACATTTGCAAATTGGGCAGGCAAAGCACATACATAGTATAATGGATCAATAATTCTACCCAAAACCAGTGCATGTATGGTTTTGCCCCACTCTCAGAAGTGAAGCCATTCAGTTTATGGAGCCTTCAAATGGATGGGATGGGACTGTATTGCCCCAAGCCTCCTTCATGTGATGGCAATCCTAGCCATCCAATGAGGATGGATGGATGAGACCAATGGCCCACATTCCACAGGACCCAATTATACAGTTTGGATCATCTAACATCAGAGATCCACAGGCCACAATCCAGCCAAGGTAGGGCCCACTGTAAGTTCAATTAGAGCATACACACAGAGCCAATGGTCAATCAATCACATGAAAGAAAAGGGTTTCCTTCGCCTCAAAACTTAATGGATAGAGAGGGAGGAGGGGGTGCAAACCTGCCACTAACACACTCAGAGCGGACTCGGCGAAGGAGGGCAGTGGTTTTGCCAGCAAACATGGGGCCAACGATGACATGGACCTCTCCGGAAGGGGAAGGGGGGCTGGTCTCCATATGGGAATAATGAGAGGAAAATGAAGAGAAGGGCTTTGCGGGGAGTAGAAGGGGAAGGAAGGAGGGTTTGGGAGAGAGTGGGAATTTGGAAAAAAGGGTCTGGGAAAGAGAAAAGGGGGGAGAAGAGGAATTGAGTCTAGGTAGAAGAAGTGAAGAAGAGGAAGAGGGATTTAGAGAGATGGGAGAGATAAAGGAGAAGGCTTTCATGATTTTGAAAAGGGATGACATGCAGAGATTTATATCATCATTTCTTGAAAGAAAGAATCAGAAATCATTGTGATGAATTTGAAAAACAATAGAAGAGGGAGAGATTCGAAAATTCTAATGTTCAAAGTTAAGGTTATGGTGGGAAACACTTGGGGGCGGGGAATTGGGGAATTTGGGAGGCCTGGAGGGAAACTACGAAGGAGGGAATCTGAAAGTCGAGGTTGGAACGGGAAGAGAACTTAAAATAATGGTAATTTGCATATAGACCCTTTATGTTAACCTAATTGCAGAAAGAGTCGCCAAGTTCTCAATTATTATTATATTGTCCCTACCTGTTTACATAAATTGCAACTTAAGTTCTTATTTTTCCAAAACAAGAGTCGTGTTGATTGGTTTGAACTTTGAACTTTGAACGACTGGCACAATCCAAAGCAACTTAGTTGACATACATGGGATGTGCTAAACTGTACATGTAGTTTCATAGATAATTTTTTATGGATTTACATATAGGATATTCAGAAATAGTTCTACTAAATTCTTATATATGAGCTCACTACCCCTGAGCTAAGGTGCAAATATCGGCCGATACGATATCAGTTTTTTCAAACCCATACATATCGGCCGATACGATATGTATCGGCCGTACAGTAGTAATATCGGCCGATATGGCCGATATTCGGACCGAAATATCGGTCCCAATATCGACCGATATTCATAAATATCGGTATTTAAATTTTATTTTTTTTTTTAAACACCGATACTGTTTTTTGCGGTTTTTTGCGGTTTTTAACGGTTTTTTGCGGTTCGCCACGGTCCGTCACGGTTCGTCAGAATACGGCTTTCACGGTTTTTTGCGGTTCGCCACCGTTCGTCACGGTTCGTCAAGATACGGCTTTCACGGTTTTTTGCGGTTTTTCGTGGTTTTTTGCGGTTTTTGCGGGTTTTCGCGGTTCGTCACGGTTTTTTCACGGTTCCGATATCGGAGGAGAGAGAAAATGTCGATATCGGGAGGAGAGATAAAAATATCGGCCGATATATCGTTTCGGCCGTTTTTTAAATCCCTGCCCCTAAGACATATCAAGATTATGGAGGCTCGAATAATTTTTTTTTCATTATCAATATATAAATGTTCAAATGTGGAAGATTTAATTATAATAAAATTAAATTTTATATCTTCATCATTTATTGATAAACTTAGAATTTTTAAATATAAAAATTTATCAAATAAATGGTGAAAATAGAAGGCCTATGATCATGTCTTTTCACATGATTATTTCCCTTCTTAACAATAATGGATATGATTTTAATAATAAGATTTGAATTTTAAAATAATTGATTTTTATAACTCGTCAAATAATTAAAATACTTAGATACAGTGTAAACTTCACCAACTCCATTTATATAGGTTTTGCTAAACTATACATAAATTTTGAATTTTTTGAAAAATGAGAGTTCTCCTAAAAATAGATAAATTCATCCCGCTCTAATTAAAATTGAATAAGGTGATCCCTCATGCATCAATAGATTTCAAATTTCTAGTCTTCTATGATGGGTGGTACTGCAAATTCTGTAATGCTACAATTAATGCACATAAAATTTATTCTTAGTAAAGTTTTAGTGTTTAAAACTAGCTAATAGCTTTCTTTAAGAAAAGTATATTACTAATAAAAAAATATTGATAAACATTGAGAGATTCTTTCGCGACGAAGGTGTCTAGGTCTTTTAGAGCAGCTGACTAATCTTCAAGATATATACAAACCTCTCTACTCATACACGTTAGATAATTCCATGGAGATTGACCTTTTGAGGTGGAATAAAAATCGAACTCTCACTTTCTCAAATGCATTCCTAACCATCACTCTAAGCCCTTTGGATTATGATAAACATAGAGAGATGCTGCACTTATTCAGAAATTATACTCTCGCTTACATGACATCTTATTTTTTTTTTAAATTAGATAGAATACCAATTAAATTATTTACATGTCAAAAAAGAAAAAAAAGCATATTTTTTTAATAAATTTAACATTTTTATAAAACAGTACATTTAGATTTATGTGGAATTAACCAATAATGTAAAGACAAAAGTAATTAGCCTAACAAACAAAATTAGTAATCAAAATTCTGATTAACCAAAAATAAGCTTAGAATGATATGGGTAGCCATTTTAGACACCTTACTTTAAGATACTCCATTTCAAAATTTAATGTGAATTATCATTTTGCTCCTCAATTTTGTGCAGAGGAATTGTTTTTTTTTAAAACCAAGGGACAAAATGATATTTCCATACAAAATTTTGAAATAAAGTTTTTAAATAGCCACCATGATATAACCCACACCTATAAATACCCCACCGTTGCACAATATTCCTCTCTCAAACTCTCGGGGGTACCAACTTCCATTCATTATTGTCTCCATTGTAGCCATCTCTCACATCTTTTCCCTCTCCACCACCCATCTCTTCCATTTCCACGCTTTTGACTTCCATCCTGACTTCACCCTTCCACCTTCCACTTCGCCTTCTTCCTTTTATAGTGCAATTGGGTTGTGAATATGACTCTGATATCAATTGTAAAGACCGAGTATCTAGCCAAAAAGGTTAGCACATTCGGTAAAGTGATCAAAGTTCTTTATAAATCTCTAAATTACCTTTTCACAGTCAATGTAAAACTCGTTTGCTATCCTAACACCTTCATCTCCTGCTAAGTTGTAAGCCACTGTGTTTACAGCTTCGTAACATCTTTCTATTGTAATGAAGTTGGAGTATCTAAATTTATATGAACAAATCTGATGATTTGATCATTATGTGCACGTTATCCAAAGAGAGGAAAACCCTCATGCCCTTTACTCCTCGAATGCGATCATTCATTGTGGTCCATCATTCCACCCTTTCAATGGGTTAAACGGTGGCTGGTGATTGATCCAAAGTATTGCAGGGATTGGATGTTTGAATCAATACGAAGCATAAAAAAAATGATATCCTTTTCTTTTTCTTTTTATCTTCTTTGGACTAGCTTTTTTAGGTTTTCTACAATTTTGTTTGAATAAGGAGATGTATGGCAAGTATCGCAGCATTTGACCTTACTAAGTAGAACAAAACTATGTCAAACACTAAGTTAAGTAAAAGAAAACGAAGTCAAACGCTCAAGTATTAAGTTCTTGGTGTGGGTTTTGTAATCATTGATTTGAATTAAAGTCTTTCCATTAATCATTCGTCTTAAGATCTAAGATAAATCTATAGGAGGCAAGAAACTTAACTTGAGACAAGATATTACGTAGACAAGTCATAAATGATGGCATGATACATCCGAAAAAAAAAAAAAAAAACTTGAGTCTAGCCAATGATTTAATATCCTAGTATGAGTAATGGGTGTATTAAAATTTTCAATTACATGTATTGTGTAACTTTTTTTTATAATCGAAGGACTTCTTAGAACACTCGACTAATCCTTAGAGCATCTGCAAGCCTCTTTATTCATATGCATCCAATAAAAGACAAGGAGTTGCTCTTTAGGGTAGAATAGAATTCAAACTTGGTACTCTCACTTCTTAACACGGGTTCTTGGCCAAAACACCAACCTCCTCCCATCAAATGTTGCATGGTTACATGCATCAGCACTAGTTGTGTACATTTTATGTATACGTACACTTTAGACAAGATTAGTAGTGTCTTTTGACTTGCGCTAGCAATTCTCTACGTTAGAATACTTTATGGAATCTACTATAAACTCTAGACTTTCTTGTTAGTATCTCAATTTTTTGTTATGTTATTCATGAATTTGTATTTTTATTGGACAAACATCCCTTAAGGTTTAACCATACGTATCAGCCGATATATATCGATTTTTTAAACCTTTATAAATTGACCGATACAATATGTATGGCCGATATTGGTGATTTTAATTAAAAAAAAAAATAGAAGATAGAAATTACTCAGCCAATACCGAGATTTTAATTCCTGGTTTAACCCATTAAAATTGGGGCTTTAAAATGTGGATTAGTCCCAATGTTACAAGCTCAGCTTAGAATACCGGTGAAATGAGGCTTGTAAATGGTCCCAGTATAAAATATACTACTAATTAAGGCATCACCCATCTTTTTTTTTTTATAAAAAAAAAAATGACCACTTGCACATTAATGAGCCTATTTCCCAACATATTCTATTGTAAATGTCTTTGTTTGAGTATAAGGCCCACAAAAAATCACATTAGTTGGATCATTTAAACCATATTTTTTAAGGTCACAAAGTTTAAAGATTAACAGTTAATTTAATTTGATTAACGGCTTGGCTTGGCTTATTCAATCAAGGTCATTTTTAGTGAACTATATATTTAAAAAAAATCTTTTCAAGAGATCTATTATCAATAGCCAACCATCTAGTGGTCTCCGTGCGTAAGTATGCAAAGTAATATCATTCAGTTATTTACATTTTCAATTTCTTTTTAAAAAAAAAACAGTTTCTTTTTCAGTTTTTTTTATATTTTTTAATTTAGAAAAAATAAAATAATAAAATAACACCGATATTTAAAAAAAAAAGAACAAAAATATGAGAGAGAATCATATCAGCCAATATGAATTATCGGCCGGACCATTTTTTTTACACCTGCCATGCACAATAGTGTGTGAGTTATCAATTTAAATGTCTCTCTCATCCTCCTTTCTAATTCTAAGATATTGAAATTTCAGACTATTATTATCTTTTAACAAAATATGATGTTTCTTTATGAGGAAGAAAAAAGTGATTATCAATTAAAAGAAAAATCATCATCATTGTTATAGTCATATTATTATTTTTCTTGGTCTAGAAAATGGCTCCAGCAAACTTAAAATTCAGCTTAACTATGTATGTTGGTCAAATAGAATAACTTTCATAAATGATTTTGGAACCCTATGCAACATGACAACAAGGGTGTATTTAATTGTTAATTCACCACAAATTGAGCCTTAATAGGTCCATTTAGAGTGATGTTGACGTGAGGTACTCTAATTAAATAATCTCATCATCATTTTTTTCTTTTTCATCAAAATGATTCTTATCCCATCTATATCGAATCATCCCATCATCTTCTTCTTCATCCTCTCTACGATCAAAGTCATTCTTATCTCATCTCTATACGGTCATCTTGATTGCAACTCTTACTAAATTTTCTATTCGCCAATTGCGCCCCTCTAATGTTAGGACAACAAACGAGTTCCATATTGATTGTGAATAGGGAGATTTAGGACTTTGAATCACTCTACTCATTAAACTAGTCTTTTAGGTTGAATACCTAGTCCTAACAAGTGACTTACACCAGAGACTTGAGCTTTTACGCTTACACCAGTGGCCTCGGGTTCAACTCTTCTTAGCCATCATCAATCTAAGGAGCAAATGCTGTTCAGAATGTTTTCTAGTGGTTTGCTCGTTGGAGCATTTGATGTGTGGCCTCCGTTCTTTTCATGCAAGTTGATACCACTGCGCACTTCCCTTCAAAAACTCCAAAATAATGCTTTGGTTTCTCCAACTATTACACTCAAGTTTCTTCTTGTCTGTGATGACAGCATATTTCCTGAATCCAAACAAACAAGTCAAACGAGGGACGTTTCCACCTTCTTCAAATGAATATACCAAACTCACCCTGGATTTTCACAGAGGAACAGCTGAGTATATGTGGAGAGATCCCCCTCATGTACTAGTCTTAAGGGATTATATGATACTAATAGTATATTCTGGTGTATCACTCTTCCATGCATAGACCGAAGACATCACACCGATTTATACGTTGCTATTAGGTTACATTATTAATGAATTGAAGGGCATGGCCCAAATTTGATTTACAGGTCCTAACCATTCAGGTGGAACCACCAGATGATGTATTGCAAAAGAAATGGCCAAACATTCTAGAGAATTGATATCTTCACATCTGTAGAGTCTTGACTCTGTTCATCCAAATTGGAATGTTTGTAACAGCTCATTTGGCATTCAGTGTAGTGGGTGCTGAATTAAGCAATCATGTTCATATGCAGATTCCCAGAGAATAATTTATCTTACTGCTAACTTGTATTCTTAAATGAGATTAGAACTCAAAAACATAAAATGAAATATGCCAGCTTTCACCACAATAGAAAGAATTGTATTTACCCTAAGCAAAGGTAGAATTGTTATCTTATGCCACCATTGATCATGCTATGATCTGTCTTTTTAGATTCAATGCCTTGGATTTTGGCTATATTCATATGATTGATCAAGCACACACTTGATAATCATTCTAAGTACTTCAATGAGCAATTTCACTTCCAGCACTTGTTGAAAGACAGCCAATCAAAGCTCTCAAGATGAACAGTGGTTCTCACAATCTGTTTACAGGAAGAAGATAAGGCTTTGGGAACGACGTATAAAACTGATAAGACTCGACATTGGGAATATCAATTCAATAATATTTGCAACACTTTGGAAACTATGAAAGGAAATGTCCAAATGTGATGCACCAAAAAACAAAAGAGACTACATAAGAATTTGCTGGAAATCTCTCACTGACCAACAATAAATCCCAACCGTTCTGTGTAATCATTTTAATTGATCCAAAAAGGGCTGCAGCAATGTGGTTGAGCAAAGACTTCAGCTTGCTATTGCCATGGTTTTTGTACATCACAAGACTTGCACTCTTCCTTGGGGTATGTACTGGAGGTGAGTTATCAGAAAATGATTTTCTCATCAAATTCATTCAAGGAGTTGATCCCATAAACTCGTTAGGAATAAACTTTAATGGGGTTTTGCCTGATCACTGTTCTGATCGATGGATGGGTGTACAGTGCAATTTGGAGGCAAACAGCATAACAGGGATAATACTTGAAAATTTGAATCTCAGTGGTGTGATTGACACAGATTCACTATGCAAGCTCCCATCTCTTCGCATTCTTAACTTGGCTGAGAATCACATCCAAGGCAGTATTCCTGATTCGATATCTGACTGCGTTAGCATGACCCATCTGAATTTAAGCAGCAATTTGCTCCATGGAAGGGTGCCCGCCTCTCTGTCCAGCATGAAGAATCTCAGAAGCTTGGATGTTTCGAACAACAACTTGTCGGGACCTGTTCCAAATTATGTACAAACAGTCGAGGACAATTTAAGCGCTATCAATCATGCAGAAAGCAATGGATCAGATGCAATGCCAAGTGCCTCAGATGACTCAAACCTTCGTCCTCCAGGGGCACCCTCTTCAGATGATGATCCATCAAAAGTGGCATCTAAGTATGCCCCGTTCTTTCTAGTAGCAGCATGTGTTATGTTGTTTGTAGCAATCATCAAGAAAAAGGGTCGTAAGGAAGCCAAAAAGAGTCAAGAGTGCCTTAAGGACTGCCTTCGGGAGTCACCAAGTCCTATCAAGATCCTCATTGCCGACGCAAAAGAGGATAGTGAGCCGGAGCAGAAACAACCAGAGCTTGTCTTCTTTGTTGAAGGACAAGAAAGGTTTAAACTACAGGAGCTCCTAGCATCTGCCGCCGATCTGCAGGGACAGAACCTTTGCAGCAGTCTTTACAAAGTAACGTTGAAAAACTACACTTTTGCTGTCAAGAGACTGAAGGGATTGCAGGTTTCCGCGGAGGAATTTGGGCGAACAATGACACGGGTGGGAAAACTGAAGCATTCAAATCTTTTGCCACTAGTTGCATACCATTCTTCCGATTATGACAAGATTCTGGTATACAGATATGAAAAGAATGGAAGTCTGCTCCACCTGCTAGAAAGTACGTATTCCTTTCCAACCATTTCCTGGTGTATCTGCTAGAAACTAAGCATGCCTGGCTCATCTCTGGTGACTAACCAGTCATGGATGGGTGATGGCCAAAAATGAAATTTCATCGTTTGACGATGATGATTTGAGAAACCTAACTATCCAATGTCACGAGTGTCGGGCAGCGGCTGCAATTGTCTATTCACAAGCCATCAAATGGATAGCTAGGATCCCTCAATCTAGTAGGAAGAGGGCATGGTCCATCACATAGAGGTCCATAGCTAGTGAGTAAATCCAAATGATCCTTCTATAAATCAAAGAGATCTTTTCATAGGCATTCCCCACCCGACAATTAAACTGGGGGATCGAATTGATTATAGTAACATGAACTTATTTAGTAAATTTATCAGTGAAGAAGAAAAAATATTATCTTAAATGTGTGAATGGATTGATTTTGAAACAACGACGATTAATTATCATTGCCATAAACAATTGACATTGGCTTCCTGTTTTGAAGATTATGCAGATGGAAAAAGAGATTTCCCTTGGAGACTACGAGTATCCATCGCTAGTGGGATTGCAAGGGGATTGGACTATATATACAGAAAACAGAGTGAGGAAAATATCCCTCATGGGAATATCAAGCTTTCTAATATTTTATTGGGTGAGAATGAAGAACCACTAATCAGTGAATACGGATTTCAAAAATATATAGACCCAAAGAGAGCAGTTTTCTACTACTCAAATGGCTATAAAGCCCCAGAGAAATTTCTAACAGAGAAGGCTGATGTATTCAGTTTCGGCATAGTTCTTCTTGTACTGTTAACGGGAAAAACGATCGAGAGAACTGGCATAGACCTTCCCAAATGGGTCAAATCCATGGTAAGGGAGGAATGGACTGGAGAAGTTTTTGACAAGGAGGTGAACAGAGTGGGAAAGCAGTGGGCATTTCCCTTGCTTAACATCTCGTTGAAATGCATATCAGAATTGCCTGAAAAACGTCCAAACATGGCAGAGGTATTGGACAAGATTGAAGAGGTTGTGAATGCACAGGATGATCACTCTTTCTCATCTATCTCTTCTGTTGAATCTAATCAACAGGATGGTTCTCTACTTCACACAGTCATACCTGAGGGTTGGGAGACTCCTGGATCAGACTACTGAAGAATGTATAGAGTTTTGGTACTGCCCTTTTATCTCTGAACCGACTTGGTATCGGTTTTCTTCGTTAAGCAGGAAGAAACTCTATTATACATTATGAGTCTTTTGAATATTCCCTCACAATCAGGACCAATTTGAATATTTTGGCAGAATGACTAACTATTTATCAATTCCACTTTTTTTGTGTGGATGGCCAAATGTTGGAAGCTCACATTGGGAGGTGACAGAAACTGGAAATCAAACTAATTTGGATATTGTTCCGACCATTTTTTCTGTCCTTTTATCCAAGTTAATATTGTCTTGATGCTCATAATTTGTAATGGAGGACAGAGCTACCCCTCTGCTAAATGCCCTAAACACTAGTGGAACTGGTAAATATCCATTCTGTCAAAATATTCAAATCACCCATGATTTGCCATATTGTAAAGCACCTGCTAATCGTCTCTGATTGTGCCTTTGGAAGAGAATAAAGGTGGATCTGTAGGTTCTGCGTAGAAGATATGTTAATCAGAAATGAATGCATTATATGATACAAATTTGAAGGAGAGATGTCTTTTGTTCTGAATCTTCTGTCGTAGCAGCTCTCCCCTTGATTTGGGAAAGCAATAACCCCATTACACTTTTCCATTTTCTCTGGTATTCACTTTTAGGGGTAGCGATCCTCTCTATGGCATTTTGTGTGACACGATACGGGTTTTACTGTATTGCCCATTTTGCCCTTCGAATCGGCTCGCCGAAACCCTTCGAATCACTTACAGGCTTACAGCAAAGGGTTCGGTGAGCCGATTCGAATGGCAAAATGGGCAATACAGTAAAACCCGTGTCGGGTTACACAAAATGACCGTGGGAGCATGGATGCAAATATTGGCCGATACGAAACGTATCGGCCGATATAATACGGATTTTCAGTCCTTTATCATATCAGCTAATACGTATTGTATCGACCGTATAGGATATTTCTCGGCCGATATGACCGATATATCGGTAACATATATTGGCCCAATATCAGCCGATATCCATAATATCGGTCTTTTTAAAGAAGTTAATTATTGAAAGTGACTCGTCCAATGCGATCAAATGGGCCATGGGTTTGAAACGCCCACCTTGGAGACTGGTCACCTTAGTGAGGGAGATTAAGGAATTATCGAAGGGCTTGGAAGTTTCCCTTTCTCAGATTAGTAGATCAGCAAATGGGGTAGCGGATTTCCTTGTTAAGAACAGGGTGGAAGGGGTGACCCGAGGTACCTTCTTTACCTTTATTTCGGCCCATGCTTGTTGTTATTGATTGATGGGTTTTCTTTTACTTTTGTATTGGGGTGGGGCATATTTCTCATAGGCCTCCACCCTTTTATTTTCTTCTTGTATTATATTTCTTTTATTTAATGAAAGTCTACTCTTAACCGTTTCAAAAAAATAAAAAAATCAAAATCAAAACTGTGGTGGGCCTGAGTTGATATCTCGACCGATATCGGACCAATATCAGCCCAAATATCAGCCGATATTTTCGTTTTCAATTTTTCTTTTAAAAAAAAAAAAGCTTCCTTTTGAATTATTATTTTTTTAATTCAAAAAGAAAATAATAAAAAATACCAATATTTAAAAAAAAAAAAAACAAAAGAGGAAAGAGAATTTTATCGGCCAATATTTGCATATCGTCGATATCTCAGGGTGGTTGAATTTTGCACCCCTGCGTGGGAGGATCGCTGGCCCACTTTTAGGCAGCCATTTATCTGAGAAAGAGAATGCAGAAAACATAATTCTCAGAAAACTTTGTGTTGTAGAAATCCGAACAAACGTATCCTGAGTTTGGGTTTAAGTGCAAATCTGTGCTTCAACAGTCCCTTTCTGACCCGTGAAGTTGAGCATCTCTCCTCATCTTCTTAAATTCACAAAGCGTCCTTTGGTGTTTATCTATGGGAAAACTAACATGAGAAATTCAAGACTATTTCTGTGCTATATATGTTTTACAGATGATGCATTACTAATTAGTGAAACACGAAATGAATTAAACATCATTTGGAAGTGTGGAGGAAAGTTTTGGAGATCAACACTAAAATCAGCAGAACAAAGAACATAAATGAAACTTGACTTGATTGAATTTGGAAGTATAGAGGATGAAATAATTAGAAAAAAAAAATTATATAGTACCTCATTATGTTCATGAGATTCATCTCCTACCTTGAATGATCGTGAGATTCCTAGGTCTCAATTCTCTTTCTGTATGTCCATGGAGTTTAAACTAATCCAACTCAAAAGAAAATGAAGAAGATGAGGCTCTTGTTACCATTGTTCTGCTCTCTCACAAAACGTACTGTAATACTCTAGTTAGGGTTTACATAAATGTGAAAATGCAATATTGCCCTAAAATTTTTTTGGGTTAGAAGCTCCACTCAAAATTGACATTATTTATTTACATGGTGTAGTTAACTTTTAATTCAGTAACTAATCTATTAACTTTGTTGTAATTTAATAAAATAATAAGTCTCATCAACATGTCATATGTTATTATTATTATTTTTTAAGGATAGATGATCTGAATCATAGGTGCAAAAAACGCCCCGGCCGATATGATTCTCTCTCCTCTTTTTTTTGGATAAATATCGGATTTTTTTTTCTGAATTAAAAATATAAAAAACCCAAAAAAGAAACTGTTTTTTTTTTAAAAAAAATCAAAACGTAAATATCGGCCGATATTTGGGCTGATATTGGGCCGATAACGGCCAATATTTCGACCCGGGCCTATCACCGTTTTGATTTTTTTTTTTTTAAAAATATTGATATAAATCATATCGGCCGATTTCGAACCGATATATATCGCCGATATATCGGCCATATCGGCCGATAAATAAGATGTACGGCCGATATTATACAGTGCTTAAAACCTATATCATATCAGTCGATATGCTTCGTATCAGCCGATATCTTGACCTTTGATTTGAATTCAATTGGCAAGAATATGTGATGGAAGTTGCTCCAACGTCAGTATAGAGAAAGGTTCTTCTATGATGATATATTTTAGTATATTAATAGGCCTATTGTCTTTTTAAGACAAATGGAGATCCTAAATGTTTCAATTAATTAAAAAATAATAATTTACCTAATTGAAAGATAATTAAATTAAAAATAAATTTCACTAATCAAATTTTATTGTGGAGTCCACGTCAGGTCACACAAGTCCTGGGCATAAGTTGGGAAACTGTACATTTCTTGGGCTCAGAACCTTGCGATGGTCTCGGTCAAGAGAGCCGACGATGGAAAGGGGGTAACGGCTAGTTTCGTATTTTGAAATTAAATGACAAAATTGCCACTAGACGTTTATCAGTGTGTCCTCCGTCCTCAGTAACCGCAGTGGCACAGGCATTTTTGTAACCGCAGTGGCAAATCGGATTTAGATTTAAAATAAAAATATGGTGAAGTCTGTCGAGACCCATTTATTTGTATTATATAAATTAAAATTTTAATTACATGGATTGAAAGAATACTTAAAAATTAAAACTATGTTAAAATTTCATCACAAAAATTAATTTTTAATAACTCAATCTTAAAGTTAAAATCATTAGGTGTCGTCTTTTTAAAGACATTTGTCAACTTTGATTATCAAAATCAAGTGTCTAAAAATGATTTTTAGACTGAATTTTAACTATGGTAGGTATTTAAATATACTTTCAATCTGTATGATTATATTTTCAATTTCATAATATTTTTTTAAAAAATAAAAATGTGTCGAGTGCAAAATAAATGGGCTTTAAACAACGAACTTGGGCTTTGATTTCAAAACCCTGACGGACTTTGGACATGCTCGGAATTTTGTAGATATAAATGTGATCGGGCTTTTTTTGACAAAGCTTGGCCTGAACTCAACCCGTGAACAGACCAAGTTCTCATGGAGGTTGTTTTTTAAATATTGAAATAGGTTGCATATTTTCTGATAAAATATTTAGAGAATAGCAATAGTATTGGGTTTATTAAAAAATGAGCTTCATCCAATCATATTAGTTGTGATTTTAAATTTTAAAAATTTAATTATTATAAATAATTGATTTTTCATGGCACATCTCATAAAGTCTAAGGTTTTATGTATGGATATTTGTAGTTAATCTATAACTATAATCATGTATGTAAAAGACAAAGACTTCTTAATAATACGGTAAAAAAGAAATAAACTGTATGGAGTTTGATGAAGTTCAAGCTTAAGGATGTAATTAATTGCATTTCATTCCCATTAAATTTATTATTATTTTGTAAATTAATAAACTTAAAGAGATTGGAATGATGGTAAAAAATTTGTCTTAGAAAATGGAAGTCCTAAATGACTCGCACATACATTATATATATTGTGAACTGATTGAATAGTTGAGAATAAGATATTTATCAAAAAATTATTTTGGCTGACAATTATCTTCTATTTAAGACCAATTAAAGTATCAAATGGACACTTTAATAATTTTTTATTATTTTAATTTTAAATGCTATTATTTAAAAAGTCAATTTATTGGTTAATTATTAATATGAAAAAACATTAGTATATGAGATGGAAGTAGTGATGTCCAGCATGCCAAATTGTAGCATGATGGGAAGTACATAAGGAGGGCAAAGGGGTCGGCTGGACTCATGCAAATAAAGTGCAAAGGGATCTTAAATTCTAAAGAACAAAATAAAGAAAAAAGTATGTATGTAAGGTAAAAAGCAAACTTGATGAAGATTGGTCAAAAAGATCCTTTTACATTCCATCATTGAGTTGTCTATAAACCAGAAAAAATTTAATTGTAGCCGTCTGATCAATGGAGGTGGGACAGTGATGGTAACATCGGTTTTTTATTATGAAGGATATCCTATTTATGTTTTATTCATGTATCAAAGTTTAGTCTGACTCGAATTTCATGCAAATTTTTTTTCCAATTTAATCTGACTAAAATTTACAAATGTATAATCCAACCCACTTATTTCTCAAATTGAGTTGTGCAGGTCAAGCTAAAACACGTCCCAAGTTTCACCCGTAGTTGAGTTCGAGAAAGTAGCAGCCCAAGAAGAGCTTAGTTGGGTTAAATTTGGATTAGTGCTGTACTTAAGTCACTCACTTGATTAAAGAGTGGGTGTCTATGTTGTGGAGAAAGTGTAGTTAAAAGTTTAATTATATATATTAAATTATATAGTGATTTCAAATTTTGCTTGGTTTTGCAAAAGGTGTGGAAAGTTTGGGAGGACCAAGCCCATTTTTTGTCCCCTAAAGGACTTGACCCAATTCTCGAAAGCACAGCTGGGTTGTTTATTGAGATTTGAGACAAACTTTGCCAAGGCCCACCATAGTCAAGTCCAATAAAAAATTAAAAACATTGAAGTCCGAATCTCAATACGGGCCATTTTGATCTCAGACTAGGCCCGGCAACCTAAACTCAAGAAAAAAAAAATAGGGCATGGTCCTCTATGTAAAGGCAAAAGAGGGGTGGGGGGTTGAATAAACAAACATAGAATATTTTCATTTTTAATCTCATTTTCTTCTAGATTTGTCAATTTTGAATTGTTTTTGTTTTTTTTTAAACAAATTTACTCTACGATAATCTCTATTTTGAGTTTTTTTTTTTTTTTTTGAAAATGTAAGGAAATTATTCTGATGGAGGTGAAAGAAGATACATTAATATGATTGATATAGTTTGTAAAGATTTTGTATGATTTTTCTATTTTTTCAATATTTTTTTTAAATTAAGATTTTTTTATAAAAAACTTATGAATTTTATTAGAAGATGTCGGTGATCATGGGACACGAGAACATTAATTTAACATAAGATGTTTGCTAATACTGATTTTCCATTTTTTTTAAAAAAAAAATTGACTTTTTAAACTTTATAGGCTTTCTTTATTTGTATCAATTTTTTTTTTTTTTTTTCAAAAGTCAGATATTTTATGAAAATGACCAGTTTTAAAACCAAAGTGTGCTCACAATAGATTTTCTAATTTTTCTAATTTTTGTATTTCCTAAAAAATTTAAAAAGTAAATTGTGTCATATATTAATTGTTTTTTACCGCATATAATCCCAGTGTTGGATGGGCTAAGTTCTTGTCCTCTTGAAGTATCAAAATGGGCCACATAATTTAAATTGATTTTTGGTTTTTAATAGAACTAGCAAAATCTGACTCAATGATCTGACCCGACGTGCACTAACCCATTTTGGTAAATGATCCGAACCTGACTCAAACCCAAAAATAAATGAGGAAATTCAGTAACTCGTCATTCTCACACCTATATGCAACAAATGTAACTATATAACGTCTACACCCATTTAACATGTAGTTTTGGTATGGTCTCACTGAAAAAGTCTTCTTAGCCAATTAAATGAACAAACCTGTTTTGTGCCCAATTTAAGTAAAACCCAAAATAAACTTAAACCGACTTAATCCATTTAACAAGACCAGAAAAATGCCCAAACGGAATAGATTCGAACAAAATCAAACGTATCCAAAAGCTAGTCTTACATGTCTAGGACAACACCTTGGTTACGTGGGGCTCGGCGGGTTTGGGCTTAGCCCGGCCAAATTCCATCCTTCGTGTGTGGACAACTTCATCATCTGATAAATGCAGTATTCGACTTTAAAAAGTTACAACTATGTCAACGAATATCTATATAATTTACTTATTTATATCATTCTTTATAAAAAAAAAAAAATGTGACTTTTGTAGGGTTTGCAAGGGATGGAGCTATTGCAAATGGAAGATTAATTAAAAAAAAAAAAGTTTGGGAAGAAACTTTAAAAAGCTTGATTTGGGCCTCAAAAGGCCCAAAATTGGGCTGAGACTCTGAGAGTAATGGGTCGAGATATCAGCTGTACTTTTATATATATATATATATATATATATATATATATATTGGTATTTACAACTTCAGCCCAGATTATTATGATGGGCCCTACTGATTGGCTTAAAAGGCAGCCCATATCCATCTCAAATTGAGTACAATTGTGTGCTTGTTTTCGACGTAAAAATTCTCTCAATATCAAATGGAAGACATATTACTGAGAAGGAGTGATATTAATAAAAAAAAAAAATTATGGATAAATTTTCTCAACTTTACAAAATTATCTATTTTTAGATTTTCATATAAAATGTGGGTTGAATCCTTCAAACATGTTAACTTTAATTATAAAATCAAATCTACTTTTATTTATCATTATTTTTTGTACAATTTTACTTTTATTCTTAGATAATGATATGCTAAGGTCAGATCAAATCATTCCAATTAACCCAATCTAATCTTTTAACATTTTTTCCTATTTTAGTCTATTTTTATATGAATTTTCTCATTTTCAAGTTTAATATGACAATGACAAGTCAAATATTTCAAATTCACCAAATCAAAATTTAAATTTCCCTTTATATTTTTTGCACGCCAACAAAGAAAGAAAATTACAATGGTTCGATAGATAAATGATCAAAATTTATTTGATGACCACCCTAAATTATCTATATATAGATAGATAGAATAAAGAGATTTTTTACTTAAATAATGCCAAAAATTGAATTGCAACAAATTGTGTAGGCTGATTTGGTGAATCTAATTTAGCCCAACTCGACGTAAAATTATTTAAAAAAAATGTCTTTCTTTTTATACCTTTTAAAATAACCAAAACAGTTTAAATAAACAGGTTCGAACTCCTACGGATTTACTTGATGTCTCATGAGTTTAGATGTACTATCCGTGGGAGTTTTAGTAGGATTGTATCTGAAGTTTTCCATATGTAAATTTAAAAAATAAAAAATAAAAACCTGATATTTTCCACTCAAAATTAAAATTAACTGCACTATTTATTTCTTTTGAAAAAAATAAATTCTATTAGTTATTAACACGTTGAGGCCATGTCTGAATTGATTTATATTTTATACCAACCATCATGTGGATGAGTCGCAAAGCCTCATTAAAGGTGGCAAAGAGACAACATAGACCAGACGCCTCTATGAAGTATGAATATAAAAACTTCACAATTACTAAAATGCCCTTATGGATTGAGCTGCAAGAAACATAATTTATGCATAGAATAATAATAGTAAATCCAAAAGAGAAGCATATAACGAATTTGAAGACAGAAGCAATCCCTTCCGTCCATCTTACTCTCACCTCTTCTTATTTTTATTCTCTGCCCTATTCTTTTATGAAGCAAAGAACTAACTGTGTCCTCCCTTGATCTGAACCGTTCATTTGGTCGGTCAGATCGAGATTGGATATGGGCTGTCCTAAGTGATGATTGGTCAAGTCTTGGATGTTAGATTATAAATCAAAGAATATCAACATCATTTGTGTTCATCATTGTTAAAAACTCAAACTTTAAGATAGAACTCACATTAATTCAATGAACAGAAGGTTCGGATATTTTTTCATTTTTTATGATTAAAGTGTTCATATCTCCTAGAACATCCGACCAAATTTTAGAATATACGCAAGTCTTTCTACCAACCCATCGAGTAAATATTTGGAGTCTACAATAATAAATAGATACTACATAGTTTGAATGATTTTATAACTTACAATTCTTTATTGATTGATTTGTCCAAACTTTACGTGAAGCCTCCAATTTATTAACCATTCTTTGATTGAGGGGGCTTTAGTTTTGATTAATGCATAATTAAACATATAATGTTGATTGACACAATGTTAATAACAGTTTTGATCGAAGAATTATTATTTTCACAATCACATGGTGTGCTAAAAATTCTTAGAATTAGACATTTTGAAATTTAAAAATTAGGATTTATCTTATGAACATTAAATTTTAGCATTTGTATGCTTTTGAGGCATTTTAGGATAGAGAGCTAATTGGATGGTATTTTTTAAAATTCAACTGGCAAAAATGCATATTGATATAATATTGTGAATATACAAAATAATCTTTAAATCCAATTAAGATTAATTAAAAAGTATTGAATATAGAAATAAGTTTAGAAAAAATTAAATGTAGAATAAAAAAAAATGAGTTAAAGAACAATTCTTTCAAAATTTTACTCAATATTGGATTGGACAAACTGGTTTGAATGGAATCAAATGTTTATACTAGTCCAACCAATGTTTTAACAATCGTCTCAGCATGCGATTGAACAGGTTCAGCGGTGACCAGCATACGGATACGTATTGATTATCTAAAAAAAAATTCTAGGATATAAAACCGTAAAAAACTGATTAGACTGCGAACTATGACCTATAAAAAACCATTTCAAAAATTATTTTGATGGCCCGTTCCAGTCATGATGAGAGTAGTGGCTTTCATGAATGCGGGCTTGGAGTTTAGGCCCAAAGTGGGCAATGATATATTAGATGAGATATGTCGTTACAATTATATATTTTTTTCAAAAAATTCAACTTATTTTTTTTCAAAAAAAGCATTTTTGTTCAAAATTTTATTTTAATCCATCAATTAAGCCTTTGTTAATAATTTTATAGTATTTATAATATTATATTAATGACACGAGTTTTATTAGATTTGATTAAAGTAGAATCCGATTGAACTTTATTTAACCCAATTTCCTACTAAGGCGATTCAATTCACGAGCTGGTTATTAAAACGTTGAGTCCAACTCAAAATTTTCTATTGATCAACTAATTTAGATTGTTATAACTATGTAAATGAATGATTTAAACAGGTCGAACTGATTCAAACTTTAAACTTTTATTTTTATAATATTTTAAATTTTCATATAACTATGTTATTATTATGATGTAATATTTTTGTTACTGTTTAAAAAAATTAATCTAATAGTTGGATCTAAATAGATTAAATCATTGCTTAAATTTAAAATATTTATCATCATAATTAAATATTATATGTATTTCATTTATCTTATATTAACTTTCACAACTTCTTTTTTCAATCTTCTTTAACCAAAAGTAAATTTTAGCTGTATCCCAATGAAGATCTTGACCATCTAAACCTTTTCTACTTTAGAAACCAATGATCTAGGATTTTGCAGTCCAAAATATTGATGTCCCACTTCTTATCTAAGGTGGCCCAACATTTGAAGATTATTATTATTAACAATTATTATTCAAATCCAGCTGAAGTGCATCATCGCCCATCTATCTCTCCCTTGCAATTCCACGCCAGAAGGTCGCCAACCTCTCTTTTCTCTTTCTTTCTCTTTATATTCCCTTCTTCCCAATCTTGTATTCCTCTCTTTCTCTGCAGAAGCATTTTTCCTCCTTGTCCTTTTCTTTCAATTGACCCTGACGCAATTGTAGGAAGAGAGAAGCAAGAGAAGGAGAGGTGGTGGTGGGGGCTTTTGGGAGGATGAACACGCCCTCTGTTCTTCGAATTCCTCCTCCCAGATCTTAGATTTATCTCTTGTCGCTTCTGGGTTTTTTTTTTTTTTTCAATCGGTATGTAATCTAACCCCACTTTCTTGGATTTCCTTTTATTTCATTGATCTGTCTCAGATGTTTTTAGATTTTTTTTTCTGGATTTTTTTTCTAAAACTTATATCGGGTTTTGGTTGATCCGTCAAGAATCCGACGTTCCTGGATTGAATTGGAGACAAAACATTTCGTATCTGATTTGATTTTGTTCTTGTTTTAGGCGGGATTCATCCAAAAGGTATGATCTTTTTTGGTTTTTGTTTGTATTTTTTGTTTTTATCATTTTGATCTATATATTCTTGTTTATATGGTTGATTGGATGTTCATTTGTGCGGGGATTTTTTGTTTTATTTTCATTGAATTGGATCTGATAATGATAATATCTTTCTCGGGATGCTAGTTATCTACTACAATGAGAAAGTACCAAAATTTTGGTCTAGGAGCTGCATCTTTTGAATTGGGTGCTTGTAATTTGAATTTTTGGATGTGTTGGTGATATAATTTGACACAAGGAACAAATGAACGTAGGGAAATGGAATCAACGGATCTCGGAAAACTCTTTATTGGGGGAATTTCATGGGACACAAATGAAGATCGTCTGAGGGAGTATTTCCAGACTTTCGGTGAAGTTATTGAAGCTGTAATCATGAAGGATCGGCAAACGGGACGTGCCCGTGGCTTTGGTTTCATTGTGTTTGCTGACCCTGCTGTGGCGGAGCGAGTTGTCTTGGAGAAACACATGATAGATGGTCGAACAGTAAGTTGTTCTTGCTTTGTGGCATTGGTGCATTTAAATGCATGTTTTTAGATTCAAGTTTCATATTCTGTTTTTGAGTGGTTTTTTTAATCCGGAATGTGGATATTAATGCAATTCTAAAATTGGGTTTTCACCATCCACTGTTCTGAGTTCAAATGAATTAAATCGCAGGTCGAGGCGAAGAAGGCTGTTCCTAGGGATGATCAGCATATGCTTAATAGGAGCACTAGTAGCACCCATGGATCACCTGGCCCAGCCCGCACAAAAAAGATTTTTGTTGGAGGTTTAGCATCTACTGTAACAGAGAGTGATTTCAAGAAATATTTTGATCAGTTTGGAACGACTACAGATGTTGTAGTGATGTATGACCACAACACACAAAGGCCGAGAGGATTTGGGTTCATCACTTTTGACTCAGAGGATGCTGTGGATAAAGTCTTACAGAAAAGCTTCCATGATTTGAATGGTAAGCTGGTAGAGGTCAAGAGGGCTGTCCCTAAAGATCTATCTCCAGGGCCTAATCGCAGTCCATTGACTGGATATAACTTTGGTATGAACAGGATGAATAGTTTCCTTAATGGGTATCCCCAAGGATACAATCCGACCTCAGTTGGTGGGTATGGAATGAGGATGGATGGTAGGTTTGGTCCAATTGTGGGTGGTCGGAGTGGTTTTCCTACTTTTGGACCTCCTAGTTATGGAATGGGCATAAATTTTGAGCCAGGTCTGAACCCAAACTTCGGAGGAACTGCAAATTTCAATAATAATCTTGGTTTTGGCCGGGGATTGAACCCTTATTATGGTGGGAACTCAAGTAGGTATAGTAGTGCTATTGGGCATGGTGGAGGTAGTGGTGGAAGTGGGTCATTTTTTAGTTCAATGGGTAGAAATGTATGGGGGAATGGTGGATTTAATTATTCTACTAGTTTGGCAAGTTCGACTGCATACATCGGCTCTGGAAATGGGAGTATTGGAGGCTTTGGCAATAGCAGTGCGAACTGGGGTTCTTCTCCTTCTCTCTCAGCACAGGGTGGTGTCAACAGTTCTGGCTTTGGTAGTGGAAATCTTGGATATGGAAGTAGTGGCAACAGTTATGGGATAGGAGGAAACACCTATGGAAGAAGCAGTGGTGGGACAGGCAGTGGCCTGACATCGTGTACTACATCAAATGGTGGATATGATGGAGCCTATGCCGACTTGTATGGTTCCAGTTCGGTTTATGGAGACCCGACGTGGAGGTCTGCATCATCTGAGCTAGAAGGGTCTGGTTCATTTGGTTATGGACTTCGCAATGCTGCTTCAGATGTCACTCCTAAAGGTTCCACTGGTTACGTCAGTGGTTATAATGTTATTGATAGACAGCCAAATAGAGGTAAGGACTTCTCTTTGACTTTGTTGAAGATCTTCATTCACTGCCTTTTCCTTAACTATAGAGTAGAATGTGAAAGAAAAGAAGAAATAGGGCTGGTGCCACTTGGACATGGACATGCATGGGTGTTGCCATGGCATAGACATGGAATGAGGTGGCAGACCTGTGGAATGAATGATATACTATATGTCCATCTCTCTCTCTCTCTCTCTCTCTCTCTCTCTCTCTCACACACACACACACACACACACACACACACACACACATGCACAATTATCAATCATCACTTTCTTTGTAGCTGTCGTCATCATAAAATCCTTTTCTACTAGTTCATTCCTGTTTTTTATGCTAATCCACGATTATTCATTAGAGAGAATAGTCATTTATAGAAGGTCGAATTTTTACTGAGATCAATTATCTTGTAAGGATGGCTGGACAATAAATAATAAATCAATCAAACAACACCTTTGGTTTCAATGTTGGAAATGCTGGATCTGCCCTTGATTCTGACTCAATGCAGTACTACAGTACCCCCAATTCCTACATGGATCCAATGCTGTTACTCCAATCATCTTTCTTCCCTGCCCGCCTCTATTGGATTACTGATGCAGTAATCTTGTGGTCAAGGGTGCCTGTGCGATGATATTTTTTCTTGAAATATCCACTTATTTCCTGTCTTCCACAAGTTATTATAGCAAGTTGTGCCATTTTTCATAAAACTTGTCCTTCCCAGTAAAAGAGTCTGTCCCTTAGGTTTCCACGAGTGAACATGGGAGCACTCCCCTCCCCTCCTCTTCCAAAAAAAATAAAACAAAAAGAAGAAGGAATATATACTATATCACTCAATATAAGAAAAACCATAGGAGCACTGACAAGGCACGAAGAATATTTACTATATTTACACAAATAGGCAATGAATGAGATGATCCAATAAGCTCTAATTTGGACCACCACAAGAAGCAAATATTGGGTATCAGAAGATTACAAACAATCCAAATTAAGAAAAGATTTTGAAAAAAAGATGCAAGAAATTTTCTGGATGCGGCTGTCCAACAAAAAAAGCCCTTTACACGAGGTGGTGGATGGTACAACTGATTCCCGAACTGATTGTTAAGGAAACATCTGTTTTTGCTCAATCAAAGAATAGATCGGTTGCTCAAAGCATGGAGTTTGTTGCCTTTATCCAAATTTGTCTATTTGTGTCCTGACATTGATAACATTATGGAGATTTTCCAATATGAACTACACCATGTGATCCATGAATTTCTGTGTAAAAGTTAAAGCTCATCACCCTCACTCCTATGTACCACATACATTCCTGAATCACAATCAAGTCATGGTACCAACTACCAACCAAGTATAATCTTCAAAAGTGCAATTCCAAAGCTACTTCCTTCCCCCTCCTCTCCCCCCTCCTTTTACCTGTAACATTGATTATTTGTCCAGGGGATTATTAATGAAAATGTAATTACTGTTGAATAACAATGACAATAATAATTAATATTATAACTTTTATTTTTTAATTGGATCCTCAATGTGTGTTCGACATAACAAATTAGTTTTTTTTTTTTTTTTAAAGTTTCTAGAACATGAAGTGTATTTATTGCGTCGAATGGAAGTAATCTAAATAATGCATAAATGTATAGAAGTATGTTATCAAAGAAAGTGGATTTATCATCTATATGCGTATCATCATCATCATCATCTTGTTCTTCATGGTCATTTCTCCATCTTTTTGGAGTTGGCCTTTTGAGTTCTTCACTTCCACTTAGCCCTATCAAGGATCATACTCTTAGTGATTTCACAATGTTTCATGGCTTGGTTCCCTCAATCCACAAGGACCTTTATGTTTCCTAGTACCATCTAGCTTTTTAATTCATTTTAGTAGGGCTATGCCTTGTTATCTATGTATGTCTAAACCACCCTAACATTTCCTCATCTTCTCATCTATTGGAGATATCTTTAATGTTCCTCGCATGAATGACGTTTTGTATAAAATGCATGATCTCCATTGTTTTCCTTTTGTTGACTTTGTCAAGTAATACCTTGTTATCAGCTACATTTGTGTGCACACTGATTTATTTGTGATAGGTTACAGTCATATGAAATGCCAGAAATCGGCGAAGTCTCACTTTATTCAGGTTCCTCCAATTTTAAAGTGGATGTCTGCTCCCATGTTTAAAATCCATGTAGTTGGGCCACCTTTGAATGGACAGCTCTATGGAAACGCTACTCGTTACTAGAAATGAAAATGTGGCGTGGCAATGCAGTGTCCACTAACCCTACTAGGCTAATGTAGTTGTGGGTTGGTATATACCAAAATTAGTGTGTATAAAAAAAACTAGCAGCAACCAAAAACCAGCAGCTTGACCATTTCTCCCTATCCAATGCAAAGCCACAAATAGATGGTTCAATTAAAATAGTTAGAACCAAGTTTCACCTACTTCTGCATGAGCTTTAACTCAAACTCATACTAATCAGAGTCAAATCCACCCTCGGATTGATCACACGTTAAGCTCATGATTATACCTATTTGATTTTGCGGTATCAGTTGAGTGTTCTACACATACTTAATCGAACGGTGAGTACTATCCTAAATGGGATCAATGTGGGAATGCATCCAATCTATCAGTGGAATTGGGTGTTGATAGGCAGTTGGTCGATGTTAAGTAATGTGCCAAATCTTAGGAGGAGTGCCAAGTGCCAATCATAGATAGAAGGGAAAAATAGCTTTAATGACAATGTTGTTGATGATGATGATGGGGGATAGGGTGATTTGAGTGTTGGATTTATGAAAGTGGATGCACTACAAATTTCCAAATGCGAGCATGATCCAATTTATTACAACTAGTAGCAAATAATTGCTGCCTATCTTATGAATCATGCTCAGGCAGAGCTGTAGATTTTTGGGTTAGAATCATGAAAGGTGGTCTCCTACAATTCATGTTGCTAGTGAATTTCTTGTGTATCATTTCCTCACTTTACACCCTCAAACCATATCTCCAACCTATCATTTGGGGGGAAGAAGAGAAAAAACCCTCCAACCCTAAATAGGAAAATTAGAATGACCACCTTCCAACTGTTCACTGGCTCTCCTCTAGGGTATTCACATTAGGAGGAATGCAAATTCTGTCATATTTCTACCTGAAATCATTATCGACAACAATGATGATGCTTATCTCCCAATTTCTTGTGTGTTGGAATAGTTGGTTGATTGCTATCTAGCTGATGCCACTTACCTGTGCATCCCCAAACTCCTTTTACCGTATTGTCACACATTCTGCCAAATATTCAAAATGGTTGCGATTTGACGGATCAGCCAATGATCCTTAAAGTGAAGAATCAGTATCTTATATTTTGGTGTGTTATCATTTTAAGTCGGGCTTGTGCAACATCGGCAAATATATTTAAATGAAACATTGCTTTGATCTTTTTCCCACATTGTTGCAATTAATTATCACCAGTTTTTATCTTACACAAAGAATGCCCTATTCCTATCAATGGTTCTACGATGCATATTACCTTGCATTTACGTGTTTGTCTCTCTCATGACTTGATTAGGAATTGCGACCTAGGAGGATGATCATTCTTTCAATGTCAGAGCTTATAGTAGGGAAAAAAAAGATCCGGTGAATCAGGTGCATAATTGTGAATTCTGCACATATATTTGGTTAATTGATTAATAGAGCTAACCGGAGTGCTTGTTTTGCAAATTTAAAGTCGAGAGAGCTGTTACATGGGATTTTGTGTAAGGTTTGTGTTTTTAGTTTAATCTTCTACCTTGAGAGTGTAGGTTTGTTTCTGGGGTAGGGTTGAGTTGTAAAATCAGATTGAGAGATATATGGAGGTGTTCCTATTCACAAAGTCTGCATCTTTTGTGATGCGCCGAATAGACTATTGGTACTGTTATTATTTATCTGTCCAGATTTCTTGTCAGGTATTTCCTTTATTTTCTTCTCTTTTCTTTTTTCCCATCAAATGTACCAGGCTTCTGGTTGATTTTACTCTGAGTGAAACTCTCTAGGGGTATCATCTGGTCCCAAAGAATAAGTTTTCAAATATTCTGATTCGTTTCAATGAGACACTTTGATTTCATGAAGTTTCAATCTGAAATGTGTGTCGGATATTTGTTCATGTAAGGATTTCAGATCTCTGGTGTTTCTGTTCAATTCCCTTTCTCGATCTCTCTTATTGGTATCATTTCTTCATTCAATATAGATAACTTCATTTGTCGTTGCCTCCCAAGTCTGTTACAGACAATAGTTTTTACTGCAGTGACGGGGGTTCGGCTCGGACCTCAGCTAAAAAAAATGAGTAGGCTAAATAAAGGGAAGTAATTGGTGCGCCAACACCTTTATCTTTGGTGCAGCTAAAATGAGTAAAATACCAATATTGCTCAAATTTGTTTCAATCCTTCTTCTTTTCCTCTTCCTATTTGTTCGGACAAAATGAATATTTTACTCATTTTTGTTGCACCAAAGTTAAAAGTGTTGGTGCACCAACCAATTCCCTAACTAAATTATACTTTCTTCGGGTAGTAATGAAATAAAACATATCTACTTGGGCCATTAGTACGAAAAATTAATTACTTTTGTTAATTCTCAATCATGTTTTTTAACCAGACAGACTCCTACTCGGACGTTTTATATTGGATAATGTTCACTTTTCAAGGTTTTAGTTCTAAAAATAGAGAAAATTTGTGAAAAACTTGATTAAAAATTGAAAAGGTGATTTTATGATTAAATTTGGTAATTTTGAAAGATATGATCGAGATTCTTTTAAATTAGTATAAAAAATAGGAAAATTTATATAAAAAATTTATGAATTAAAAAAATTATTCTCGAGCAATGTTGTTACCTTTTTTAAAAAAAATTGGACCAATGTTATCCGTGAAGTGCGAGTTTCCTGCTAGTACAATATATTTTACAGACTTGATCATTGGTTTACATAATTACCCACCACGCTATCGTTGTTTAAATTTAAGATAAAATTAGAAGGCTGAAATTACAATTAGAATCAATTAAAGGAAATGTATCGTTTTGATGGGAATAGGCATCAATGATGAATAATGGCGTCTATGGAATTTAAAATTTCTCACATTCTTACATTTTTATTACACACAAAATATCATTTAGCAGATAAAAGAGTTCAGAAAGTCAATTTTAGATGGATAGAATAAAGCTTTAATGATATGGTGATTATTGTTGTGATCAAAATTTTGATAATGGGCTCTGTACATTAAAAATGTAGAAAGATGATTATACATTAAAAACATCTTTAAAGTAATGGCAGCCGGTCTCGACTTCGGATCCATACAAAATTTAATAAATCTCTCGAACTCAATATATTCATAATATAAAATGTGTTGAAAATCCGGTCCTAACTACTTTGTAAAGTAATATTTCATACATTCAGAATACAAAATTATTCTAAAAGTGACTAAGAACTTTACAAATTAAAGTAATCTGAGATAGACTTCTGTATAAACTTTCTCGTTTTAATAATGCCGATCTTGTCTTTCATCTGCTAAAGACTGTAAATGAAATCAACATTTGTGTCAGGCTGCTGGATCCAGAAGTTTTCTGTGACTGTGCCAGTTGTAGTACTTTAGCGGGAGCCAAAAAAGATTTTTTTAATCTTGTATAATTTTGTGTTTTAACTTCAGCTGAATGGCCCATTTTAAAAAGGGTGAGAGTCAAAAAGGATTTTTTATTCTTGTATAATTTTGTGTTTTAACTTTAGTGGAATGACTTTTCTAAAAATTTGTGTTGGAAAAGAATGCTACATCAATTTGCTAGACTCCTTTAGTGTAATATCTGCATCCTGCTTCCAATCGTATTACATTAGAGAGGTTTTACTGTGATTGGATTTACCAAAATAACAATAAAAAAATATATTGACAAAGTAGTCATATTAAAGTAAATAAATCATAATTCTGCAAGCGCATCAATATTATTTAAAAGAATTTATTGGAAGGTATTTAGATTTATTTATATGCTTTCCAAATCATGGTTGCCAAAGAAATGGATCAATAACATGATAAACTAGCAAGTGAATTAGGAAAGAATATCACAAATTAGATAGGTCATATGGTTTAGTTGGATGTTTAGAATATGAGAACTTGAGTGTAGGTGATTAAGCAGGGTCTCACATGGGGGGCCAGTCCTGAGATCCTCTAAAATATCAGGGTTCCTAGGCGGTGTGAGATTTCAGAGGCCCCTTTGTGACTGATATATTAAGAACTTTACGTGTGTGGAGGCCCTAGGAGGCGGCGCTTATACTCAGGGCTGACCCTATGGATTTGACTTGTTGCACAAGTGATAGAAATAGGTGTAGGTGAAGTTTGACTTCCATGTAATTATTCTCGGCCTATATAAATTGGATTTTATAAACAATTGAATTTGTCAAGCAAAAGCGAAGGCCGTGGGTGATTTTTTTTTTTTTACTTTTTTTTTTTTAAAGTGATGTGGGAAAGAAGGGCAAAAAAGAGAGTTTTATGGTTGGGGTTTGGATTCGTTTAGTAATTTTTTTTTTTTTTGATAACGATTTATTTGAAACTTCATGTAACTCTTGCATAGACATTCTTTGTGGAATTCACCATTGTAGTCGTCTATCATTTTCAAGATGTATAATTTTTTTCCTTGCCTACTTTATGCCAAACAAAAGATGGAAAAGTTATTTATTTTTCCGGATCCTTACAGCAAATGCTTGTTAGAGAGATGACGTGAGATAGTGAGACGTGTGGCTCAGTTAAAAAAGTAAGGTACTAAAGTCGTGATGTTTAGTGTGAAATACTTAGTTATATAGAATAATTGGAAATCAAACATCAACCTGTCAAGATGGCCGAGTTGGTCTAAGGCGCCAGTTTCAGGTACTGGTCCGAAAGGGCATGGGTTCGAATCCCATTCTTGACATTATATTTTTCTCCTACACTAGAATTATTTTAATAAAATCATTTTTAAAAAAAAAATTAAGCCATGTGAATTTTGAACAAAAGGAAAGATAATATATTGAGATAAAAATCTAAACGTAAGGCAAGATAAATGGTTAAATAAATGAAAAATTTGATGCACTTTCAGTCATACATTGTTATTAAATTATTCTGCTCTAGATTGGAATTAGTTTATACCGTTGGATTTGCATAAAATATAAGAGATTGGAGAGTTAATTTTCTTATTAAAGATGAACAGACAAAATACACTAACAATGGTTAAAAATTGGGCCAAGGGCCGGCAATTGCCTTTTTTACCTCAGGGTTCTGGTCGGCACTGAGTTGACCCAGTCTCACGGTGGGTGTACTTTTTAGCACTTATGGTCGTTGTCACTTGTCAGTTCATGACTTGTCGGGGGAGCACTTGAATAATGAATATATTTGAAGGAACGAGACATTCTAGATTTCTAGAGTCGTATAGCGATTCTCCGGATGCGGTTTCACACGATTTGGTGCAATTCTAACGTTGGAGTGCTTTCTTCCTCTGAATTGGGTATGCTTTTCTTCTGGTTTTTCTGCTTTTCTTTTTCTTGTTTTAGGGTTTTGGACAGAAGGTTCTAATGTTACAAGGGAGGAGGAGGAAGACGAAGAAGATCCGTATGTTTCTTTCATTTCACTAGAGAACCAGTTGTACATGCAATGTATGTGTTTGTCATTTGGATTTGGCTTTGTATTCCACTTACCAGTTTGGATTCGGGTTTCGAATCCAATAGCCGTGGGTTGTTCTTTTGGGTATAGCCATGGAGGTAGGTAGATGCAAAGGTCTTCTGAGATGATTGGTCATGTTGATTCGACTCAGTTGGATATCCATTTATCGTCTTGACTCAATTGAATTTCAAGTCGAATACTCTTTCGAGTTTTTAAATTTTATTTGATTTGAGGTGGGACGAAATTTCAGCCTGATGAAATGACAGTAAGGGCGAAAGAGGGCAGAGACGGCAGACTATTAGCAACAATTGCTCATGTAACCACAAGAGAAGATGTGACAAAATGATTTGCCTCCAAATAGATGAGGGGGAACATAGTAGATCTCTCGCGAGGACATGGCAGTCGTCGTAGTAAGCATATAATGTTGCGAGAACTGAGAGACCCCAATTTGAAAGCTCACTGTTTAGAATTGTATTAAATACAACCTAGTTTTGTACATAGAAGTTCAGAATTTAAAAATATTGAAAGAACTCTTGATTGAAGCTTGGCAAGGTAAGCAGATTCTTGATAAGCCTCAAGTAGATCTTGTTCCAAACCAAACCATCTAAGTCTTGATCAAATTTCTTATTTTGATCACACCATAGATTATGATTTAGTGGAATTGAGTTGTTTGAAGTTATGAAACTATGTTGGATCAGCTTGCACATTGAGATAGGATCAAGTGCATTGCCATGAAGCAAATGGGGTGTCATAAGAGTGACCCCACTGCCATATAGTTTGCAGTTGGCCGTCTTTTTGAAAGATGATAAGCTTATAATATTTTTGAAATCTTGCTTGTATGGTTGATGGAGAGTTTCCTCAATTGGTCTTAATGATTTTGGATGTAGGTTTCCATCAAGAGTGACTCAAACGATAAATCATTGGAGCGGCATGTTTCCCAAAGGTAGAGATTCTCATTAACCTTTGGTGCTCTATATTTTGATTGCAGAAGATAATCAATTAGTATGGAAATTTGCAGTAGTGGAGTTCAGAGTAGTTGCATTTTCAGGTTGTGGAAGAAATCAAAGACGAGAATACTTCTTGCACAATGGAGCACAATTGTTACAAGAGCTAATTGTTTCTTGTGATGGAAAGGTGAACCCTGTGAGAGTCTTCTCTGCCAAAGAGCTCACAGTATCAACTGAAAATTACTCTAGTAACCGAATGTTGTATGTGGATTTCTGCTTTAATGCTTACTTAGGAACATGAAGACCGCACAATTGTTGTCAAGAGGCCTGAAGCTAGATGTTCACTTGATTCACTACGTACCAGTGAGTTTCTAAATGAAGTTGTTATGTTATCCCAAATCAATCACAAGCATGTTGTGAAGCTCTTGGGCTGTTGTCTTGAAGAGCAATACCCCATCGTAGTTTATGACTTCTTCTCTGGTGTAAGTCTGAATGAACGCATCCATGAGGCTTCCCTGTCTGGTCAACTTTCATGGGAAGATTGCTTAAGAATTGAAACAGAAACTGCAGAGGCACTAGCATAGCTACACTTGGCTACTCCAAAGTCAATTGTACATGGGAATATACGTACAAACAGTTTTTGGTTAGACAAGCATTGTAATTCCAAAATTGCGGACTTTGGACTCTCTATGTTGATTCCCGAAGGAGAAACACAAGTAGCAGTGAATGATGATGCCAGAATAGGCACATTTCCATATACAGATCCTCAGTGTAAGCTGTCTGGTCGATTAACAGTTAAAAGTAATGTTTATAGCTTTGGGGTGGTTCTTGTTGAGCTTTTAACAAGATGGAAACCCATCCACATTGTCAGCCAGAGTGATGGCACAACTTCAATGTCAACATCACAGAAGCTCATATCGTTTGTGGAAAAGAAGTGTCTTGAACTGGATGGAGAGACAGATCGAAGGACAGCTTGTGTAGAACTTGCGTTGAGATGCCTCCAAGAGAAAGGGTATGAAAGGCCTTCTATGAAAGAAGTCTGCCAAGAGCTACAGCAGATAAAAAAGTCATGTTTATTGCCTCCAGCATAGTTTAAACGAAATGTAGGGTTGCATACCGTTGAAAACACATGGCGCAAGGGAGATGAAGTTCATTGGCATGGTGCCAATAAGCACACTTCATACACTCTTGTGTATGTCACAGATGGTCTGTGCTTCAAGCATTTTGAGGTGCTGTTGAAAGTAATCTTAGTAAGTTTCTGGGTATACATTTTCTGGTGAAACCTGACAGAAACCATGTACAGAAGGATCAAATAAAACCTACAAGGTACTGCCTAAATCAGTGTATGCAAGGCTCGTGATGGATGATCCAGGTCATTGATCCGATCGGACGCACACTGGACAGCAAAGGCCCCATAACTTCAATGTTTAGCCTGTGGCTCCTGCAAGGGTTTCCCTTCATGAATTTCAGACCTTAATATGAAAATGATGTTCAGTGAAGATCTGTTCAGGCTTTCTATTGAATTAGGATTTGCCTTCCCTGTTTCGTGTCTTTTTAGTGTTCTTTCTGTTCGAATTTATCCCGATTAATCAAACGAAAGCATAAAAATGAGCCAAGCAACCATTCATAAGAGAGAATTATACAGAAAATTCTTTGACAGTTTTCTTCAAATCCAAACACACCTAAGGTCCAATAATTTTGAATGCCAATATGGAATTTATCGTTATGAACAATTTGACCATCATTCCGACGATGGGACCGACATTCTGATGATGGACAGGTATGCATGGCATTAGTCCAATTCTAAATGTTATATCGGGCAGGGGTTTAAAAATCGGTATCGGCCGATATATCGGCCGATATTTTTCTCTTTCTTCCTCGTTTTTTTAAATATCGGCCGATACGATACGTATCGGCCGATATTCACATCTCTAAAACCGATATATATCGGCCGATACGATACGTATTGGCCGATATTTCAACCCCTGATATCGGGTAATCAATGGGTGTAGCTCAAGTGGTTACCTCCCTCTTAAAAAAGTGGGAGGTTGTGGATTCGAATCTCCATGGCCTAATCTTAGTGTGCCCTAATGGGAGTGGGTTCACTCGTGGGGGTTTTAGTAGGATTGTGTTTGAATTTCCCACATGGAAATTAAAAAAAAAATTGTTATATCAAGTATGTCTCTAATTAAATTAAAGTGCACCTATACTAATTCATTCTCAATTTTTTTGGTATGCCTAACTTTTATCGTTAATTTTTTAACTATATTTTTAAGACAACAAATTAGACGCCAATTACTGCCACACCATATTTTTGTACACCAATTTCTAAGTATAAAAAGAAAAGGCAAAATGTGGGCAAGTAGAGATACGTAAATAGGAATATAAATAATATGTAAATCATATAAGTAGAGATATGGAGTCACTTTTTTGAACTTTTTTTTATATTAAATTTTGGTTCTCGTTTTTTTTTTTTTTTTTTAAATGAAGGATTTTAGGTGAATATGAAAGTATACAACTAACTTTTTATAAATTATATAAAAATATTATCTGATATTATTAAAAAAATCTTTTTGACTATATGATAACTCAATTTATAAATGAATAAACATTTATTTATTATTTATTTTATTATTCTATTTTTTATATTTAAAGTTATAATCTCATTTTCAATAATAATTTATGGAAGAAGTTGATATCTATTTATTTCAATTTCTACCGTATTTTAATTATTATAAATGAACGAGGCGACGATCTTTTCACGCGCCGGTTTGTATCAACTTTCGGAATTTTCGTGCTTCGAAACCCAATCCTGCTCCTTGGATCGTTGCAGCGTGGCTGAGAGGGGAGAAATGGGAGTGAGTTTGGTGGGCAAGAAGGTGATTTTAGTCCCATACATGAGAGAACATGTTCCCAAGTACCATGATTGGATGCAAGACCCTTCCCTTCGAGAAGCCACAGGATCCGAGCCCTTGACACTCGACCAAGAGTACGACATGCAGCTCTCATGGACTCAAGACCCCAACAGTATTATTCTTCTCTTCCATTTCTATAGTGTCTTCCTCTATCTCTTCCATTTCTATTCTATTGTGTCTTCCTCTATCTCTTCCATTTCTTGTGTTTTTCTTTTTCTTCCGACTTTCTCAGTTGTTGTTTTGGTAATTGAAGTTGATGAATTGGTTGTTGCAGAGAGGACATTTATTGTCTTGGATAAGCAAATGGTTGTTGGAGATTTTGTTCATGGAGATCCCCATGTCGAAGGTCAGTGCCCCTTTTTTTTTTTTTTTTGAGGTTGGACATTTCTGATGCATCTGAGATATGGGTTTTTTTGGAATTGCTATTTGAATGGTTTCTTGCTGTGTTCTTTGATACCTGGATTGGTTTTGTAAAGGGTTTTGCATTATTTGCGAAGTGAGTTCTGTGGTGAGTATAGATTGTGAGGTTGTTTGAAGGTTTTGTTACTTATGTGATTGCTCAGTTGGAAATCCGGGCCTACTAGGTGCTGTTGGCTGATTTGTGATGCTACATCTACTATCGCAGGTGTATTAGTCAATACACAAGGCCCTAGCAAGGCACTATGGAGCCTGAGGCAAAGGGCATGCCTGTGCTTGAGCCTAGGGCTATTTAGGAGGAGGAGAAACTCTTTTATCTTTTTTCTTTTTAGCTTAAAAAGAACCTCTCATGATGGATAATCTCTTCCTTGGGATATCACCTGAATTTATTTCTCCCAATGAAAGTTTGGCCTAATTTGTCTGGCAAACTTTATACTTGACAATATATTGTATATTTATCAAGGGGTAGAACTTTGAAACTCAACCCCATATAGATGGCAGAAATGGCATTGATGTGACAATGATGGTGATGATGATGATTTTGTCTTTTCTTTTTTTGGTAACATGGGTATCCCCACCCCACATTGGTGGTAAGACTAATCCCATGAGCATGTGTAAACCTCCTAATCCCCACACACTGGTAAGTCGATGAGGAGTAACCCCATGGGGAGTTGCCCAGATGAGTTTGGGTGTGAATCGAACTCAAGACCTCCCTTCATGAGGGGAGCTTCTTGACTGTCATGCCAAAATGTAGTGTTGATGTTGCTGTTTAAATGATTAAAAGATATATTTCTGTTAATCTGAACTACCAAACTGTAGGGGTAATGGGGCTTTTATACATAATATATTACTATGTATTATGTATATACACATGTTCAGTCTTCATCCTCTATGGCCATAATTTTATTCGATGGTGGTGGAGAGAGCATCTTGTAACCAAGGTGATAATCTAGGTAGCTCTTCTGGTAGTGAAATTATTATCCAAATTTGTGGAAAAGAAAAGCCTATATTCCCTAAATGACCGTCATCTAACCATTCTAAAAAAAGGGACCATCATCTAGTGTAGTTGGAATAGAATGTTGCCAATCCACAACACAATAATTCATCCTTTCCAGAAAAAGTTGCATTTGGTTGGATGGAAGCAGAGATTGAGTTGAGCTATATAGATAGTTAGTGTGTGATTTTGAATCTGACAGCCCTGTTACTGCTGACCTACCCCATCAGAGTCAGAAGGTCCTAATCCACCAGAATGGGTTAATATCAAAATGATTGAGGTGGGGTGCCAACTAGGATTGGTGGATGTCTGGATGGATGATTTTGCAGGTTCCTTAAAGAACTGGCAGTTTTCTGGTATCTACCTTTTAGGAAAAGTGTTTTTCACCCTTCACACTCCCCTTCAAGCTGGAGCAAGATATCAGTCATGCCAAACTTAGAAATTATGTCATAAAAGCACGTTTTGGGTAGAGCTTTGGTTAAAAAAAAACCATCATTTGATTGACTGGATGCAAGATAAATCATCATACATATATATAGTTATGGGAAACCTTTGGATCTCAATGTTTCCATGACAGGCAATGAGCCCCAACACTACGTGTCAACAAGTGATATTCACCATTGGATTAGCTTGCAGGGAATCCGACCACAACCACAATGTATATTTCTATCCAATGGTGTGTGGCCTTCATGTATGGGTAATGTTGAGGCTAATCACCTATCATGGAGGGACATTTAGGTCCAAGAATTTTCTTGGTGAAAAGTGGGTTCACATGTTTGAATATTAGAAATTAGAGATGACTGTAGTCCAAAGCTTATCTGATCCTTCCTCGTTCTTTTATCTGTTCCGAAGGAATAAAATCATTTTGAGGAATTAAAATTGTTCATTTCAGGTATGATTGGTGACGTGAATATCTACATGAATGACTTAGACGACTTACAAATGGCCGAGATTGAAATAATGATCGCAGAACCAAAGAGGTAAAATTTATTTCCATGAAATTCAACTGTTATATATATAATATGGAGAGAGAGAGAGAGATGATCGTATGCAGGAGATGACTGTAATACAGTCAGGCTCGGCATATCCACCACTCATTTGATGAACTTAAAATGGTGGATATGCAGGATTTGACCATATTATATTTCCTGCTATAGTATTTCTTTTAGGAGGTGCCATCCAAAAAAACGGTTTGAAGAGGTACTATGCAATTACTTGGATGGGTTATAACCCTAATCATTCAAACCAAATATTCAACATAAATTGAGTCCAACTTTCCATAATCCAGATTACAAGATATCAATAAAAAATATCTGGTAAACAAGAAAAAAACTTTTCTTTTTCCACTATCTGACAGTGAGTGGAACACAAACTTAATGACATAAAACATTATGAGGTGTGATACTTCTAGGACCACCAATAGAGAGAGAGAGGAGAAGAATAAAAAAGGTTAAAAAAACAAGTCCTTTGTTTATGCTCTGTCAATCTCTAATTTGGATATGAGCCAATCTCGATTGAATAACCATTAGTGGTGGCTAATGGCTTGGAGAATTGTTACTATTATTTTAGTTATTTGGTTGTGCAGTTAGATGCTAATTGTTTAATTCTTCATATTGTAGCCGTGGTAAAGGGCTTGGAGAAGAAGCGGTCTTAATGATGATGGCATTTGCAGTTGAGAATTGTGGGATCCAGACATTCCGTGCTAAGATTGGGGAATCAAACACTGCTTCTCTTAAACTATTCAGGAAATTGGTCTCTCTCTCTCTCTCTCTCTCTCTCTCTCTCATATTATATATAAACATAAATACATGCATATGATGTAATACTGTAGGTTTTAAACTCAAAGTGAAGTTTCTGAGTTGAGATAGTGAGTTTTATTACCTCTGTTAAAAAATTGCTGAATTACTTGACTCGATTATCTTTAGGTTGCGTCTGAGCTTCAGTTTTTTAGCCAGGATACATATACATTTTAGTGCACAAACTAATCACATTTTTTGTGAATGGATTTAGGGTTTTGAAGATGTCAGTTACAGTGAAGTCTTCAAAGAGGTAGGGATTAATTTTCACAATCTTGATACTGCCATCACAGCTCAAATTCTGACCAAATGATGTTGGTTCACTAAATACCCATAATTATTGTGGTAATCCATTGCAATAGCATTTTCGTACAAAAAACTGAACTTTTGCAGTTGCTGATATTGTACAAATAAAGCGGGGCCAAATTACATCCTGACAGAGCTTAACCATCCATATCCTTCTGCCTATATTAGCGCCCCACCTTCTGGTCCAGCTTTCTAGATTACATACCAACTTTGGTACCTTTTCATATTTGGTGTTTCCAAAACACCATTCTTGTTGTTTTACCCCCCCTCTTTTTCTCATGTCAAACACAATATACATTGTCAAAAGCCAGGTTCCAATCCTGGAATAGTTCATGCTCATCCATACAAGAATATTATTAGATTTTAACAGAATCTTATTTCAGAGTATTCCAATACTGCTAAAAGTTCTGTACTGTATATTAATCAGTCATTACTGGAGCACATAGATATTTTGTGGTTTACACATTGAGTTGTATGCGGTATTGATGACAAATGTCTTGTAAAATGTGTTCTGTTGTCTCACTGCTGTCATGGCTTTGGAAAGTGAACTACTTTAACTGAAAGGAAATAAAAAAAAACCCGCCTTTCTGCACATTTATTGGTCAAGAGTTATACCTTTACTTGATAGGAACAGCCAATGCAAAAATAGAAAATAAATAAATTAGAAATGGTCGGGACTCTCAACTGGCTGTTGTAATATTTTATGTACTGCAAAGGATGTGAAGAACGAAGTTTTTTTTAAAAAAAAAAAACTAGCAAATATATGTTAGACTTTGAGGCCAATGCAATGATTTAAGTACATTGTGCTAGTAGCTCATTGCTATGTAAGAATCTGTGCTTTGCAGATGTCAGAGATAAGGAATGATGACATTTCTAAGTATTTATATTTAAAAAATTAACCAAGTGCTTTTAAGAACAGCCAAAAATGGGAAAAAGTTAGAAACAAAACGGGCCTGAAGGCCCAAAAAATACTGGGGAAAACAAAGGAAGAACACCTAAAACACCAGCAGGTAGAAGGAAAGCTAGAAAAAATCAGGTACTACAGAAAATTAAATCACCGACAATAATAGAATGTTTGGCAAGCCCCCCTATTCACAAAAATTGTCAACCTCTCCATTACCTTTTTAGGTGTTAAGATCAATATCTATGGGTTTGTTGTTAAATTTCCCCACCCATCTTAATACAAACTTGGACTACAACTTGTCTAACCTTGGATTAGAAATATGGAACAAAATATCTATGATAAATTTGTACTATGCATGTTTCTAGTTTTAATATTAGTTATTAATGTTGATATTTATCCTTTTGTCGAATGATTTTACAGGTGACATTGGAGTTGCCAGCAACAAAGCTTCAAAAGAAAGGAGCTGCTGACTTTAGACGGGAACGCCAAACTTGACATCTTTGGAAGCATGCCTTGCCATATGGCTTATTTAATGTTAAGTTGTGAGGAATTATTTGAAATCAGAAAAACATGTCAAAACAAATTGAGAAAAAAAATGAAATAGTAATGTTCTATATTTTGTACATGCTTATTGTTTTCCAATCAATCACATTACTAGCAGACTTAGTAGGCAGATTAATCCAGTAGGGGACATTGGTCATGGGATCAATTCAGTGAGAACCATGTACTGATTTCTGTCCTATCTGAACTATAGATCTGGATGCCGAAGGAGAAATTTGCAATTAATCCTCTGAAAGTGGCTTCGACTGAGCAGTTTGTAAATTGCTGGGTAAAAACTTTGATCTAGATGGTTAACCCAATAATTATGGGTAATGTTATATACACATACCATTGAAAAATTGATTTTCTACAACCTTTTCTCCTTTACCTACCACTACTTCGTTTCAACCCCTAAATAGTGAACAAAGATATTTCTAGAAAATAGATTCAAAATAACAAAACAACACATACATGCGTTTCCAGGAAAGTAAAATTTAAGCTTACAAGAAGGTTCTTGGGCTTGCCTTTTTTTGCGTTTCTGGATGGTCTTCATCCGAGCTTTGTAGTGGTTTTCAATATACTGTTTGGCTGTAGCCACCTCTTCCATGGTGAGAGAAGAGCCCAGCACCCTCCTCTTTCGGTAGGTTCTCCGTTTTCCATCGCCGCCTCCTCTCAATCATCCATCACAATCCTCTTCCTCGATCCATCAGTCTATTGCCCTCCCTTCCCCTTCTCTTCCTCTTCCAAACAACTCCTTTACACCCACTTACAAAAACCTTTTTTCTTCTATCGATCTTCTTTTTACTATAAATTATTTATTTAATTGTTTACTATTTAGTTATTCCTAATTATCATTTTTAGTGATAGGTAACTAAATATTAAACAATTAAATAATTAATTTATAGTAAAAAGAAGAAAGAAGAAAAATAGTTTTTTTAAATGGAGGTAAAGGAGCTCTTTGGAGGAGTAAGAGAAGAGTAAGGGAGGCCAAGAGATGGATGGATAGAGAGGGAGGATGATGATGGACGACCGAGAGGAGGAGAAGACAAAAAACAGAGAACCTGTAGAGGAGGAGGGCGCTCGGCTCTTCTCTCACCATGGAAAAGGTGGCTGCAGCCAAACAGTATATAGAAAACCACTATAGAGCCTAAATGAAGACCATCCATGAGTGCAAAGAAAGGCAAGCCCAAGAACCTTCTTACAAGCTTAAATTTTACTTATCTAGAAATGCATGTATGTGCTGTTTCATTATTTGGAATCTGTGTTTTTAGGAATACCTCTGTTTCACTATTTAGGAGTTGAAAACGAAGTACTGGTTGGTAAAAGAGAGAAGGTTGTAGAAAATCAATTTTTAGTGGTGTTTTTTTGGTGTAAGTAGATATGGAGGAATGCTGAGTAGAAAGACAAGAGGAAGAAGAAGAGTGAATAGGAGGTGTGTCAAGCAAATTGCAATACCTTCCTCTGGTGATTCAATCTTCCAGATTTCCTTTTTCCAGTGCTTGCAGAGAAGTTGATATGAAAATCATCATGGGTGAATAACTTGAAGTGATCAAGTGATCCCTATATGGTCTCTCTCTCATACCATGCACACACCCATGTGTATCTCCCACACTGAATGCATGTCCACACCTCTCTTTCCCCAACCCTGGCATGCACAAGCGTGCATATACCGTTTTATCGAGTAGTTGTGGAGAGAGATTCAGATGAGCAATAACCACAAACAGCACAGAGTGCCACTGTCACACAATCCATTGGTGTTTCAATGTAGTGTGAGAGGTAGGATGAGTCGTTACAGATGATGTGAATTGGATGTGAAATTGTAGAAATTACAAACCAAAACAGTTATGCAGCAATCTTTTGAAAAATGATTCATATTCCCTGCTTTCAATGAAAAACACAATCCATAGGAAATCCCACTTTCAATGAGAAACACAAACATACTCATTGTTAGTGATAATTGGTATGAGATTTGGATCAATGAGAATACATGTACCAAATCCATTATCTGAATTAAAAATAAAATATGATTGTTGTGTAAGAAACAAAGAGAATGCATGCAAATATTATGTATTAAAATAAAACATAAATATTTATACAGGTGGGCCAAATGTAAAACAGTAGTTTGGTTCTTCAGCATATTATTTTTTGTGTAAATAAAAATTGAAAATAATTGTTTAATTTTTTTTTGAATTTGCGTGTGGGAAACTGAACCTCCACATATGAACCCACTACTCTTAGGGCACACCAAGATTAGACCATGGGAGTTTTAATCCACAACCTCCTACTTAGTAAGGCAGGAACCAGTTAATTAAGCAACACCCATTTAAGTTATAATTGGAAATAATTGTTTATTTCTTTGAACCTTCGTTGGTGGGCTGGCCAATTGACAAGTGAGGAGACCATCTTGGCCCTGTTTGGGCCGGAATCAGAATCTCTTATTCCTGATTCCAAGTATAATCATTTGATGATTTGATGGCACAGCAGAAGAATACAAAGAAAAATATTTAACTTGGAGCTGCTTGTTCAATATCTCTGCCACGTGTTGATTGATTGATTCATGACCGTCAAATGTGTGTTACGTCGTAATATTTTGAATTTGTGTTGCACTGGTTTTTCTTCTATTCCATGTAAATTTCTTTCTTGAAGATTCTTATTTGAATTCGTATTTAAACGAAATCAACTCAATTATTAAATTAGATTAATATGTTCAACATAAATCTTATATTTTTTATATAATGTTGATGAATTGCATTAGAAATTCAACCATGGGAATTCAAAATTTGCTTTCTCATATTTGATTTATAATTAATTAGTGAGTAGTTTTATAAAATTTAATCCTACATGAGAGTTTCAATCAAAACTCTTCTTTCATGTTGACTTTGTAGAAATCACCAATGCAATTTTAACTTAATTTGTCGACTAAATTTTAACTCTAATTTTAAAATAACTAGGATTTTGAAAGTTATTTATTTATTAGGATGATCTGAATAATTGTTTGAAACCCAAATTGAAAGTTAAAAAAATCCAAACCCATTTTTAACCATAAATTCATGTAGTAATTCAGCTATCTACTTATAATTTAACCAAAAAATTATTAATTTAATCAAATATTTAAACTCATTTAACAAACCTAACGCACTAACGTATGGTTACATTGAAATAAACAAATGGACCATTCCAACCTCTAACGCAGATGTTTCATTATTATAATCTTATGAATAGAAAAAAAATAAATAAATTTAAATATTTAAGTAATCACAGATAAAAAAATTTATAATAACGAGGATGAAATCTAATCGTGACCGACCGTGAACGATTCTGTCCGTGCGACTCATCCCTACCCTAAACCTAAACGCGAGGAAATACCCAACAACTTGGACGGTAATAGTGTGACACACTCTCTCGACTGTGCCACGTGTACGGAGGATGAACCACAGCAAAAGCACAAAGCGCCTCTCACGAGTTCTCGCCTACTTCCAAATATAAAACGGATCCAGCTGGAGAGAGAAAATGAATTAGAAATTACAGCAGTGGGAGAGAATGGCGATGGCGGATTCTCCAAACCCGGAAACGGAATCGGAAATGGAAAAGAGCAGAGGAGGAGGAGAAATAGTAGATCCAAACCCAACAGATGGTGGGTTTCCATCTGGGGCTCCCTTCGTTTGCCTTGCAAGGTTTGCAGGCGACTCCGCCGCTGGTGCTTTTATGGGTTCCATCTTCGGCTACGGTTCGATTACTCATTTCTCTTTCATTAATCAATATCACTCAATTTCTTCTCATTTTCGTCACTTTCTTATGGGTTTTGCTACTTCTCTCCTATTTTTTTTTTATAATTTTTTTATACCATTATTTCGAGAGCGTGTGCTGGTGCTATTTCAACGTGTATTTTCTTATATTTTTGTGTCTTGATGGCTTTGATGGGTTTTTTTTCCTTTTAGTACCATGACTCATTTATTTTTAGTCCAATATTGGAGGGGATATTAGCTGAGAATTTGACTATTTTATTTAGTGAGAAATTTAAGATATGTTGTCGGTTTGAGACTGAAAAAGTAATACTACAAAATTAGCCCGTGTTGAGATAACGTCAATCATAGTCATTTTTTTGTATCTATTTCGTATGTACTCAATTGGGAATTGTCTGGACCATATTTAGGATTCTGATAAGATAATGTCGTTGGATTTATTTTCTTGTTTTCTGAGTGCTCTTGTTCTTTCTTGGATTTGCATTGATGACGTCTATTTTTTTAGAAGGCAATCCATGAATGTTTATTATACCCCTTTAAGTGGTATGATGACTTGAACCCACAGCCTTTAAAGTTGCACAGCAAGCACTTACAAGCTACCAATTGTGCCACAATCTCTTGTTGCTTTGTCATAATATTTCTACTGAGGTTGGTTACAACAATAGGAGAGACAAGGATTTTTCCACTTTATGTGATGCAGGGCTCCTTTCACATGCATTTCTGCTTGGCTGCAAGTGTGGATGTGGTACAGCCATGCTGCATCCAATTCATTTTGAGGCTGGTGCTTTCTGTAGATGATCAGGCCAAAATCAAGTGTTTTAGTTCATCAGGTTTGCTCAGTTGCAGTGATTGTGGACTATTGGAAAGTTTATCTTAAAACCATCTATTTGTTTTCTGTTCTTTTTTCCCATGAGTAGCCAGGCCTTATTTTTTTTTGCCAGAGAAGCCATCTTACTGCACAGCAATGCTACCTTGGTATATGCAGCTACCCTTTTTTAAATATGTCAAGATTGCCCCAAACCCAGTTGTGAATTGTTGAATATGATACATGTAGCTGGTTCAAGGCATTGTCCTGTTTTTAATATACGTGTTTGAGATATGTCAAGATAAGAATTTATACCCATAACCTTTACCCATTGATAAGAATGGGCAAACATATATTTTTTCTCTTCCAAACTATAATTTGTTTGCTTCAATATGTGAGCAAAATTATAGCACAGTTTACTTCTGAAAGAAGAAGAAGAAGAAGAAGAAGAAGAAGAAAGAAAAGAAAAAAGAAAAAGAAATTATAGAATGGTTTCATGACATGGAATTTTGAATTAATGTGGTCGTGTTGATTTTAGCAGTTAGAGTCATTAGGGATTTTCTAAGTTTTTAGTTACAGCCTTTCCAGGGGTGTGAAAAATACAATGGGATGAGGATCTTTGCAGTACTTGTGCCAACATGGCAAATGTGCTAGATCATGCCATCTTATCCTGTCAGGCCCTATGGTGGCCCATGTCCACTTAGCATGTCGTTTGCGTGTGTATGTGAAATATAGATTTCTATGTTTCTCTCTTGCATGTACTTTGGACCAAGGAGAATGTCATTAGTGAGTTGCATATGAAGTTCGTTAAATTCCATATATGCTTGCCTCATTGTGGCTGTCGCTGCAAATATCAATTAGCTTGCATTTATTGAATTTTCTTCACATTCATTGATAGTTATAAGCAATTGAGTTCAATTGCAGAGGTCTGCATGAATTAGGGATGCCTCATTTAAGGTTTTACCAACAGGGTGATTTATAGAAATCCCTTTTTTGAAAAATCTATAGAAATCCATTTTGAGTTAGAATTGCAGGAAGGTGAAGTTGAAAACGTGTACTTTGAAAACAGTTCTTCCATTTTGTTAGTGCGTTGCATCGTTGTTTCTGAATAGAATTCTAATATCTTAATAAGACCTAGTGGAGTATTGGGCATTGAAATGGAAAAAGATAATAGTTAGATAATTGGGAAAGAACTAACTTCGAAAGATTGAGTCTCCAAACCATGGGCAAATACTTACTTTTTGAGGTTGATAATACTTGTCAAAATCCTTAAATGATAGAATCTCACAATACCTTCTTTTTAGTGAGTTTTAATATATCTTTAATTTGAACGGATTTGTGCAGTCCTCATACTACCCTAGATAATAACTTTGATCTCTTCACGACACTCAATGGACATCAAAACACAAAAGGATGATAAGTAACTGGAAAGCTTCAACTTCAAGAGAACAACTCTTCCATCTAAGCACAAATATTTCCCTCTCAGCATAGAAAAAATCTTCTAGTGATAGGATCCCATGACGCCTTTTCAATTAGCATTTCTCAATGTATGTATTTCTTATATAAAAGTTTTGTGCAGTCATTAATTCAAATATATAGACTTAGCACAATAAGACCTATTTCAAGTTTCTTATGCCAATACGAATTAAGGATTTGATTTATATTGGTTTCATATCATGCTTGATATCTTAACTCCTAAGTTTGCATGGGTGTCCTAACATTTTCACTTTTCCATTCCTTTTCATGTTCTAAGATGACGGCTTCCTACTCATGCAACTTTTAAATGCTTTTTTTATTGTTTTTATATGCAATGGCTGGTACATGTTTTGAGAAGAAAAAAGAAAACTTTCTGACGTTTAAGGGAGAATACAACAAGACACAAGTAGCCTACTATTTGTTGAGATGATTGCTTCTTACTCATATGACTAAAGTGCTGCTTGATTTGTGTAGGTTTTTATTGCTATGGGTGATACATATTTTGAGAAGGGATAAAAAACATTGTGCCAGTTAAGGGTGAATACAATAAGACATTAAAGAATTATTTAAAAGAAAAGACATTAAATAATTGCTAATCCATGAAGAGAAAATTGAGGGAAAACATTTATTTTTCTTTGCTTTTGCAAAGCACCCGTTTTTCTTCTAATCAGTGATTTGTAAAGATTTTAGTGTGGTTTGAGGAGAAAAAATTGACAGAAGGCTCATTTTGCTTGAACAAATTCAGTTGAAATGTAGTATATGCATTTCCTAGTATTATAGAAAGATAAAATTATGCTAAATTCTTGTGAGAAGAACATTTCCTGATAATGTTGAAAAACCATTTTGATTGTTTAAGTGGTATTTTGAAAATGTTAAAAAGCTATTTGGATGTATTTTTTGAATTTAACTAGTAAAATTTATAGAGACATTTAAAAGCTTTGATGGTTTGACCATTTGTCGTATTTGAGTTATTATGGGTAAAATGGGTATGGGTATAATGGGAGGTCCACAAAGTGTTTCTGGTGTCTTTGGAGGAAATGAACATACAACAAGGATTTCTCCTAGGTATGTGAAAACATACCTGCAAGCAAAAAGCACCTTGTCCCTTGCTTTTTCTTTTTTTATGAATGGTGATTTTTTTCCTTTGCTTGTTAAGTTAATCTATTTGGTAATGTTAGGGGTGGAAGTATAGAACACAATTTAGGGCCTAGGGTGTTGGGGGTGGTATCCTATGATTGTGGTTGATTTCTCTACCCATTGTAGGGAACATAACTCACCTTGTTTCAAAGTTCATGACGCTAAGGTACTTTGAAGGTCCTCACCCTAGCTCTCCCTATTCCACACCCCCCCTAGGGTTCTCAAGGCCTAGAGAGTAAGATGTGAGTGTATTGAAGTGGGTATATCAGGTTGCCTTGTCCTTGATCACATCTTAAGTTAAACATTGGATAAATATTGACCATTGGAACAGACGTGAGACTTATAAATGAAGTCCAAATATACTCAAAACATTTAAAGCTGGCATATTGGTGGATCATACCAACCTACCAAATGTATGCCTTTGTTCGTCTTAAAAAAAAAAGTGTCCTTCTAAATTAGATAGATACGAAAAGATAACTATTTGAAGTCTCAGGCCATCTGATTTAAGACTATGAAATGGATGGTTAAAATTGGATAATCTCTTTTATTTGTTAACCATCCATTTTATAGTCTTAGATTAGATGGCTAAAAACTCCATATGGGTTATTTTGCTGCATGGCTTGGGATGGAATTTGGGCCATTTAATTGAAAGAGCTTGAATTGTTTGGCTTTAGAAATGATGGGCTTGAGCATGACCCTTAGCCCCATCATCATTTGGGATTAGGCTTGGACATGCATATCAAGCCCAACTAAAGTTTGGGTTGGACTTGGGCTTACCTACGCTCAACCGGGTCAAATGCTTGTTTTCAACTTTAAAGTATAAATATGGGATACATATTTGAGTAGTATTGAAAATATGCTCACAACATTTGTAACTCTAAATGCGCCTAAAAATGGCACATGCATATTAGTGGATTATACCAACTCACTAAATAAAAAGGCATATTAGATGATGTATGATAATATTAGCCATTTGAAGTTCAAGCTGCCTCATTTAAGACTATAAAATGGTGGTAAAAATTGAATAATTTATTCTATTAATTAACCATCTATTTTATTCCCTTGGATTGGATGACTAGAATTTCATTTGGTTTATTTTGGTACATTATTGGGGATGTGAATTTGGCACATTTGATTGAAAGCCTAATATGTCTAGCTCCACAAATAGTGGGCTTCAGCATGAATCCTTATCTCAACTATCATTTGAGCTTGGAAATTTGAAGCCAGGCTGCATGTTGACTTAGTTTGATGCTTTTCCTCCAATCCAATTTCATTCCCTCCCACCCACCTCTCTTTTATTTCCTACAACACTGAAAAAAAAAATCCAAAAACCCTTTTCAAAGAACATACTACAATTTTTTTTAGTAATTCCCCAGTGCTCTCTCTCCTCCCCCCCAAGTGATTGAGATTTGGGTTTGGAGCATAAGACTTCTTGTTGGACATTGGGATTAGCACTAGGCTTGGTCAAATACTTGAAGCTTTCATGCCCTGTGCATGGCTAATTTAGATACATTCCCTTTCACTTGATATAGTTGGTGCGGCCCAAAATCATGTTACATGTCCTATTTCAAATTGACATGAAATCCCATGCCTTGTGTCATAAACAAACACCCTTTTCTATTTCGTCCCAACAAATTCCAATGTCATCTTGAACATGTGTATTGAACATGACAATTCTTTGAATGCATGAGGGGCCTACCAAAAATTGCCTTTTCCAATGTCATCTTGAACATGTGTATTGAACATGACAATTCTGTGAATGCATGAGGGGCCTACCAAAAATTGCCTTTATTTGCTCGTTGAAGAATATGTTGAGGATTAAAAATTTGGATCACTTTAAAATAAAGTTTTAATTTGCCCAGCTTTGTCCCCATATGATAGGTCATTTGGATAGATCCCGTTATCCATGAGCATGATATTAAAAAAAAATTCACATTGATCTAATCTATATCATGACCAACATGAAAAAGAACTACTTTTTTTTTTCGAGATGGTAGTGAAAAAGAACTCTTTGGAATTCAATTTTATAGCATTTTTAAGCTGATTGTTCATTATGAGTTTATTGTTTTATTCCTTTCTCTGGGATTGTATGTGCATTTCAGATGCCTTCTATGGATTCACTTTCAGGTTCAGGATTGATAAAGAAGAAAGGATTTAAAGGGTCCTTTGCAGATGCTGGGTCTTCTGCCAAGGTTTGTGTTGTAGTTCTTTGTATAGATTTCTTTTAGGCAGGAGACTGATAAAAGAGTCTGTTAATATCAATTTTTATCAAATTAAAAAACAAATTAGGGAAGTTCCTCATATGTACAACATTCATATCAGCAATGAAATCGTCCTCATCACAATAGCCTTATATTTCTTCTATCTGGGTTCATTCTTGGACCTGGAACTATGATATCTTAAATGCTGAAATAAAATGAATTTAAGAACTGAAATCAGTGCAGATCCAAGGGTACTGAGGTTTTCCTGATAACTATTGCTGAGACATGGTTCTGCCAAACTAGAGATGCAACAGGTCTCTTATCATTGATGTCTTCAATTATAGAGCTTTTGTGATCAACCCTTCGAAAGGGATCTTTTATGTAACTCAATTTGAGCTTAACAACAATGGCTTTTTTATTGCAATATTCTTCCAGACATTTGCTGTTTTATCTGGAGTTCACAGTCTTGTTGTCTGCATCTTGAAAAGGCTGCGAGGAAAAGATGACGGTATATCATCGACGACTATGACATTCTTTGTCACTTATATTTGCTTCTTGATGATTGAATCATATTACTTGTTTTCAGTAATTAATGCTGGTGTAGCGGGGTGTTGCACGGGCCTTGCTCTCAGTTTTCCAGGTACCTAAGAATTAGCACACTATACATTTCATGCCTGTGTTTTTGTCAATGCACTTAAGAAATGGCCTATGTTGCACAGATTCTTTGATATGAGTGACACAACCATGTTTGGCATTTTTTTTTCTTCTGAAATTTAATACATCTTTTAAGGATTATTATTTATCTTCTAGTACTACCCTGAAATTATTTTCCATTTAAAATGGTTAGTGTACTGTCATTCCAATCAATGGTGTTGCTCCTTGTATCTTCCACCTGTAGGCTGTAGCTCTTCGATTCTTCTTACTGGGGGTATTTTTGTTCTTCTCCACATTTATGCCGATCTTAAATGTCATTTCCTCTTTTCTCATGCAATTGTTTCTAATTATTTCATGGACACATTCATGGGGATTTGAAGAGTAAGTTACATTTCTAAACATGCAGCAGACGCATAAACAATCATTTTTTTGTCCTTGAAATTGATGAGCCTATGGTACTCATTTTGCCATTGCACGCTTGTCTGTGAGGATTCATTCAACTGTTGTATGTAAACTTGCGTCGAGGTTTATCTCTGTTTTCCTTGTCTCAGGTGCACCACAGGCTCTTCTTCAAAGCTGCCTCACCTTTGGAGCATTCTCTTGCATTATTGAAGGGCTTAACAAGCAGCAGCCTGCCCTGGCTCATCCACTCTTCATGAGCAGCAACTCCAAGTTGGCCTCCGATGCCCTTACCGTTCTTCCTCCATTCACTCTCCCTCTTCCTCACAACCTCATAGATGGTTTTTCTAACTTCTGCAAGTATTTGCCAAAATCTAGGAGGCAGGCTCCATCCTCTTACTAAGATAATCAACACAGTTTAGTTTAGCTGGTTTTTTGTAAAAATTGGAGAGTGATCAAAAGAGACTCCCAGCTCTTTGTTGCAGCTGCTGATCCATGAAATTGCTTTTCTTTTCACTTTCATCGTTCAATGATTTCCCCCATTCATGTTCTGGATGAGAAGAAAATTATGGATATTTCTCCACAGCTTTAGATTCTAAAACATGCCAGACCACGCATCTCAGTAGTGGTGCACTTTGTCACAAATATTGGCGGTATTTTTAAATTTACTACGTTTTTATCGGCACAATACCATTACCGCGGTAAAAACGTGTTTTTATTGCTACGATGATAAATTTTCGGTAAATTTCTGATAAAATCGTGTTAAAAACGCGATAAACGTTAATAATGCGATAATGTCCCGGTAAATTATTGGTAAATTCTCTATATCATTTTTATTTCATTAATTTTTTTATTTATTCTATTTTATTTATTTTTTAAATATTATAATTTGTGTGAGATTTTTCTGATAAATTTCTGGTAAGAATTTGAGAATTTAAAAATAGTTCGTTATTACTAATTGTCGTTAATATCTCGAGAATGTTATTTGTCACAATGGTGGTGCAGGTGCAAAGTGGAGCACATCCCAATCCAACGGTGGGGTCCCAACTTCATCAGAAAAGTGGGGGGAGTAGCGGAAAATAAAATAAAATAAAATAATGAGACTACTTGTGCATAAATTCTATAACGTTCTCTTCTCTTTTAAGAGGTCATAGGGTAGTTTCAAAACTTGGCGTATCAGCCAGGATAATGTGCATCGGCCACTCAGTTGGTCGTCCTCTTACATTTTTTTAGTGCCGACTCTTCATTTTTAATCTTTGATTTTTAAAGATTGAAAATGCTTATTTATCTTTCTTTTTTTTTTTTTCACGAGTAAGGTATCTAGAGCTTTTGAGAGCATCCGACTGATCCTGTGTATAAGCCCTTTTATGATTCTATGTATTAGGTAAAACTCTGAAGAGTGGGATGGAAATCAAATGCAAGACTCACTTTTTGAGTGAGTGCACATTAAAAACTCAACTCATGAAGGTTGGTTTGGCCGTCAATAAAAAAGACGTTTGAAACATCCAACTCAACTCATGAAGGTTGGTTTGGCCGTTAAAAACTCACTTAAGATAAAAGAGCCACTCTTCATAGTTTTACCTGGTGTGTGTAGATAAAAAGGTTTACATATGTTTTAAGGATTAGTTAGGTATTCTTAGAGACCTGAACACTTCGGTCTTAAAAATAAAAAAAATGAACACTTGCTAATTTGAATGGCAAGTGATATAAAATAGTTTTATAATTATTTTTGCATATTCTCTTCTAATTTTTAGTTACATGTTTTATGGGATTTGGATTCTTTTTGCTATTAGAGCTTGACTATTTAATTAATTTTATTTTCTATTTTTGAGGAAAATGTCAAAATTTTGATCAAAGTGTCTAATAACTACCTCTTACCAATAAATTGTAATGACTACATGTTCTTTCTAAACTTCAGTGCCACGTACCAGTCAAGAGTGCAAGAAATCTAACCTTTTATTTATATGATTGAGTTGATTTGAAAATTCTTTGCTTGAATAAGACACCTGTAAAATGTTATAATTAAATAGGTGAATCACCCTTTTCTAAAAGTCCAAAATGTACACTATTTAAATTAATTTTTTAATCTAAATTTAGATAGACTCAATGTAATGATGAAATTATCTCATTAAACTAAACTGAACTAGGCATGTGAGAGGGAAGAGTAAAAATAGTAGGCCCTATTTAATATGGTGCTTACTGTTCGTACATGACTTCTTGATGTGGGAGGGTGTGAGTCATTCACAAGGAGAAAAAAAAATCTATAATATATTTAAAATATCAATTATAATTTAAGAAGAGTTGAATTCAAAATTTCTAATCTAATTTTAAAAATTTAGATCGACTGGGCTATCCATGTGGGTCTATATAAAGAGTTTAGATTTTTTTTTTAAATTTATTAAAATATTAAATGACTTAAATAGGATAAACCTTTTCTATATTCTAATTGGATTTTTAAAATGAAAAATGAAGACTTGAAGAGGGCCTAATATATCAGTTTTGTCAAAAATTTCATATGGGGTTTGTCGGATTTGCTGATTCGGGTCTAATATATCAGTTTTGTCAAAAAATTCATATGGGGTTTGTCGGATTTGCTGATTCGGATGATCATTCATCATCAGAGGAAAATATGCCTCTCAATTTGTCTTAGTTTTTTTTTTAATATCAAAGTATCCAAGTGTACCACCTGACTAATCCTTAAAGTATGTGTAAAGTTCTCAATCTGTACATACTGGGTATAGAATTAAGGAGAGTGGCTCTTTTTCTATTGAAAGGGGATTGATCTCAAGATGTCCCACAAATAAGGGTGGACTTAATTCAGCATTTCATTGTTTTTTGAACTTAGAATGTAATTTTTTTTTTTTTGAATTTACATGTGGGAAACTGAGGGATACCCAGCGTAAAACTCTCATGGGTGAGTCTACCACTCTAAAGCACATCAAGGTTAGGCCATGAGAACTCGAACTCATAACTTTCCATTTTTTGAGGCGAGAGGCAACCAGTTAAACTATGGGTAAAACTGACTTATTACTTAGAATGTAATTTTCCCGTAAGAGATTGAGGAATTGACTTGTTAACAGCCTAACACTTAAAACTTCGACTAAATTTACAATTTTATCGAATCAAGTAATTTGAAAGAGTTTTTCAATTTGATTAATAAAAATTTACTGGCTTGTTTTACTCAAAATTTTAACGATTCAAGTCAAATAAGACCGATTTGCCGAGTTTTTAAACTTGCTATTGAATCGAACGCCACCACTTACATAGACCACCAACTTCATTTGGAACAAGTTCCTTAAATTCTCAGTCTCAACTCCTATGATCTGCCCATCTCAGCTACTTTCGGAGTCGTCAAACAAACTAAAATAAATTCATTAGAAACTAATTATTTTGAGATGGAATTTCATGCGAGTGGATTTTTCCCTTGCAAAGTTACAAAGAACACTAGGAAACAAACATAGAAGACAGAAATAAAAATGGAGTGAGGCCCACCAAGAGAAACTCTCTTTTCCATCAGAAATTTAGAAATTTGTAATGCGCGTGAAGTAGGGGTAAAAATGTCGATTCATTGATACGGGTGGTCATAACGCTGTGAACCGATATGATTCAACTGCAATAGATCGATATGCATCCGTCTGCACCCGTTCATCAACGTATCAGCTGCATTTTTTATATGTGCTGTAAACAAACTTATATTGATATTTGGAGGCTTCATATGTGAGGAGATTTCTCCATAATATTTTCATAATTACTTCAGTCAATTGACGAGTAAAAAAAATCTAATTTCACGGTAGTAATAACGATCAGTTATCAGTAGAAGTCAATGGTCTTGCTTATTTTCTGTTTTTTCTTGCTTTCAAGGTCTTCAAACAAAGGAAATTTGAAATAAAAAAAAAATAGAAAAATTCGGCTCATATCTTGCCTGAAAATTTTCAATTTGATATTTTAAATTTCGGCCACACATTCTAACGGACTTGAGAAGGGGTTGAAATCTCGGTCTCAGGCGATACATCGGCTGAGAAATTTCTCTCTCTTATTTAAAAAAATAAATTAAAATTACAGATATTGTTCGATATCGACAAATGTCGACCGATATAATACATATCGGCCGATATTTGTTTCCCAGGTCTCGAGTCTTGCCCATCCACAGTTGGTGTCTGATAGGGGCAGTTGAAGACTTAATTAGCAACCAATTTTGACATTTTTATCATTTGAAAAAGGCCATGGATGAAATTGAGTGTGAATGAAGGTAAGACACTAAGACCCACCACTCAATTCAGTTCACAAATCACAAATCATTGAATAGAAATTTGAATCTATTTCACATGTTGAGTTGAATTATTGATTGATGTAAGTTCAACCTTTCATTTTCATAACTAAATTTGACTACAAAACAGAGATGACTTTTTGCAAGTATTAATTATTTTTTTAAAAAAAATTTACACGTGAAAACAGCGGGATACTGAACGTAAAATCCCACAGGTGAGCCCACTCAGGGGTTCAAAAATCGGCCGATATCCGATACGGACGATATTTCGGCTGATAATTTTATCTCTCGTACCGATATCGGCATTTTCTCTCTCCTCCGATATTGGAACCGTGAAAAAACCGCAAATAACCGTGATGAACAGTGATGAACCGTGACAAAACCGAAAAAAACCACAAAAAACCGCAAAAAACCGTGAACACTCCTGAGAACCGTAAACCCTGAACCGCGTAAAACCGCACAAACCGCAAAAAACTGTGAACACCCCTGAGAACCGTAAACCCTGGGAAACCATGGAAAACCACGGAAAACCGTGAAAAACCGCGAAAAACCGCGAAAAGCCGTATCGGTGTTTTAAAATTTTTTTTTTTAAATACCGATATTTATGAATATCGGCCGATATTCGGTATGTACGGCCGATACTTATCGTATCGGCCGATATTACTCGGTTTAAAAAAACCGATATATATCGGCCGATACGATAAGTATGGGCCGATATTTTGACCTTTGAGCCCACTATCCCAAGGGCAATCTAAGGTTCAACCATGGAGACTCGAACCTGTAACCTCTCACTTTCTGAGGCGGAGGTAATTTTTCAAGAAAATGATTCCTTCTTATCACACTTGAAAGAACACACTACGGTGATGACATGATTGAGTCTAAGTCAAATGATGAGATTTTCACAATTCAAATGAAATTATATGCCATTTGATAATAAGATTAAATATATTAAGTAACTAACCTTCTAAAAAAGACAAGAATTTTAAGAATTTCACTTCTTTTCAAATACAAAAACATTGGATTAAACTCTAAATGCATGAAGTCCCTTGAAAACTACGAACATTGGATGATATGAGAATTTATAAGAAATTATTTTATAAAATATTTAGAGCCATCAAATTTAGACTAAATGAAAATAAACAGAAGAAAGGAAGCTCGTTTATTAACTATAAACTTTATTTGTTTAATCAAATCAATTAAAATTTTAAATAAAACTTTTATTTTAGAATTGTAATATTGACACTTTTTAATGTATTTTTGGTAAGATTATATTTTTTGATAAATTAATATGTTGTTAAAAATAAACTGAATCATGAGGTTTTTGTTAGGTTTGGCTCAAAAGGACTGTTATTGTGTCCAAATATGTATTTTGTAATACTCAGTGTATAAGGGCTTATTTCTCTCTAGAATTTTCAGTTAAGGACTTTCTCAGTAGAGAGAGGAGAGAGTAGGGAGATAACATAAAATTAGAGGTTTGAAAATAAAAAGTTGGTCAGAAATTTCTCTATTAAAGTAAAATGGAGCACTATTCATTCCGTGAATCGGCTATAAATCTCGAGTTTTTTATGGCCGAAATATCTCGGTCAATACGTACAGTATCGGCTGTACTAGTGAGATATCGGTCGATATGACTGAGATCTCGCAAAGATCTCGCCCGATACACATTTATACATACTATTTTTGTCCAAAAAAATTTAAGAAAGAAATCTGGTTGAGATCTGAGATACCGAGATATCGGCATTTTTATACCCCTGCTATGAACATAACTTTCGAGTTAACCATATAAAATCTCTCTGTCTTGTGATTTATTACGTAGATATTTCTAACAACAGATTTATTACTCAACCTCGTGACTCAGGTAGGTGGGATTAGAGTTTTCGCATATGAAATGTGAGTCCAGGGAGAGTTTTCAGAATATGAAAGGAAGAAATGATTATAATATTATATAATATATACCGTCTTGTTTAGTTGGGGTCAGTTCGAGGTTGGCGCCGCCCACGCAGATCCAGTAATTGGATCCGACTTGTTGGTAGCCCGACTGCCCGACCCAAACCACTGACACTAGCCGATAATTACAGGTTTACCATTCTTTGTGTTAGTCCCAGATATTTGACAATATTAAAAGTTTAAAAATCATTACTTGAGTTATTTAATCAAGACGATTTTTAATAAATCACATATCTAATAAAAGACCTTTTTGACATAACCACCATCATCCCACCCCACACGTGTGTAGAGAGTAATACAACAATTACTCATGTGCAGTTGATTATTCACAAACATGATGATTGTTTTTTGAGAAGCAAAGATACTTGTTTAATAAATCTACAAATGAAACTTTCCCATATGTTTGTCACCGACTGTGTTGTTGTGAACCATTGGTTGGTAGCCTACCACTCAGCAAAGGATACCAAGGTTCAAAGAAATGCAAGTTTCATATTCACAATTTTTCATTCACATTAATTCAAATTTCAGGAGTAGAACTCCCGTTTCTTAAGATGGGTTTCTTGTCAACATCTTAATTGTTGAAAAATTATTTGGATACTTTAAATTATATTTTATAAAAATGTTATAAATTTATTTGGATGTAATTTATTGAAAGATGACATTTTATTTATCTCATAAGTAGTCACATGAAAAATTAAGAAATGCCCACTGTTATATGGGACCCATGTAAGACTCGACTTATAGTAAAATGATACCATTCAAATGTTGACTTCTCATTTGAATTCAGATTTACTTGAATTTATGTCCATTTAATGCAATATGAGAGTTTTTTATCTTCAAAAATCAATAGTTAAAATCATTTAATGAATATTTTTTAGACAGTATAATAGATCTTATGTTGCTCTATTCAACCACTACCAATAAAAACATCTTAGTTTTTTAGACTAAACATTCGCTAAATTAAGCATAATAGCCTATTTTTTATCTATAAAAAAATATTCTTCAGATTATTACAGTTTTTGAATTTAAATATATCTTAATCAATGTACATCTAACTCATCTTATTTTTATATCAAATATTTATGTATGAATATTATGCATATTTATTCAATGATTAACTTTAAATACGAAAACTAAAGATCAAGTAAATTTAAAGAGATCGATCATAAAAAGTTTTCAATCCACATAGTTCTTAATTTTTATTTAAATTTTTAATATATTTATCTTTTAAAATTTTGACTATGTGATTTAATCAAACTAATTCTTAATGTCACAATTACTAGTAGTAATAGAGTTCACTTAAAGTGAGTGTGCGCTGAGGATTTTATTATAATTATATTATTGAAATATTTTTTAATTTTTAACCCTTTACATTAAATCACTAATTACTATTTAGATTCTGGAATCTAATTAAACCATGAGACCACCACCGCGTCAAGAGAATCGGTGCCGGAAAGGAGACATTTTAGAATACAGAATCCCTAAAAATCCTCAAAATTTTGATTTTTCTTGGAAAGTAAAAACTAAAAAGGGATTTCCTTTCCGAAAACGAAAAATCCTCTTTGATCGTAACTTTCTCAGTTCTAGAAGGAAAGCAACAAATCAACAATGGGAATGTGGGCTATGTCGATGAATCTTAATTCAATTCTTTTCCTACTTCATAATTAATAATAATAATAATAATCATAAATGCGATTGTAAAACTGAGAGAGGGGAAGAGTTTGGAAGGTATTTTCCACGTTGACAAGAAATCTGAAAGCGGCGTTGATTTTGACTTTCTCGGCTGTTTGCGTTTCAATTCAAATCGACTCTCCCCCTTTTTGCCCGTCGCTTTGGATTACAATCACGGATACCCAATTGAGAAGCTTCCAACACCGGACATGTCAACTACCGCCCTCTCTCTTCCTCTTTAAAACCTACCCAAATCTCTTCTCTCCGATCCAGTCACCTCATTCATCTCAAGATCTCTGCTACACATTATTCTGTATTTACCTTCCTTGTTTTCGTTGTGAATCCCTTTTTTTATGTTAAAAGGCAGAATTTTATCTGGGTACCTTGAATTTCTCTGTTTCATCGACTGAAGGACTGATTTTCTATCGTGGGTACCTTTTGTTTCTCTTATTCTTACTGTAAAAGTGTTAGATCTTGCATTTAGTTCATCAATCACCATGGCAGAAACCTCGAGATGCACCTTGCTCTTCTGCTTTCTGTTCTCTCTGTTTCTCTTTTGCTCTGCTCAATCATGCTCGAACTACGCTTTTTCGAGGAACAGAATCTTCTCTTCATGCAGCACACTCCCACGCTTGAATGCCAATCTCCACTGGAATTACAATCCATCCAGGGGAACTGTTGAAATCGCCTACCGGGCCACGCAGTCTACCTCCAGATGGATCGCCTGGGCAATCAATGAAAGAGGAGGGCAGATGGTGGGATCTCAGACCCTTGTCGCCTTCCAGAAATCGGACGGAACCATGGATGCTTATGCTACACCGGTAGACAGCCTTTCTCCGACAATGCAGCCAGGAGATTTGAGTTTTCCGGTATCCAACATTTCTGCTGAATACACCAACGGTGAGATGATCATCTTTGCTACTGTAACATTGCCCGAAAATAAGACTACTATCACTCAAGTCTGGCAAGAAGGCCCACTTAATGGTGACAGCCCGGGGATCCATCCGACATCTGGGGCTAACGTGCAATCGTTTGGGAGTTTGGATTTCCTGTCAGCGCAAGCAACAACGACTGGAGGAGGGAATTCAAAAGTTCAGCGCAAGAATGTAAGTTATCCGTTGATCTATGATGAATAGCGTTGTAAGAATATAATAGAAACAGTCTTTCTTGTTTCTGGAACATGAATTAGACTTCTATTCTTTATCTCTCTTTTGAATTGGAACTGAGATTGTATTATCTCCTGTGATTTTTTTTTTAGTTTGGGTAAAAGACTGATGAATTTCATTCAAGATTATCTCCCCTGTTATATTTGGTAGGAAATAGAAATGCTGTCTTTTTTCGTTTTTAATTATTTTTCATCTGAGTTCTCTGGTTGAACTCCTCCTTTCAATAAAATCATAACCATTCAGGCTTCCAAGTGATGATTAATCAATTTTTTATTGCGATCGATTTCCTTTGATTCAATTCAAATCCTCCTTTTCTTTCCTTTTTTTCCCTTCTACTGATTATGGATCTTTCCAAACCATGTATCTATAACACTAACCTATCATTCGAAAAAAAACCTCTTTATCATCCCCCATGTTTTTCTTTGACTTATTGCTCACTAAATCAATACTCACTAATTTACGCATCCTGTCTTTATAATTTCTAAACTTTTTATTTTATTTTATTGCTAATGAATCTCTCTATCAAACTATGCTTGTTTTGAATTCCAGGTTCATGGGGTGTTAAGTGCAGTCAGTTGGGGTACCTTGATGCCTCTTGGTATCATAATAGCAAGATACATGAAGGTGTTCAAGTCAGCTGACCCTGCATGGTTCTACCTCCATGCTGTATGTCAGACATCTGCGTATATTGTTGGTGTGGCGGGGTGGGGAACCGGCCTAAAACTTGGCAGTGAATCTGTTGGAATTGTTTATGATACCCATCGCAACATTGGCATTGCCCTCTTCTGTCTAGGCACAGTTCAGGTACTCTTAATATCTAAATGAGACTTGCATAAGATTTTTCTGCATGAATCTCTCTCTTCCTTGCATGTGGTAGATATGTGTACTCCTAATTTTTTGATGTACATGCACAGATGCATATTCGTAATCATGGTTGATATTGAGGTTATCTTATTTGTCGACTTTCTCAACTTATGCTAGACAATCAATATAACATCCTATGCAGCATTTGGATGAGGGGTAGAGGGGTGAAAATGAGGGTAACCCTTGTTTACCCCTATTTGGTGACGAAGGGAAGGGTAAAAAAAATACCAACTTCCCCTCCCCAGCACAAATCTGAAAATCCCTTCACTGCAAGAGGTAATCACTTTACCTCTCCCTTAGGGTAAGTTTTTTCCCTCTTATACATTTTCCATTATAATTACCAAACAAGATAAGGGAAATCCATGTTCAAGGGAAACCCTGTTCAAGGGAAACTCCTGCATAAGAGTTCTGCAAAATTTACCTCTCATCCAAATGCAGCCCTAATATCTATCTGAACTTTAAAAGAATACACAATGAAGTCTTTTGCCATCTACAGAACATTACTTAAAATGGAAGAGTTGCAAAAAATCTGCATGAGAAGATATCCTTGTAGTATGATGCGCCAAGTGCTACTACCTGTGCAACCTCGATGGTTGTTGGTTCAAGATTCTCTACCATCTGGGAGAGAGAGAGGAGATTAACTTATTCACTAGTGGCTGGTATTTAAGAGTTTGTACAGGATAACTTGCAATGCTTACCAATAAAATCAAAATTGCAGTGATCATTCTCTTATTACCCCTTCTTTCCTGAAAGGTAAGCTGCGGCAGTTTTGTCACTATTGTTGTCTCATAAACCTGAGTAGAAACCATCGCCTCAACTAGTTAGCACTGTAAAAACTTAGCTTTATTTTTTCAGAAAATTTGCAGGATCTGATCTCATCATATTGCTAGTACTGTTACAGTATGTGCTCGTCTTTGCAACCATGAAGATTTCCTTTTTACTCCATATGGCCGTTAGATAGGCAATAGCTCATGGAAAAATAATTTCTCAAATTCCTATTATTTGTGTCAATTACTGCCAACTCTAATAGATAGAATAAATAGCTTTGACTTGACAATGATGAGATAGGGAGAGAGACTGACACAACTATGTCAATACATGATATTTCAAAGGATCACTGTAATGTGGCATACTGCTGACATCAGAATAGATGATCTTCCTCTTGAAGTGAATGTGCGTGTTTTCTGTATCGTCGCCTCGATTTTGATTATATACATGTTCATAGAAGTGGAACCAGTGTGCCCAAAGTGCCATGTTCTAGACTCTGGAACTTCCAATCCTACAGCTCTTGAGGGTGATTGGTCATCCAATTCTTAATTCCCAAGTGTTAGGAGATCCACTTATGTGTAGGATGGATGCTATTTACTAAATGATAATCAGCTCAGGTCATCTCATAAACTATGTTCATATGGGTCCTTTTCCTTATGTCTAGGGGTGTGTGTGTCCCTCTCTGGGTCTTTTTCCTTATGTTTATTTTCCTTGCCTGGCCCGGGCTTTGCTCTTTCATTGCTTTTTTAGGGCTTGTTTTCTCCTCTTTTGAGTGTTTATATACTTGTCCTTCATTAAAAAAAAAAAAAAACCTATGTTCATATGCACATACACGATGTCATTTCAGTTGTTGGGTACATAGAGCTTTGATTGGCATTTGATGCAATCAGAAATTGTAATAGCTACATTAATGGTTTAATTGATAATTACAGTGCATATTGCTTGATTGTTCAGGTATTTGCCTTGCTTTTGAGACCCAAGAAAGATCACAAGTACCGCTTCTACTGGAACTTTTACCACCACTCCATCGGCTACACTGTAATCATCCTCAGTGTCGTCAACGTCTTCAAAGGATTGGACATTCTGGATCCTGAGAAGAAATGGAAGCATGCTTACATTGGTATCATTGCAGCGTTAGGCGGCATTGCGATTGTTCTTGAAGCTATCACATGGCCCATAGTTCTAAAGAGGAAGTGGAGGAATTCAGAGAAATCCCACCATGGTACAAATGGATTCACCTAAGGCCAAACAGTGAAAGCAGAGACGCTTGTTCTAGGCTGTGTTCGTAGACAATGTGGCTTCTCTTACATGTCTTCAGCTTGAGGAAAAGGATCCTTGGCATCTGTCATTCGTGACTTACAAACAGGTATCATTTTGTTTCAGGGCCGCTGTGAAGTTGGTCTTTACCTTTTCAGAACTTCTCGTGCATCCCCTCATGTATGGTTGAGCTAGTTTCTATATTAGAATTTCTACTTTCTCATTGTATAGTAAACTGGCCTTAGGTGCAGGTGCAATCTTTATTTTGTCTTTCGTCCTGTATTAAATGTAGCTTTTATTATGATTTTTTAATAATTTAAGTGGCTGATTACATATCATTAGCTTGACTCATTGATAGTGTACTCTGCAGCTTCATAAGATAGGGTTCTTTCCCTGGAACCACTAGTGTTCCCTTGGGTGGCCAAGGTAACTAGTATGCTTGAGAATGGGGCAATAACCTTTGTGCTTGAGAGAGGCAATTGCCTTTTTATTTATTTGAATATATTTGTTTGGTTGTGAGGGGAAAAATCTAGAGATTTATATGGGACTTGAGTCACTCTACCTGTTAGACTATTGGTTTCTTTGATTTAATTAAATAAAATTAATAGTTATTTGGAAACTCTGCTTTATCTATATATTTTAATAGTTGTTAGGAAACCCTCTACATAGGGTAGCTCTATTGGCACGCACTCTAACTATGAAATGAGATGTCTAAGATTCAAGTTCTACAGTGACTCGATGCATGTGGCTTGTGGAGGTTGTATGCACCTAGTGTTTATCTGTGGAGAGGTGGAACTATATATTTTATTTAGTTTAACATAGGTGGCTTTATATACTTCATGAAATATATATTTTTTTTAATTTCTCACATAAATGAATATTTATTTAATTTTACAAGGTCAATGTACCTAATTTCTTGTAAAACATTCCATAAAATTTCAAGCTATTCCAATCATCTAATTCCTATAATTTTGACTCATAAAATTCTATAATTTATATTATAGATAAAATCTCGAAGACAATGATTTTATGGATGAATGATGAGGACATGTTGAAACATTGAAATTAAATATTTAGTTTCTTTCTTTAACTTTATATAAATACTCATATTATTATTTTTCCTCATTGACACTTTTTTTATTCATTCGAAGATGTATGATATATATCAGTCAAATTTTTAACTTAACTCTTCAGGCAATTAGGAAATTAAATTTTCCTAACAATCAAATTTTAAGTTGATTAGATCTTTTTATATTTATGATGATTTCTACATTGCATAGTACTATGATGAACATAATATTTAAATTACAAAGTCTCCATCAGTAATTGGGTAACCAAAAATGGATCTTGAATTGACCCAACAATCAATTTGATTTTCAGTTCAATACTTTCATAATCGAAGAGAGATGAGGGTCTTGAGTTTCTTCGTTATAAAAAAAAAAAAAAAAACAATGTCATTTCGAGTACAGTTATTTCATGATTTCTAAGCATGAATCTCACCTGTCATTCTTAATGATCCTTTGGACAATTGGATGAATGGAGTTCTCTGGTAGCTGAGGTTTCACATGCATGTATGCCTTTCTTTTAAGAAAAATTCAATGATTTTGCATTCTTTTAATACGAAGTTTCAACTAGAGCATGTGGACATCTCATGCTCCATTTTTATTTTGAGAGCTTTAGTGTCATCTTGCTCAAGCTCAATAAAAAATACAAGTATTGCAGAAAACTGATTAAAAACCAAGAAAACATAAGGGCCAAGTTCAATGAAGCATTGAGGCTAGGCACTTGCATTTCATGTCACAGCGTTCCTAATTTTTTTAATATCAAGGTATTCAGGTGTCTTACCTAATTAATTCTTACGCCGGATACAAAACAATGGGGAATGACCCTTTTTGTTTTGAGTGAAGCTTGATCTCAAAACTTCTCACACAAATAAAAGTGGATTTTGACCAGCAAACCAATCCCTCAGGTTCACAGGATCCACAATTTTAAAATATAGCTGACTCCTTATTGACGAGAAAATGGTAAATTTTATAATGATGGACCTCAAAGAATGTAGAGTTTGCCAAGGCACCCATGTGGATCCATGCTACAGAATAGAGATGGTTGAAAACAATCACAGATATGAAGCACACAGACACTGTTTCTCCCTTCTTTAACTTAGACCTCTGTGTTCTTTTTCTTGCTGTCTAATATAATAATGAAAGGGCCAGATCAAAGGCTTAGGAACTTCAAATCTGGGAGGTATTTAAGGAATTGGCACTCAGAGTGAGCTTGCCATCTTCAACTGTGTCAAAGAAAAAGGAAACCCACATGTATAAAGGTTTTGAAAACTTTAATGCCAACCCAATCTTAACTGTTGATGATTCCACATCTGGAAAGATTCTTTCTTGTTTGATTCTTGATCTCATTCTTGAAGCAAATCCCATGTTTATTTTGAAGTAGTGACACCCTGTATCCTTGGATATATCACATTATCCATGACCTGTTGAATGTAACAGAGAACCTTTAGGATTTCTTTTTCCCCCCCTTTCAGTTCCACTCCTTGAGTTGTTGTTAGCCTTCCATTTATTTCTTGATTAGCAAATTCTACAAATTTAGCCTCAATTAGATTTCATAATTCATATGAAAGAAATGAGGTCTTCATCTTAACACTCTAATACTGATAACATTCTCCTTCGAAAAATGAAAAGCAAAGATTAAGACATACGAATAGCATTTTTATTATTTGCCATTGATCTTTTGAGCTCGCTTCAAGTTATGATGATTAATCAACCAATCTTGGGGTAAACAATTTCGAGTGCTTATGTTTACTTCCACCTTACTCTCGGGAATGAGAAATCCATTTTATTACTGCAAATTTATAAATTTATAAGTTGTTTTGTTTCACTCATGTAACTATCTGGTTTATCTCATCGACATGAATGATGAATAAAAAAATAAAAATATCTATTCAATATATTCAACCCCTTTCCTAGAAATAAAGGAGAAATAAATAACATTTTTATTATTTGCCATGTCTTTTTACAACTCATTGGTAATAAAGGATGAAACATTCATTTTCTAATTTGAGAAATCAATGACTCCATATAACACTTAAGGCACCCTCTTTTAATAGCTAGCTTTTGACAGTGAATTCTACTCAAAGAATATTATCATGTCATGGTTTTCTAACATGGTATTAGAATAGGTTCCACGTGCAGCCGATGCACATAAAGGAGGGTGAGTAGTTGCATGTGAGGGTAGGTGTGAAGTGACAAGAGAGTCCAACATTACCTAATTTGAGAAACCAATGACTCAATATAACACTTGAAGAACCATTCTCACAATGGCTAGCTTATGTCTGCTTGTTTCTGGAGGACAGATTTAAAAACAAAGCACAGAAAAAAAAAATTTAAGGAAAAACAAAAGGAGACAGAGATGGAGTTTTTTCCTTAATTTCTGAACTTATTTTCTACAAACACTTATTCAACTGATGACTCAGGTGGATTGTCTGAATTAATTCCATCAAAGAATCCTGTTGAATAATAACAAAAAGGAAGGGTGGGAAAGCCATAGCTTGCAAAGAAATGGGAAGAAAATACTATGAAAAACTCTTAAGATCAATCTTTATACTGGCAGATTTAGCAAGAACATAGGACTGTTTCTTCTTTCTCAGGGCATTTCATTCATGTAGAATTCTGTTGGAGACCTACATAAGACACAACTTGTAAAACAAGAGTCGAGAAAAATACTTAAAAAGAAAGACAAAATTACAGGGAAATATGCTCCTTGGGAAGACCTGCCTCAGATTAATTGCTTACCAGTAGAATTTTGATATTTCACACTACCATGTAGAATATGAAAATTTAGTGTTCATATGAATATTTCGATATTTACTAGCACAAAGCAGGAGTAGAACTGGGCTTAAATTGTAGGTAGATATTGCAAAGTGGGAATATGAATGAAGATAGCACCTTAGAGGCCGTTTGACAATTTCTTGGAGAAGAGTTATTAAGTAGAAAAAAAATTATATTAGAGTTGTATCTATACTATTCAACAAGTGTTACAAAATCTGAATTCGTGTCGAGTTGTAAAAACTCAGCATTTTAGTTTTCTGTGTCAAAATCTTTATTTTTATTGAAAATAAATTAAGCATTGTAGCGAGAAAGAAAAACCTCTTTATTTTTCTGAGTAAGTTTTTCTATTCTCCCATTGGAAAATGAATTCCTTAGACGAAGAGTAAATTGTCACATTTCTTGCGGTCTTGACAAGAAGCTCTCATTCCATAGAAGAGAAAGATGGGTCTCAATGGTAATAGTTGCCAAACTGAAACAGAGAGGAAATTCTCAGAGAAATGGGAGTTGAAGCCCTGTTTTTACATATTAGAAAGGCTGAGCATAAATCTACTAGGGTTGTTTTCAATGGTAAGAAAACTCATAACATGATCACTGGAAAGCAGGGACTAAGATTGCAAACTTGTAATCTCTTGAAATTTGACAAAGATTTTATTCAGAAAATGATAAAAACTTGAATACAAATTATTCAAACTGCAATCTTTATAAATATTTAAGGACTCAAACTCTACGAGGGATTGTCTTTCAGAGTGAAGTAGGAATTAAACTCAGAACTCCTATTTCTTGAGACGGGTTCTTAACCATCACTCCTAATCCAGTTTTTTTTTTATTTTATTTTTAACTGAGAAGTATAAATCAGCCAAAATAATCCATAGAATCACATGAGATGCTTGTGGGTCCAGCTAGAACAACAATAATGTAAATTTGAACCATAAAAGCCAAATTGTAATCATTGTGATTTGAAGCTCTTCAAACATGATTGACCACCTCCTCCAATGTCTGTTCTTCTCCTCTTCCATCTTCCAAATAAAACAAGAGAAACCTTGTTCTAAGTCTTCTTCGCGCGTGAATTGTGATGGAAATGGCAACCAAACCAGGTACAGCTGCACTGATTAGAAAAAGCCCTTTCCTTATCTGTATCAACCTTTTCTTTAGTGCACTAGAGCTTTATCTTCCATCTAAAGAAAGTTGACTTTGATTCTATCTTCAAATGCAAGAGATAACCCAAAAAATCTATATAGAATAGGCATTAATCTGGATGACAGAACAACTCAATTGCTAGCTTGTTATGGACATAAAGAAATAGTGGTGCACCCAACTTCACCTTTCTAGTAATTTCCTCAGAGAAAAACTTGGTAGGGGTATTCATGGTTGTGAACCCATTTGGGGTCCCATTGAAGCTGACTGCCACATTGTTGGTGAGTCAAAGCTTCAATTATTGGAGATTGGAGAAAGATCTAAAGATTAGAATTCTATAAAATAAATTCAAAATTTTCTCTCTAGAAAATCGAAGTTAGAGAGTGAAGGATATCAAAATTAATAACCCAAAAACTAATCTCAAATCGGCCATATTAGATATAGAAATCCGAAATTGATTAGAGAATTTTAAAATCCCACTTACAGAGACTGTAAATTTTGAAGTCCAAAATCTCACCTAGGTCAAATTTTCAAAGGCTTCAATTCGATTCAAATTTTTATAAAACATTTATGTAAAAAATAATTTAAAATGTAAACATAAATTCAAAAAATCACACACAACATTGATAAAAAAAAATTGCATGTACTAAATTAATAAAAGAAATAGATTACTAGAAAATTCAAATCTACCAAACTCATGAAAACTTGGAGAGAAACCAAAGCAACCAATTGTTCAATTAACTCAATCAATTGTCTCCCTACAAGGTTCGGCCATACCTCAATTTATAGAGGTTCATGTGCAGGAAAAAAAAAAAGATATCACAAACGAGGTTGGGCCAATTAGGGTTTACTCTCTCCTTGTGTTGCTAAATGCGAAACAACCAATCTATATATGCCATTTGGCATTTATTACATCATTAAATATAAAAAAAAATAAAAAAAATTCCAATATGGAGATGGGCTAATATTGGACATTGATGTGGGAGAGATTTGTTGTTGCTAATCAAGGCTTCAAGTTAAAACAGAAAGGAAGTGGGAGAATCTTCTAGTGAAAAGATGGAGAGAGCTTTTATTGTGCTCTAGTTTTAGCCCAGGTATAGTTTAGGTTCGAGCCTCCATGGCATTATCTGGTGTTAAAGGCAATGGGTATCACTCGTGAGGATTTTACGTTAGATTTCCTACAATTTTCATACGTAAATTAAAAAAAAAAAAATTGTTGTTTAGGTAACAAAAGAGGATTCTTAACACTGCTTAATGATATTATATCATCCAATCTAGAAAGATCAAAGGAAACCTAACTTCTATTTTAATGGTAGATTTGCTTCTGGACTGTTCTCTATCTCTTACCTAATAAACCTACCAACTTAGGCATGATTTGTATCAGTCCTGCTCAAATCAAGACTTTGTATTGACCATCTCCCATTCACATTCTTTGAACAAGAATATCAGTCAACATGTATTAACTTATTGGCCACTCAACATGGATAAAAGCTGATATATCATATATTAAGTTATTAACCATGGCTGCATTTTGTTCATTTTAATGATGAGTTTAATTCATTAAATTGATTTCTTATTTTGTAAATTTACTTAAATTAAGTTAATGTTCATATTAATTTATCCTTACTGTTGAATTGAATATTATTAATCAAAAAGTTTTCATCGAATGGTTTGATTTTAACCTAAAAATGAAAGATTAGAATGAAGTAATGATCTCATTTCCAACAGTTTAGTAGGTTTCAAGATTAACTATTCAACCATCTAAATTTTTATAACTTTGTGGTTTCGACCCTCTTAACATTTACTATCGAAGCACTTCCGCTTTTTAAGTTCGGTCGTCTCTGAAGCCTCCACATTAACTTCACACATCTCCAAACTATCATTTTTCTCCAAAAATTTAAAATTCAGTTCAGAGCACATGTAAAAAAATACAGTCGATACGTTGCGCCTCAGCTGAAATATATCAGAAAAATGAAGGTCGATACGTATCGATCACAATGCATTGGCAGAAATCTATTGAATGGCAACACTAATGTGATCAAAGCTCACTCATATGCAACACATCAATATTTTTTGAAATTTCGCAAATGTTTAAATCACTATAGCAAACCAATATTTTGACCAAAATTTTAAAATTTTCAGTCCAACCTGTCTAATATTTGATCCATTTTAGAAACAGCCAATATGACCGTAATACCGGCCAACATTTCTGTCATAGAACATTTTAATCCCAGATTTCAATTGACATGATTCAAAGTTTAGTGTACTGGATCTTGAATTCGTGTCCTTCTATGAAATTGATTTTTAATTATTATTTTTCCCTGAATTCAATCACCAAACTAGATCAACAAATGGGTTTTGTTGAAAGTAACTTGTTTGGTCAATTCAGTTCAGTAATAATCCACTTGATCATGTCACGTCCTCAAAAAAAAAAACTACCAACCCCAAACTCTTCCTCTTGAATCTGTCTTTTCCTTGAAATTTTATAAAAATATTGGTGCTTTTTATAATAGAAGACATTAAAATATATTTTCTTATTTAAGTGATGATAAGTGTATAGATCATTTTTCTTAAAAAATAAAAATAAAAAAGCAAGTCGTAGCTGATTTAAAAGCTACAATAGCTGATGCAGGGCCAAAATTCAATCTGTATTATAGTCTCATGTCAGCTATACATGACCGCTGTAAGATCTAAACATGACCATTGATATGTAATGGCTTCAGCGATGCATATCGACCAATACAATTTATATTTGCCGAATCTTTTGCCAATTTAAAAGTTTCTCAAACTCTTCACCTTTAGGTAAGATCTTTTAGATTTTGATATGCATCTTCAACTTCTTTTAATGGTTCTCTTTGGTGGTATCTTGCCTTTCGCAATGCATGGAGCATGTTCCAAAACTAAAATAATTAAAAGATAAGAGACAAGGAGGTTCTACAAGCCACTTCAATGAACAAGGCTTTACCATCCACCTCGGACATAATTAATGTATAATATGTATACGGTGGTGATATTAGAAGTGAGACTAATCTCTAAAGATACATGAAATCACTTGCCAGCTTTGTGTATCAAAATAAGTCTCGTGAACATAATATATTTATTAGAAGAAATGGGGAAAAAGTCAAAATTGCTAATTTTCAAAGTGTAAGAAAGTCAATAAATTCACACTTTTATGTAGATTAATGGTAAGTAAAATCTCAGTCGTGTTCATCATTTTACTCAACTGGGTAATACCGTAATAGCTAAAATTTCAAGGGTCATGGCTAAAGTACCAAGTTTGTAAGATAATGTTGAAACTTCATCAATATTTTATCTATTTGATCAAATGCACATGGCTCTCATCAAGAGGGAGTTCACTCCACTAGAGATCTTCTCCTTTTATAGGATTGTAGTACGTGTGAGAGACATTTTCTAAAGTGAGTGAATATAATAATTTTATCTTTTATTTTTTTTTATAAGCCTCAAGTGTCAAGGTTTTATAGAACTCTTGATCAATCCTAGGGACATGTGCAAACCTCTTTATCCACACACGTCAAGTAATACTATTGGAAGTGACACTTTTGTGTTGATAGTGATTTGAATCCAAAACCTTCTGCATTTCAGACGAGTTTTTGATCGTCAAGCCAACCCTCATGGGTTAGTTTTATCTGTTACTTTGTGCAACACCATGTGAGGCCTTGGGCCTCACTTTTCCCTTAGAGATGATATTTGAATATAAAGTTTATGTAATTAAATAAATGAAATTATCTTTTAAATATCTTACAAAATTTAAAAGGGTAGCGAGACAATTATATCAAGATATGTCTATTGATACATACCATCAAATAGTTGAGGGGCCTCAAATAATTGAGTTCATTTTATAGGTGATTATATGAATATGAAGAATATAAAGTTTCACTATTAATTGATAATTCAAGATATATAATCTTGGCCTTTAAATTTTAATGAGAAAAGTTATTGATTTTTTAAAATTTAAAATCACGAAATGGAATGACTAAATGGAGATAAAACTTCATACAAAACCCATGTTTTAATAAATCCAACCTAATTCATATAAAAATTTATTAAATCCGACCTGACCAACTTGAATTGTTGACCTGAGTTGCTCAACCCAACCCAACTTAAATTCCTGATCTAACTCAATCTGAGTGTTATATTAAATGTTTTGAGTGGATCAGATCTGGTCAATTCATATATGGTCGAGTTAATTTTAAAACAGCTTGACCCGACTTAAATTTAATTCAATTTTTTTTCTTCAATTCAACCCGACTCTAATTTTAAAAATATAAAATCAAACTCACTTGATTTCTCAAGTCAAGTCATACATGTCAAATTAAAATCTGACTCAAATTTCATACTATACTCGTTATATCACACTCAACTATATATGTATAAAATTATAAGGTTGACAAGAACTTTTCAACCATTACCATTGGCTTTTCGTGCCTAGGTCAAAGAAACATAATAGGTTGTCACCTTTCTTCAAACACTCATAGCAGTGATAATTATCAATTATCATGACTCGTTTTGTCTACTCCTTTTAAGTGTATTGTACAATCATAATAAAACCGGTACTCATCAGCTAAAGTGATGAGTCCAATACGTCAGGTAGGTTGCTTTCATTTGTCCCACCCATCGGAAAAACACGGCACTCAGCCTTTAAAAGCACCAAAGCTCCACCACCACTCTACTATCAAACTTCCTCATTGGAGGCTAATTTGCAAACTCCTATCTCCTTTTTTCTCTTCTTCTTCTTCTTCTAAACACCGGCAACCGGCGACGATGTGGCAGCTATTAACCGCGATGAAGCGAAAGCTAATGAGGGCGACAAAGAAGCGTGTCGCCGATGAGTACGGGTTTGAAAACGGGCCAGAATTGCCCGTTTTCGGTGGAGAAATGAGCAGAAGAAATGATAGGCGGAGCGGGTTTTCAGTCCTCTCTCAGATATTGTGTGCACCGATGGCGGTCATCGGCTGCTTGGACCCATATCCGGTCAATGGTGCCGAAGGCGGCTGGGCCTCCGGCGAATTTTCAAGGACATCAGAGATGAATTATCTTATGGTACGTGATAGCATGCGCTATGCAATTTATGTATAGATGATACACGTAAGTTTGGGGAATTTTTGGATTCTACATGTTCCCAATAGAATTAAAAATAATAATAACAAGAGTGTGTGGCGTGGATCATAGTTCATAACAGGAATTCCATGATTATTTTCTGATGATGGGTGTTTGAAAAAGAAAGAAATTATGATAATAATATTTCAAGTACTTGGATTATACAGTGGTGGAATTGGGCTTGGAGGAGCTTTTGGGCACTATGGAATTTTATGTAAATAGATGGAAATAAAATAGAGGATTTTCTTTATTTTGAGTATTGCCTTTTGATTATTCAAAATGTTTTTTTACCATAATGTTTTGATTTTCTTAGAAAATGAGAGGTGTCAAGTTCAAACCTCTATGCCTTCATTTGTGTGTCTTAAAGATATTGAATATCATCCATAGAGATTTTACACTGAATTTTCTATAATTTTTCACGCATAAATTCAATAAAAAAAATGTTCACCTCACTAATTCATTCATGGATCTCCCCCCAAAAATCCCAACCATCAATTTTGCATCCTACGGCAACGAAGGAGCATAGCCCAGAATTCATACTGCTTAGATTATCTTCACCTGTCCAAATTTACCATGATTGACATGTGATGTATGATAGATTATAGTGTAATTGATGGTATGAATTATTATAGAGTAAAATAAAAAAATAAAACTCAAAAAACTAATTAAATTGGATTTTAATTCTGTCACATGTAAAATACTTTAAAATCGCTGAAAATCATTATCGTAAAAATGGAAAATATGTAATAGGCTGTACGAAAGAGTCACCTATGTGAACTTTACCTTGATGGGCTGAAATAGAGTCGGGGAGAGTGGACCCCACAAGTGTATTTTTTAAAAATATTTTTAATCTAAAAATTTAAGCAAACATTTTAAATTTCATAAATATCCAATATTTTGAAGCTGACTGATTATGCTCTGATATGGATCAATGTTCTGTTTGTGGGACCTATTAGAATTTAGAACATTGACCAACATTCTGATATTGACTGAAATATCAAAATATATTTTTCAAAGTAGGCCATTATTTTAGTTGATACCATATTTAAATCTCAGTTCAAACAAGCCATGACCGTTTAAACATCAAGCTTTTAAACACATGTTTATATATATATATATATATGGTTAAAATATCATTTTGGTCCATATATGGGCCAATATTTACATATCGGCTCTCTCTTCTCTTTTTTTTTTTTAAATATCGATTGATTTTTTAAAATTTTTTCTGTTAAAAAAAAAAATCAGGCCGTAATCAAATTTTTTTAAAAAAAGAAATAAACTATGGTACAATATCAGCTGATATTTCACCAATATGTTGGGGGCTCCACTGATATAGCCCCAATATTTGGTTGGGGCCATGACCAACATTCAATTTTTTTTTTTAAAAAAAAAAACCTTCTACGAACCGATGTTATAGACATCGGTTATATTATTACCGATATGTTTCTTATTGGGCGGAACATATAGGCCCTCAAAAGCCTGATATGTTTCTTATCAATGAGTTTTGATAATCAAGTTAAATTTATTTTAAGAGACTGAATGTTTAATCATGATTTAACTTTATAATTATTAACGGTTTGTTTTTTATAGAAAAAATGATTTTTATATAAAAAAAATATTACTTAGAGTACATTTATTTACAAGTGTTTTCATAAAAAGTTTATATCACATCAGAGAAAATATGCTCCTTTTTCACCCTTTAATCATACTTGCCGATTGATCCAATCCTGACCCATCATCTGTACCTGATCCAAACCTAAATAGTCAGAACCTAATCATGATTTAATCCAACCCAACCTAGATCAAATTGGTCCCAACCCAAACTGATCTTATAATTCAAGTTGACTCAAATTTGATCTATTTTGACCCGGTCTAACACAGCCCACAACGTAACCCAATCAAAACCCAACCCACAACCCAATTTGAATCAAACCCAGCTTAGAGAAATACAATTTCAACGTAATAAATGAGGTGACCTAATCCATCTATATTTAAACAATAGAAAGATTTACAAAAGATGGGTCATCTGGCCTAATCCAAACTTGATGCGAATCTCCTACTTTGGAATGTGGTAATGGAAATAAGTTATATCTTAGTGAGTTTAAATATATATTATTTTCATATTTTCTAGTGACGTGAATATATTTAGAGTTTTGAAACATTTTTGTGAATCTTAAGCAGTTTCCATGGGCTTCCTAATGCCCACCATCTCTATATCTTCTATTATAAAATGGATTCATTGGATGTGGTTGGGTTTTTTATTTATTTTACTAGTGATTTCTCATGTGTAAATAAACATAAAAATAATATTTTCTATGAAAAAGTTTCTCACCACTCTCTCCCTGAAACCCTTTACCTTTGAAAAAAATAATCTCATGAAACATGTCCAATCATATATAATTTAAAACTTAGTAAATATTCATTGTTATAATTATAAAAATGTCACATTTGAGTCAAATAGATATTAAATAAGTCATATTCAGACTAATCTTTAGACATGTATAAATCTCTGAATCCGCAAATGTCAGATATAAAACATAGAATTCGATGATGTTTATTTTGCTATAAAGCAATAATTCACTGCATGATCTAAAGTTATAGACAGAATAATAAAGGCAAAGTAAGAGAAAAAAGGAAAGAAATGATATATGAATGCTCTAGAAAAGCATACAGACTTCCCCAACTTTTATTTATGCATCTTTTTTAAATGGATGCCCATACAAAAGAGACTCAAATCATGTTCTTTATATAATGAATTAAATCAATAATAAACCTATAAAAAAGTTTATCATCTTCTCCAACATGCACAATAAATTAATCAAAACTTAGCATAAAAATTAAATAATTGCAAGTAGAGGCATACCCATCACTCCTAAAGTTAATTGTACTTTGTTGAGGTCTTATCTCACCTTATCTCTTAAGTTAAGGGGGATGTTGTGGTTGATATGCTTTGATATGTTCTGCATCTTTAATTCTTTATTAATTTCTATGAGACTTTTAATTTAGATACTTTTTTATAAAATATATTATATTTTATTAAATTGATATTGAATTTGTAAAACATATTCTTGTACTGAAAAAGATGATATGTAAGTTTAGTAGTTAGCACCTTTTAATCAAGAGTTGCTTTATGTTCAATTGTCTTTCACTTGTTCTAGCCATTGATATGACTTGCCTTTGGCTGATGGGCCGTTCTTTAAACCTTTTGAGATTGATTTAAGTGTCCGTCTCTTTAATTGGTGCTTTGCAAATAGAATAGACAACTCTCAGGAAAAAAAAAAAAAAGCAACTGTCTAATCTAAATTAAAATTATGGGAGAATGATGTGTTAATACTTAATAATGTTCCATATCATTTATGGGAATTGGGGTTATAGCGTTTATAAACACATGAGTTCTCTCTTCTCTGAGAGTCGATTTTTAAAAATGAATTTTATTCATGTATTTTATCATGGTACCAAAGTAAAGGAGTGGTTCAGGTTCATGTCTCCAAATCTACATGGAGGGAGAGAGCTGAGTGTCTTCAACCTTGACATTGAGGGTGTTAGGACCTGAGCTTCCAGCCCGAAAGACTAGTATGTTAGGTGTTGTGACCCAAGTCATTTATAAACCCTTAAATCTCCCTCTATACTTCTAATGTGGGACTTGTTCACAGTTGCCCCAATAATCTCCCCCTCAAATGAGGCCCTCCGGCGGAGAGAGTGACACCTGTCATCCCATTCGCACAGGAGATCTCCTGAGGTCATATGAGGTAGCCTAAAAACCTTGCTCTAATACCACTTGTTAGGACCTAAGCTTCCAGCCCAAAAGATTAACATGTTAGATGGAGTGATATAAGTCATTTATAAACCCCTAGATCTCTCTCTATACTTCTAATGTAGGACTCGTTCACAGCAGCTCCAACAAAGGGGGAGTGTTAGTAATATCCCACATCGCCTGTGGGTCTTGAGATTATGTAGTTTATAAGCATATGAGTTCCTTATGTGTTTCATCACGATGATCTTCATCTTAAATCTAAGAGAATGTTAGAGCAACGATGGGGGGCATTGCATAATTTAAAACATAGACCTTAGAGTAGGAACATGTGATAACATATATAATTACTTCAATTCACAATCTTTATTTTGTCAAAATAAAAAACTAACTTTTAATTTTTTTTCTTTTCATTTAATGAAGTTTTTACATGAAATACATTAATCTCGTAGTTTAATAAATGGCCATCACACTTTATTGTATGGGAGCACTCGCTCCATAATAGATAGCATTTTATATTCATGTGGTAGCTTTAAAATTGACACCAAGTAGCTCTATCTCTAAATTGTCGTTACCAAAATTCGAATATTAGATATGGTACTTGTTCTGATACTAAATGTTAAACACCTAATCAATATGCCAGTAGTTTTATAGAAAATCAAGTTCTTGATCCTATTCAACATTAGGTAGATCGAATTCAATGTGTATACCTCCAGACTGAATCCCATCAAATACGTAAATAATCATTAATAAATCTTAATAATATTTTAATTTGACTTTGATATACAAATCAAATTTATCTCTTCATGTCTACAATAATCTTTCAACCTTAACTACTGATATATATACAATGTAAAAGTCAGTGTAAAGAAATGAAACACATGCAGAATATTAAAAAAAATGGTCAGTGACACTTGAAACATTCTACTAACCTCTTGTTTTGTTAAGCTGGTAAGCAGTATTATACTATCAACTTTAACTTTAGGGTTCTATAATGAGGAATGATGCAATGTAAGAACCTAAAACTAAACTTTGTGTGAAAAATGCCTTTTAATTCATAATTGCATGTGGGTCCTACAATATAAGTGGTGGACCCCAAAAAATTGGGGCTCTTGAAAGTTGAGCACTTAAAAACCATGTATTTGGCTGTTTTCTCATTTGTGCATAGTGTTGTTAATAGGGTGATAGTGTTGTTGACAAGTGCTCACAGTTGATTGGAAATTTTCCAATTTTGTGTTTTTAATTTTAAATTTTAGAAAAGACCCAAGATTACAAAGTAGATTTTGTTTGACGTAAAGATATCTTTTGTAATTAGTGGTTGATTATTAGTCAAAATTAGAAGTTGAAATATTTGGTAATGATTCGTGTACCATGAATTATTACCATAGTGCATCATCTTTAAAAGGAAAAAAAACCATTTTGTCATTACTTTTTTTCTTTTCTCTCTTCACTATTTCAAAAAGAGAAGGCTCGATGGTCTTTTCAAATAAACGTCTCCTCTGCAACAAGATGAACACAGAATTCTAGAGCTTTATAGAATGTATCTTAATGTGTGTCCTGACATTTTTTTGTTAGTGGTGCCAATAAAATTAAGAAAAGTTCAAGGTATTCAGACCTCTCAGATCACCTAACTAAGTCTTTAGAGCATATACAAACTTCCCTATTTACATACACCGTATAAAATTAGGGAGAGTTGCCAATTATATGTTGAGAGTGGGACTTAAACTTAGAACCTCCCACAACTTATTGGAGTTCTTAATTATCAAACCAACCCTCACAGGTTATGAAATTATATATATATATATTTAAAATATTATAATTGAAAATTATTTTATGTGCATCATCTTTCAAATTAATTGGCGTGTTATGTACAAAATATGAAGAGTAAGAGAATCTGTAGTTGCATTAGATGATACAAAACAACATAGGGTGGTCGCAAGAATAGGGTTTGAATTAAATTGTGCTTATAAGGGCTCTAATTATTTTAAATTGATCTCAGATTTTAAAAGATAAATAAAGGCCCAAATGGACCTACAGCTTTTAAGGCTCTTTCTCAAGTTTTTTTTTTTTTCCCCTCATCCTTTTCCACTTTTATCTCAATATTGCTAGTGGGTCATATTTAAATATGGTAAAAACTTCTCTACACGTAGGCAAAATGTATAATTTCAAGTTTTATTTCAAAATTTGAATGGTTATTATTTTAAATTATTAGATGAAAATGAGGCCATATGACCTTATTTGCTAAATTTTTTGCCCAAATTTACTGCAGAGTTGATGGAGGGAAGAGAGGGCCTCAATACAACCTAATGGACCCCATTGCATCAGAATTAAAGTCCAGTGAAACCAATTATGGGCTTGGGCCCGTTTTGAGAATTAAGCCCGTTTGCTTCTGACTCAGTGGGCACATGAATGCCATGTCAGCTGATACCTCTGCACCTACATGGATGCCAAATTGGAAAAGTTGGGCCCAATTAAAGAAGCCCAAGAAAAGAAAGATTCCAATGGGCGCTGGCTGTTATTTTTAAACAAGATTTGGGCTGACCCTAGGGGCTGTTTTAAACAACAAGAGCCCTTAATTTAATGGCTGGAAACCCACTGAAATCAATTAAGAATCAGCAGCAGCGTGCAGGGCAGATCTGCTCGCTGATGGCCCTGGATTTTGGGCAATTTTTTCGAGGAAATTTTTCAAATTAAGGGCTCAGATTTGAAGATAAGTTTTTTCCATATTTTGGCTTTTGCTAGATAAACTCAGCAGGAAATCTGGTTCCAATGGCTGAAATCACCCTAGAGCAGAAGGGACGTGTAGACCAGATCTACTCGCTAGTGGGCCTGGGATTTGAAAGCAGATTTGGACAGATGTTTGAGATCCATTAACAAGGCAAGTCGCCGAATCTCGATCTGAATTTTTTTTTTTTTTTTTTGAAGATCAAGGTGTCCAGGGCTCAAAATAAATATCTTTACCACTATTTACAGCAGATAATATGTTTTCTTTCTCTCTTAATGCCATTAATTATGTAAAGAATCCGATGTGAGAGCACACCCAGTTCGGCTAGATCTGGGCATGTAGGCCCTGCAGATTCTGGATTTTTTTTTTTTGAATAATGGGTAAGAATTTATTCAAAGAGAAAGCCCAGAGATATGTACAAAGAAATGAACAAAATCCCACAGCCCGGGCCAGGCAAATGCAGCCAAACAAAAAGAGGCCCAAAGATAAGCCCCGTAGAGGCCAAGACAAAAAAAATAGAGGACCCAGGGGATCATACCAATTGTATTGAGCCTTCAGAAAAAATTCCGAGGTCCCCATCATTTACACGATACATTAGGTGGTTAAACAAAATATCACCAAAACAAACCATCTTTGGGTCATCAGGACCAAAGAGTTTCAAGATAGCCCTGATAGCACAAACATAGCCATGAGTGGCCCAATTACGAACTTTCGAATTGCTGATCATCGAAACCAATTCCTCGCGAAGATATAGACCGCTAAAAGAGTGCCCCAGTTGTGGAGAGAGAGCAGGATTCTCTGAGCAAAGATCAAGATTGTTGATGTCGAAATAGGGCCAATAATAGGGAGGCTAGTGACGCCAGCCAGGTTGTAATTTCTACTCTCAAATAGTGCGCCTAGGAAGGTGCCATCAGGGGTAACAAAATCCGCAATGAGAAGATAACAGTGGTCAAGAAACACATCACGAGGAGGGTCGGGAAGCCTTTTATTTATTTATTTTAGTTTGTTAAAGTCTACAAATTCAGTGTTTAGCCAGACTTTGTACACAAAATTTTTAGTTGAATTTGAAGCAAAGATTGTACTGTGGGCCTCTCCGAAGTGTTGATGAGTCTTATTTGAGTTTCTTTTGAATTTCGATTTGAGTTGTGTTTTGAATTAAATTTAATCTCAGTATTGGATTTCCTTGCATAGTGAATTTTATTTGTTCATATGACTTGCATTTATCAATTTCTTGATTAAATTTTAGTTTCATGATCAAATGGGTTCATTAAAAGGTTATTTGATTTTCAATCGGAATTTGAACCGGATTAGAATTTATGCATGTTTTAATTTCTCACTTGCATTTAAATCAGTTTAATTAATTACATTAATTTTAACATTCAAATTCTCAATTCTTAGGACACCTAATTTCTTGAGTTTGTCCTGTCAAAATTAAAACCATCTCTTCCTTTCTAGAGTGAGAGTTAGATATCCAGAGCCAAAGGAATGGGTCGGGTTCGTATCTCCAGCACTGTGTGGAGGACAAGAGCTGAATGTCTCCAGTTCTAGCACTGAGGGAGAGTGTTAGCAAAGTCCCACGTTGACAGTTGCCCTTTATAAGTACATGAGTTCCCTCTCCTTAATAGTCGGATTTTAATAATGAGTTCTACTTATGTATTTAATATTAAGTAGACATTAAAATCTACCTTAGCTCTCATCAACCCCATAAGTTACTTACTTTTAGATATTTCAAAATATATCATTAATACATTAAAAAAAAAAAACACCCCCCACCACCACCACCACTCACACCCCAACCCCAAAAACAAATCTGATCTGATTTCAGAACCTTTAGGTGGTCCTAGGATTTTGTGAAATTTAGCAACAAGAATAATCGCTCCGACAGCATTCCAAGCATGTAAATCTTCATAAATACTAAACAGGAAACGGGAGATCATTCCAAATATCTAAATTTTCCTTTATATTTTCAGGCCCACTTGTAGAAAACCAACAAGCCCAGAATAGTAGAGCCCAGAAGATCTCTTAAATTACGATGGCCACGATGGTTTGGACGGTTGGATTTATCAGGGTTCAAGCCATCTACTAAATTTCTAACTCCATCTTTATCAAGCTAATTTATATTGATATAATGTTTGATTGAAATAACTCAAAGGGGTTGGAGTGATGTTTGAGAATTTATATAGGAATTGAAGTTCAATTTTCGCTCTATCCTAAAGAACTACTTCCTGTAGAATTTTTCAGCATATGTGGGTAAGGAAATTTGTACATGTTCTGAAAATCAGTCGAGTGCTTTAAAAGACTGAACACCTTGATAAAAAAAGAAAATGCGTAAATCAAATTTCAAAAAATGAGTCAACAGGTCAATCTTAAAACTCACATATATAAGGCTTCAACCATCCTGCATGAAAGACTTAAAACATTCATGTTAGATGGGTCTTATTAAATTAGGCCGAGCCATGCTTGAGCACTAGATCAGCCATTCAATTACAAATCAAGGCTCAAAGAGATTCAAAATCAAACTCAATTTAATTGTATGAAGAATGATACTCAGTGTCTTTAACGACCCGACCCACATATAGGACTTAGGGCTCAACTCAGTAAAAAAATGTCCGCTCTAAGCCTCGCACACAGCTAGCTTGTACGGTTTTGCCTTTGGGCCCGGGCCCACCTGGCGCTGCCCAAAACACGTCTTGCTAGTTAAGTGGGCTTGGCCTCTTATAAACTCTCATCTCTCTCCCTTCCTAACCGATGTGGGACTCCCTACATCGGCTGGGCAAGGGTTTCACAATCACTCCCACTAAGCCTCGAGCCTCCCCCCAGCTCGACCTGGCTTAGCTCAACAACACCTGGGAAGGAGGAAAGGCCCACACAGTCCTAGAGTTGAACTGAGGCTCTAATACCATTTGTAACCCGACCCACATATAGGGCTTAGGGCTCAACTCAGCAAGAAATTGTCCGCTCTAAGCCTCGCACACAGCTAGCCCGTCACGGTTTTGCCTTTGGGCCCGGGCCCACCTAGCCCTGCCCAAAACGCGTCTTGCTAGTTAAGTGGGCTTGACCTCTTATAAACTCTCATCTCTCTCCCTTCCTAACCGATGTGGAACTCCCCACATCGGCTGGGCAAGGGTTTCACAGTGTCTCTCATTAAAGGAGAGGATCACATCATTTTTTTATAATTAAAATCTAATAGGAATAGATAAAGGAAATTCAAACAACAAGATAATTGAAAATGCAAAATGTAGATAAAGATAAAAGAAAATAATCAAATTCAAAATGTAAATCTGGAGGGATTCTATCAAATTACATCTCTACCATTGACATTACTTTACTACCTTTGCTTGATGGTCACTATTATTACATGTCCCATTTAAAAAAAAAAAAAATTAAACTTCAAAAGGTTTGGTTTCATTTTTCATTCAGATTAAAAATAATTTCTTAAAAAGAAAAGTTTTCCACTTACAATCGGCAAATGGCAACCATGTTTCACAGAGTTCGTCTCACACTCTATTTTTGGAACTCATCAATCGTGGAAATAAAGAAATATAAAAATATTATATTAACATAAATACATAATTTTTTTCATATTGTTGATATGGTATCGACTGATATCGCCCGTACACTTCTTGTATCGGACGATAATTCACCGATAAACCAATACTACATAGTATTAGTCAATATAATTTTTTTAATTTTTAAAAATAAATGTTCGATCATTTTTTAGTTGAATCGTGCATTAAGTATGATTTTAAGAATGTTTAAAAGCAAGATCTTCAACTGTGAAAGATATTTGTAATTCCAAACATTTTTCTTTTAAATTTTGATTTATTTTCATCATTTTTTAAAATATTTGCTCTAAAATAATTTTTATTTTTGGGTTTTTGTATAAAAAAATATTCAGTATTTAAATAATTTAATGGAGATGTATTAATGTGATTGATATAGTTTGTAAGGGTGCCTCTGTGATTTTTCAAAAAAAAATAAAATAATTTTTGAAAGTTGGGTTTTCTAAGGTACTTCCATCTTAGGATTTCTTGTGGAAAAAAATAATAACATGTTATACAAATATTTCTGAAGTTAAATCATTAATGTGATTGATATAGTTTTCAGAGTGTTTGTGTGATTCTTTAAATATTTCAATATTTTTCTTAAATTCATTTTTTTATGAAAAAAAATTATGATTTATAATGGTAGGTACATGTCATCGTGAAATACGAGAACATATATTTGATATTAGGTTTCCTCATACTGATCACTTATTTTTCTAAATTTTTAGAACGTGCTTTATTCATATTGAAACTTAACCCCTCAAAGGTTCAATACTCAATAAAAATGAGTATTTTTAATAAAAATATACTTACACTAGGTGTTTCATTTTCTCTACTTTTTATAAAATCAAAAGAAATTGAGAAAAAAAGTGTATCCGTTTTGTAATGCTATACCAAAATTAATGCAATTTTATAAAAAAAATCTTATTTAAATAAGGATAAATTAAAATTTATTTTGATTGAATCAATAAAATTATATTTAATAATTAAAAATATAGGTATTAAAAATAAAAAGTGATAAAGTCACCTGTTTTCGTAAAAAAAAAAAAGGCACTTCTTTCTATTTTCCCTTATATACCAATATTTAAATGACCAAAACTTAAAAAGTAAGAAGATTCTCTTCTCATAATGAGTGTCCCAATCACAACTTTTAAAAAAAAAAAATTATAAAATTAAAAGTTTGAAGTGTGTAAGAAAATAGTGACTTTATTCATTCAACATTTTCACTTGACATAATTCATGGCCTCAAATCAAATTGCTCCAATCTCTATTGTCCATTTACCATTACCAATGGGGGTAAAAAAAATGCCTCAGTTGATATTTCGGCCGATATGCATATCGGCCGCAATATTGGCCAATAAGTTTTTCTCTCATCTGATATCAGCATTTCTCTCTCCTTCGGTATTCAAAACCGTGAAAAACCTCAAAAAACCGTGGAAAACCGTATCGATTTTAAAAAAATAAATAAATAAATAAATAAAAATTTAAATACCGATATTTATGCATATCAGCCGATATGGTGACTGATATTGCGGACAGAATATCGGCCATATCGGCCGATACAATATGTATCGGCCAATATTTCGACCCCTGATTACCAATTTGGTGTACAATGGAAGGTACAGGATGAAAATAGTTCAATGTATATTCATTTTTTTCTTGAAAAATATGGTGACTTTTTTAAATAAAAGTAAACATGCCAAAATGTTAGAAATGGATACATTTATATAACATGTTCTAATTGAAAAGTTCAGCACCTAAAAATTGACTATATTATTTATTAGATTTTGCTTATATGTAATGACCCGTTTTGAGTTTTATCAAATTTTTTTAGAGAGATTTTCGAATCTCCGAGTTTCCTTTGGGACCTTGGTAGCGGTGTAGAGAGTGTGGGCGCCATGGTGGGCCCAGTTATCGAATCTCGAGTTTTGAAAATCCAAAGGGCATTTTAGTAATTTCATAATTTTTATGTATATTGTCATGAAAAAATTCGTTGAAAAATCACACTTTTTTCCCGATTGACGTTCGCTATTCGAGATTTTTCGAGTTCTCGAATTCTTTGTATTTTATTTTCTTTTGAAAAGAAATTTATTTTCAAAACCTTAGTATTTTAAAAAAAAAGAAAAAAAAAGGTTTAAAACTTTTTTTTCCCCAAACCCTAACCCTTAAAATCCCTCATGCCGCACTGCTACAGTGCCCGTGCGTCCCTCCCTCCTCTCTCTCGGTGGCTCTCCCCTCTTCTCTTTCAAACCCTAGGAAACGCTCCCCCTCACCGCAACCGCAGCCGCACCAACCCCTCCTCTTCGGATCTCTCTCTCTCTCTCCGCCATCTCTTCCTTCTCCTCCGCGATCCTTCCTCTAGGCCGACCTTAGCCGCATCTGATTTCGCGCCTCCTTCGCCTCCGGTCGTCGAATCTTCACCCCTCCCGCCGTTACAGCCATTTCCAGGGTTTCCCTTCTTCTTCTCTCCATTTTTTCTCTGATTTCTTGCGGTTTCCCCGATTTCCTTACCTTTTCCCCTTTTCTTCCCTTTCGGGTTTTCTTTGATTTTCTGCCATTTTTCCCATTTTCATTGATTTTCCCTCTTCCTCCCCCTTTTTTCAACTCAGCTGAGCAATTGAGTCAGCTAGGTCGAGTTCCTGAGCCGACTCAGTTGGGGTTTCGGGTTGACCCAACCCTTGGGTTAGGTGTGTGACCCGGCTCAGCCCATTGGCCAGATCCGACCCGACATACTGGTTCGGACCTGGCCCAGTCCAGGCCCGGGCTTGGTCTGACCCAGCTAGTTCTGGTCCGGCCCAGTTCTGGCAGGCCCAACTTTCGGGCTCGACTCCATTTTTTCCTGGCTCGGACCAGATCAGCCCGTTTTGGGCCCATTTTTCAGTCTGGATTCTTTTTAGCCCGTCTTGCCTTATTCACTTATTCGTTATTCCTTGTTTCAACAGTTCGAGCTCCCTTCAACCAATTAAGCGACTTGCTCGCTTCGGATTCTCGACTTCACATACAGTGAGGGGACTTATCACAGTTTTAGTATGCATTACATATATCAAATATATATTTCTGGACATGAAATGATCCGAATGGAACCCCTATTTATTAAGTCACTTGGTAAAGGTCAACCGTTGAGAATGATTATGTGACAAGGGGGCCTATTCGGGTGCATTATTGTCTACTATAGGTTATTGTGAGGAACTTTAATTGGATAAATTAATATTGGATATGATACTTTGAATATATTGATGATACTTTGAGTCTTAATCTATAAGAAGCACAAGCAATCCTGTCGGACGTAGAGATGTGTGTTTAAGTAACTCGTTATGCGCTTTTGACTCGCATGATGAGCACGGCACTGATTTTTGGTTAATTATGTTAAAACATGCATATATTGTTATACATGCTTACGTTGTTATATATGATCATGAAATCATGTATATGCATGAGAGGTAACCCACAACGGATAGTGTCCTGTTGGGTATTGGGATGGAGGACCTTTTTATATGTATATGTTTATGATTGTGATGATGTTGGTTGTTGGGAGGACTTCCCTGTTATGCTCCGGCGGTTGAGACCCCCATAGGGGATGCGGGTCTCCCAGCTGCATTCCGGCTGTTGAGGTGCCTGCCCTAGAGTTTGGCTCCCCTCGGGGGTGGTTTTCCAACACGGCTCGTGTGGGTGAGGTAGTTGCGTGTTTTATCATCGGGCGTTGTCGAAGTGGTTATTCTTTAGTCTCCCGATGGTACTGATAGGGAGACTGGAGTTTGTTGGAGGACCTGATGTGGGTTATCGAGATGATGTCTCGATTTTGGTCAATGGATTACTAGTTTGTGGTGTACTTGGATTTCATGCATATGAGTACTCTTATTATTATGATATTCTGCATTCGTACGTATAATATCCACTTATGTTGCTGACTTGTGATAAGCATTATATCTTTACTAGGCTGGTTAGCTCACCCCTTACCTTTCAGGTACCCCGATCGCAGAAGGGTCGTGGGGGCCCTTTGAGTAAGCACCTGGGAAGGAGCGATAGTAGATAAACATTTATGTTCATGTTTGTGTTTTAAATTTGGAGACTCTAGTTTGTATGAGCTTATTATTACATGCTTGTTTGGATGACTGTATAACTATGTTCAATTAGTCAAATGTGATTTGGTATGCTTCTTGACTTTTCGAACATGTGGTTTGTGAGCGGGAGATAGTACTTCAAAAAAAAAAAAAAAATAGACTCGATAACTGTCTTTTACGACTTTTGAGATGTTTCGGAGATAACGCGCCTATAGCGGGACGGGACGTTACATTATGTTTATGTGAATATTGACAAGCAAGAACTCATAACAAAGAAATGTAACTTTCGCGACTGTAAATTATGTTTGCTTTTCTTCATTGGGCTGTGTGAGGTCACTCTCTTACAATTTTCAGAAACTTTGCCCAAGGAGGGGTTTAGGGTTGAACTCAGGTCGGGTGGGTCGGATTCTTTAAAACCCAACTCGATCCGAGTTGATATATATGGAATTTGACCCGAATTCTACCTCAAATTCTGACCTGACCCGCATTTTGAACCTATTTTAAGCTAATTTTAGCCAAGTCGGGTCGGGTCAGGTTAACTTGTAAAATCCTCAACCCGACCCGACCCGACCCGAATTTCGCGCGGGTTTTTATCTTCTTAACCCGACCCGACCCGCTAACCCGAAACTCTTGACCTGACCCGCATGATTTCTCGGGTCAGGTCATGCGGGTGAGGCCAAAACCCGACTTGAATTGCAACCCTAGAGAGGTTAGATGAACCCCACGAGTTGACTCGAAGTTGGAGCCCTCATGCACTTGGTCTGATGAGGCTGTTATTTTATTTTGTTGAGAAACACCTTTAAATATTGGATTGTAATTATTTAGTCCTTGAGATTAAGACTTGTGGGTAGGAATATAGTTTTGAGTTAGATTATATTTTAGAATTCTTATATCATGTTGTTGTTCATTTTTTAAGTGAGATTGTACCATGTGCGTTGAGCCGCACCGCATTGTGTTAACCACGTGTGAGATGTATATGTTTTGTTATTAAGATTGTTTTATTGGATTGATCGATGAATGTTTTCTCAGTGTGTGTGTGTGTGTGAAACCTCATTTGTCGGGCGATTATCATTGATTTGAGATTAGTATTTCAAAAATAAAATATCCACGTGTCTTGAGGGTTGGGGCGTGAGAAGGAACGAGGTTTGTTGGCGGATGGAGGTGACTGGTATTGATTAGAGAAGATATCACATTAATGTGATGTGGCACGATATGATTGGTCGTCGCTTTGTGATTAGTAGAAAACATACTCTAACTTTGAAAGCATAATTGAAACAATAAAATATAATTAGATTTTCACAAAATTAGGTTTTTGGAAAGTTTATCTAATAACCTTTCTAATAAGCCTAAGTGTGCATAATTTTGATATACATAAACAAAATTATGACAATATTTCTAATAAAGTGTAAGACAGTTATGTGAAACTCTAATATTTTTTGATGTAATTAGTAATCTTAGTGTAGCTCAACCCTAATCACACCCATTGATTTGTTTCCTCTCTTGAACTTTCATCCTTTTGAGCCCCTATAAATAAAGATGTAATACAACCATGTAAGATACACAAATTTGGAATTGAAATTGAAGTTTTAGAGACAAAGATCAGTGGAATGTCAAAGAGTTAAAAACTAATAATTGCTAATGAGTTAAAAAAGAAAAAAAATGAATTTTTTTATTCCAAAGATTCAGGTAAAGTTATATTAGTCGTAAAAGGTTATGCACAAGGCATTGGCTTTAACAAAAATCTTTCACTGGTTGCAAGAATTTTTTCTACCCATAATTTGTTGGCCAAGTTATCTTCCTTAATCTTTAAGTTAGAATAACTTAATATTAAAATAATATTTCCACACAACAAGTTAGAGAGAAAGATCTCTCATGTGTAGAGGTACAATATGGGGCCCATGCAAGGCTCGGACTCTAAAAGATAGATAAGGTCTAAATAGACCCTGAATTTTGGACTCTTAATCAATTTAGTTTTAAATCAACTATTACTAATACTCCATAGTCCAAATCATTAAGTGACAATTATTTATTATTTGTTAAATACAAATTTTATAATCATTTAAATTAAAACATTCTACAATATAAATCATTATCAAAATTATTGATTTAATTACATCTATCACATCAATCAAATTCTTAAGTGAAATCCAGAGTTTCTTAGTTAAAACTTGACTTAATTATACTCATTAATACATAATGGGATTTTTTTTTATTAATGAGTCATCTCGAAAACCTCTTATCGTAGAAAATAACAAAAATTAGTAAAAAATAAATTTTATCAAAATCATTTTTCATAAAAATAATTACACTATATATATAATATTATATTAATTATAAAGCGAATTTAGTTCCCAACGATCTTCCATTTAACCAATGGCCACACATAGCATACCCCACTCCGAAAAATCATGTCAGATTATCGGAGGAGCCAACAAAGCTTCTAGCGTTAGCTTTCCATTGCAATGGCATTTTCGTAATTGTGAGCAACCTCTATATATCCGCTGTCCGTGCCGTTCTTGTTTCGCGCGTGAGAGGGAGAGAGATGGTGAGGTACCATTGAAGAAGAACTCCTTTGGTCTCTTGTGTACTCTGCTGACGGAAAACGCGGACAAGAAAAATCCCTAGAAAAACCCTCTTCATCTCTCTCTCCCTTTTCCTAGTTTCCCCTGATTTCTCTTTTCTGTCCTCATTGCCAAACACATGTCGTCGTCTTCATCTTCTTCTCCAAGCTAGGGTTTTTGGTTCTTTGGGATTCTGGCCCCTGCCATGTCTTTTGCCGATACCGCGTCCCTCAATCCAACGGACGCGATCGATTCCCTTCTACATCGCCTGGGTCATCTCGATCGCATCTCCCCCAAGCGAAAGTTCGACGACTATGCTGAAGAATCTGATCTCACATCCGTCCGCATGAAAACTGACGATTCCGATCCTGCCGTCAATTCCTCTTCTTTAGATTTCAACCGATGTGATCTCCATTCCGATCATTCCCCTTCTTTTTCTTCCTCATCTTCTGATGCCCCGTCTACAAGCTGCAACGGCTCTGATGATTTGGACCGAGTCTCCACCGTCCAATTCTTTGTCCGGATGATGTCGGGCGGCAGGGCCGTAGTTATCCATGCCAACCTGGATGACTCGATCCAGTCAGTCCATGAGCAGATACGAGAGCTTACGGGCATCCCCGTCAGTGAGCAGCGGCTGATCTACTGTGGGCGGCAGCTCCAGCCAGACCGCACCCTTGCAAAGTCATCCATCGTGAATGATGCCAACCTCCATCTCGTTGGCCGCATGCGGAGCACTATCCACCACCGTGCCTGGAAGCTGGCCAACGCCACTGTTGCTGCTGCCTGCCGTCTTACCCGTGGGGACCCTGGTGCCTCGCCCTCAGAAATCCGTGCACATGTCAAGGAGTTTGTATTCATCTGCCCTCGTGAGGTAGATGGCGGTGACCAATCTTATGCACACCTGCAGGTGTTTCGACATGCTGGGGTGCCGTCTGCCCTGGTGATGCTCTTCCTCTCTCCTGCTAAAACCAATCGGGACTGCGCTGAAGAGGCAATTCGCATCTTCCTCACACCAATTGTCAATTCATTGCCAAAAATTGCACAGATGCAGTGCGCATCCATAGTTTTAGAATTCTGCCAGTTGCTTTCTAGGACAGCACATGATGATCCACTGTATGTATCCTGCCGCAGCACCCTGGGATCGATGCTTGAGTCGATTGGCAGTGCCCATGAGAATGAGGTGTTTGACTGCAAGAAAGAAATGGTAGTAATTCGGGACTTGTTCCCATTCGTAGATGAGCTTGGCCGGCGGGTATCAGAAGGGCTGAGGCTGATGATGCGCTCGACCCCCTGCATCCTAATGCACCCATCTGACTTGCGTGACTTTGCTGCGGTCTTGCTGCCAGTTCGGCGGGCAATTGCAGATCGGGTCCGTGGGTGGGGCTCTTTCCCCATATCATTAGATGAGGGTGGGAGCAAACGCCCTTGTTGTGAGGATGAGATCGAAGCGCTTCATGCCCTTTTTGTGGACTTGCTGGAGAAAACTGATGAGTGCTTGAAGAATGTGGGGGAGCATTTGGTTGCAAAGGGCACAGTGGACAGTGAGGAGCACCGGACCGAGTGGTCTCAGTATCTGGCTGTTCTCAAGGAATTAAATGGAATTTCAAAGCTGTATGAGGGTGCTGAGGAGAAATTCCATTCGGTTTTGAGGGGGCGGAAGTTCTCGTTGAATGCTCTTATAAGATATGCGAAACGGAGTGATGACCATCTTTGGGTGCTCGAGCATAAAGACGTGACAGATTTTGAGTCAAGAAGGCATTTGGTGATGATGTTGTTCCCGGATGTGAAAGATGAGTATGAGGAGTTGCACGAGATGCTTATTGACAGGTCACAGCTATTGGCCGAGTCTTTTGAATATATTGGTCGGGCAGAAGCGTCGGCACTGCATCGTGGGCTTTTCATGGAATTCAAGAATGAGGAGGCGACTGGTCCTGGTGTTTTACGGGAGTGGTTTTGTTTGGTATGCAAAGCAATCTTCAATCCTCAAAATGCTCTCTTCCTAGCTTGCCCAAGTGATCAGAGAAGGTTCTGTCCAAATCCTGGTATGCCTTTACTTTCTGGTATGCATGCTATTTTTAATGCTTTCTACCTTTTTTACAGCCATATTACTTCAGTTTCATCATAATAAACATGTGCCCCATTTAAAATTGTTTAAACTGCTTATCTGTCATCTGTATGGCAATTTACTTAGTAAACAAATAATTGCACTTATTATCTTGATAATAGAGTTCTGGAGAACAAATCTGGGAATCCAATGAAGAAAAACCATCAATCTAATTATACTCTTCATATTGATAGATGATACTGACAACCATATGTAGGAAGACTAAATATCATGAAATTGTATGAAGCTCAGTAAAGCCAATTGACACACTATCATTATCATCAAGGTCATAACCATTTTCTGATCTTTCCATAAAATTGAGATGATACCCAATGATATAAATCTTCCCATATCCCATTCCAATCGATGTAGGTAGGCATTATTAGGACACATTAATTGAGCAATATGTAAGATTCTTTTTATGTTTTTTTTTCAATTTTCTTGAATGGTCAGAGGTTGAAGGTTCATACTATTAAGCTATCACCATCTTGAATATTCCATTGAGCTATTATCATCTTAAATTTTCTTACGGGTTACAAAATCTATACAGTATAAGACGAATGTACTGAGAACCATCTAAGAAAACGGAAAAGCTTTACTGTCTAGAAGATTATAATGAAATGTATTGCAGATGTGCCAAGATTGGGAAAAAAATCTTTAATCAAAAGGGGTATTTTAGTAAGATGGTGGTGTACTCTAGAACAATGTTATAAAAACAGGACCGAACCGCAGGTCCGACCGAAACCGCGGCGACTGCGGTTTGGTTCTGGTTGAGAACCGGTTCTGGGTCAAAGCCGCAGAAAACTGGTCAGAGCCGCGGTTTTCTTCGGTTTTTACCCACCGCGGCTCACAAATTTTGAATTTTTATTTATTTTTTTAGTTTTTTTTTAAATTTTTTCCTTTCAAAATAATATTAGAAAATGTATATATTTGAAATATAAATGTTTATTACCATTTCTATCCCATATCTTTTACCGTTTTGGTATATTATTTAGAGTTTAAATGTTATTTTTAATATTTATATTAATGTTATTAGTAAAAGATATCTCACTTAATCTTATATATAATATTTTTATTATATTACTACTTGACCGGCTTTGACCGACTTTTGCCGGCTTTGACCGCGGTTGAACCCAAAATGCCTTGAAGACGGTCCGGTTCTGATAACATTCCTCTAGAACAATGTTATGTCGATTAAAGGGAATTCTATTAGATGGCTGTTAGACCTGCAATATTATTTTTCACTGAAGAAAATTGCAATGTTACATAGAGTTTCAGCACTGGAGATGTGTGTATATCTTTTAGTTAAATTGGCAAGTATCTTGATATGAAAGGGCACAAGAGGTGCATAATAGAAAGAGACAAAACAAACAACAAAAAAGAAGCAAGACGAACTTAGGGAGACCAACACACCCTCAATACTTGAAACAACTATAAAGCACCCCCAAATGCACCCTTTTTTATTGAATGATAATGACTGAGCAAAATTAGAAGGGTATTGAAGGCTGGGATCTGAATTAAGCCCAATACTCCTTCTACTCCTAATGTACCAGGGAAGATCTGTTTTAGAGACATCTTGGAACTCTTACGAGGGAGAAGGCCACATAATTCATTTGACTTGAACACACCACGCTACTAAGGAACGAGATTAATCATTTATGTATTTTGAAAGACCCAGTCATTTTGTTCACCAAAGGTTCAAAATTGTTGTAAAAAAGGAAGAGACGCCAAAGTATGGAGAATTTGAAGGTGTTGTTAATGGACACCCAGAGGCAAGATAGTTGCACTATAGAGACAACCATGACCCATGGGAAATGAAAGAAATGATGCATATTGTTAAGATCATGAGGAGTATTAAGAAATGATAGGATTAAAGATGTGTGCACTAGAGGATACCTAAAAGTTGCTCAGTGAAAAAATATCACATAATTCTGTTCAAGATGGTTTAGGCACATGTAGTAGCTCATAAGCAACTTCTTTTTGATGAACTAAAGGGTTACAAATAGAATGTTCTTGGAGAAGGGGGATGCCATTAAATACTTGGATTGATGTAGTTAGATAGGACATGATAACTTGTCATGTGTGGAGAACATGATTCATGATAGTGTTGAGTGGAAAAGTAGAACTCCGAAAGACAACACCATAAAGAGGGGATAATGAGACAACGGGTTCTTTGTTGTTGATGATTATGATGCAATTCATGGCAACCTGGTTTAGGATAGAAGAATGAGATGCAGAAGTAATGTTTGATGTCACATTGTTTTGAGATGTAGCAATATCCTAATAATAGTTCCGAAAAAAGTGGAAAGCTCATTTTGTTCCTTTTTCTTGTTTCTTGTTGGTATTTCAGCCCCATGTGTTGTCCTTGGTCTTTGTTTTTCTTCCTGTTTTTCTATAATGTGCACTTCTTGTGTCCCTTTTTGATAATATATTCAGTTATCAATTACCATTTCAGAAAGAGGAAGAATGCTAAGACATAATGAATGGTCAATTTGTAAGAATTGTAAAGCTGTTGTAGGAGAAAGTTTGATTGCATAATAGGCTATTTTTTGAAACTGGACTACATAGTAGGGTATTGATCTTGAATATTCTCAATTTCTTACTAATAGCCGTATGACTAATGAGCAAGCAAGGAACATCATGGAATAAGGTGGTGTAATCTGGAAAAAAAGGATAGTATTTTCAAAGAAATTAGTGACACTATGGACAAAAAGATTCACAAGCTAGACTAAATATCTGAAAAGAGATGACACTAAGTATTTTTCAATGAACTTAGTGGTGCTGGATACAAAAACTTTCACAAAAAAATGGTCTACAAATTGTATATTGAATTTGAAGATAAATATAGAAATGGGTATGATGGTTCCAAGCATTGGAATAATGGCTCCTCTTGGCAGATCAATCCAGCACTCCTTTTACAAGTGAATAATCTGAGCGCTATTTAAATTTGGAGACACAAAAGTTTCAATGTACTAATTACAATTTAGAGTTAAGTTGACTTTTGAAGTTATTTATTTCAATTACAGCTTCTGTATAAAGATGATTGCATCCTTTAGTGGGATCCAAAAAATACATACAGGTTCCACTTGTTTCATTTGATTCCTTTGATGGGGTCCAGTGATTTACTCTATTTGTCGGAAACTTATAGATGAATAGGTGTCTATTAGTGCTCTTTTGGGGACCAAAGACTTATCGCTTGTTAGAGGTTGAACTTTTGTTTCATATGAATACTTAGTGGGGTTGTAAGATCTTGTTTCACTTTGCTTTGATCCAAGCGAGGATTTAAAATTCTTAGACTCATATCACAAGTTGCAAAGATCCCAAGTGGTGAAACTAGTTCCCTTTCTTTCTTGGATGTAGAAGGATTTTTGTGAGATTTTACTCTTTCATGCTCATTTTCTTATTTGAATCACAAAATGATCATTTTATTGGATCTTTAGAGACTTGATCCATTTCGAGATGAACCAAGTGTTAGATTAGAGCTTGGGTTTGACTGCTCTCGGGTTTACCTAATACACGAGGCTTGCAGGTGGTTTCATGTATCTATGGGATTAGTCTCACCTCCAATGTAGAGTGGGGATACCCATGTTATAAAAAAAAAGTTTTAGTGGATTATTATGCTACATTTAACATCCAAAAGTCTAAGTGGAAATAAGTGTGAATGCCCAAATGACACACACACAAAAGGAAGCGTAAATGTAGTAATTATCTTACCAAACAACAGTTCTAAACGTCTTATTGGGGATATGAATGCCCCATACGTCTCTTTCAATCTAATAGCGTCAACAGGAGAGGTCTCCCAAACCACACCATGCTGTATCACAAGTGAGAATGGAACATTAGAATTCCAAACCACATTAAAATATTGTTCTAATTTTCTTCCCAAGTTGATCCCACAAAAAAAGGCCCTAAGTTTTACTCCAATGCTCACAAGTGCTAGAGAGAGCTCCCAAAACTGTGACTTCATGCCGTTTTAGAAGTAGAAGAATCACACGCGAATGAGAACAAAGAAATTACATTTTTTTTTTGGGTGTTTTCCCCTTGGAATGAAGGATATTTATAAGTGAAAGTACATGATTACAATAGTACAATCTAACCTCAATTGAGGTAGTGTCAGTTACAATGAGTGGAAATATAAAAGGTCAACTGGCTACATTTGTTGTGTATAGTAGTACACTAAGAGACACATGAATCTTATACTTCATCACTTCCCTGCAAGAAGCATGCCCAGATTGCCGCAAATAGACTGCAAATGTGATCAAGGATGACTTTGTAAATTATTGACCTTTAGACTTGACATGAGGCGTGGCAATTGCATGAACAGTAATGTTATGGATGAAATAGTAGTCAACTTCAAAACACTTGGTTTGTTGTGACATAGATACAATGTGGATTGTAGTCTATTGTCACACTCAATTAGATAATGGAAATCCTAACAGCCATGAGGAACTTTAGCCACACAAGGTTTCTTTTTTGAACGGGTTATATGCATATAATATTAATAGATAAAAAAGACCAAGACATGTGCATTACATTGGTGCATTACACAGGAAAAGAGACCCAAAGATGGGCTCTCAAAGCAAGACAAAATCGGAAAAAACAAGGATAATAAAATACTGGCGCAGGAGTGTGGAACAGGAGTTGCGATAGCCAAGGAGTTACTCGAAAATCGAAAAGCTGATAGGAGTGGGGAGCAAAAACTTCGATAGCCCCGGAGATAGACGAAAATCGAAGCCGTGCCAATGACCCGAGGTAGGTAGCCCAACCGGTGACGGAAGTAGAGAGCAACAGGAACTGACAATCTGTTGGGGACATATCCCACGCTCGGCAATGGCCTGGGGAAGGTGCAAGAGAGGTGCGGCAGGTACGGTGAGGTTCAACAAGCTGACGGGACATTAGGGCTTACTGGTGTAGCTGGATCCATAGAAGATGACCCGAGGTGGGTAGCCCAACCGGTGACAGAAGCAGAGAACCAACATGAACTGACAATCCGTCGGGGACATATCCACGCTCGGCAATGGCCTGGGGAAGATGCAAGAGAGGTGCGGTGAGGTTCAACAGGCTGACGGGACATCAGGGCTTACTGGTGTAGCTGGATCCACAGAAGATGCCCAGGCTCACATGCAGACATCAGAGCGGCGGCAAGGCTTGACCACCCACAAAAACACTGGCAGTCCTGAGAAGCCAAGACCAAGCAACAACATAGAGACCGAAGAGGATGCACAGAGGAAGAGCGCTGCAAGCATGGGCATGCGGTTGAGGGTCCGGACGGGTTGCAGACGAGATCCAGCCGGAAGGTTGCAGCAGCAAGCAGACGACGGGTTGCAGCAGATGGACAGGCTCCGGACAACAAGATCTGGAGTGAATCGACACTCAGGCGAGGAACTGGTGAGGGCGAGAAGGGATCTAGACAACAACGACCAGAAGACGATGGCAAAGGCCAAGGCAGGGAGGTGTCCGGGGGCGGACGCACATCAGACAGTTGGGGAAGAAGCTTGCTCGACGAGCTCGGGGCTGGAGGAACGGTGAGGGGAGGTGTTGTCCAGCGAGCAGAAAGAGGGAGAGTTTAGAAGGAGATAGGAGACAGATAGAAACGAGGCTAATGGTTGAAATCTAACGATCTACCATCCCCTTCTACCATATTTGCTCCGGTAGAGGGAGAGTTGGAGGGCGATGGGTGGGTTTTTCGCTCCGAGTGTTGGGCGAACAAACTTTGATTTGTTATGAATCAATTGGCCATAAACTTTAGCGACGCAAGTTCATGGGTGGTATTGGCCATAGCACGGTTTTATTTGTTTTGGATTAGTTGAGCAACCACACTGTTTCTTACTTTTCCAGATTATAAATTACTACGAACAAAAGTGCAGTATCCTCTGGTCGAATGACGATCAATCAGAGCTCCAACCCTATTAACATTTGACAACCCATGAATATGTACATGGCCACATGGAGCATAAAGAATACCTTCCATAGAATATGAAGATAATATCCAAATGAGTTGTCCGAGGCGAACATGTGAATTAGCTGAAGATCCAAGAGCATGAGAAATGTGGACAAGTGATTGTAAGATAAATATGTTCACCCAATTTTTTGATAAAACATTTTTTATCCAATGTATCACCATCAGTAGTTAACAATTTTTGCTTCTGCTCATGAGGAGTATTAACTGTCGCACCCTAGTTTACCTGCATCATGAAAAAGATCCAATGTGTATTTCTATTGTGACAGAACAATACCCTCTACAGGGTGGGCAACTTAAAGAAAGCATTTGAGAGGACTGAGATGTTTAATGCTAAAGTGAGCAAAAGATAATGCTTGAGATGGGTGATAGTGGTAGATAAGTTCCTATCAAAATAATGTCATCAACGTGCAAATTGAGAATAATAACATTTAGATGTTGTCGTTTGACAAAGGAAGAGTGATCAAAACTACACCTTATAAAACCAAATTGAAGGAGAGCCATATTAAATTTCTATAACTATGTCCGTGGCATTGTTTAAGACCATAGTGTGCCTTGAAGAGTAGACAAACCTTGCTGTCACCCATTGGTTGCCAGAAACTAGGAGGAAGAAGCATTTCTTCATGACAATCTTCGTGAAGAAAAACATTCTTGACTTCTAGTTGATGCAATGAAGATTGACAACAATAGACATGAGAACATGCATTGAATTAAGTTTGGCCACTGGTGGAAAGATCTCTTCATAATCAAAACCGCAAGGTGTAACCTTTGGCAACAAGACAAACCTTATGGTGAGCGACACTGCCATTAGGGTTATATTTCATATTGTAGACCCATTTACATTCGACCACTGTCTTGCCATTGTGTAAGGGAACCATTTCCCTAGTGCCTTCGATCTTTAGCCTCTCAACTCTATGCACTGGGGCTTTGTTTGCTTCTCTATTGATATGGCCAAACTATCTCAAACAGATTTCTCTCAATTAGCTATCTTTAGATTATCTCAAATTCGTTTCCAACTCTATCCTTTAGCGTTAAACCACTCATTCAACATATCATGTGCATCTTCGCAATCCTAACTTTGTTTATTTGTCATTTTTTCATCGCCCGACACTCTGCTCCAATAATGACTTGGATTCATCATTGAAGGTTTGTTCTTCATCATGCGCTGATATTTGCAATGCGCTATAGCTAGTTCTTTTTTTTTTTTTTTTGCTAAGCATGGAATTTGGTGACAAGGTTTGTTTATCAATTTAACATTGGATTAGTTTAGTTTTTCATACAGTAATTTGTTTATAGCATATTCAAAGAACTTGAAAATTTAAAACGAAATAAAATAAGGCAAGTCGACTCGACAAGTTTTTGCTGAGTGAAAAGTTAAAACTTGGTTGTTGGATGTAAAAGAGAAAATGTGGATTTCAAATTCCAATATCATAAGCCTAGTTGTTGAGAAGCTCATCAATATTGGGTATAGGCATAGGTTGATAGGCATGTCGACATTTGCTTTTTATATCCTTACCAGGCTTTCCTTTGACCAATGTTCATCTATTCAATAAAGAGAACAACGGCTTAATCTCACATGCGGATCCAGTAGCAGTAGCAGGAACCCATTGGACCCATGAAGGAAGTGGAGGAGCAAAAGGAGAGGCATTCAACTCAAAGTTTTTACTGTTTTTTTTTTTTTGGTTGATGGTTTCTTGTTGTGCATAGATTGAGATATAGATCTAGATCTACAACATCATCACTGTTCCAAACTGTATATTTCAATGGTTTTTATTGTTTGATGTATTTTTTATTATTTTTTTATTTGCTTTGTATTATGTAATAGGCTTTTCTATTTTCTTGTCTTTTTTTGAGTTTTTCAATTTTTTTAAAGATTTGCCTGAGCTTTCCAGATAGACTCTACTTGGCTGAATTTGTTCTAAACTCATTGAGTCTTCTGAGTTAGCTTCAAAACTCATGTAGCCATTGAGTTATCTACTAACTTGTTTGTCTATCGATTTGAGTCAAGACAATTTCTTCTGACTTTTCATACCATGGTATACAGAGAGGGTCACATTACATGATATGGGAGGTTTCATTCTACATAAGGCACACTTCATTTATATGAAAAGTATGTCTCTTCTATGCTTTAAAAGTGCACTTCATATATGATAGAATTCTATGTTACCTTTTAAAAAAAGGGTAAAAAAACTAGACAATAGCAAAAAAATGAACAGCAACAGAGGTTCTAAGCTTTAAGGTTTTGACTGATTATAATGTTGACATGTGCCTCATGTCTGTTGCAGATTGATGTAATCATTTACCAACCTTTTAACTGATGTAATCATTTTGTGTTAGGCATTTTCTTTTCCGGAACTGTTTTTAATAGAGATGCATTTGTGTGCATATTTTGCATCAAAGTTACATAGCAGACACTCGCCCATGGGGTTTGTAGTTTGACTAATTTGTAGTTTAAAATTTGCTATATATACCTCACACGGGGTAGCTCAGCTGGTAACATTCCGCCTCAGGATGCGGGATGGTGGAGTTTGAGTCCCCGTGGCGTAACCCGATGGCTATTCTGTGGGGGCATGGGACGTCACACGAAGAAGGGAGGGGGGGGGGGGTTAGGGCTGTGCTCGAGGTTCCTCCCCTCTGTCATAAAAAAAAATTTGCTATATATCATAATTCACTAATTCCTAGGAGTAGATTAGTTCATTTTCCAGTTCGCTAATTTGTAGTTCAAGTTTGCTAACTTAAATGAAGTAATTTAAATTAATTTAGTTTGTTTTGACTTAGATAGTTTATTGGTCTTATTTGAGCCCTTTTATTGAGAGAGAATTCAATCAAATTATTTGATAAGTTAATAGTATGCTAACTACCAATACATGCCAAGCCTTAGATCACTTTGTTAAAGATAATATATTGATGTAATGGTCAAGACAATTACTTGTTACTCATATAGTCATATGATGTATGTCGATAAGCTTTCTAATATCCCTTTTAAATAGAAGGCATTCTCTCCCAAGAAAAAAAGAAATATATTTTATGAAAGATAAAAAGAAACATATGTTTTTTAAAAAAAGTATGACATTATTAAACACATGAAATTTACATAAAATTGGAATTATAATATTTTAAATGAAATTGAACTAGAATGATACAATTCAGAAACTAGACTGAATCAGCACTGAACCAAATTACTCTAGTGAACTAGATACAGTTCAAGATCACTTAGAACAAACTAGGTAACTGTTAGAAGATTTATTGGCATTTAATTATTGTCTTGACATGAATGCTTTCCTTACTGAAATCAAAATTTGGTAGCGGTTTTAAATGAAATTGAACTAGAATGTTACACAATTCAGAAACTAGACTGAATCAGCACTGAACTATTTGACGAATTGAATCACAAATTACTCTAGTGAACTAGTTACAGTTCAAGACCACTTAGAACAAACTAGGTAACTGTTAGAAGATTTATTGGCATTTAATTATTGTCTTGACATGAATGCTTTCCTTTCTGAAATCAAAATTTGGTAGCGCTGCACTATTGCATTTTCTTTTGGAAAATTGACTTCGCTGATTTTTTCTTTCTTATGTTCCTTATTTCAGCATCTAGTGTGGATCCTTTGCACCTAGACTATTTTGCCTTTTGTGGTCGGGTGATTGCATTGGCGCTGATGCATAAAGTACAAGTAGGTATTGTATTTGATCGTGTCTTTTTTCAGCAATTATCCGGGAATATCGTTTCATTGGAAGATATCAGGGATGCAGACCCGTGCTTGTATATGAGCTGCAAACAGGTTCTGGAGATGGATGTTAATTTATTGGATTCAGATGCTTTAGGACTCACATTCGTCAGGGAAATAGAGGAGATGGGATCTCGTAGAGTTGTGGAGCTTTGCCCTGAAGGAAAGGATATTATTGTGAATAGCAGGAACAGACAGGAATATGTGAACCTTCTTATACAACATCGCTTTGTGACATCTATCTCTGACCAGGTTGCTCAGTTTGCTCGTGGTTTTTCTGATATTCTCTGTGATTCAAAGCTCCAGCAATTCTTTTTTCGTAGTTTGGAACTAGAAGATCTTGACCGTATGCTACATGGGAGTGAAAGAGCTATTTGCGTTAAAGACTGGAAAGTACATACTGAATACAATGGTTACAAAGAAGCTGATTATCAAATATGCTGGTTTTGGGAGGTATGCACTATGCATATATGATCATTGTTTTCCACACTGCAAGGTCCCCTTTTTTGTAGTTGTTCTCTTCTCTTAACTGCATAGCCCCCCACACCCCCCCCCCCCCCCCCCCCCCCAACCCCCCCAACACACACCCACCCCAAAAAGAAAAAAATCCCCAACTCCAACCGAACCCACTATCAATAAATAAATGATGTGATTAAGGAAGAGAAAAAGGAAGAAAATGAATTTTATTACTCTTCATCCAATGAGTACATCAACCATGGATTTATAGGGACAAATTTACAAAATGAATGGAAAGAATCTAGAAAAGGAACTTATGGTGGTCCTAGCACATATACAAAATCAAATTTCAAGTTACCTTAAAAGGTACAATACAATATGCTACAACACTCCCCTCAAGTTGGAGTGTAGATGTCAATCAAGCCCAATTTGCTCAAGATGGCATCAAATTGAGAACTAGAAATTGCTTTAGTAAGCATGTCAGCTGATTGATCCTTGGGCTTGAGATATGGTGTGAAGATGTTATCAGAAGAAACATGATGTCGAATGAAATGACATCGATGGTGTGTTTTGTTCGTTCATGGAAGATGGGATTAAATGTTGGTAGCTGTTTGATTATCACAAAACAAATCATGGCTCTAGATAAAGGTAACCCTAGCTCATGAAGAAATTGCTTGAGCCATAGAAGTTCACATACAATGTTTGCCATGGCCCTATATTCAACTTCAACGTTGGGACGAGCAACCACATTCTGGTTCCAGCCTTGCCTAGAGATGAGATGAGAGCCTAAACATATACAGTAGCGAGGCAGTAAAAGACTGTCGATCATCTTGAGATCCAGCCCAATCAACATAAGAGTAGCCTTGTATAAAAAAAATTCCGTCTGGGCTTTATAGAAGTGACTACAACTAGACCATTAAAAAAAAAAGAGACTACAACTAGGATGTGCTTTAAGGTACCGCTAGATGTGAAATACAACTTTAAGATGAGCATCACGTAGAGCATGCATAAATTGATTGACAACCCCAACAACATGAGACAAATCCGATCCAGTAATGGTCAAGTAAATGAGTTTCCCAACAAGTTTCTGATAATAGCCACAATCAGAAAGAGGGTCACCATTAGAAGCACTAAGTTTGGAATCCATATCAAATGTAGTGTCAACATGATTACATCCATTATATCCTACTTCTTGGAAAAGATCAAGGGCATATTTCCATTGAGAGAGGAAAATGCCCTTAGGAGCGTCCCACTTTAATTCCAAGAAAATATCGAAGAGGACCCAAATCTTTGATGTTAAAGACTTGGTGAAGATGATCCTTTAAGCTTTGATGGAGACATCGATGTTGCCAGTCAAGACTATATCATCAACATATACGACTAGAAGCATAATATCAGATTCTCATCGATGAACAAATATAGAATGATCAGATTCACACTGTGAAAATCCATATGTGAGCAAAACACCACTAAATTTGTCAAAGCCTGCTCACAGAGATTGTTTAAGACCATAAATTGCTTTATTAAGTTTGCATACTTGACGATGCTCCCCTTGTTGAGTAAAACGAGGTGGAGGTAATGACAACTCAGCTAACATTGGTTAAGGATTTAGCAGAGGTAATGACATAATTGGCATTTGAGATGGATTCAAATTGTTTTGATGTAGGATAAGTAATCCTATTGTGTGAATATTGTGGAAGTGCAAGTTAGATTGTTACAACGGGAAAGAGAGGCGGAGGGTTTGGCTGAGCTGAGGGCACTCAACTATTATGTATTGCAGTGGTCATCCTTTAACAGCAAGTTATTTTTTCACCCATAAACCCAACCCCCCCTCCTTCTACCCCTCTACAAAGAAATTATAGATTGTAGGTTTTTGGGCGCTAGATGAAAAATGGTAGACCTTTAAAGAGTTGGATAGATTGGAAAATGGCTAATGAGACAATGATGATGAATTTCATTGCTTATTCATGGAGTATTTGTTGGAAGCTCTCTCTCACACCCCCCAACACCCCAACCCCTCTCCCTCCCCCCCCCCCCCCCCCCCCCCCCCCCCCCCCCGCCCGCCCCCCTTCTCTCCTCTCTCCTCCTCCTCCTCCTCCTCTTCCCCTCCCACACCTACTTAATAAGTGGTTAGACTTGAGTTGGCATGTTACAAAATGTGGATCAGGTCTCAAACACAATCCAATTCTTCATTGGCTATTTCTAAAGAAAGCCCGACAACGTATCTAAACCAAACCAAGTAAATAGAAGATGCTTGGCCAAGCCATCTTATTTGAATAAATAGTTCAGTTTCAAACTAGAGAGTTCTATGAAGTGTGGGTCAAATTAATCTGATCCCCCATCACACCAATCCCAAAAACTTCCCTCAATGTGTTACCGACATTTTCCTAACCCCTATTGAAAGTGTGCATTGAAACTCAAATAACTTGGTTGACTTGATTGTGTCAACTTGACTAAACGTTAAAAATGAGTAGCTCGAGAGAACCTCAACATGCTATCAATTTTTTGTCTGATTTGGTCGAATCAAATATACCTATTTGACTCAGCTGAGTTGTGAGACAAAGGACATTTCTTTTGTTAAAGACTTGGGGACATGGGTGGTCGTTTGTTAGATAGGGGCAAAATGAGTAATAAGCTTGAGAGGGCATTGAAATAGTAATAAATAAATAAAATAAATTAAAATAAATAAAAGAGACAGCACTCTTCACTCTTTGCTTTGGGATTGGAAAGTGGTAGGGATGGAGAAGTGGCAACTAGACAGCACTTTTCATGTTCTACTCTTTCCCCCCCTTATTCTTTCTTTGCTTTTCCTTTTTTCATCTTTATTCGTTTTCTATCCTCTTTTCCTTTTCTTTGATCTTCTTTTTATTTTTTCATGTTTTTTGGCTGTTTTCTTTGTTCTTCTTCAGCATTTATCAGTTTGTTTTTCTATTTCTATTTTCTGATTTCCTTTTTTCTTCTATTTTAGTTTGTTTTTTTTTTTTCTGTTTTTTTTTTTTCTATTTTTCCTTGCTCTTTTTTCTCTCTTCTCTTTTATGTTTGACTTTTCATATTTCTTTAGCGTGTGTGTATAAGATTACATTATTATAATAATCATTTAATATATTTTGACTTTATTGACCAAGTCAAAACTTGTCTGAGTCACCAACTTGACTCAAAAAGATTGATGCGAGTTGTGCTATCTGAGTATTCAAATGTTGTTTGAAACACATGACGTGATGTGTATCATCGCCGTCCTGAAGTGTGTAAACCTACTGCTACTTGGGATGAGTTCCAAATGCTTCTTTTGAAACGTTAAAATCCTCCATCTCAAGATCACTGCATGGGAGGACACTCAAGTGCTGTGGAAGTGCAATTTTTATCTACTTCTGTACTTCTCCAGACTTTTAATTATATGATTTTACGCAATAGTGAAATTTTGCAGGTTGTAGAAGGGATGTCTGCAGAACAACAAAGGGTGCTGCTTTTCTTCTGGTCCTCTGTGAAGTACTTACCAGTTGAGGGCTTTGGTGGCTTGGCCTCCAAGCTTTACATTTTTAAGGCTACTGATTCACATGACCACCTGCCGTCCTCACACACATGCTTCTATCGCTTGTGTCTCCCTCCATACCCATCTCTATCGGTGATGCGTGACCGTCTCAGTATCATCACCCAGGAACATGTCAGTAGCAGCTTCGGAATGTGGTAGGGAAGTCCTACATGATCTAGATGCTGCTTCATTTTCCTGCTACAGGTCTGTTACAAGGACTATTTGTACAGATAAACATTTAGATTTGCAATATCAATCTGCGGTATAGGGTATTTATGTATAAAGTAGCTATGATTGGTCAGTCACTTTTGAAAAATGGATGAAATGTTGATTCCTTGTTCCTTCCCTTCATGTGTATAGTTTAAACTAGAAAAGGGATGATCCAGTTTCCCCCTTCAAAGGAATGTCATTTGTTCCTGTCGCATGGGCACTGGATCCTCATCTCTGATAATAATTCTTTGTATTTCAAAGAAAGAAATGGAAAAGTCATGCATTTGGTGTACATGCTTTATTAATTGAAATGTTTTTTTTTTCTGGTGTGCTGTTGAAACAGATGGCATTGCTCTTTATATCAAAAAGAGGAACAAAATTGAAATTCCTTTGAAGCATCCAGATTCTGTGATGTTAGTCAAATTTCGCATTCAAATTTTTGGAGTGGCACCCAAGTATTAGGAGCTGTTTGGACTTGGGATACCCCAATTAAATCCCAAGTCCTTTGAATGTTCTGGCAGACAGGATGATCTCCATGTTGCTCGTGGTCAAAGTCGCTAGGAAAATTAGTCACTTGAGTTCCTCATCAACGGCTAGGAAAATTAGTCTACACTCTCGACTCTCTCCACTTTCTACATGTCTTTCTTCTCCATCAAATTTTAATATTTTAATGCCATTTATTCATTGTAACTTAATAGAAGTAAGAGAATTTTTTTTGTAGATATTAAATAAAATAAGGAAAATAAATGACTGCATGATATCTATGACTGAGAGTCTAAATGCTAGCAATTCAATTATCCATGTGGTCCACAAGATCAACAATTTGATCACTAAAACATGTGTAGAGTTTGGAATAAGATGTGGGTATCATCCTATATTTCCTTTTTTAAATAGGTAAACCAATGGGTAATCAAATAAATAAATCTCATTATATATTATGTGTAATGATGAAATAAATTAGATTGCCATTATGGCATGCACATGAGATTTGACATTTAAATTTCATTCCATTCTTCTGATTCAAAAGGTTGTGAGATTTGACATTTAAATTTCATTCCATTCTTATGATTCAAAAGGTTGTTTGTTAAGCATCACTATTTCACTATTCCAATAATAATAATTGTGAAAGGGATGGATGGTCATTTTACCAAATGGAATCCATTCTTAGAATGTGCCACCTCAACACCCATTCTCTATTCCATTCTACCTGCCAAAGAGCCCGAGTGTCCACACATTCCTATAAGAAAACAGATTCCTTCGAAAAAGAAGATGAACATGTCTTATGTTTTTGTATTCTTGTCAAAGAACACTTATTCTATGAAAGAAAGGGAAGAGTTCATATGTAAAATGACAAACAATAACGTCGTTTTTCTAGTTCTTCTAAGAAAGAAATTCTTGGAAAAAAAAATTATGTTAAGAGTTTTAGTTTATATTATCTAATGTGTGTGTGAAATCCATTATTGTGTGGATTGTGAAAACCTGATGGTTGTTTGTATGCAAATCTTATTTTGCCATTGAAAATAAATGAGATATTGCCTTTGCGAAAGAGGAAAATTTCTTTATTTTCATTCAATAAATTTTCCTATCTTCCCTTATGAGAAATAAATTCCATAGGAAGGAGAGAAAAATGTCACCTTTCTTGTGGTCTTGACAAAAATCCTTTCATTCATCAAAGAAAAAGGAAAGATCTTATTTTCCATCCCCTTTATTTTTCAAAGTTAGAAAATGACAAATAAAACTGGAAGCTCATGTTTGTATTACGTCTATAAAGACGAGACTGTATTAGGGTTGAAACTCGGATGAGTCGGGCTGGATTTTAATAAACTCAATCCAACTCATATAAAAAATTATTGAACTGATCTGACCCGACCCGAATTGTTGACCTGACTCAACTCTGGTGCTATATTAAATTTTTTTGAGTGAGTCTAGTTGGGTCAATTCAGGTCCAGTCGAACAGCTTTAAAAATGCTCAACCAAATCTGATTTTGAATTTAATTCGGGTTTTGTTTCTTCAACCCAACCTGATAGTAGTTTAAAAAATGTAAAACTCAACACACTTAATTTCTTGGGTCGAGTCATAGTGGGTTAGATTAAAACCCGATCCAAATTTCACCCCTAGTCTGCACGAATTTCCGCACTAGCTGGGAATAACCAAATTCTTCACCATAAGAAGGTATTCATGACTGTATCAATATATAATCGTTACAAACGCTACTTTTCTTGGATATACTGATTCTTCACCAATTTTCCAGTGAATATCTAACGGTAAAGTGAAAAGCAGAAAAAAAAAGAATTCCACCCCTGAGACTTTTTCTTTCTACTAAGTAATTTTAGTCCTTTTCTTAGAAATTTGACCTTTTCACTTTCTTCAGTTCCCTTAGTGACATATACTAATCATGATAGCAACCCAAATGAGGCTCTAGTTTTCTTATCCAACTCCAGCTTCCTATCCAGTCCCTCATGCTTGACCCATGAGGGTTTTCTTCGTGTCACATGGACTCAAAATTTTCAATTCTATAAACAACTATTAGACTGACACTGCTTTAAGAAACAATGTTAAAAAACTGATATTTAAAATAAATGAAAGTATGTATGTTTAAGTGTATAGGTAGAGTAGCATTAGAGGTGATTGGCCTAACGGTTAAGAAGCTTTCTTCATTAAGGAACATCTTAAGTTCAATTCACGTTTAAATCCTTCTGAATTATTTCTCATGGAGTTATTCCTCATCAACTTACAAGTGTGTGTAGATTGAAAGATTTACCATACTCGTGGGATTAGTCTCACATTCAATAGTTTCAGGTTGAAGAAACAAAAGGCTATGTGTAGAAGAATGGAGGAGAAAAAGACCTTGAAAACATCACTCGTGCGGATGAAAGACATGGTACGATGCAGATGGTAGACTATATATTTTTTTTTTTTATATTTTAAAGGAGAACACTATATTGTAAAAAATAATTCATAAATAAATTAGATTAATGGATTTAAAATGATAATAACGTTGATATTTTTTTTCTGACTAAAGGTTCTTTAGTTCAATTACAGATATTACAGTAGCCTAAGTGAATTGCTCGTTTGTGGGTGTGCATAACCAGATGACCATTCATACACACACCGATTTGCGAGTTTTGCTATGCTGAATTGCTGATATTTGGAAACAAATTCAATATAGAATAATTTCAATGTCTCTAGGTAAAAGTTGTCATTATTTATGGTCAATTCGTACCCTTGTTTGTAAGAGGTTTAAAGATTAAGTCTCCCTTAATAAAAAAAAAAGAGACAGTCCCCATTATTATGTATCTGATGTATCTAGATTAAAATGTTTACACATCGCTCAAATTAGTGAAGTGAAATGTATGAAGACCTTCATACTTAATAGAGGATTGAAAGTGATAATTTATATTTCTTTTTAGCAAATCTATAATATGACTTCTTTTCCTTTTTTATAATTCCCTAATGAAATCCACTTAACTTGGGTCTAATAAGTAATCTCAGTTGTGATACTCATCTTCGCACAAATGAAATGCTAAGTAGCAAATCTTATTGGAGTTCCATTATTCATGCCTGGGCAGAACACAGTCTGTCTATAATAAAATAAATATTATAGACTTACATGCATCGGACCAAGTTCTTCAAACCCTAGGAAGACCCTTGTAGGCCCATACCACATGGTTAACGCTTTCCCATCAATAACCTGTTGCCACGTGGCATGTTCCCCAAATGGGCTTTTCCTCTTCCTAAATTTTTAACGCTTAAACTAGACAAACTCCTACTGTTCACACCGTACAGCATTCACCAATCTGTTTATTCTTCACTCTTCTCAGCTGGGGTCTCCTCCACCACATTGGGGACCTCTTTTTCTTCTTCAACTACTGGTTTCTCTTCTTGGGAAGTTTTCTCCTCAGCCGGAGCAGCCGGGGCCTCGCTGGAATCCTTAATTTCTGGGGTCTCCTCCACGGTTGGCTCTTGAGCAACCTCTTGTGGCACTTCTTCCTTTTTCTCTGTAACAGGTTCCTCCTCCTCTGGCTTCGCCTCTTCTACCACTTCCTTGGTCCCACTTTCAGCTGGAACTTCAACTTCCTGTGCTTCGGCTTCTTGCGGGGAAGCATCGCTCGCCGGTTCCTTAGACTCTTCGGCCACTGTCTCCGTCGTGAGTGGTGCCAGTTCCTCCTCCACCGCTATCTCCTTTGGGGTGTCATTCAATTCCTCTGTTTTGTTTATCTCTGGCAATGCCGTGGATGCAGCTTGGACCTACAACACTCAATGGTTAGTCCCTAAATGTGTCACAGATATATTCGATATTAAACCATCCTAATTATTGTCCATTTTCAATGCACTTTACACTACTCTAATATAAATAAGACAACTATTTTAAGATAATCTCAAAATCTATATCAGACAATTAAATTGAGACAGAGAGAGTATATGATAATTAAAAGAAAAAAACTAGTTGATAGACATCTAGACGAAAGGAACTATATTGATTCAAAAAATTGGAGTGTAACTAACACAAATCTCTAGCATGACAGTGGCTGAAGACAGGAAACATGATAATGAGATGAATCGATAAAGAATGAATCATCATCAAGAAGTTTCACTAACCCCCACATGCCATCCTAGCATTCTTACAAGATCCAAAGTATCTGTCAAGTAGGGCCTACCCCATAATCCAGTGGCCCACATTTGTGAGAAAGTAAAAGACGGTCAGACGTCCATTTACTTTGATGTGTCATGCACAAATTGCTTCTATTAGCAGAGGCCACCAATGGGCTAACCTGGCTGACCTCGGCGAGGCCATCTACACCAAGGGATATTGTTACTTATCCAGAGGGGTCTAAACGTTGGTTTGGACTAATCTAGTATAGAATAGGCTCGAAGACTTGAATTTTCATATTTCATCAATTTTAGATTTTGGGTACATTAGTTAGGTACCTAACATTCGATATCAGAGCAGATATTATGTTCCCCCCCAAAGTTAAATTCTGAAGGGGGCACCTTATGAAAAAGACTACTTGATCCAAATAAGAGCCATCATAGACTGAATTGCCGGACATTAGCACAGAAGCATGGTGGTGTGTTGTGCTTGGCGGAGCTCAACCTAGAGTATGGGTATAAATTTTGGGCAGTCTAGGATGAGAGAGAATTTTTTTTGAACGGTAGTATAAGATATACTTAAGAGCTTGATTTTGTGTATTCCATTAACTGTTAGAAACATTTGGCATATTACTCAGATATCTAAAAGATACACTCTTTACATGGCTTGGATGTGAGAGACACATACTCATCTAAGTGTGTATTGATTGATATGGTATCTAATGAAAAAAAATCAGTAGAATATGAAGATAATTGAGATACCTCAACTGTGGCCATTGGAACCAAGTCTTGAAGGAAGGAATGATGGAGAGAGAGAGAGAGAGAGAGAGAGAGAGAGAGAGAGAGAGAGGCTTCGTGTTGTGAATGGATGGTAGATGAGAGGAGGTTTATATAGGGCAGCAAATGGGTGAGAAGTGAAGAGAGGTGGGAGTGGGGGAGGCCGATAAGGAATATAAGAATCTTGCAGTGCGACATCTCATGTCACTGACATCAAAGCCCTTACCATGTTTCTTCAAATGATAAAGAATGAATTAGATGGGATTGTTTATTGCTAAACTATTGCTTGGAAAATCCAAATGGTGGACACAGTTTTCATTCTACTCATCATCCCTTCATTTTAGGGTGTCACTAATGTGCTTTGTGCAGTAGGGCTCATAGGTGACTGTCTAGAATTTTTTTTTTTAAATCAGTATTCCACTAGGATTGGTTCGTAGATATTTGAACGTAAATTAAATTTAAGATTTTTTTTTTTTATAAATGGAGCTTCCCGACCGTTGGGCTAATCTCTTTTGATTATATGACTTTCATAATTACTTATCTTAAAACGGTGCCAAGAGTAAATAAAAATATTCATATCCAAATCAATTCTCCACGTAAAATCATTTGTTGAATCCCCTCAACCACTATCACTGGAGCATTGAATTCCTTCATTAATTCAAGATTGACTTTTATATTTGTATTAAACAAATTATTTCTACAGTCAATTACCTATTTAACGTCTTAACTTTTAATACATAATTTCAGAATCTTTCTTTAATTTATTTTTTTATCTATGCAATATTTATATCTAAATAGTTCATTCTTTCTTTCAATTTATTTTAATTAATATAAAATAATTAATTATATTATTTCCATTAATATGATTTTTTTATAATAATTTATCTAGGGTAATTTTGCAGTCGATACATTGGGACCAGAAACAATGCGTGGGAGAATTGAGGAAGGCGGAAAAATGGTAGGCCGGTGGATTTGTGGGACCAACCCCACCAACTAGAATCATGCTCTTCCTTGAAATAAAATAAAATGCTGCCGTGGCACATGTGTCATTTCGTTTCATGTCCCCCATCTTGAAAGCCGCCCAAAACAAAACCAGTGGGCCCCGCTTTGTGGAGGTGTGCTCGTGCCACTGGGCCCATGTTCGCCGTCCCGATATGGATTTCCACTGCATCTCGATGCCGCCAAAAATCTTTTAAAATATTAACAAATAATATTTTTTAATATTTAACTTAATTTATTTGATCTATTTAAATATAATATATTTTTTGAAAAATAAATTCTTATGTAAATTTTATGACTAAATCTAAAATGATTTTTTTTTTTTTAATTTAAAAGAGGCTTCTAAATCTGTGTTCTGGCTGAAGTGCTGAACAATCCACTTTTGTAATTTTATATTAAAAATAATAATTAAATTTTAAAAATAAACTTTTATATTTCAATAAATAAAATTTAAATAATATAATCTGTGAAATCCACAAACATGGACAAGTATTCTCAAATTAAAAAATTTACTCCATCAAACCAAGATTCATACGATGACTAATTGTAATTTGAAACATTATTAAAACTAATGACAGTGGCAGTTCTTTGCTTTCTCTTTAGTTAAGTCACTTCTATTCTTCAAGACATAATTGGCTCTTTTATAATGTTTTTACTAACGTAATAATGAATTATATTATCAAAATATATCTATTCAATATATTTAAATATAAAAATTATTTTTTTATACTATATTTTGTTCAATATATACAAGGACACAAAAAAGTAAATGATTAAATCCAGACACGTATTTCAAAGTTTCTTTAAATTACAAGATTTAATTTTCAGATTCCATATTTTATTTTTGACTTCGTATATCACGAAAAAAACATTATTTATAGAAGTCTGTTTCGAGATAAATATTTTATTGAGATAGAAAATTATCCACCTTATTTTCATATAATTATTTATATATCCCACTTAATCACATAATTTAAAATATTAAAAATTACCTCACCTTGAAATTCAACCTTACAAAATTCATCTAAGTTTTTAAGCCAAATTAAATAAAACTCAATGAATTACTTTTTTATCCATTGATGATGTTTATAATTGAATTAATAATTACTTTTTTGTGAATTAGTTATTCATCTGATAATTATAAGATTTAAACTTGCAATTTTATAATTACGAAAATGCAAACTCATTAATTACTTATTAAAATCTCACTAATTCCTCTCCGTCCATCGATCGACCCATGTTTCCTTAGGTAACGGCGAAGATAACGCCGTCCGTCTCTGTCGCTGTCTCTGTTGCGGTCTCTATTATTTGACGGGATCCGTGCACGTAACGACGTTCCTCGGCCGTTCCTATCTCCTAAAGCCGCACAAAAGGTGAAAGTGATTTGAGTTGGGCGGCGAAGATGGGCCCACCGAGTGGGGCCCCCTTAGCAGCCTCCTACTTCTTCCAGGTGTTAACTTACGTGGACTCACGTGATGTCTAATAATTTCCACCGGGAGGAATCCTAATGCATGGATCCGAAAATATAAAGTGGGACCCATCCATGACGTATTTTGGACTTTTAAGTTTTTATGTCAAACGATTGTTGGGTAAGAAAACACCAAATTTCCTAATATATACCCCGAGGCCCAGCTACTTTTATTTCTAAATAGGCATTTATTTGGGTATGGAAGTAGCCAGTAGGTATTTTAAAATTTTAAAAACTTATAATTTTTCATGAAAGAAAAATTAAATTAATCAGATGGTCTTTTCATATTGATAAAAAAAAAATCAAATATTGTAATAGTATACAAGTAGTTAAAAAACTTTAAAATAAAACTATTATAATACTTTTATGAGAAATAAGATGTGTACAGCAAAAATTAAGATCCAAAATAGAGCAAGAGAGTAAAAAACCTTTAATTTGAATGGCGGAATAAAGTTACTCTTGTATACGAGGGTGAAAAAAGCGGGCCGGCCGATAATTCGGCCCATATAATTCTCTCTCCTCTTTTTGAGTTTTTTTAAAATATCGGTATTATTTTATTATTTTTTCAGAATTAAAAATATAAAAAACTGAAAGAAACTGTTTTTTAAAAAAAAAAAATTGAAAATATAAATATCGACAGATATCGGCTGATATTTTGACCTGTGCTCATCACTGTTTTGATTTTTTTTTTTTAAATATCGATATTAATCATATAGGCCGATATCGGACCGATATGATTCAACGAGATATCGGCCGATATGATTGTTGTACGGCCGATACAATACGTATCGACCTATATCTCAACCCCTGCTTGTATATGAATCTCTTAATTTCAAATATGTTTGAAAATTTTGTAAGGAGGTATAAGGATCAATATTAAGTTTCTTATTCATATAATTTACTAAATAATATATTTATAAACAATAGATATATATTACATTAGTTGCCATTTAGATTACTGAGTTATTATATTTGAATATTATTAGATCTAAATCTATATGAGTGTATTTGAAAAGCAGTAGATCTTAATACTGGAGGTCTTAAATTTAGGAGATCTGGAGAAATTTTATTTATACTAAAATCTTGTTGTTTGGTTGTCATTAGCCAATAGAGAAATTGGTTGTTCTTAAATCTTAAGTGAAAAGGGTTCGTGATTTTTAATTGAATATTTAGAACCAAAAGGGAGGTCCACTTATACAAGATTAACCCCACTTAGAATAAAATGCATGTTTAAATTCAACAACTTACATGGATCTAAATGTTTTAGATTTTAAAAAATACTTTGACAACTTTAACCCATCAAAGAAAGAGGACCTAAACTAGGGTCAACACAATTGCAAATAATTGGGATTATGCAGGTCTAAATTATTTAAAGTCGAATATAAGTTCTAAAAAATAAATAAGAGCCAATAAGGGCACTTAAATTAATTTTAAATCAATTGCTACTATTGTTTTTAAGATTAAATGGAAGTTGTTTCTTGTTTATTCGACACAAAGGCCTGACCCAAGCTGCACCCCTACCCTAGACTTGAGAGTCGAGGACCCATGTAGAAAACCCAAAACAGAGAACATGGCCAACATGGTCAATCAAATGGAATACTCTTTGGACAAAGGAGAAATAGATGATTCACCAGACAAATTAAGGAAATAATATTGGGAACAACAGATTTTCTGATTTTGAGTCTATCCAAGGATAAATCTTATACTACAAACAAGTTCTTCTCGATGGGTACTCTCTTATCTTCCAACCTACAAACCAAGTGTAGAAGCCCAAATAAGATGTCTAAAGATGGCTACTCTTCTCGAAAGAAAATAAGGTCCAGTATAACAACTTTTTTCCAAATATCAGTTGGGAAAGGCTGATATCTAATACCACTCACCACCAAATTGTATTAGAAGATTTCTAAGCTTACAAAAGAAAGGATGAGAAAGAGCATAACTCAAATATGCCGATGTGTTTAGCTAGTCCATGCATCCAGCATAACATCCCATTTCACAGCCACTCAGACATACACTGAGGCCCGGTCGATTGCTGCAGATCTCCACTAAATCTGCATGACCTCTACTTGACAAACAGGTGCCACCAATACCGAGCCAACGCAAACCATGCAACATAGGCCGCCTTAGCGACCCCAGTGATTCTATGGTCAGCCCACTGCAGTTGTACAGATCAAGCCTTCTGAGCGGCCTCTTTCCCTCACCAAGCCCTTCCTTTGAAGCCAGTGCGGCAATAGAGGCATCAGTTATGTAGAAACAATTCCGGATACACAGGTCAATGATGTTTATACCAGATTGAATAATTGCAAAAATAGCCTTATCTGATATCCCTGGCATATGCCCCATATCAAGTGTTGATAAAGTAGTAGTAATAATACCACCCCCCAGTAGCAGATGAGCCACCCCTCTGTCGGTAACTCGCTTACAGCTACGAATGCACAAGAAAACAATTGGTGCAATCCCACAGCCAAGAGCTGATAAGCCACTGTCAGTGATGTCAGCCCCACCAAGATTCAGTATGGTTAATCGACTGAGGTTTGAAACTGAGAGAAGACCATGATCTGCTATGCTTTTACAACCCCACAGGTCGAGTACCTCTAAGCTTTTGCACAAGGAGAGGTCCTCTGCGGTCTCACTGGTAATAAGGCTGCATGATGCTAATCTGACATCCACAAGGGAACATGAGGCACTGGCAAGGTCATGGAAGGCCAAGTCAGATATAAATAGGGCACTGATGACTTCAAACTTTTTTAAGTGCTTGCAAGAATGCAAAATAGAAGCAAAACCAGCATCAGTAACTTTCGAGAATCCACCAAGCCTTACTGATTCAAGGTTCTTGCATTCCTCGGCAAGAAGAAATATACCCATATCATTTACCCTTGAGAATGTGACTGGGCAGTATCCTCTATTGCGTATGAGAGTAAGATGAACCAAATTTCTACAAGAACCTAATGAATGAAGTCCAGTGTCTGTCAGGTCGTGCTGCAACAATGGTTTCTTCTTTGGATTGTCTTCAAGGTCTAACGTAACCAGAAGATGGAGATTGTGGCTAATGGAGATTAGCAGTTGATCTGTGATTGTATCCAAGACAAGTGATAAGGATTGCAGTCTAAAATCAATGGGATTGGAAGAGATGTGAATGCTCATGTCAGTTGTGGATGTGACAGAGCTCCTAAAAGACCCTTTTTCATGTATAAGCCACCTTGCATGATATTCATCCATCGGCTGTAACTGTAGAACTTTGATAGTTTTGGGCAAGAAGGATATTAGAGGTTTAAAAACTGCTGGGTTCCAATCAGGCCCTCGAATCTTTATGCAAAGAGACTGCATAGAGGAAAACAAATGAAGGAGGCTCAATGAATTTAGTAAAAAAAATATAGTAATGTTGTGAAGTTGCTATGAAGACAGCATCACTGGAATTCCACCTCCAAGTATATGCAACCTTTGAGCATTAGTGTGAGCTTTTCCCCACAGATATGAGACGGTCCAAACACTGCCTGACGTGACATCTCTAACGAAAAAGCTCTGAAATGGAAAAAAAAAAAAAAAAAAATATATATATATATATATATATATATATATATAAATACATATAACAATTTCAGGTGACACATTTCTTTGAGAGTACTGGCATACAAAAGACAACATCAATATAAAGAGAATAATATTTTCAGCTATCATACATAAGAGTACATATATTTTTTTTAAAGGGAAAAAAGAGAGATATAGCATCCAGTCAACAATACCGAAATCAAATTTTTGGTTCCTATAGAATACATTCATTAGATCCATATACACAGCCGATGAACCCATTGCTATATCACAGGTTATGAGATCCATAAGGTAGTGATCCAAATCCACTAAGACAACTGAATATATGCCAAAACCCAAAGGTGAAATAGATTGTTGAGAATAATATAGAAAGAAATAAGATGAGAGCTACAGAGGAATCCTTGAGAGAGAAGAAAATAAGAGAAGATGAGAGAGAGAGAGAGAGAGAGAGAGAGAGAGAACAACACAAATTCCAATAATTCACAGTAAAATTTGTAACACTGCACATACCCTTATTTTAGACCTCATAACAACTTTAAAAACCTTTCTATTTAAATAAAAAGTCATAATCCAGCTTACCATAGAAACAAGCCTATCTAAGGTAGCTCTACCTAAATTAGACTTCAATTAGAACTTCTAAATTGAGCCACAATATAAGTGATGAAAATAATGATTTGACACTATTACTTCCCTGACACATAATAGCATACAGATACCTACATTGCAAAATAAAGAGAATCAATCCATGATTCGAATTAATATAATCTAGGTTTTCTTTTGAATGATGATCACTACAATCAAAGTTACAATTCCTTTCCCTTTCTTTGGGGAAAAAAAACCAGCTAGCATTAAAGGGTTCACAAAGTTGAAGTTTGGATCTAGATCATGGTCCCTGAGCTATTGTAAATAGAAAGAACCATAAAATGCCCATTGCTATATCCTTTTTTCCTTTTCTTTGATCTTCTTTTTATTTTTTCATGTTTTTTGGCTGTTCTTTGTTCTTCTTCAGCATTTATCAGTTTGTTTTTCTTTTAATTTTTTGTTTTTCTATTTCTATTTTCTGATTTCCTTTGTTTTTTTTTTTTAAGGAAAAAAAAAGGAAGAATACTGGATAATGATCCAATATGACACAGAATCCTGCCGTCCCAACATGTAACATAAGGCAGTTGTCTAGGGCCACACTGCAGACCAAAACATAACTGCCCATAATATAGATTGCTGCAACATAATTGTGAATCACAAGCGATGGAGGCATCTAGATAACCCCAGTCTGGTCCCTTATTCTAGAAAGGGTAAGACAAGGATTTCATTAAAACATGAAAAAAGGTACAAAATGACTACAGGAGTATCTGAGATGCACAACACAAGGCCCCAAAGAGAAGACATGGATGTACCATATTGTAGAGTAAATAAACTCAATCAAGTGAAAAGTCCAAGAACATGTCAGATCCAAAAACTCCGCTCTTCACAAAGAAATCTGCTAACTTGTTTGCCAACCTCCTCACATGAACAAAAGAAACATCAATGCCCTTCAACAACTGCCTAACCTTTCTTAAGGATGAAATGAGCTTACAAGGAGGCTTTTTCCTACCTTGATCCTGTTGGGTTTGTGATGCGGAGCATACACCGTGCTCCATGCCTTCTATTTCTATGTGTTTCTATTTTTGCATTTATTAGTTTTATTTTAGTAAGGGTAGTTTGGTAATGGTTTTGTTGTATTATTTTTAGTATTATAAAGTCTTTATAAAGCCTTGTAGCCTTGGAGGCATTAGACGATGAATAAAATTTGAGATTTCAGCAAGAAACCTTACATGGTGCGACAGTGATTACCTTGGAGAAATCCAGGAGCTTGGTGGAATCCAAGAGGGCGTGAAATCAGGTATTTCTATCTTTCTCCTCCTCTTTTCCCTCTTCTCTTTGTTTTCTTTTTCCTCCCCAAACCCTTTCCCACCCTTATTGCTGTCGTGCCCCTTTAAGCCACCCAGATCTGTCTGCTATTGTTTCCGCCCCTTCCTAACTCTTTCCCGAGCCCTTCCTGAGTCCCACATAATCATCGCTACCCCTCTACCATTCCCCAGATCTGAAGCAGATACCCTTTGCTTCCTTGCTGCCGTAGACTTTAACCCTCCCTCCTTGTTTGTCGTGGCCCTAAGAACCTCCCTAGCCTTGTCGCCAGACCTTCCTGCATTTTCGTTGCAAACCTTCCGCCCAAACAGAGCCTTCACATCCTCTCTGTTCTGCAAGCCCATTCGTATTCCCTTTCTATTCCATCCGTAGCCCCTTTATTCCCAATTCCAATTAAACCCAGTTAAGTGCCTAAGTTTCGAACTTATTAACCCACGGGCCATTTAATTCATTTAACATATTATGTTTTGAACCCAATTATTTCCTTTCACTGATTAAATTCTTAGTATTTGCATGATTCTAGTGGTAAATTTTATATTAATTAATTGCAAATATTAATTGGAGTTTAATTTCAGCCCATTTTATATTTAGGGTGCATTATTTTCATCCCTTTTAACCCTTAGGGAACCACATTTAGGCATTTAAGATTACCCTATCTCTTGTCCTGCGTCAGTTTGGCTCAAAAGGGCAACATTAAGTTGGGCCCAATAGGCTCAAGTCTTCTTGTAAGCCCAAACTTATAAGGGTTATTTTCTCTCTAGGGCATTCTCATATGTTGGAGTTTTTTCTCTGGGAAAGAAGAGAGGAGAGACTATGGAGATCATTGTAGCACCCTGTTTATCTTCTTCATAGTGGATTGAGGCAAAATGCTCCGTGAACGTAGCCTTCGGGTGAACCACGTAAAATCTCGTGTTCTTGAGTGGTGTATTTTGATTGTGTGATTTGCATCTAATTTTCATAACAATTAGTATCAGAGGCAGGTCTCAGACTACCTCATGTGGGCTCAGGAGATTCCTCAGGCGAACGGGATGGCCGGCGTCGCTCTCTCCGTCAGAGGGCCTCGTTCGAGGAGAGAGAGAGGGAGGGGGGGGGGGGGGGGGGGGGGGGGGGGATGGGATTATTGAGGTTGTTGCGAATGAGTCCCACATTGAAAATGTCGAGGGAGATCTAGAGGTTTATAAAGAACTTTGGTCACTTCACTTAACAGGCTAGTCTTCTGGACTGGAAGCCCAGGTCCTAACAAGTGGTATCAGAGATTGGATCATCGTACTAGAGATTGGACCTGCACCTTAAGTGGGAGTAAGCTCCCACCAGGTGGAGGTGCTACAAACACATTACAACATTCTTCAAGATCGGCATTTTTCGCCAAGGTGGAGATTGTTGGGTTTGGCTCAAAAGGCCAACATTAAGTTGGACTCAATAGGCCCAAGTCTTCTTGTAAGCCCAAACTTATGAGGGTTATTTTCTCTCTAGGGTTTTCTCATATGTTGAAGTTTTTTCTCTGAGAGGGAAGAGGGGAGAGACTATGGAGATCATTGTAGCACCCTGTTTATCTTCTTCATAGTGGATTGAGCGAAACGCTTTATGGACGTAGCCTTCAGGTGAACCACGTAAAATCTCTTATGTTCTTGTGTGGTGTGTTTTGATTGTGATTGGCATCTAATTTTCATAACAGATCCCACTTTATTGCATTAGCCAAATTTCCATCAACAATAAGCTTGTCATAGGAAAATAAGTGATTCTTGAAAACATTCAAAGCTTTAGTAGCTAGGCGTTCTACCTCAGTAGAGACTTTTCGCCCCACAAGCCCTGAGAAAAAAAAACAAGGACTTGCCTCCCAAATCCTGCAGTTAAACTTTAACACCCTATCATTGGGCCTCTTCTACCTTTCTATGATTGCTTCCTTTATCTCCTTGTCCAAAATGGTTCCCCACCCTCAATCGATGTCAAAAATTGACAAGCCAAAGACTTATTTTTAGCTTATCACCCAATTAATCAATCTCAACTTGGCCAAGTGAAAGATTTCCTGAGCTGACCTATCTTTATCTTCAAAGAGCCTGTTGTTTTGCTCATTCCACACTGACCAAAAACAGCTGCAAGTATCACCCTCCACATTACCCTCCCTTTACCTCAAGAAGGACACATCCCCTACCTATGCCAGCTCCACATGCTTATGAGGAACCCAAAGGTATCTTCTTTTACATAGGAGCTTTAAGGGTTTCCTTCCAAGCATTCAAACAAAGGTTTTTTTGGAGCTAAGGTGATGATGAAGAAGGTGTCAGAAGTGGAAGTAATGAGTTTCTCTTGTTTCTCTCCATTCTTTATCAATTTCAAGCATGGTACCGTGCTTGGATTTCAAATTTCATCAGGTGATTCTTTGGAGGCTTTGGGTTCCTCCTATTTTCTTGGTAGATTCAGGCCAATCTCGGCTTGTATTTGAGGGTTCAAAGGGTGTGTTAGTCATTACATGTAGGTGGTATGCCGATGCATGGTGTGGAGTAATCTTGCATCTTACCTTTGCATACTTGTTGTTTGGCATAATGTATTTGTTTTCCAATTGCATATGGATGCATCCCAAGGTGGCCAAACCATGTAAATTCTAGTGTTCATGTGTGGCTTGCAATTTTTCCTCTATTTTCCCATTTATTGCAGTTTGGTTTTGGTGGGTTTCGTGTGTTACTGAAATCACATCAAATTTTAGTTTGGGAATGTTGATTCCAACAACCAGTGGGAAAGCTGAAGGTTAACTTTGATGGCAGCAGCTGCCAAGTGTATCATCTTGATGCACAGCTCCATGGAATTAACTTCCTATACTTGCAGGTTGGTGGATTTCATGCAAAAATGGCTGAATTGTGGGCCATTTGGGTAAGGATGAAGGAACTCTTAGTTGTCAGTAAGGAAGGTCAACTTATTGAAGGTCATTCTCATTCCTATCATTCAATGGGCGAAAGGAAGTTCTAATTCTTGGGACCTCTTGGACAAAGAGGAACAGGTTAGCAAAACCATCAAGAGGTGCAACTTGCAACTCCTGCAAATTCAAATGGCAGCTAATAATAGGGGAGATCAACTCTCTCTCTCTCTTTTCCTTTTTTGAGTGACTATAGCGCAGTCCACCTTGCTAAAGAAGGGTTGAAGTTACTGGATGCTTACTTCATTAGGAATTTGCATTGTCCTCTAATGAAATTGGTGCCTGTTAGTTTCCGTCGTACCATCTGGGCTGTAGTCATTCCTCTTCAAATGAAAGAGTAAACTTTTAATAACAATAATAACACTAAAAATAACAACAACAACAATCTGTGGGTGGATAGAAAGCTATCTGTAAAAGATGGATCTTCATCCCTCCAGAAAGGAAAGCGAATTCCGAACATATTGCAGAAAATTTGATCATTAGAGTTAGATAATCAGCGTTGACCACCCTTAGAACTTCACCCATTCAATCAAACCAAAGAAAACATCAATTGTTTTCAAACGAGGCCTCATACCCTTACTTCTCTCAATATATTTAATAATTAGAAGAAGAAAAAAAAAAAACTACTCTTCGAAGCCTGGGTGTGTGCATGTACAGGGCGGGGTGGTGGAGGTGTTCGACAAAGAAATGGAAGATGGGGAAAATCAACTGTCAACAAAAAGGCAGAGCTGAAAGCATATATCCGTTCCTCATGGATTAAAATTGCATGCGTACCTTAGGTTGGGGCAATTTTCTCCAATGCAAGTGAAAAGCAAAGAAAAGGAGAGAGAGCACTTGAAAAGAAACAGCTCTTGAAGATGGTGTTTGGCGAAAAGGAAGATAGAATAGTGATTTAGTCGGCTGCAGTCAAGGGTGAGGCTCTTAAGGACTTTATTGCCACAAAGGACTGCGATTCAGGATCTGGGCATCAGGCGAAAACCCCTGCAGTTCCATTCAATTCAACAAAATCAAACAAAAAAAAAAAGATTTAGTCGAAAACTTTCAAAATCCATCAAGAAAAAAGAAAGAAAAAAAAAAAAAACTTACAGAGAGATTGAGGGTGGAGAGAGAGGAGAGAGCTTCAGAAACGGAGCAACGGAGGGTTGTAGAGGCAGCTGATGCTGAGCATAGAGAATCGATATCAAGCTTTAAAAGGATTTCATGGAGGATGTTTTGAGGAAGACTCTGCAAGAAATCGCCGCCCACTCTTCCCATGTCTGATGTCTCCCTCCCACCCAAAGCCAATCCTTTCCTTCCCGTTCACCACAAACTCAGATGCTCGACTTTCAGAGTGATCGAGGCTGCGTTTGAACAAGAGGAAGAATTTAAAATTAAAAAAATGTTTGATAAATATAAATAAAAAATAATATTATTATCAATTTTATAATAATTATCTTAATAAGTTTGTTTAATAAAAATAATTAAATTTGATATTTTAATATCAACATGATTATTTAATAACATCTATTAAATAAAAATAGTTTTCTAAAGAAAATTACACTAATCTCCAAATAGTTTTTTTTCAGTCATTTTTCTCAACAATTATTCAAAGTAGTTAATAAACATATACGGTATTTGTCAAACTCTTTTTCATGTTAAATAAAATAAAACATTTGAATTTATTAATATAAAGAAAACTCACTTCTTTATCAAATTTCAAGTTTTCTTAATAAATTAAGAATTATATAGTTTATGAAAAAATTACAAAAGGTTTAGTTTTAAAGAAGAATTTTAAATTAATAATTTATTTTATAATATTTATATAAGAAGATTAAAAATATATAATTATATATCAAAAAACTATGATCCAACTCAAAATCACAAGTTGATGAAATGAGGAAACAATTGAACCCACTTTTTCCTCTCATATGCAACTACCAAACAAATAAGTGCATGACCCAACTCGAGAAAACAGTGGATTTAAATTATGTATTTGTATATTTCGAGTCAAGTCGAGTTGGAAAAAAAAAACTCTTATGAAATTCAGATCAAATTAGATTGAGAAATTTAAAATCAACCCAGCATAATCTGACCTGAATGCACTAAGTTATAGATGATTTTTCTTAAGTTCTAGTCCTCTGATTCTTCGGCCCTTGGATTCCTATTGCCTCCTTCACCGTTCCTCTGAGTTTTCTCCGGCGAGTCTCTGGTTTGTCAGTACCTTCCCAAAACCGATATGATTGTCGTTTTTACACTGGATTCCGTGGCTAAAAGATGGATTAGATCTTCCCAAAAGCTAGCTTGATCTCTCATTCCTTTTCCTACAAAAACCATCCCTCACACTGTAAGAAAATTGTACTGAAATCAACTTGAAACTGATTCTCTCACCCATCCAAGTATTGCCTTTCCACTTTCGTTTCTGCACTGGGTTTCTTTGCCATTTGTAATAGGTTCTTTCCTCTAAATCCATGTAGTTGTTGTTCAAAACAACACTAAAACAATATATTTTTTTATAATGCAATGTCAATGGGTAGAGTTGAAATTCGGATTGAGATAGGTGAGACCAGCACTCGGACTGAACTCGGTCAACAATTCAGATGGAGTCATATTAAATTCAATAGACTTTGTCAAAAGTTGAATTGGATTTATTAATACTTAATCTGAATGGTCCGGACTTCAGAGTTTCAACCCTCCAAACAAGTATCATAATGGAATTCAAAAAAAAAAAGTGAACTTGATGAAATTCCAATCGTAGACTGGAATTAAAAAAATTAAAGTCTAATTATCTATCGAGTCGAGTTTAGACTTATACACTTCTCTGCCTAAAATCTAAGTCCATGTCCATACTTACATATACTCCTCGTCTTTTTTCTTCTTCAAAATTTGACTTGTACATGGTAATTTTTTTTTTCTTTTTAAGAAAGCATTAGATGATATAAAATGAGTTTTTTTTTATTTTCTCCTTTCAAGTTTAATTTTTTAAATAGAAAAGTAGAGATAAAATTGAAAACTTATATTTTTATATTATCCAATGCTACTTAGGAAATGTACCAATTTACAAATCAACATGTAAATTTCCTGGTCTAATTTCACTCTTTTTTAGTCTATTTATCTCAATAAAGTGCTCTACTCAATCCAATTTGATATGTTCTTGTCTACACATCCAATTGCTCACCAGTTGTCTTTATCAATTTCATCTTTAATCTTTATCTGGCACTTGCTATGTGGTGTGTTGTTGCACTCTCTTTGTGCCTTTCTCCACTGAGAATTGATAGGGACACTTGCTTGGCTTCTTTTTTTTTTTCACTTAGTTATTATTCCCTCTCTCCATTTTTTATTATCACTTAAACTAGCACTGTCAACACATAATGTGCTTTCCTACCTCCTGCAATCTATTACATTGTATGAAACTTATGCTCAAATGAGTTCACTTGCTAAATCAATATGTTAAATTTTAAAATTTTAAGTTATTTTCTTGAAAGTTTAATATTTTTTCAAAAACATCATCTTTAGTTACATTTTGACATGGGGTAATCTCCGACCTCAAGAAATGGAGGTGCCTGGTTCGAACCCTTATATCTTCACCTAGTGTACCTTAAGAGCAGTGAGTATCACATGTGAGAGTTTAACGCTGAGCTTTCAGCGATTTTCCACGCATAAATTAAAAAAAATACAACTTAATATCGCCTTTATTATTCATATTGTCGGGTAGTTTTTCTCAGGTCCCATGTCCCAACATCAATATACTCAATTATTGCCATTTATTTTTTTGACTATCGATGTAGTACAATCTTTCCTATCCTCTAATCAATTCTTAACTCTCACAACTTATTTAGACTCCAATTCAGCCAATAATGTATATGTGATAGAGACAAGATAAGAGTGAGAGTTTATCCCACTTTAGCTGTATTCCTTATTTGAATTTTGTAAACGGTCTCCATTTTGTTTTTCTTCCTACTTATTGTAATTGGCCAACACGGATTAAAGAAAAGATTACTTCATTTTCCATCAAAAAACATAACATCTACATGGCTTAAGGTCATTGTTAAGGAGTTCATTTTCCATTCTTACATGGTCATCCAAAGCCTCATTGAAGTGACGCAAAAAATCTCGAAGAAGTCCCGAGTTCGATTCTCATTCTATTTCAAAAAGTCACTTTCCATTGAATCACTCTTTGTGTGAGTAGAGAAATTTATATATGCCTCGAAAATTAATCAAATATTCTGAGAGATCTAAACACCTTAATTTTTTTTTATAAAAAAAGGTCAAATTTTCGATTGTTGGCCCCACTCTATCTTTTCATTTTCAAATCTCAATCCAAACATTTCCATTATAATTGATGAATCTAGTTTTTTCCCCTCTCTACATCCCAATTCTTACCCTTCCTTAGAGGACCTGACCTTATTGCTTCTCTGGATGGTTTACACTTCACACCTCTACCCTCCCAATTTCCTCCTATGAAAATCATAGTTTTTTAACCACTCGATCAATTACCTAATTAATGGTCACTGGGTTAGTTTTTTATAGAGTATTAGACCCTTAAGAATCGAAATTTCAATACGAATAAAGCATATTTAAAAAAAAAATAGAAAATAAGAAATTAATAGTAAGGAAACAACTAATATAAAATTCATTTTCTCTACTTTCTCATATTAACACTTATCTTCTATTACAATTTAAAATTTTTTATCGTAAAACTTTAAATTTCATAAAAATATAGAAAAATCACTAAAACACCCTAAAAATTATATCTATCACAGTGGGATATTTATTTAATTTCATAAATATTTGTATATTATTTCATTATTTTTTAAAAAAACTTTAATATGAGAATTATTTTAAAAAAAAATAGATTTCCTTTTGATTTTGGTGAGGCATGAAGGAGTTCCTTGCCCAATTTGCCATTGAATTATTGGAAATTTGGAATCATGTAAGGGCCTTGACCTTTTGTTCATGTAAAAAATGGTGCTGAGTGAGTTAGGGGTCCCCCTCTTAGGAAGGGACGTAGGGTTCCAAACATTGACCTTGAGGGGATGGATGGATCACAAACATTGAAATATCTGTCCAAATTTGTAAATGGATGTTGTTTTCATATTTGAAAGTGTTTTTTTTGCCTTTGAGAGGATAAAAAAACTTATCTTCATTTTGGTAATTGACTATTTAGACTGAAATCTATAAATAGGTAAAATTACTAAAAAAATAAAATTAAAATACAAATTTGAAATACACTTTAAATTTAAAATTATTTTTTTACTAAAATCTAACAAATAGGACGCCCATTCTAACATGAGCAAAATTTGTTAGAAGACACAGGATTAGTGAAATTCCCATTTTATCCCTATCAGTGTACCGCTCATCAAATATCGGTGTACCGATATGCAGAACATATACATACAGCGGCAAGTTATCAGGTATACCGATATTTGATAAGCAGTACACCGGTATAAATAAAATGAGAATTTTACTAATCCCTATATCTCTTAACAGATTTTACCTGTCTTAGAATGACTAGCCTAACAAATATAAGCACTAGATATTTTCAAAATCTATATTTCAGTATATGATCAAACCAAAAGTTTCTGCCTAATTTTCAGATTCCATCTGAAATTTGTGGTGACCCACCTATGCCTTTAACCAATAGAAGAAGGGGACAGTGATTGTGATGGTGATACTAATGGTGATAAATGGTGATTGATTTGAACACAGAAAAAGACTTGAATGAATAGCATTGAAGACTCTTTGGTTAAAAGAAATTGGAGTAAGTTTTTTGTGTGGTGGAAGTAGAGTGTGTGGTAACTAGATGAAAACTTTAAATGGTTGTTTAGTTTTAATCATGGGCTGTGTTTGGATAGGCATAATGGGTTACTCTGGTTTGATAATTAAGGATAGAAGTGAGAAATCAACATTTTCTCACTTTCCTCAAACTTTTGAAAACTCTTTTACCTAAGAGATAGTTGTAATATTCAGGGTAACCCCTCGTGACCTAATCAAAGATAACTTCTGACCAAAGGTATTTCTAGATAACTCTTGTAGAATTTACCCTTTTATCCAAATGCAGTTCAAATGATGAAATCTTGATTTTCTATAAAATAAAGAAGAAGACCAAATTAATATAACATAGATTTTTTAAGTTTTTAATTTCATACTATAATTTATTAAGTTATTTAGAACATTGATCAGCGATAAAATAATTCAAAAGTTGAAACACCTTTATCTCTTTTTACCTTTTTTAAAATTTTGTTTTTAGCAAAAAATATTAAAGAGCATGAAGGACAAATAATGCCACATCAATTATTTTGGAAGCTTATTAGCATCTCAAGCATATTGATAATTTTTTATGATCGACTTATTTTAGCGACTAATCTTTAGAACGTATATAAATCTTTCAAAAATGACTAATATCGAATAAAATTATAACTAATTTTGTGAGGCAAATTACAGGCCAAAGCACAAACCTCTGTCCACGTGTTTCCATGAATTCACATCACATCACATCAAATTAGATGAGTCCTTTAGTGATGTATCAAAGTTCAAGCAGTAATTTTCTTTCCTCGGAGTCTTAAACTAGATTTTAACGTGAAGTGAGGTCACATCAATGACAATAATAGTTAAATCCCACCCGTATCTATAAATCTCTCAATTTACATAAAATAGTTAAATTGATAAGAAGTAACTCCATAGAAAGTGGCTCAGAGAGATTTGAACGTGAACTGAACTTAAGACCACCTTTCATGAATGCAGTTTCTTGACTGTCAGGCCAACTCTCTCTGAGTTATGGCGATGGTTTGATCCTCCGGTGAACTCAGATGCATACTTTGTTCATCTATGTCCCATGTGTTAGGATTCTTCAATCTGTGTCACTAATGCCGCAAAAATTCTAAAATCAATAGATCATGTGAAATTATGTCTTCTTATTGGTTAGTTGAATTTAATATATTCATTATAAATTTAATTAGTTGCTCTAAATAAATAAAAATTTAATTATAATGATTATAAAATTGATAAAATTGTGAATCTTAATTTATTAAAATAGTTAAATAGGTATTTTGAATTGTACATTCTACCCATTGACATGACTCATCATAAAAAATATAATAAATAAAACACCTCAGAAAGAAACCATGCTAAGGTAACAAAAGTCTTATACCTCAATTATTGTAAAGGATAGTATATCTTTTAATCTATATTTGAAAGTTGGGATGTAATGGGTGATCCATTCCCATCACATTGAAAAATATAATTGAGAAGTATTATAGATTAAAAATAAAAGTGTTTGTCAGCAATTCAGTCTAAATTATTGATATTAATATTCATTTTATTGTTGATTTCAATAAACTTAAATCTAATGAGCTAAAAACATCTTTTAATCTTAAATTTTAATTTGAACCCATTGACTCACTTAATATCTTAAAAATAAAAAAAAACATGTCTATATTACTTTATCAAAATGATAAAACTCTTCTAGTGTAGCTTCTTTTGTCTCTCTCAGTCTCTCTTTACTCTATGACTAAATGTTTAATACTACTTTAATATAATAGGACGACTGCCCTACATAATATCTTAAAAAAATATTTATATTACTTTTACTAAAATAATATTTATATTACTTTACTAAAATAATATTTATATTACTTTACTAAAATAAGACTTCTGCCTAACATTGTTGTATCTGGACATAATAATTTGTGCAATCCATATCGCTATCTTATGAAAGGACATTGGGTATATTAAATTGTTATTTAAAGGCGTTGGCACGTAAGTCGATCCCTCACGCCATTGAATAACTGTGGTTGCACTGATTGAATTCTCAAATACTTCATTCTTTATATCAATTTTTTGCGAAAGCAAAGAAATGAAGATTTTTTAAAAAAAGTTTTAATTTTTTCTATATTTTTAAAGAGAATAGAAGATAGATAGAAGTTTTTCAATCACGAAGAGCTTTATCTTTTAAATTCTTTTTATTCAATAAATCAATATCGAGTGATAGATGAAATACATATGTAGAATCTGTAATAGTAATAATAATTGCCCACATGAGTGTAGGTTAATCGGTTAATCTTCTGACTCATGAAACGAGAGGTGTTAAGTTTGAGTCCCTACAACTTAAGCTGATGTACCCTAAGAGCAGTAGATATTATTTGTGCGAGTTTTATGCTAGGTTTTATGTAGTTTTTCACGTGTAAATTCAAAAAATAATAATAATAATAATTATTCATCAATTTTTTTTTTAATATGGGTGTCTCCAATTCATATTGGAAGTGAGACTAATTGTACACAATTTACACATACTGATAAGTTGATAAGATGTAATCTCATAAGAAGTGATGTAGAGGATTTGAACGAATCGAATCCAATACCTTTCTTTTTCAAGAAAGCTTGAAATTTTTGAATTTTCAAAGTGGTCGTTTCTTTGGAACATGAGAAATTAATTAATTACCTATGTAAAATTTCACAACCTTGGTGAATGACCAACCACCATCCTTTTTCAAAAAGCTTAAGCTCATATGCCCTGTTTTATGTCATCCTCTGCTTATGTTTGTGATATCCTCTCTATTCTATCTATATATAGAGGAAGGCTTCAGGCTTCTTTCTCAGTAAGTACTAACTAGTACATCTCCAAAGGCCAAGGAGGAACATGGGTTTGGCCTTTGTGTTTGCCTTCTCTCTTCTTCTGGTATTGTCTTCTTTTTTGGAAGTTGAGAGTGGTACTGGCCATCACTCCTGTACTCAAAATTTGCAAGGTATATCTCAAATTCCAATGTTAAAATATCTTATTATTTAGAGAGATCAAAAATAATTCAAAGTAAAGTTGGTTTAGTAGGTTAAGGTGGTTGGGTATCTCTATTTTTAGTGGAAGGACTTGACTTCGATTTTTGGAGATGCCTTACTCAATCTATGGTATTTATGAATGGTGTCATCTATTTATAGATTGTCCAATGATCACTACAGAGTGGGGTCGAATTTCAAAAGTAATAAAAAAAGTTGTTGTACTTGTAGCATTCTATCAGATGCCTTTTTCTACATGAGTTAGACTTAAACATCGGAATTTTCCAATTTTCCATTTATGTTAAGCTTAATATGAGATAGAATTTCTATTTTTTCTTGTGACGAATTGTTTTAATTTTATTTGGAAAATAAATAAATAGTAAAGATTGGATTGACTAATTCTGCAGAGCATCGCCACCACTTAAACGACTCGGCCATACACTTGACCGTCCACCATCTCCACGGACCATGTTCGCCGGTAAATTCGTCGAAGTTGCCGGTTTTCAGCACTCTCGAGCGAGACCGAGCTCGGGTTCGGCTGCTGAACCACAGGCTAACCAAGAACGATGAGAAAACAAAATCCAGGCCAGGACCCAGTAAGCTCCGACCGCAAACGGTGGGCATTCCTCTGAACCCCGGCGCCTCCATCGGAATCGGAAACTACGTGATCAAGCTGGGGATGGGAACTCCGTCGAGGGACTACGTGATGGTTTTCGACACAGGGAGCTCCTTCACTTGGCTCCAGTGCCAGCCGTGTACGGTTTATTGCCACGGCCAAACCGGTCCGATATTCGATCCGAAGGCATCCTCTACATACAAGTCACTATCATGTAACAGTTTAGAATGCAGCAGTCTTTCAGATGCCACCCTCAATCCTCCGGCGTGTGGATCGTCAGGTAGATGTATTTACCAAGCAAGCTACGGCGACGGCTCTTACTCCGTCGGGTACTTGAGCCGCGACGCTTTGACCTTGGCTTCTGCTCAGACCGTACAGGGATTTGTGTACGGATGCGGCGGCGACAACAACGGTCTGTTCGGACAGTCGGCAGGGGTGGTCGGCCTGGCCCGCAACAAACTCTCTCTGCTGGCCCAATTGTCGTCCAAATACGGTTACGCCTTTTCCTACTGCCTGCCGACATCCACTTCCACCGGCACCTTGTCCATCGGACACGTGTCAATCGATCCGTCCCTCTACGCATTCACCCGCATGTATTCCGATTCGCGGGATCCGTCGCTTTACTTCCTTCACATCACGAGTATATCCGTCGCCGGGAAGTCCTTGCCGGTCTCTACGTCCACGTACAAGCGTACGCCTACCATCATCGACTCCGGCACCGTAATTACGCGCCTCCCGCCGGACATATACTCGGCTCTGCGCACGGCTTTTGTGAAGGCCATGTCCAGGTACAAGCAAGCCCCTTCGTATTCCATACTCGACACGTGTTTCAGGGGGCGCACGAGCGGGATGTCGGTGCCTGAGGTTCGGTTGGTCTTCGAGGGGGGCTCGGATATGAAGCTGGAGGCTCGGAACGTGCTGTACGAAGTGACTGACGCCGTTACCTGCCTGGCGTTTGCATCTAACGAAGCGGCCGACGGACTTGCAATTATTGGAAACCATCAACAACTGACATTTGGAGTCGTCTATGACGTGTCTAATTCTAGGGTCGGGTTCGCCGCCGGTGGATGCAGCTGATTCGGCAGATGTTGCAGAAGTTTGACGGTCCAGATTCAGCAAAAGGAAGATGGCCCGATAAATCTGATTGGCTATTGTTTTTTTCACTAAGTTGGTGTCGGGAGTGTAGAAATGTAAATAATCTACTCATACTCCACTCCATATATTAAATTATTATGTTGGGGGCACAAATTATATGCTTGTGTATATTGTTAATTTATCAACTGTACATGGGATTGCTGGTGTACCATGTAAAGATTGTTGGTATTGATTTTATGCAAATGAAGATTAGTTTTTTTATATCAATCTTTTAAACATGATCAGTGGAAAAAAAACACAAATCTAATATTATTTTGTATGATAAATTAATCTAATCTTGAGTAAAATCTTATATGAATGGAATCATCTCATTAAAATTGCATAATCTAGTTGCTTAAAAAGCCATTTTAATTAGAGTTGTTTTCCACTTTTTTAGTATATTAAAGAAGTAATAAATTTCATTAATATTATATTTTAATTACTCTAGAAATATACTCTTAATTACAATTTTTTTAATAATTCAGTTGGTCTAAGTACTCACGTTACATTAAAAGTCTCACACGCAAAGCTTGCGCTATAGTTTTTTATACAGTGTGAAGATTAATCTTACCTCTAATATTGATTGGGATATCTCATAATAATTTAAAAAAAAAAAAGACTTTTTATTTAAAATATGATCGTTACTTGAATGTCATTAATCAAATATATTTAAATACTAAAAAGCATATAAAAATTACTCATTTATTATTGGTTTTTATCATAAAATAAAGATTCTATTAAAGGCATAATGGGTGATGAGAGCGACTCGAGAGGGACTCCATTCTAAGTAAAACTTTGCCATTTTAATGCTATAGAGATGGTCAATACTTTAATAAGCATCAAAACTTAAAAGAGATGCTCTAATACTATAATAATACTAGACAATTTACCCATTACCATTCAATATCATGTAGATATTTTAACTAGTGAAATTCGTCATTTTAAGATTTTTACTATATAAGAAGTTACTAATTTATAATTATTATTTTGTACGTTTGAATTATCTATGACTGTATGAAATTTTTTTTTATATAGAGTGGTAAGCTACATAACATTTCAGGTATTATACATCTATTTTATTTTATTTTTTAAACGAAGTGATAAGATATCATTCAAATAAAGGAAGAAAATATTTTCAAAAATACAGAGGCCACCGAACATAGAAGGTAAAAAAAATCAAAACACCCACATCCCGCGCTAGACAGCATGAGATAAACAAATTACAAGTTAGTAAACACGCCACTACCAAAGAAAGACAGAATTAGAGTGTTAAAGGTGTTAGTATTATACATCTATTTTTATTGAAAATGCTTTACATTTTTAAATTTTAAATTTTATCAATAAATAATAGATACATAAAACTTGATTTTATTATAACTTGATCTCACCCACCTTATTATATTTTAAATAAATGTATTTTATCAATTAAAGAGATATGCATGTAAAAAACCTATTTTAAAGTCTGCACTAGATCTAGAGAGGATCCGTCTTACGGCCTGCATGGGAAAATTGTTTAATTTAATGACAAAAAAGTCTGGCCAATTATAATCCAACTACAAATAATTTCGGAAAATGATTTGTGCACCCCCATATTTTACCCATTGTGCACTCTCTTTATGTGAAATGACAATTTTGTCCAAACTCAAAATTCCTCTTTTCTCTCTCCTTTCTTGCTTTTTTTCTTTTGGACAAAATTGTCATTTTACATAGAGGGAGTGCACAATAAATAAAAGATGAGAATGCACAAATCATTTCCCATAATTTAACTTAAATAGAGATTCCACAACTACAAGTCTGCAAGATCCTTCAAGAGGGTTGATACCATGTCGGTATCAGCTGTCGTGAAGATTCCACGTACCCAACAATTTTCGTTTCGGTAGTTATCGTGGTGTGGCCCACGGCCCTGACGTGCCGCCAAACACAGCCGATACACCAAAAGAGTGCGTAGTCGGGTGGCCCACCACTTATCATAAATGTGGGCCCCGCTATGGATGTCACAACCTAACTATCCACGAGAAGCTCATAACTGGAGAATTTGCTCGTGTTTTTGGTAAACTAAAATAAAAATTAATAGTAAATAAATAATTTGAATAACAATAATAATAAGATTTATCATAATTCAAATATAATTATACCAATTAATATTTTAGTTTAATTACATATACAGATCAAATAAAGCTTTATTAGTCCAGTCAAACTAATTTTGATTAATTCATATTTATGTTTAGAGTTTAGACCATTACAATTTGTCTATTTTCGTTGGACCAAAATGAGTGGTAGATGGGGTGAAAAAGTTTAAAGACAAAAAAAATATTTGAAGCCTTTAAAATTTGAGAGATTTAAAAGAATAACGAGATTTTTTCTTTTTAATTTTATATTTATGTTTAGATTTTTTTTCAATTGACTCATTACATTAGACTAAAATAAGTTTTAGATAGGGAACAAAGCTCTAAAGATTAAAACTAATTGATTGTCCTTTAAAGTTTAAAACTAAGTGGTAAGTTGTTTAGAACGAGAAGAAACAATGAGGCATTGGTTAGTGATTACTACAGTGAAATGAATGGTGAACTGCATTGGTTCATAGAGTCTAGAAGAGTCTTACGGGTTTTGATGATGAACAAATCTTGTCCTATTGGTACAACCTAGATGACCACGTTTCTATTCAGGGTAGCTTGCCCAATCAATGCAATAGAGATCCTCCATTCTAATCCCATTAGAGAGACAAACACATTTTAAGATATTTGTAAAGGTCTATAGATCTTGTGTTTATTCGTTCTCTGACCGACTATATATCGCCTTCTTCATGATAAAGGACATCAGTAGTTTTCTTTTCTTATAAAAAAATATAATTGTACCTATTCATTTTTAAGACAATATTATCATTAAATACTAAACATCAATAAATTACCAAAGATAAATCTGAAATTTTGCAAGAGAAATATATGTGACCAATATTACTAAATTCCTCACTGACCAATTAAAATCAAACAAATGTCAATCCAAAGTTTCATAAGCCTAAAATGCATGCCTAATAACAAGAAGATTTATCCACGGTAGGCCCACCTAAAAAATGCCACACGAGAATGCATCAAGACAGTATGGAAGGAATCTTGTGTTGACTGTTGAGCAATATGCTACCAACCAGATTAGTAAAGGATTAGAAAGGTTGTAGGGCCAGCTTTAGGGCATTGAAAGAGATGGAAGAGGCTCGAATATTATGTTGCGTTTGACCTCATTAACACATGTGGACCCCATTATGGCCTTGATTAGCCCTTTTTTTGTCAATCTAATCTACTTAAAGAAAGGGTTAATTATTCAAGGTCACGACAAAAAATCTCAATATTTTTAAGAGTTTCATTTTAAAGCACTGCCATTTTTTTGGATTTATTTTTGAAAATTTTATATTTTTTATAAAATTCATAATTTTTATATAAAATTCTAAATAACTCCCTAGTCAACCGTCATAGTTTCTCAAAAATACATCGATGCTCGATGATGGATTTATAAATTAGTAAAGTAATTTATACGCTAGTAGCGCAAGTACATTTAAAAAGAAAGTTTCATTATATGTTAGCGCATGAGAGTATTTTCATTTTAAAAAAAATTGATTGGATGTTCGGGATACTCTGAGAAGATAATTTTTTTTAAAGATATTTTGACATAAAATTACAGTTTTTGAAGTATTCTTGTAAAAAAAATCTCTATAAATTTTAGATCATTACAAAGGAAGATAATTTAAGTTTCGGGTTGGGGACTCTACTTCCAACTCTATTGTACCCTTTTTCATATCTAACTACATATAGATATCTTACAAAAATCAATTAAACCAAATGATCTTAAATTTTAAAATGTAACTCAAAATTCAACTACGAAAAAAAAGAAAACCCTCAATTTTAATTGAAACATTAAATCGGGTCAAATAGATAATATATAGCAAAGAGTTTTTCTTTAAGAGCAAGGTATTCTTCTTTACATAACGATAGCTTATTAAGTGTTCTTTTATTTTATTTTTTCTTTTTCTCGTTATTAAGTGTTCAAGAGGTTTCTCACTTATGGACAATTTTTAAAAGACTTTTTCTATGATATTTCTCTATTTCAATTCAACAATTCTATTTCAAAAAGTAACACTCATCAATTCCATTTAAAAAATTAAATATTAAGATAATCTGATGAATTTTATTTTAAACTAATTAATAGTTTCATAATCATTTATCTAACTCTTTAAATTTTTTGCCCTTTTAAGGTGGGTCCCACGCTCCCACTCCCCCGGCGTTTAGGCCCGGCCGGCTCGGGCGGATTGAGTGTAGAGTGTAGATCCCTCTCTTCTCAGTTTTAGGGTTTACACAAACGGCTGAAGAGGTTGGATTTTCTATCTGGTAAGCGGGAACAGAAGAGAATAGCCATGGGATTGAAGGTACGAACGTGGTTTATTTTATTTTCTGTTCATCGAAGGCCAAGCAATTTCTAGTCTGTAGAAAGGAATTTCAGTTTATTATGCAGATAGGATTTCTATCTCTATTTTCTATTCGTTTTCTTCCACCGATCGACCCACTGTTCACTTCCTCTCTGTTTACATCAAGCAAATGACATTCTGTAATCGACAACGAAGGCACAATAACATTATTGCTTCTTTGGAATCAAATAATCGTTGGAACTTTAGGAGTTTTCAGTTTGCAGAGATCGGAAATTGGAAAGAATCCTGGTTTTTTCCCTCTCCGCTTCATCTATTTTTCCTCTGCGTCTGCCGAAATATTGATTCATTGAATTGAAGGTACCGTAGATCTTTCAGATCCTCAAGAAATTGGACTGATCATTGCTTTGATTGCATGCATAGAATTTCTTTCAGCAGTTGGAGATTGGAATTGGCCTTTTGTTCTGAACCCTTGGTAAATTATCGATTGAGACGTTGGTTATGTGAGCTATGTAAACACTTTTGTGGGGATGACTGTGGATCATAAGGATGAATTGGGTTAAAAGATCTACAGTTGTGCAGGATGTATGCTAAAAATCAGCTTGAGTAATTCAATTTAAATGTGGGTTTAAAGGCTACAAAGTTTTAATGGTTTGTAGAACTTGAGATTAATCCAATGACAAAGGTTATTCTGGATTGGGTTCAATTGGGCATGAATCCAATTCATGGGTTAATAATGAATATGAGGAGGGGAATGATTGTAAATTTAGAATGTACCAGAAATTGGTTAATTGGTTCACAATGGACGAATTCGTGATGGATCAACTTTTCAAACCAGGCCATTGATTGAACCATCTTTTGTCAGGGTTCGATTTAATAAAGTTCAACTGTTGGGTCCAGGGGTCAAAAAATCGGCTCAGCTAATATACGATACGGACGATATATCGGCCGATAATTTTATCTCTCATACCGATATCGGCATTTTCTCTCTCCTCCGATATTGGAATCGTGAAAAAACCTCAAAAAACCGTGATGAACAGTGATGAACCGTGACAAAACTGCAAAAAACCGTGAACACCCCTGAGAACCGTAAACCCTGAACAGCGGAAAACCGTGGAAAACCGCGAAAAACCGCGAAAACCGCAAAAAACCGTGAATACCCCTGAGAACCGTAAACCCTGGAAAACCGTGGAAAACTGCGAAAAACCGCGAAAAACCGTGTAAAAACCGTGAAAAACCGTATCGGTGTTTTATTTTATTTTTTATTTTTTTAAATACCGATATTTATGAATATCGGCCAATATTGTGACCGATATTTCGGACCGAATATCGGCCGATATTACTCGGTTTAAAAAAACCGATATATATCGGCCGATACGATATGTATCGGCCGATATTTAAACCTTAGGTTGGGTCAAATTGTTTTGAACTATGATGTTAGCATAACATCATAATAACATGATAAATTATTATGTTAACAATGAATTTTCAAAAACTATGAAAATTGGAAATCACTTTGCAATAATGATAAAATGATAGCAATGGTGAAAGATCACATTTTAACAGAGAAAAGAAGAGAAATAAGAATTTCAACAATTTTTGGACAAATTGAACTATCATAGGAACCAGGCCATCTTAAAGATTCATTCAAGTTCAATGAAATTAGCCTGGATTCCTTGGTCTTCAAAAAAAAAAAAAAGTTCAATGAAATTAGATAGGATGGTTTGGTGTGTTGTTAAAAGCACCATCATGAAAATTTCTACTGGATCCTTTATCCTTTAAAAAAAAGTAAAAAATGTGCTGGACCCTTCGGTTTCTATTTTGTTTTTTCACTTCGAATAAAATGATAATTTATGCATAGGTTCCTATGTTTGGATGAAGTGTAAAAAGGTCACTAAATACTCCATTATAACAACTTTATCCCCTATACTTGAAGATGATAGCAATTGGATCCTTCATCTAGGCCAATGCCAATAAACCAAAATGTATGGAACACTAAAAAGCCAACATGAATAAGGACTAGATGAAGTTTTGTCTTCATGCAATTATCCTAGCTAATGAGTTCATCATCACCAGCTACATGCAGAAAATTGAGGGTGAATTTGAAGATGAATCAAGTCCATTAGTTGAAGACAATTCGGCAATTTCACCCAAAATCGCAACAGTAATTAGTGGCATAAAATGGGCCCAAAAAGGCTTAATTAATGGCTCATGGGCTTGGCCATTGGATCAGGCCATCGAATCCATTAAAATAGGCCTAATTCAGCCCATGGAAGTGGTCCATTTGCTGGCCACAAGGAAGAGTGGTGAGAAAAGGAGAGAAGAGAGGATAGAGCTCCACATCAACATGACATGGCATCCTTATCTCTCCGAAACCAATTTAGTAGAAGAATCCTTATATTTTCATCATGTGTCCTTTGTTCTGGAAATGCCTTGGAGTCCTTGCACCTTGTAGGATGTTAGCTTAATGGGAATTGTTGAAACTGTGCTTGGTAGTGCTAAGATTGTATGGCTCTAATTTCTGGTATTTGTGTCATGGGCCTTCTTGATATGGTTAGAAAATGAGCAGAATGTTGGAAATGAGGGATATTTTATCATGATTTTAAATGATTAGTTGTACATGCAGCCCCTCATCTGGACCCACAAATACTCATGTATGGAAGTGGAGTCATAAGGTGGGGGGCTTCTTCCAAGACCTCAAAGCACAAACATGCACATTGTGTGGAAGAGGAGTCGATAGAAATGGTGCTAGTCTTGATTGTATTCCTTTTTTTGAATGAAGGGATTATCTTGCTCGTGTTCTGTTCATTAGATTTCTGTATTTTTTTTTTGGTATTTTTAAATGATTTTTGCTATCAAATAGTTGTTTTGGGATGAATGGAGTCAGCTGGGGATTTTCTGCAGGAAGAGTTTGAAGAATATGCTGAGAAAGCTAAGACTCTACCAGAGACCACTACAAATGAAAACAAACTCATCCTTTATGGGCTTTACAAGCAAGCAACTGTTGGACCAGTGAATACCAGTATGAATCTTAGCAGCAGAATAATGAAGTAGTTTTACTGTTTCTGCTAATTCCATGTCTACTTGTTTTACTTATATACATATGTTAATTATGTTCTCTAGTTTATTATGGTTGAAAAGTTTGAGCATCCCTGGGCCTTGGCTCAAAATTTGTTGCTGCACTTCTTTCAAAATAGCTAACTGGTAATGTATATGGAAATGGGAGAAAAAGGAGAATGCTGCTTGACTATTTGTGTGGAGGAAAGGCAGCCTGTAATTGACAAGTTTGATGTAGGGCTGTAAAGTGGGTCAGGTTTGAGCAGCGTCCATGCTATACCCTGACTTCATAATTTTTAGGCACTGTAAAGAACTCAAGCAATGGAACCAACACTGGACCTGGATATTACATGGATCCCATGTCAGACTAGGATCTGACTCCTTACTCTGATTATGGCCTGACCAATATTTCAGTTAGATCCTCATTTCTAATCTTGAAGTGACCCTTATTTATTTCAATTCACAAACCAAAATAAATAATTAAATGTATTTACAGATAAGTAACTTGTAAGGGGAATTGGTTCACTTGTATATGTAGACAAAATTCATACCCATGGAAGGGAGAAACATCTACAAATTATTATTCATAAAGCCCTGGTTCTATCTCTGTTTTTCCAATCCCCAAACATCAAACTACTGGTAGAGAAAGGAGATGCTAATTAGAGATACCTTAAGAAAGCAACTGTGCACATTCAGACACATACGGAGAGAGAGAGGTCACTTGTGAAATATTCATCTAGCCCCTCACCCAATATTGGATCCAAATTCTTCAACCAAAACCTGTATTGTGAAATCACATGTGCCAACATTTCATTTGATTAGAATATTATTCACAATTAGATTAATTATTGAAACTGAAACCAATAATCTGCTGGACCTCTAATTGATGACTATGATTATCCAACAGATATGATTCTTGTTGCCTTGTTACATCACTGATCCATGATCTGACTATCCTCATCTTTCAATTGACTATGGTCTTAGATGGTTCGTGCGGTAATTTCTTGAGAAAGTTCTCCACCGAGCTTCAATCAAACTTGAATTTGAAAATTAAAAAAAAAAGTGTCAAATAATGATCATGTATCAAGTGGTTGGCTGGACATTTATTAGTTTCTTGGCTCCTCCCCATGTAGGCCGACCAGGGATGTTCAGTCCAAAGGATAGAGCCAAGTGGGATGCATGGAAGGCTGTTGAAGGTATGAACTTATCTAAAAATAGCATAGCATTTGGTTAGTAGATTGTGTGAGTTTTGGAACTCTAGCTGGGTGTTGATTGATCGATTCAATTTCCACCCTCCACAGGAAAATCGAAAGATGAAGCCATGAGTGACTACATCACCAAAGTAAAGCAGCTACAGGAGGAAGCTGCTGGTTCTGCTTCTGCTTCTGCTACTGCTACTGCTACTGCTTGAGTTTCATTCTGTTGCAGTTTATGTTATAATGAAACTGTAATAGCCAGTCCTCAAATTGAGGCTTTGCTGCTTATTGGATTGACTTGCACTTATCTATAGTAAATTCTGAATTATGCTCCCAACTTTACTTTTTTGTCCAGTAACCTCTTCCTCATGTTTATGATGGCTAAAGATAATACTGAAACACTGATAGATAGAAATTTGTGTATAATTTATAATTCTTTAAATTCTGGAATTAGCAAATTCTGATAATTCTAGATTGTAAGAATTCCTGCAATATCTGTATATGTTTGCTGGACTTGAGATTGTCCACTTGAATATGAGAATTTGATGTCCAAAGTACTTGAAGCTTTGGAATTTCAATACTTCAAGATGAGAATTTATAAATCCCTTGGAATTGGATTTTGTGGGGTTTTACAATTCCCTAAGAAGTCTAGAGTGGGAACTGTGAATTTCTATAGAATTTCATTTCTACCCAAGAATTCCAGTCCTACCATACATGCCTTAAAGCAGTATTAAGAGGTTACCCTGAATTCATTTGACATACACTATACCAGAGGTACATGTTGACACCATGTTCTAGACCATAACAACATGCACTCATCAAGAGTTACAATACAGTAATCATAAAAAGCAGCCACCATGATGATAGTAGAACCTCTCTCAGGGGTAAAAAAAACAGTGGGACCGAGTTCTCGGGCCCATGAATATCGGCCGATATTTCTCTCTCTTTTTTTTCCCAAATTTCAGGCTGACATGTATTGTATCAGTCGATATCAGCGAGATCTCGGTCATATCGGCCGAGATCTCGCCTGGACGACCGATACATCTCGTATTGGTTGAGATTTGGACCCTGCTCTCTCTTTAAAAAGTTCTACTATTTTTTTTTTTAATAAAAGAAGCTTCAACTTCATATGTTTTTTAAATAATGGCATATTGAATTTCAATGTTTTATGTTCTTCTCAAAAAACCATATACCGCTGATACATTGAGCCACAAAATTATTGAGTGTCAAATAAGCAATTAGCTCAGAGAATTTTTTTAATCAAATTCAATTACGAATGTTCATTTTAAATTAATAGATAGATTATTTTAATATTGATGGTGATAATTTAGAATTGTAAAATTTACTTTAAATTAAACAAAATATTTGAAATACTTTCAAATATTAACTAAAAAAAATTATACAAAAGTTGACTTTTGCCCGTCTCTTCTGCTTATCTTCTTCATTCCACAACACCCTAGTACCCAGCACTCTATTCACAAAAATGTAACAGAGATATTAGACATATTTTAGATTAAATAAACAATTCGAAGTTTTCCCATAATATTTGTAATAAAAAGTTAAAAAAACTACACAAGGATTTACTTTTGTCTAAGGATCAGGGGTTGAAAATTCGATAAAGCTGAATTTTCGGCCGATATTTAATCTTGGCCGAATTTTTTTCTTTCTCTTTAAAATACTTTTTTTTTTTCAGAAATCTCGGTGACTTTTTTTTTTGAAAAAATTCATTTAAAAAAATAAAAAGGCTGTTTTTTTTTAATTTAAAAAATGTAAATATCGGCTGATATTTCAAATATCGGTCGAGATATCGACCAGGCCTGCAACTGATACCCCTGCTAAGGATAAAACTCAGGCGGGCCAGGCCAGTTTTGGATATGCCAAAGCCTGGCCTGAATTTCAATTAATGACATAAACCCAATCCCATGTCAATCCAAATTAGTGCACCCTAGAGGTATAAATCTCGGCCGATACTGTGCGTATAGGCCAGAGAGAAAAGAAATCGGCCGATTTCTTCTTCTTCTTTTTTCAAAACAAATATAAATATGAATAAAAATATCTGTTGTGGGCTCCCGCTGATATCTCGGCTGATATTTGCTCATATTGGACAAATATCGACCGATATTTATATTTTTTTAATTTTTTTTAAAGAACAACCTTCTTTTTAAATATTTTTTTTTTTAAAATAAAGCCACTGAGATTTTAAAAAAAATTGGAAGAGAGAGAGAAAAAATATCGGCAAGACCCATTTTTGACCCCTGAGTCAACCCCAGGCTAGGCCTGAATTTTATTTAAAGGAACCAAGCCCAATTTTAAGCCTAAATTGCATCATGTACGGGTCTATTTGGGCTCAAACTTATTTAGATTTAAAATGAGAGTTTTGCATTATTCTATTAAAACACACATTGTATATTAAAATACATCTTACATTTATATGTAACATTAATTGAAGTAAAATATTTTATAATTTATGGCTCAAATTCCAACTTTCATGTTCTAAGCCCAGTCAGAATTAGATTCTAATTTAGACTTGATATTTTAGGTCAGAAATGGATTCAACCGAAACTTTGGTCAATTTAAATTCATTGTTTTTCAAATTATTGTAGAGCTCTAGTTGTTGACTCCTACCTAAATTTATAAAGCTGGCACTCTACGGCCCTATTCCTAATAATACAACAATGATATTATTACTCAGCACTATTTTGGGCCATTTGGTAGTGACCTTTTTTTATAGAAATTTACCAAATTTTCAATTAAAGAATTCAGTTCATTTGGACTGGGGCTATAAATATGGTGAGACATATGAATCGATATTTTTCCTTATCATTTTCACTATGATTTGGACGATGATGATGCTATTTTATTAATTCGATAGTGAGATTGATCAGACCAATACCCACTTGCTAGAATGCAAAAATATTAGGTGAGCACTCATATTAGAATGATTGAGATAAGTTGGTTGAATATGTTTGGCATTTAAATATGTGACTGACTAAAATTAATATCATTTACAGTTAAAGTATAACTTTAAGTCGGGTAGAGATCTTCTCACGGGAGGTTTGTATAATCAGACACAACCACAGTATACAATGCGAATCGATTGAGATATCTCGATGTTCGAAAACATCGAAATATCTTGACTGATATGCACCAAATCGACCGAGATTTATATCCCTACTCGTAAAAAGTCATAAATGACATCTTCTCTTTCTCACACTCAACTATCTCCACTAAATTATATCCGTAACTAAGTCAGTTGACTTTATGTTGGACTAAAAATTCATCTAAAACTAATTCAATGTTTTCCATTAATCTTTGAGTATCTGATAATCATAATGTACTTAAATTTTATAAAAAACGTCATCATAAAAGTATGTGTCAAACTCACCTATTCTTGAACATTGGACCACTGCCATATATCCCATGTAGCTAGAGACAATTGTTGCTCAATGACAACATTGCCTTGGAGATACTAATTTCAAATACTATTACGTCGAATCAAATTAATTACACTTTTAAGAATTAGAAAAAAAAATTCAATTAAAAAAGTCATCACACTAATAACTAGAAATATAGGTACAAATTTGAAGTGAATTTATTGTTATATCAAGTTGAAATATTATAAAAACATTTAAATATTATAAACTTTAAAATTAGAATTTTGATACAAGCACACTTAATTTTAATATAAAAAGATATTCTTTACATTTTTTCCTTTAAATTAAAATAAAGATATAAAAAGAGTATCTTAGTCAACTAATACATAAAATGCCACATAGGTGTAGTTCAACTGATTGCTTTCCGTCTCAGGAAATGAAAAGTTACGGATTTTAACCCCCATGATCTAACATTAGCTGTGCCTTAGAAGTAGTCGATTCATGTGTGAGAATTTTAATACGACTATGTCTGAGTTTCCACACGTTAATAAAAAAAAAACACATAAAATATCTCTCTAATATTTGATTTTGACACCTTATGTATGGCAATTTTTTTTTTTTTTAAATAATTTATGCAAAGCCATGAGTGAGGTTAACCAAGAAACTAACTATGGTTAACACTGATACTTAAGCCCCTCAGATATAAAAGGCCTCAAGAAATCCATTTCTCTCAACATGAAGTAAAGAAGACAGACATTATTAAAGAATCTCTCCTGCCTTCCGATTTCTTCTTTGTACGAATATGAAAGTCAATTCAAAATTAGCTGCTTCGTTACTGAAGCGGCTGGGCTCGCGCCTCTACTCCACTGCGACGGTCAGTGCTACCGTCGGCCAACCGGGCAGGGGGTGCTGACCAGTGCTGCCAGTTTCCTACACCAAAAAGGCACAGTTTCGCTGGCAAATATAGGCATCACGTGTGTCAGGCCATCAGTTCCGACCGTACGCTTTGAGAGCACCTCGTCGGCAGGTGATTTGGCAGGGAAAGACGAGAAGAAGACCGTGACGGGCGATGAGAAAGCGATCGTCACGTATTGGTGGATGCCTCCGTCCAAGGTGGCCAAGGAGGATGGTACGGAATGGCGGTGGAGCTGTTTTAGGGTACATTTTTCTTAATTAATCCAACTGTTTGACTAGTTTTATTTATATTATTTTTAAAATTTGATTGACAATTTGACACACTTTAATTTTTAAATAAAATAAAAATATTTTTAATTAAAGTTTTTAAACTAAGACCAAATCAAGACTTGGTCAATTACTAACTAGAACTAATAAAGAGAGTCGGAGAGTCAATCAGGTAACCAATTCAAAACTTTTAAATGTTCTTTAGCAAGACTTAATTAATTATTGGGTTTGAGTTGACTAGGAGTCTCATTTTAATTTTATAAAATTATTTTCATTGAAATTTATTAAAAATAATATTTTTTACTAAAAATATAATTAATAAAACACTAAAAAGCCATTGTTGATAAATAATTTTAAAACCCATAATAAGCCATAACCATGCATTCATCACTCAGTTATGCATTCACTTATATCAGACTCAAGTTTTAATGTATAACAATCAATTATTTTATTTAAAGATCATTTAATAGATTAAAGTTCAATTACTTTTATAAATTAATTAAGAGAATTGATTGGTGTAACCGTGTACCAATATTTTTGGTCTTTGCCCACCAAGATTAAGTGAAATATTCTTTCTCCATACAAACGAGAAGAGGGGTTCAATTTTTTTTTTTTAGATAAAATGGATATTTACTTATATTTTCTATATCTAGAGTAAAAGTATTGTTGCACGGTATTTTCACCTTAATCACTTTTCATTAATTAAGAACTCCAACTTAATTAGCTAAAAATTCAATCTATTATTTAATTTACATTTTTGTCCCCGACTAGCCATGGGAGTCATATACACCAGATGTGTCGATCGACCTAAGGAAGCATAACGTTCCGACGATATTCCTGGACAAAGTCGCCTATTGGACGGTCAAGATACTTCCATTCCCTACTGACGTCTTCTTTCAGGTAGAACTTAACTGAATTCATAACTGAAAATTGAATTGATAGCGGAGAATGTCAAGGCTGATGATGTTTTTGTGTGGCAGAGGAGATACGGATGCCGGGCGATGATGCTGGAGACGGTGGCGGCGGTGCCCGGGATGGTAGGAGGGATGTTGTTGCACTGCAAATCGCTGAGGCGGTTCGAGCACAGCGGTGGCTGGATAAAGGCGCTGCTGGAGGAGGCGGAGAACGAGCGGATGCATCTTATGACGTTCATGGAAGTGTCTCAGCCCAGGTGGTACGAGCGCGCCATCGTCGTCGCCGTCCAGGGCATTTTCTTCAACGCCTACTTCCTAGGCTACCTTCTCTCCCCGAAGCTCGCCCACCGCATCGTCGGCTACCTGGAGGAAGAGGCCGTCCACTCCTACACTGAATTCCTCAAGGAGCTGGACAAGGGCACCATCGAGAACGTCCCCGCCCCGGCCATTGCCATCGACTACTGGCGCATGCCCCCTAATTCCACTCTCCGCGATGTTGTCATAATTATTCGAGCCGATGAGGCCCATCACCGCGATGTCAATCATTTTGCTTCGTTATTCTACTCATCGTCATGCTCGCCGTTATCCTTGTATATTACTCCCTCACTTTCTCCCATTTTAGCTGTATGATTTAGAATATTTATATTTTTTAAAAAACTCTCTATATAAGACTAGCGCTCTATGTGATCTCATTAATTTTCAACAAACTTTTATTATTCTAAGACAACTATTTTGAGACAATTTTAAAATTCAAACAGGACAACTAGTTTAAAACAAAGAATTTGGTAAGACCGGCTTAAGCCCCTAGCTAAAAGGCTGCCCCTTTAAGCCCGTCTAAGGCGTCCAAAATTTAGGTATTTTTTAGATAATGTTTTTAATATATTAAATCCCAAGAAGATCTATTTAGATTTTTTGCACTTCAACTTGTGTCGAGACAACTCTAGATAGAAGTAAAAAAAAAAAAGGGCACAACAAAAATTACAAACAAAATTGGGAAGAAAACTTCCCACTAGAAAGACAAACTATCAACAATAATTGAATACAAAAAAGAGATTAAGATAAATCAGCACACTTGATGTTTTCATCTTTTATCTTCTTCTATTGTTAAAATACTTGCATTTTTCATGTAGGATTTTAGTTTTCGAACTTTCTTCCAAATAAATTTTACTTGCAGGACATCCATTATCAAGGACTTGAGCTGAAGCAATCTCCTGCTCCTCTTGGTTATCACTAAGGCGCTTCTCTCTCACGCTGGTTATTTTTAAAATGCTAATGATGATAGAGTGGGGTGGCTGGAGGTCTATCTTAGCATCTTATCTTTTATATTTACTTGCTATTAAAAGATGACAGTTCTCTTTTGGAGTTTGTGTAAGAGCAAAGATACAGATGCAAGCCCCCTTTTAAGTGTTAAAAGTATGAAAAGCTCAATATTGTTCTAAACTTCTAATGCTTGATTTTTGGGTTTTTGGAAAATTAATTTCAATAAAAATAAAAAAATTGATGAAATATTAAAAAATAGTTTTATAAAATTTCCCTGTCTAATCTAAAAAAATCCCTACATTAATTAATAGATGATTAAGTTGAATTAATCCATTTAATAAATTAATTGATAACAGTAATTATTGGGCTGGCACAATCTTTAAGTAAATGGGGGTAAGTAGGTTAACCCATTTAAACTTTGTTGGGTATTAAAGACAGGTAATCCTATTTAATATTTTTTTTTTTTGTCTTAGTTATAGATTATATTGATGCATTTGAAATCATTTTAGTTGAGTTAACATTTTTAGTAAATGAGTCTTTTTAATAAATGATTTAGATAACACAGTAATTAATTTGAGTCTAATTATTTAATAAATGAGTTATAGATTAGATATAAATGATTTAAAGATTGTTTGAATTGAGTCAGATTTGACATGACTCAAATTGAGTTGAGTTAAGCTTTTGATATATGGGTTGTGGTGGGTCAACCCTTTTAAGCTTAGCTGGAATTCGAATTAGATCATTTCATTTGATAAATGAGTTGAAACCTATTAAGTAAATTCATTTTATAAATAAGTTAAGTTTAATCAACCTATTTAATCTTAGTTGAACTAGATTAAACCATCTAATTTTAATGAATTGAGTTGGATCAGTATCAATATGTTAAAAAAAAGTTCAAATGAGGTATAAATATGATCAAGGTGCTAAAGATTATTTGGTCAAGTTTCTAAATGTGGCATTTCTTCATGAATTTAATGCTTGGATTGTTTTTCTAGAAAACTAAAAAAATAAGAAATAAAATTCTTAGAAAGTTTTGTAAACAACAAACATGGAAAAATATCATTTTCTTAAGCAAATCATTTTTTTCTTAGAAAAATCTAAGCAAACAAATCTCCCCTAACAAATTTATTAAAGTAATAAAAAGGGGAAAATGCTTTAAAACAAGTATTATATGCTTTATATAAAGAAGGGTTGCAATTGATGTACTTGTATTACTCAATTCTGATGTATCAAGTACATTGTCGGATTGAACTGTGTAATGGAATGTAAAGTTTGTAAACAGAACTGGCTGTAGATCTCTAATGAAATGGAATTGATTCCACACCAAGTACCAGAGGAAAATAAAGTTAGAAAGAGATTTCCACATTGAAATTTCCATCAAGGAATCAAAGGATCACTGAAGGCCGTACACAAGCAAAGCCCCAACCCCTGCAACTCCAGCCACTAAGCCAATTATCACCCCAATCGGTGGCAACCCACCACCTATCGGCTTTCCACTGCTCACGTCGTATCGAGTAAACCGCTTCTTTGGTGCTCTACATTGTGGACAGGCATATGTATCGGGCTGCAAAATTCAGCAAGCAAGGGATATCAAACTAAAAAGAGCTGATAACAAAGGTAAAGTGAGAATGAATTGCTCATGATGTTGAAGAAAAACCAAACATATGACCATCAACATTTTGAGAAGCTCAAATTATATGCAGCTAAGAAGAGCATCGGTTGATTTCTTGTATGCATATGCCACGCTAGGCCATTTTCCAAGGGCACGGCACTCTTGGAATCTAGAACATGTTCTTGTTAGGAACTGGGCTTCCAGTCTAAAAGACTAGCATGTTAGGTGGAGTGACCCAAGTCATTTATAAACTCCTAAATCTCCCTCTACACTTTCAATATTGGACTCGTTTGCAACAACCCCAACAATCTCCCCCTTGAAAGAGGCCCTCTGGCGGAGAGAGCGACGCCGGCCATCCTGTTCACCTGGGGATTCTCTTGAGCCCACATGAGGTTAATGTGGGACTCGTTCGCAGCAACTCCCAACAGTTCTCCCTCATTAACGTATTCAACCCTTTCCAGCAATCACTAGGAACTGCAACAACTTATGGTCAATAATCTTCCTAGCAGCATTTCAGATAATGTGGCCACAATTTGTAGAGTATAAGGTTTTTTTTAGAGAGAGCGAGAGAGAGAGAGAGAAAGAGGAATATAAGATCATTTACTAGAGGATAATCTAGCATATGAGTGACCAGTTGCTTAGAACAAAGAGCTTCCAAGTTTCATCGGCAAGAATGTTGTCAAATGATAGAAAACCATAGTGATGGATTAATTTGGCTTGCCTGCTCATCAAAAGGTTTCTGTAGTGTGTAAACGAATCCACAGTCCAGACATATGTGAGTTGCTTTAGCCTGCATAAATCCCAAAATCAAAATTGACCATCAATTGTCAATCAAAGTTGTTAGCAGGATGATATGGATGGTTATCAAATGAAAAACTAGGCTTGCCTTCTGTGCCTCTGTTAAGGTACGCCCAAAGCGAGGTGGTGCTGGCCGCTTTGGAAGTCGTTTTACATCTACTTCTGCACCTCTATCATACATCAAGATGGATTGAGAAGAATGGGTGTGAGTTCTTAATAATATTTTGACTTTTGAAAATGGTACAAGATAAAAATCATTACTATCACATTCAGGACTAGTAGAATATTAGTTGGTCTGGGATTGGATGCATATGGCTGTCATTGGTATTGGTCTTGTCTATTAAGGGTTCAATATGTCGCCAAGCTAATGCTTCAGGGTTGGCACATCTTGTCCCAATTTCACACACAACTGAATGAATCTAAGCAACAAGGCCATTTATAACTCTGGGTGATCATGGGCCTTAATCTTCAAATGACTGAGGCCTGATTCTCAGATGAACATGCCAATCATCAACGTTTCATCAAACAAATGACTCCAACCATTTGATAATTGCTGTAAAAGTTCAATGGTTGAATCAGAAATGCTCAGTTATCAATCACAATGCATTTAACACAGCCACTTTGCATTGTTTGTTACTCATAGGAGTAATTTTAAGCAGATGACAATAATTCTTTCACTTTGGCTTGGAACAAAAAAACATTGTGCAACAATGGGCCGACAATAGTCTGGTTGATCAGTTGTCATCAGGTTGGACAAGGAATAAAATTAAGCGTACTACTTAGATGACCTTGTTCACTAACTGAATTGTCTAATGTGGTTAACTCACAGTGGTTTAAAACTTAGCAAGACACCATATCTCAAATTTAAGGCTAAAACTCAATGCTTTTGGTGTCAGCTTAGATTTTGTCTTTTGATAGCACGCTACTGTTTTAAATAGTTGGTGCCCATATTTAATTTATGGTGACATTCAATTATATCATACAACTGAAGCGGCAAAATGCTAGTAACCCTGTTATAAGAACTGCAATCTTGACACCCTTAAAGTAAACCAACTGACCTGCTCACTACAAAGTAAACAGAGTCGGGCTTTGCTTGGATTGCGGTTTTTGTAAATCCCAGCTTATCTGCTGGCCAAAGTTCATCACCAAAGAAGCTGCTTGTGTACAATACCTGATCTCCAGCTTTCAGCCCAGCTTTTGCTGCATTTCCTCTGCTTTCGACAGCCTAACACAAAACCTTTGATGTCAACTAGTAGCCAAACTTTCTAATCAATGACTTGAAGTGGCCTCTTTTTTTTCTTATACTAAATAGAAAAGGAAAAGGTCCAATTTGGAAGATATCAACAAAATAAGGCATTTGAAGCAACACATCTGCATTTTTTCCTCTTAGTTAAGGCCAACTTTACTTTTATTTTTTATATTTTATTTATCAATCTTGTTTTTTTTTGCTTCTGCTTCTATTTCTACCGTACTCTCTTATATATTTAAATATCTTTGAAATAAATTTCTCGTTTACCTTTTATTGATCTCTTTGATTTCCATCTTTAATACATCTTACATGGTCAAGGTGTCTATTCTACTCTCTTTTATCTTAACAAGTTTACAAACTCTCTTTTTTTTGTTCGTTGTTCCTAATTAGGCATAGAAATTGTCATATGCTATACCTTTGGATTGACTTACGGCCTTGTAAATAGTTTCTTTTACTGTATTATAACTTTTTAGTTCTATTGTCTTTGTTTTTGTTATTCATAAGAAGTGTTTCTTCCTCGAGTCATGAAAGCTTTTTAAAGCTTATTCCCTGGTTTTTTTTTTTTTTTTTCTCTCTTCCATATGAAAAGGTTTTCCACTTAAAACCAGTGCCTCTGTTGTAGTGACTTATGCAGGATAAAGAACACTCTGTCAATCACAACTCATTAAGCTTTCTGTCTGATTCCAGACCTCCTTTGAGGAAAATGCTATTGCTGGGACATCAGATTTCACTTCCATGTCCTCTGGCAGGATACGTCTGACTCCTTCTCCAATCAAGCAATGAATTGACTTTGTTGGAATATGAGAGGGCTATGAAGAGCACCTCAGTACAGAACAACATTAGAGATAAGCTCTCTTCCCTTAATTTGTTGGAAAGTGACTTGTGAAGTGACAAGAGAGTCCCACATCGCTTAATTCGAGAAACTAATAACTGTATATAACACTTAACACACTCTTCTCTCAATAGCTAGTTTTGAGAATGAATTCTACCTCAAAAATGTTATCTAGTCAGTAAATAGCTGCATTGCCAATCACATGATTGTTAAAATAGGAAGGATTAAAGAAGACCAGATCACCACTGTCACCCGATTCCAAAGGTTAAGAAATATGAATTTCATCGCTTAGTTATATGGAGACCAGAGGTCTCTCAAATTGTCACACATTTTTGCATTTCTGAATTTGGAGATCCAAGCTAGGCTTACATTCGAAAGGGAAAGGGGGAAAAGAAAACTCTAAACTCACAGTGATGACGACTCCACCACTAGGCTTTTGCCCCAAGGTCAGACCTAAAGGCTTGTCTACTTCGACCTCAATGTTCTTCGAAGCCCCTGCAGTTCTTGCACTTATCTCAAGGCCCCTTCTTCTTCTCCTTCCATCGCTGCTCCTCCCTCCAATCTTCTCTATCTCAGCTATGGAGAATACCCTCTTGGCATCTGAGAGTGACAGACCGTGGAAAGCGGTTTTCTACGCAAGGGTACAAAAAATCAGCAGTCTGCCACCTGCGTTTTCAGCAAGAGCAATTTGTAGACAGGATTTCAGGAGCGGTCGATGAATGATAATGAATCATACCTGGTTGTGGGTGGAAATGAGGGATTTTGAAGTGGTTCTAGTAATGGGTCTGAGAGACTGCCTTGGGCTGACGGAGCAAGAAGAGGCTGCACAAGAACCTGCAACAGCTGACATGTTTGGATGTGGCAATTGCAGAAGAGAGGAGGAAAGGGCCGTGAAGGTTAATGGGCTTTGAATTTTGTGGCCTGTAAGAAGGCACTCAGGCCAGAGATAACCTTCTGCGAGGAGGACGAATGTAGGCCACTAAACGGAGATGGTCAGCCACAGGCAGAGTAGGCTACCGCCACATCCTTTTTAACGACTACGTATAGTCTTATATCGTACTTGGGATTTTGAAGATCAGCTCATGTGGTTCTACGTAAATTATAGAAATAAAAATAAAAATAAAATAAAAATTATATCAAAACTATGGGCCTTCGTAATTAGAAAAATTGCATGTTTGTGTTGAGATTTGGGAATGAAAAATGCTGTAGTAAAATTCATCTCATCTAAATTTTTAAGATAAAGAATAGAAATCTATTTCGATTCCTCCTAAATTTATTAGATATATCGGTGAGATTAGTATTACCTCTAATATAAACTGAAGATATCCACATTATAAAAAAAATCATCTCATTTGCTCTCGGTAATAATGGAGAACTCGATACAAGTAAAGCTCAATTTAGATTTTTAAAATATTTGAAAGAATCAATTTAGTTTTCCTTCTATTAATTAGCGAATTGGTCCCCTGAATAGACTCATTATTGTTCCATTTTTTTTTTTCAATAATTACAATAGAATTTAAAGGTTTTTTTCAAAGCTAATTCAATCTAATCTGATTATCAAATCACTTAACCCCCTCTTTCTATCACAAATAAAAGATCAACACCTTCGTAAGTTTATTAGCTTGATAAAATCTGACAAAACAATATGTATATAAGAATGTAAGTAAAGATTGATAAATTGTAATACCCTGCCCCATATTAGGCGTGACTTAGTTTAATTTTCTTGTTTAACCGGTTAATCTCGGAGATTACGGTTAGGGCTTAGAGGAAAGCTCAGGTTTGGACCAATCCGAGCTAGTGAGCTCAGAGATCCAGCTCGTCAAGTTAGAGGGGTATTTTGATAATTTACCGCTTTTAGATGTGATTTTATAAATTATATTGAGATGTGTACATTATTGGTGGATAATATTCTCCTTAATGAAGGATTTGCATTTATTATTTTTTAAAATGATTTAATTTTCAGAAAATGATATTTAAATATCGCCCGTCAAAACCCCGAAAGGGAGTTTTAATTATTTTAAATAATTTCGGAAAGAAGATAAATTTTGAAAAGGATATTTTGTGTTAGACCATTTTCAGAATGGTCTAGTTATTTCATTTCACTTCAAAATGAGGTTCCTAAATTAGTTATTTTTACATTTGTTTAATTAAGCAATTTTGGGTAAAATACGATTTTCATTTAAATCAAGGGTTTTTAGTAAGAAATAATTTCTGAAAATTTTATGGTGACCAAGGTTTTCAAAACCCAACCCATCTGTAAGGTTGGATCAAGTTTTTAAGTTCTTAAATCAGTACTTTTAGTTTTAAAAATCGATTTTTGATAAAATAAGGACTTATCTGCAAATTTGAAATACCAGAGGGCTGATTTGCAACAGCAGGAAAAATCATCAACGCCATGCAGGTGTGCTCTGGCTGCTCGGCCGGATTTCTGGGATTTCCGGCAATGATGAGCTGCCGTCGTCCCATCCCATCTCCTACCTTGCCGGCGAATGATGATCGCCATTGTCCCGTCCCATCGCTGCTGCTTGTGCAGCGGTTTTCCGGCGTCTCTCCTCAGATGAATCTCCTATAAATTCAAGCCTCAGTGAATCGTTTGAAACTCCCAGCAGAATTGCATTCCTTCTCTTCCCTCTACTCTCCTACTCTCTGATAAATTCCGACCGAGAAACCTCTGCTAAGCTGCTGTTTTTCAGTAACAGTGAGCTTAGAAGGAAGATTTTCAAAAATCCAAATTTCATCCCAGGAACCGAAGCCAAGGTATCCATTGCATTCCTTTTTAAATTCTAACCGGTTTAGAATCAAACAAAATAGAATTTGACCCTGTTTTGATGGAGAAAAATCAGTTTAAAGTCTTAAGGAAAACCATGGGTTTCATGTACCCGTGAGGATTTACCCTTAAAATCGGATGACCAGTGAGCTTCTGAGCTCCAAACCAATCCCTGTGGAAAGAGGACTCTTAGAGGAGTCCATCAGACCAGACGGATGTGAAAACCGAATCCGGGAAGCCCTCCCTTTCTAGAATCGCATTTCACCGTTTTTCCGTCGTCACTGTCTGTTGTTGCAGATAGTGGAGAAGACGACTCTCGGAAGGTCCGAGAGCCGTTCTTCGGAAGGTCCGAACCTTCGGACGTTCCGACAGCAGTGACCCTAGGACGTTCCGAGCTTCACCCGAAGCCCAGTCCACCCTAGGCGAGCTAGACCTCTTTCGGATGCACCGAGCCGAGCTCGGAAGGACCGATGTCACTCGGACGTTCTGAGACCCAGTCTTCGGACGTTCCGAGGCTTCAGACCCACCGAGACTTCCTGTTTTCTGTTTTTATCAGTTCGAATGGACTTCGGACGGTCCGAGACCCAGTCTTCGGACGATCCGAAGTCAGGCCCATGTTCCAAGGCCAGTGACTTAGTCTAGTGTGGTTCGGATGATCCGAAGCCACTGTACCCGGTTCCGAGGTGATGTTCCGAGGGACCCGTTTTTTTAAAAAAATGATAAAATGTTGTTTGATTACTGTTTTAATCTTGATTATTATTTAATTAATGTGTTTGTTTATTTATGATGATTTATACCCCCTGTTAATTAAAAATGTACTAACCCCTTTCTCTTATTATTTATAGTGTAAATATTATTGTATTCACTTTCAGGACAACACTATAGTCCGGCACTGAGTGACCTCGAGGCCTACTCAAAATGTCAGCTCTGGTCCTATCCAGAAGACAACCGAGAAGTGACCCAAGGATCTAGACCTAACTCAATAAGTCAATTTGGTCAATGCCCAGAAGACAGTATGAGTTTGGACTGAGCCCTTTTTATTATATTATTATCTTGTGGATGATTTAAAAAGGATAGAAACCAAGTAGGAGACTCATTTCCATTGACTCCAGATATTTTATGGGAAAATGTATGATTTCCAAAATACTACGTATATGTATGTATCTGTTATGTATATTGATTGTGCACTTGTGTGTTATTTGAACAGTGACCGCGTAAACCACACAGAACGGTGAGGGAATTTAACTCTGCAGATTTTGTAAACAGGTGTTATGATGATATAAGTCATGAGCAATGAGTGGTTTCAGTTTTGATGAACCCACTCATGTGCCTATACATGATGCACTATGGTAAGAGTGCTGTGATGATTATGATATTACGATCTTAATCGTATGTGTATGTAAGACTGCTTCCACGTACCTGGGCTATTGAACCAATATCGACCATATGAGAGATGATTTATGTCTACTGGACCATGGGCAGACCATGCTGTCGTCAGTTGCTGACTTGAGGGTGTCAGTATCGACTAAGTTAGAGTCGGAGATGTACTTGCAAGGATGTATTTTGACCGTGTCGGGACTTAATACTGGTCTCAGTGTAGTCGGCAGGCGTTACGGTGGATAATGGCAGTGATTGATGATTGAGGATGTATTACTTGAGATTATGCTTATTTTTCTATCAAGCATGTGATATTGAATTGTTACTAACCTGTTTTATATTTACTTAATTTGCATTGTTAATTATCCTTCACTGGGCTAGTTAGCTCACATCACTCACCTTTCAGGAGATGAACCCGAGGAGGAGGACCCTCTCTTTCAGGCTTAGGGCGATTAAGCTAAGGCAGTGTCTTGGGATTCTCCCAGAGGGGAATGCGCTGATCTTTTCCTGTTGGTTCTTGGAACCGTTTTCTTTTATCGAGTACCGGATGTGGTACTTAAAATATGATTGAATTGATGTAATAGGCTATGTTGCCTTTTTGAAACAATGTTTTGAATGATGAATCAATGGTTGATTTCTTATGCTTTGTATTAATCAATGTTAGATTTGATTTGAGCATGTTATGATGTTGTTATGTCTATGTTTATGGGGCAGGCATATGGTACATGTTTGAGTCCACATGATGGGCTAATGTGTAACCGCTGGGCTTAACTGTTGATCTGCCCCAGTAAGAATGCTCGTGGTTTAGTTACTTATCTTTCAAAAAAAAAAAAAATCAGTCGCGTTCCGGGCCCACCCTTCGGGTCGGAGCGTGACATAAATAGTAAGAATTCTTCATAAGTGAGTCCTCTTGGAACCATTTCTCAATTTATTATTCAACACACAATTGATTGATTGGGAAAGCTTTCAAAAATAAAATATTTGAGTTATGAGCCTTATTTAGTCCAAGTTTGTACACAACGTATAAAAAAAAATCTTTCTCCAAACTCGTTTATTTAGTCGGAGGTGTGTTTGAACTTTGCTTTAAGCCCCTAAAAATTTGAATTCAATCAGTCGAACAAATAATATTTATCAAAGTCCATTTATTTAAATCAGACTTAGACAAATGAACACATCTTCATTTTTACCTTTTTTTTTTTAAAAAAAAGATAAGAATGAAAAAAAGAGTTGAACAAAATTTGAATCAAGACATTCATATAAAAAATAAATATCTTTACCACGAGGTTATAATAACTTTACCACTAGCATTGCACGTGTGTAGTAGTGCTTTCATATTAAAACATTAGAAAAGTTGTACCTTCATAGGCATGTGCATTGTTCTAAGTTCCAACCATTGTAGTTGCATAATGTACTTTTGATTATAAAAAAGTAATATGGGCAATTTGGTAAAAAATCTAACTAAATGTACGAAGTAGTCTAATTCAATTTCAAAATTTGTAGAGATATTCACCCGAATTCACAACTTCCTATGTATTTTCAATAAAAAAAATCTCATTTATATTTATAAAATATTTCAGATAGCGATCCTTCCATAAGTATTTTGTGTAATCTGACGTGAATTTTAGTGTACGACCAATTTTACCCTTCGCATGAACAGTAAATTTAGACCTTTGAACTTAAAATTTCGATGAGCCAATCTATATGTGAATTTCAGTGAGCTAATTTTACTGTTCATATGTGTACACAGGACGTGTCTAGTTAAATAAACCTGATCACTACACAAATATTTCCAATGTTCCCCGGTTTTAAGTCGAAATTTTGGTGTACGGACCGAATTTTTTTTCAATTACAGTTGAGTCACAAAACCCGTGACTCAAATCTCGAAGTCTAGCCAATTAGCCTTCAGAAACACGTCACATTGATACATGTCGCGTACTTGCGTGGGAGAGGGAGAGAGAGGTCTCTCACTTACTGGCTCGCAGAAATCCTTGACTGAGAGAGAGAGAGAGAGATGGAGAGGAACGTTATGGTGGTATGTATTGTGATGGGGTTTCTGGGTCTTTTGGCTGCGGCTTTGGGTTTTGCTGCGGAGGCAGAAAAGATCAAGGTACACTTTGTTATAACCTTCTTTCTTTGCTCCTTTGCCCCGATTACTCCCTCCCTCTGAAATTATTTTTCAACTTGAGATTGCAAATTGCTTTTCTTTGAAACTTCCGTTTGCTATGGATTTCGGTTTTAGGGATTTTGTCTACATATTTTAAATGCTTACCACAACTCACCATAGTAAAAAAAGAAAGTCGTAAAGAAAGAAAGGTTGGAGGACCTCGTTGACGTGACTGTAGCTTTCCTCCTCTTCGACGCACTAAGAGACATGTAGAAATAAAGAGAAGATAAAGATTGGACTGTCAGAGAGCTCACTACCCTGTCTGTAGCTTTCCTCCTCTTTGGCATAATAAGAGAGATGCACTGGAGGAAAGATAGAGAAGGAAAGAGAGAATTGACACTTGGCATGGAAAGAGATGCTAAGAGATGGAAAGAGGTAAACAGAGGGAGAGATGCAAAAAGGGAAATGAACTTGGAGGGGGAATGAGAGATCAGAAAGGATGAGGGAGAATGAGCTTGCAAAAGGAATGAAAGAGCGGAGAGGGATAGGGGGGAGAGAGATGCAGTGTGTGTGAGAGGCTTACTGATAGATAGAGGAGAGAAATAAAAAAATAGAGGAAAAGAGAGTGCAGAAAGAAAGAGACGCTGTAGAAAGAAAGAGAGGGACTGCAAAAACTGAAAGAGATAGAAGGACAAATAGATTGCAAAAGGAAAGTGGGAGAGTGCAAAAAGAAAGAGGGACATTCTGGACATCAAGTATGTTGGCAAAGAGATATTAGTGTGAGTGATTTATGGAAGGGGGTTATAAAACAGTTGTTGGGTTCACAATGCTCTATGGAATAAAGTATTGGGCAATGAAGGAAAAATAAATAACAAGTTAGGGTGACGAGATATGTATGTTATGTTGAGTGGATTAACTCTAAAATATAGAGTTAGAAATGATCACAGTAGGAACAATTTAAATATGACCACAATAGAGGACAAAATGAGAAAAACTCATATAAGGTGGTTTGGTCATATAAGTAGAAGATCTCAAACGACCCCAATACATAGAGTTGAAAGGTTACAAATCATAGGTACAAGGAGGCAAGGTAGACTACTAAAAACATGGAGGGAAGGAATAAAGAAAGACATAATAGATAATGGAGTGTTATTTTTATGGTTTATGACAGGGACAAATGGAGAAATGGAACAGAAAAAGGCAACCTCAAATAGATGGAATTTTGGCATTTGACTATAATGACATTTATGAAAGAAAAAGGGACAGTGGGTGTGGGGGGGTGGGGTTAGGCTGGGCTTGAGAGCTAACCTATGCTTTATGTTTCTCGAAGTTTGTAGAACATCTGATAAAATACAATTTTTTAAATTGTATTTAAAGGGTGTTTCCAAAAAAAAAAAACACCCTTAATTATTCTTCTTTTTTGAGGAAAAAAAACGCTGCTTTGAGTTGTGAACAATGGATGGGAGAGGAATTTTCTACTGCATACAACTTGGAATGCAACTTCATATGAGGGTTACGACCAAGCTAAGGAATGGGGCTGATGGAAAGTAGAATGAATGGATTGGGATACTTTATCCCAGGAAAAAAAAACACTTCGGATTCAGAAAGCCCAAAATTTTCTGATGGAAAATTATTAAAAAAATATAGTAGTGGGTGATTGGCTTTGGATGGCCACAACAGGTTGAGGGAACTTTGTTGATGGAAACTGATCACCTTACCTTTGACTTACATCTTATGTATTTAGTGTTTTTACTCTGTTTTTGGGAAATAAGTTCTACATCAATTTTGTTTGTCATTGGAGCTTTTCATCCTATCAACCCAAGTTCTACATTGATTCCAATTCACAATTTTTTTGGGGGAAATGGGATTCACAAGTATGTTTTGTCACTTTTGACCCATTATGTCGTTTCTGCATATTTCAACTCTCTTTTTTGTCTCAATCATCATTGACCTGCATAATATGAATTGATAGAGACATATGAACAAAGAAAATAGTGGTTAGTTTCACTGCACTTTGAGGTCATGGATATATTGGGAATACTCTTAGCAATTCCTACCATTTATGATGTATCTACCATGAAGCATATACAATTTTGAAGTCACAAATTTTGTGATAGTATTGGAGCATGTTTTCTCACATTTTATTTTATCTTTTTGTGGTTTAGCCAAATAGCCATATGGCTCCATTTGTGGACCTCTAAGTATGGGGAGGCTATAGGAGGGATTGAGATTTATACATCCAAAGGGTCGGGTTGATATAGAGGAAAGCTCAGCCTAAACCTGGCTTGTGAATAGGCGTGAAGAGGTCCAATTTGTCATGATTGAACCATGTCGAGTCCAGATTGACATGGTTAGACTATTTAGAATCTAGATCATCATGATCTTTCATGGATCCTTTTTGACTTGTTAATTTTGTTGGGTTGAACTTGCATATATGAATCATGTCTTCTTAAAGAAATTTGCAAAACCTTGGGTGCCAACATTGGAGTTATTATGTGATTGGTTTTTGAGGTTTAAAATGATAAATTGAGAGGGAAACAACTAACTAAACACAAACAACAGATTTCCATAAGTATTTGTGACTTAGTTACCATTTTGTTCATCATAAGCCAGAATCCCATCTATCTGGGGTCAACTTTTCAATTTCTATTTCTCCATTTGACCCTACATGAATCATACCAGTCAGTCACTACTTCTTCATCTCTTCTCTCCACCTTTTTGAGTGTTCGACCTCTCCTCCTTGTGTTTCAATCCATGGCCTCTTAACTATACATACTGGGGTCATGTCTTAACTATACATACTGGGGTCATGTATGGTCTTTACTGACATGACCAAACCACATTCTCACAATCTGTCATCTATTGGAACTATTTTTACTCTCTCTATTGTGGTCCATCTCAATCCTTTAGGGTTAACCTACTCATCCAACATAGGATATCCATCTCCATAACCCTAACTTTGTCCATTTGTCTTTTCTTCATTGCCCTATACTCTGTTCCATAGAGCATTGTGGATCTGATAATTGTTTTATAAAAATGTCCTTTTATGCAACGAGGGACTTTCTTATCACACAAAACCCATTAGGTTGTCTACATTTTACCCACTCCACTTTCATCCTATTAGTTACATCTAAGTCAAAACCTCCCTAAGATTCTGCAATAGAGCTTAAGTATCTAAATTTGGCGCATTAAGCTACTAAATCATTTCCAATTCTTATCGGATCACTGTCATTATCGTCTATCCCGCTAAAGTTGCACTCCATGTATTATGTTTTAGTTCTACTAATTTTAGGCCATTTGTCTCGAATTCTCCTCCAAGATTCCAACATAATATTAATTACCAAATTGTTGAACTCCTTAAAGGGCATTAACCTTTAAAAAAAAACTACATAGCTTCAATGAAATTGCATTATAAAGAGAATTCTTCTATATTGAACAAGTTGTATTGCAAGAAACTTGCACCACTGCCCATGTCATGCGATGTTAGACCACACAAGTTGGGCGAAGTACCATGCAATTTTTTAGTATTAAATTTGGGATTGGATTGGTTAGATCTGAGTGCAGGTCAAATTGCATTTCTTTATCACCAATCTTTTGTCCTGATCTATCTAGGGATGGCTTTCTTGGTTATACTCATCTGGTCAACCCTAGTTCGAATGTATCAATAGAACTCATTGAATTTGATGAGTGTTCTACATGGGCGAGCTTACCTCCTGACACCCACAATCCTTTCTCATGACTCTCCCAACAGGCACATGATGGAATACGAACATGTGGAGATAAGTTTTTTTTTTTTTAACAGATCACTGTATGGAAATTGGAAGCACACTTGATCTGCCTCTCATGTTGTCATAACACTGGTCTTTGTCATTTGGAAGAAGTCAAGAAGAGTGAACCTAATGTAATTTCTGCTGTGGCATATCCGTGTTCGAAGGGACAGCCATTACTTCCAAAAAAGTTCAAGCTACGCTTATTTGGGATATATCTAATGATCTTTAAAATACACAATCTTGAAATTGTTCAATTTTGGACTGGCATAGATTTCATTTTTCTCTTCTTCATTTTTTTCATTTTTAATGTAATTGTTGTCTTCAGCAAATCATTTGCATTCATTTGATGAAAAGGATCATCTCTACCCTTCGGCTTTATTGTATTTTTTTTTTGATGACCAAGGTGCCCAGGCCTCTTAGAGCACCCGACTAATCCTCGGGGCATGTGCAAGCCTCCCTACGCACACATCAGGTAAATCTATGGAGAGTGACCCTTTGGGGTGGAGTGAGAGTCGAACTCAGGACTCCCGCTTCCTGAGGGAGGTTCCTAGCCATCACTCCAACCCCTTCTGGTTCTCTGGCTTTATTGTTTCCAGCACCATGGTTGAACTTTCATTTCTTAAACCTGCAGGTTTCTGATGTTAAGTTGACTAGTGATGGTACATGTGCATACCCAAGGAGTCCAGCTTTTGCTCTTGGATCGCTTGCGGTATTCATTCTTGTGATAGCTCAAGTAATCATCAACACTGCAGCTGGATTTGTTTGTTGCAAAAGACACCCTCTACCTTCAAGATCCAATTGGACAGTAGCATTTATCTGCTTCGTTGTTTCTTGGTAGTTTGTTCTCTACACTTGATATCATATTTCATTGCAGTTATTATTATTGAGGATATTAATATACAACTATGCATAAGATTTAAACCCAGTTGACACCATTCTGATTTAGACCCACATTTGGATTGTGAACCATGCCTAAGAACTAAAAGAACTGATTTCTTGTGCACCCTGTATCAATGTATAGACCTTCCAAAGGAATCCATACCCAGGTCCAGGCTGTCAGTAGTGTCAGATACGGGTTTGTTGCCTAGGAGAAACTAACTGATATGCACATTGCCCTTCCCCAAAGTTTATTGTCTCAAGCCCCATGCTTTGGTGACAAACCATCAGTTTGACAGGTTGATACCTGCTTCTGGAAGCCGCTCCAAGGCAAAAGTGTAGCAATTGAGTTTGCAACTTGCAAAATTGGAGTCCAACATTTACTCTGGAGCCATGTTCTATCCACTGAAACACACTTCTAGTACTGTATAATCTTTCATGTTATTAGTTGCTTGTGTAGACTTATCAGAACTCAGTTATGATCACCAACTCGACTACTTTTTTTGAATGATTACTTTTTCACTTACTTCTGAGGATATATTCCATTTCCTAGTAGATTCTTTCCAGGAAATTAAATCTGTTTATGGTAGGTTTACTCTTTTTATGATTCAGAAGATGATTGGTACCTGTTTATGTTAGGTTTACTCTTTTTATGATTCAGAAGATGATTGGTACCTACCAATCTTTTGTATCCCTTATGGCATCAATGACATGTCAGGTGTTGAGGTTTGGTGTCCTTCGATTTCATATTTGTATCCCTTATGGCATCAATGACATGTCAGGTGTTGAGGTTTGGTGTCCTTCGATGTCATAAATATAATCTGGTACCTGATTGATATAAAAATCTCCTTATGTAAATAAAATGTAACTGCAGTGTTTTGTGTATTTTACCTTTTTTTTAATTTTATTTATCATTATGGTGCAAAAGTTTTTCCTCTCATGTTCATCGACTAAAAGCATTCAACAAAAGTTGTTCATCAACTAAAGTTGTTCATCAACTAAAGTTGGTTCATCCCCACAGAAAGGAGAAGAAGAACGAAGAGGAGGAAAAAGGAAGGTCTGAATGGGCAGAATTTGGATGATTGGATGAGCCCTTTGCTGTAGCTTTCTACCAGAAGTCTTGATCTGCTGTTAGCTTTTCAAGTTTTTGGATAGGAAATTCCATCCTATGACCTAGCAAGTCAACATGAACACACCTTAAAATTCCTAGATGCCTTTAAATTGTGTAGACTTCACAAATACTGGTTAAATACCTTGATCTGACCCTAACCTGATTGTGTTAACACAACTTGTGCCTGATCCAAGCATCTTGTCTTCATCTTAACTTCATTCTCAAGACATTCGCCACGTCTCAACCCATCTGCCCGTTCTCTGTCACCCTCGGCCTCTCCATCAGTATTTATAGCTAGAACATAATACGACTTAGAAAAGCTGTAAAGATATTGCCATTAGGTTCCTAGCACACTTGGCGTGAAATCTAACCTTAGATTGGTGACTGCAGTATGTTGCATCTCTCTCAAACTACTACTTCATTGAAGCAGAATGATGAAATGATTATCTTAGCCAAATAAAGTTCGCAATGAAGTGTTATCTTGAAGCAATTCTATTGTTGGAATTATTTGAAGTACATGAAACTTGTTCACTTTGTGTTAAATAGAGTGCATATTTATTGATATCTGGTCCGTGTTCACAGACATGAATAAATTCTAGACTTGCTCTTTTCAGTCACCGATGTTTATACGTGACGATGGCTTCTTTTTTTTTTTCATATAGGGTTACATTTGTAATTGCATTTCTCCTCTTTTTGACGGGTGTCGCACTGAACAATGAACGTGGTGAACAAAGGATGTATTTTGATGCCTATTGTTATGTAGTCAAGACAGGAGTTTTCTCAGGAGCAGCAGTACTGTCTCTAGCAAGTGTCACCCTTGGCATCATGTATTATGCCATTATATCATCAAGTAAAATCATGGAGCCTTGGGGGACCCAACACAACCAAGGTATTGTAATGGGACAGCCACAGGTCCCACCTCAAAGTACTCAACCAGTTTTCATCCATGAAGATACCTTACAACAGGCAGCAATTTCCTTGATTGGGTTTCACCATTGGGACACGAACGAACTTCGTAAGATCAGGGCTCTCTTCACAGATTTGTTTTTCTTCTTGTAAGCTGATTTTTGCTGTAGAGCTAGATAGAGGAGTGAGAGAGATGTCAGTTGGATATGGCTAGAGAGGAAGCCCAGAGAACCACATTATGTCATTTCCAATGGATCAATCCAGCCATTTTGAATATTGGCCATACTTTCCATTGTAAAGGACTCTAGTCCTTGATATGGTGTAAACTGTAAAGCTTAGGCTCCAAATGGCTTTCTGAAATTGATAGTTTATTCAAGGTGCAAAATTTAAAAAAAATCTGAGGTTAATGTGATATCCAGCAAATTAATGTTCATAAGCACAGTGACTGCAATTTCAAGACTCATGAACGGTCATCAAATTAAGTCTTTTATCACTTAAAATTAGTTGCAATCAAGTTACTTGAAACAAGATGAAGATTTTTATGACTCGGGCATCTAGGAATTGATGCAAGTGCAAACTACTAAAGAGGTTTGCCAAATGAATAGATTTGAGAGAGTACTTACGCCAAAAAATGTATTTTCTTGTTGCTGTTTTATGGAAGTAACGTATCTTGGCCAAGTATCATGTAGGAGTTAGTTCCACTCTCAACATATAAAGGCCACTCTTCTTAGTTTTACTCGGTATTTGTGAATAGGAAGGTTTGCACATGTCAGTTATCAAAAAATTAAGTTTGAATCTCATCACTCTGGAAAAATGAAGTATCATTTTGATACTTTAGGGGTGAAACTTGGGTTAGGGTTTTGGCCTGAACCTATATGATCCGATCAAAAAATCATGCGGGTCAAGTCAGTGGGTCAGATTGAGTTGAGAAGTCAGAAACCCGCATTGAATTCAAGTCAGGTGGGATTGAGAGATTTTTAAGTTAACCCGACCAAACCAAATCCAACCTGACCCCGTAAAAAGTAGGTTCAAAATACGGGTCGGGGCAAGATATCCGGGTCAAAAGTTTGGATCGGGTTGGGTTTTAAAAAATCCGACCTGGCCCGGCCCAATTTCAGCCCTATAATTCTTGATGGAAATGCTCTCATTTGAATTTTGGTCAGTATCACCCAATATGCAGACACGAAGCCAGACAAGAAGCCAGACACGAAGCTGTTAAACAAGCTAAAAGAGAAACAAGTTGTTACAGTAAGCTCCCAGTATATGTTTATATGTACTATAGTTGGCTCCATCCAGACTAAAGTTATGCTCTACATGTTCATATGTCTAGGAAGGAAATGAAAGACACGTAAGACACGAAATCCTGCTTGTAATTTGTTCTGGTTAAGCATATCTTTTGACCCAAAAATTGAAAATCATGAGAATGTCTCAGCCATCTGAGATTCAAGATTTGAAATACTAAATGTTATTCATGTTAAAGAGGCTGTTACGTGGCCGCTTGGCATCACTGCCCCTCCCAAACATAATTAGGACATATTGCGGATCTTCACAATCTATAACCGTTGGATTTAAACCTTCACATGGATGATTCTGACAGCATTATTCATTGTGATTTAGATGGAACATCATAACTGAGAGTCCACAACGTCCCTCAAATCCTTGCAGGAATTGAAGGCAGGCCAATGTGTTTAGCAAGGATATCCAGTCGATCATTATCCAGGCCATTGATAGCACAAATTTGAAATCTTGGTCAATTCAATTCTAACAATCCAATTGGAGGACTTCTTGAAAGAAATAGAGGGGCAGCCTAAGATTATAAAGCAATTGTGTCAAACAGTAAGCCCCAGTCAACACATCGACAATGGGTATTTTGGCGATATATATATCACATCAGCTGATATTTTGAATACCTTCTTGTTCTTAGAGAAAAACAAATGGTTTATTTGTTTAATCGGCTGATTGCCCTTCTCTGGGGACAGCTGAGACAGGCAATACAAGGCAGTACAAGTTTTACTATGAGTGCCACTGACACCACAATAGAGTGTTGGACGGAATAAGAATACAGCAACATATCATGTAACGGGTCGGTTTTGTCCATCTGTTCTAAATCTTTCCTACAACCATACATGATTTTTCCTCGGTTCAAGAACCCCAAAGAAAATTTCAAAACCGGAATGTTAAACTGAAAACTAAATACAATCATCCCTACTCCCAATACCGAGAAAAGGGAAGTGCCAAGAACCTCAGGATTCATGTGAATACTCATTAAAAGCAAGCTCTCAGGGCACTGGATCTGCATTATGCCATCCCTTTGTGCATGGAGGTATGTTCATAAACTCATCGAACTCCTTGACATGAATGTCGCAGCATTTCCACTACAAAATGACAGACATTAAAGCTGTTAACAGTAGCAACCATTTGACAAATATTTCAGGGTATGGTGAAGGACAATTCCTAAGCTTACCCCTCTTATCCTGTCATGGAAAACAGGGGGCCCAGGATGGTACTCGCAAGCACTCGCATGGTTCTCCTTCTCCATGAAGGTCTTACCACATCCTTTATTTCTACATGTCTGGGGTTGATTCAGATCAATTTTCTTAACAGGAGCTGGAGAAACTTTCTCTATGTTCACATCACTATCGGAAGGAGTGACAACTGGTTTTGCTGGTTTCAGATTCATCATTTGTGTTTCTGAACCTGAAAAATGTTAATATCAATTTTAAGAAAGTTACTAAAAGATCTTCCATCTAAAGATTCAGAAAGGGTATATGTGGTGTCTACCTTTCAGTAATACATGCCATTGGATGATCATAACCATCTAATTGAAATGGAAAATTGCAACTAACATTCCACTACTGCCGGTCTAGTCAGTCAGTCATGAATGCAGGAGACATTAGGGCGTCCCATGCAGCCTTAAATTTCAAAGGATGAAATGGAAAATAAAAGAGGCCTTAGCAGTGTCTAGAACAAAAGAAATACCGTGATCAGAACAAAAGAATCCCTGGCGGCATCTTGAGCAATCCAGTTTTGATGTGTCCACTTGTTTGTTTGCTAGTGCTGGAGGAGTTGGCCTTTTCTTGCTTGGAACTGCTGTAGTAACTGGTTTCTCAGTAGTATGCTTGCCTTTCTTACACCTTCATTAATAGAAAAACTTTCAGCAATGTCAACAGAGATCTGTAATCAAATGATTTAAAGAAACTACCCTATATATGAACGATATGCAATTCCAGATATAGAAGTGGGCAAACAGGCTAACTACCAGTAATCCTCATTACACAGATCAAATGCCTAGAGGATTCGTTAAGGTCTACAACCCTAGATGTGTTTGAGCTCTAACTTAATAAATTGCTCATTAACCTAGAAAAATTAACTTATAATTCATGGATTGGTCAAGCAACTGCCCAAAAACCAAAACTACAAAAAGCTCAACCAGAAAATTGACTTCCAATCCTGTTTAGTATGATTTTTTTCTTCTAAACTACGATTTGTTTCTACCTGTCCACAACAAATGCAAGCTTGATGGAATTTATGGGAAGACTGAATCTTCTATATAGATGGGGGCAAGGTAGACCAAAAAGAAAAAGAAGGATCAGTAACTAGAAATTATTGGACCCCCATCTTATCCACTCCATTCTATCAAAGCAGACACAAATTTCAAAAAATATGAGGTCCAAAAGTTATGTATCCTCCAGTAGGTCCCATTGATTTGTTCCACTTGGCAGTGGTGGTGGTGAGGCCTGACCATAGATTCAAATGACTCCTTCATGTGGATCAATCCTTGGTGTGGTCTAAACAATTGCACTGCATGTTAGAGAACTTGCCTGTTCTGTTTGAATTATTGCTGGGGTTCCAAGACTCGCTCCACTTGTTAGAGGTCAAACTGGTTCTACTTGAATTCTTGGTTTGATTTATAACTTGTTCCACTTGTATTCTTGTTTCACTAGAATTCTTGCTGGGGTTCCAAGACTCGCTCCACTTGTTAGAGGTCTAACTGGTTCTACCTGAATTCTTAGTTTGATTTTATAAGTTGTTCCACTTGTATACTTATTCCACTAGAATTCTTGGTGAGGTTCTAAGAACTAGTTCCACTTTGTAGATTCAAAGTGAAGATTTACAATTCTCAATTTCAAGGAATTCTTGGTGGGGTTCTTAGACTCCACCTGTTAGAGGTCTTACTGGTTCTACTTGAACTCTTGGTGCAATTTTACAACTTAGCACTAGTATTCTTACTTGTTCCACTTGAATCTTGGTGGATCCACAAGTCTCAAAATGGGGAAAATACTTTCATTGGAATTCTTGAATATAAAAGTTCTTCTCCACTGCCCTTTCTCTTGCGCCGTGCGGAATTCTGTGCTGCAAAAGTTTGGTCTGCCTTGGGTAATGCCTTCTACTATGGCCAAGTTATCTTATGCATGGAACATCTTTTCGGTCTCCTACAAATGCTCCTCATTGTAGCGCTTGGCTTTCTTTGCCGTTGTGTGGAATATTTGGTGGGAACACAACAATAGAATCTTTAAGGATCTTGCCGAATCGTCATATGCAGGTTTCTTCAAGAGTGTTTTCCAAGTGTGCACCATGGGCTCTTCTCTAGCAGAAATCAAGAACATATTTATGAATAACATCTTGCGTGCTTGGAAAGAATGTATAGACTTATCTTAATTTCTTCTTTTTTGTTGTTTTCTTCTTGTGCTACTCGTGGGTGTATTGATCTTCCGGTCAACTATTCATCCAGTCAACTGCAAAAAACACAGTGGAATCACACACCACTACTTGGACCACTTGTGAATGTTCCAAGACCTATTTCCACTTGATGGATTTCAAACCATCAATGGACTCTTAGAATCCCAAGTATGTTCCAAAATGCCCTAATAGAACTACAAAATTCATAAAGAACCCCCAAGACAAGGCCAAAAAGTCACCAAGAGAAGCTCAATAAAAATTACTAAAAATCAATAAAAGCCTCATGTCTCTACACTTTAGCTTTAACCAAAAAGTCCACCACCCTATTCACCATGCTTTAATGTGACTAAACACCACCTCCCTTGCAAAACAAAACTTCCTGTTCTCCCTAACCACAAAAACCAACTTCTACGGTGGCTTCTTCCTACCTTCAGCAGAATCAATAGTGTTGACCGAATGTCCCTCAACCACTAGCCTTCCTTGTCCATACCTCACCATAATTTCAAAGCCCTCGTAATGCCCAGTTGACTTCATTAGAATCATTTATCTCCACCAACTTCGAGAAGTAAAGTTTTATCTCACACCTCTCATTGTGCACTACGAGCTAGTCCAGCCTTACCTGTTGCTGCCCCCATCAATGTTAACTTGATGTTGAACTTCAATAGGTAAGTACTGAAGTTTTTTAACTAGAAAATATGTTCTTCCTTTTTAATGGGTAAGCTTGGATTGAATAATATGCTTTCTATATTTACACTATACAAATTCCATTTCATGATGTCCATAATAAAAGAAGGGCCTCAAACGGAAGCTCTAAAATATAAAAAATAAATAAATGGAACCACTTCCTATAGACACGTACCCAGGAAGTGCTAAAAATAAGCTGAAATCATGACTTCTTTGCTTGCAACAACTCCACTCTTTCATGCCATCATGAAATATGGGCTGTAAAAAAAATATCAATGGATTTCATTCATTCTGTTTTTGCCCAAAAATTGGCAAAATGACTTCCAAAAGAAAAAATAAATAATAAACAGAAGTATCTTTTTACTTACACCCTAAAGAAGACACCGCAGCCGTAGAACCAAGACCATACATGGACAAAGAAGGGAAACATTAGTATAAATAAAGCAAATTTATCTAAGATATATAAGCTTAAAATCACCATGTGCTACAAATAATAGAATCCATTACTAACACCACAAGGCCTTTCAAAAAAAAAAAAAAAACTGCCTTTCATCGTCATCGCAATCATATAAATGCTCTACCCATCAATCTTAGTTCCCAAAATCCATTTTTACCAATTCCAGACCTTTCATCATCCTCACAATTATCATAGAAGCTCTCCCATCAATCCCAGATCAGCTCACTACTGACCTAGTTCTACCCTCAACCAAATTGGATAATCAAATCATTAGCCAATTTGTCAATCATTTAACAACAATATTCACGCATTTTACTTTTACTTAAGAATCAAGTAATCAATATGATTCGTTTAATGTATGGTATGCTGAAAAATTAAAAAGGAAACTTACAGTTCATAAGAAGTGTATTGTACTGAGGGAAGGGGATGAAAAGAGTGTGGGAGAGGGGATGGGGGGAGGGGAGGGTATTAAGTGTTCACTGATCAACTCATCCAAAAACACCTTTCGTTTGATATGACATGAAATACCTAATTGGAAAGGGAAAATGGCATTTAGAATGGTGAATACTTCTCATTCTCACAATGAAAACTGGCAGTGAACATATGAATTTAAAAACCAAGATCAATGTGGAAAAATATAACATATGAAAAAAAGGGGTAGTCTATTTCTTTCACACACAATTTGGATGGTATGCACAAAAATAATTCGGTCCATTTAAGCAGTTTACATTGAGAAATTATAGTATTGTATTGACCAATAGATGAGATAAATGGCTTTGATGATGATCTAATAACCATGACTATGTGTCTATCTTCACACGCTGCAGCCTCTTGATTACTTGTACAACTAGAGAGTCCAGGATCTAATTAAGGCTCGGTAGGGAACCTTAGATATGAGAAGCAATCAAATAAGCAACAACTGTTTATATATCTCAGCCATGTCCATAAACTAAGCTAATCAAGTGTTGCAGGTTATAAGTCACCGTTTAAAGAAAATGTTTGTGGCTGGTTCACAAATAATATTTCTGTGGACCGGTCTATAAGGCCATACACCACTGTTGCACCATCAACTTGAATAGGTTATCTTAACTATAAAATTTAAGTCCTCAAAGATGAGGGTATGGAAAATGGATAAGAAGTGTGAAAAAAGAAAGGAATAAGTAAATGGGTTTTCTAGGATTAGACTAAAGGTCTTGGGTTCAACTCCTCCTGGGCTTACCTGATACATGATGCTTGCGGGTGATTTCGTGTATCGGTGGGATTAGTCTCTCACCTCCAATGTGAGGTGAGGATATCCATGCTATAAAAAAAGAGAGGGGGGAGGGAGAGGGGAGGGAGGGGGGTTCGTCGTTTATAAACCCAAAATCGGGTGCAAATCCAATAAAAGACCAAAATTTGGGACACATCCAATTCAGAGAGAGAGTTGGAGTTGAAATTGGGAATGTGCAAAGGGGGACCTTCGCACATGGTTTGCAAGTAGATATTTTGATAAAGAAAACCTGGCTAGAATACATCCCAGCAGCATCTGTAAATTGGAGCCAACCCTACCATTACAAAAGCCATTGGATCAAACCCGTTATTACCCTATAAATCGTCATGAGCCTGAAACCACTCTTACAGGATTGAAGTCATGCCCACCACCGAAATAGCCCCCTTGAGAAAAGAACAAGGCACGATTAACTCAATTCAACTCAATGAGAGGAACCATCATTTTTTTTAGACAGAATTCATGAATGATCGTTCACATGTAATTACCCATCACCGTGATGTATCAGAGCGAAGGAAAAAAAAAACAGAAATCTCACAGAGTCGTGGTAGGTGCAGGAGCCTTCTGGGTTGTCGTCTTCCGAGAACATGGTGTCGCACCCGATTCTCTCGCATCGGACCTTCTCGCCCTTCTCCATCCTTCTTCCTTTTCTTCGCTCTCTCTCACTCCAATGCAAGCAATTCCAACGCTGTGTCTTTGAAGGTAACCTTTAGTTACGATAATAAAGAGTAGATACTGTACACAACTGTGCCAATTGCAACACGTAGGAGAATCTAGTTTCAGGTGGCTGAGTGGCGATGCCTGAATTCTTATTTTATTATAATAGATAAAAAAAATTATTTAATAATTTATTCTATTAATTAAAAACTAATACATTTTTTCAACAATTTAATATTTACATAATAATTTGTCAACTAATTTTTATTATAAAGTGGGATTATCTTTTAACAAATGTTATCCGAATACATGGACTTTTAAACTTAAGTATGCGCCAAAATTATGTCAATAAAGATAATCTAACGTAAAGGATCTGATATTGTTCAACATTTTTAATTTAAAGCGAAAATAAATAAATTATTATTTTTATAAAATAAATTAAATAAAATATATGTAAACTCATAAAATAGTTGAGAAATTTACAAGCCAAAGTTTACCTTATTCCGGTACGTATGCTTAAGCCTATTCTCTAACATGGCCTTCTAATATGGTTGTGTCAAGTTCTAAGTATGATTACTCTTAAAATTGAAATGCCTAATCTAATTGAAATCAACACATTATAAATGAGACAATTATTTTAGGACAATTCCAAAATCTATATAAGACAATTAATTTGGGACAAAGGGAGTAGAAAATAAGGATAGATGTTTTCAATTTAAATAGAAGAATGGATAAAGATATCGATGTTTTTATAATAATGAATACGCAATTTGTACTTGTTCCTACTTATCATTATCTAAGTAGTAAAAAGGTAGAATAATATCATTTATTCTAAAAAAACACTGTTGTTCGTATAATTCCTTATAAAAACACAAGTTATTTGTGATTCAATTTTTGTTTACATTTATGAAGCAACATTTTTAGTCTATTGATCCCATAAAACAAAAATAAGGTTTGTTTATATACCATGCATGACTTTATTTAAACATATTTAGCTATCTAACTTAAATTAATGAAATGAACAATTGAATTGGGCCTCCCATTGCACGGTTCAATTTGGTTGCCTTAGATACAATGGTTATAAGATGACTATTAGAACAGTTTTTGTGCACCGCATATTCAAAGTCCTTACAATAAAATGGATTTTATTATTGCCATATGTCATCATCATCATAAGTCAATCTTATTTATATGGAGTCGACTTAACAAGTTATTCTCCTCCAATTAACTCTATTTTAAATCATATCAACTATCACTCTATAATCTATTATGTTATTCTTTATCTCTTACCTCTACGTTTTCAATGATCAACCTCTCTTCCTAATGCACATTCGATCTATAATCTATCAACTCTCGCTATATTTGATCTTCAAATATGATCAAAACACTTCAAATTTTTTTACTCAATTTATCTTCTATCGAAATGCTGCCACCTGCCATGTAACTAAAGAATTGAACCAAATCAGCTACCATTCGGGATGACAAGTTCCAATCTGACCTGAAAAATCTGATTGATGTGCAAAATAATATGTAAAGCAATTAAAACATGACACATCATTATTTGCATTTTGTATTTTCCTTTGCAGATTAATTTGCCTGTTGTATTTTCCTAATTTGCATTTTATATTTTTTTTCTTTACATATTATTAGGCACAGGAGTTAAAATATCATTATTGGCCGATATTTTTCTCTCTCCTCATTTTTTTTAAATGGCTGATATCGGCCGATATGATACGGCCGATATATCGACCGATATTGTGCTCTTCAAAATCGATATATATCGGCCGATATGATATGTATCGGCTGATATTTTGACCCTGATTCGACATATGACGCATACTTACATTTTGTCTTACATATGACCCTGGACTTCGTTAAAATAATGTATAAAATAAAATGAAAAAAATGACATGAATGTTTTGTTGGACCTCTGTTACTCTATATATTAATTTTTTAAAAAAAAACGCTTCATGTTTTAGTTGCTCTCTACATTTCCTCTTTATACAAATTTTAAAATCAAACTATGATCATTTTACTTTTTAGTGCAGACTTTACAATGTATCTATCAATAGCTCATACATATTATCAATTTTTTTTTTCTTTTTTAACAAATGGGGCAAACCACGGACTTTATAAATGTGGGGCCCACTTCAACCGAAAGGGTCAAAGATGGACCCCACTGTATTGGATCACACACAGAGAGAGATTAAGGATATAGACTACTAGATAAACCATTACCAAACCAAAGACTTCAGATGGATGGGCCCTCTATATCTGTAGGGGAAATGGATGCACCGGGCTGAGTCATTTGCTTCAATCCATAGGAATGAAAGTCTAGGTTAGCAACTGGGCCAGCTGGTTGAGCCTTTGGCCTAGATAAATTTAACACCAATGAATTCTGTAGTGAACCAAATGATTAATTTTTTTTATAAGATTTATGTTTAGATAGTGAGAACGAATTAGCTTGAGAGATCCATCTTTAAATATGAACCATGACAAAATTCAATTTGAAACAACCATTCTAAATATAATTTTCAAAGCTAAAAACTTCTAACCATCAACAGGACTTAGAGCCTTTTAACAATGCTGGCCTTCACAAGAAAAATCCAATAAGGTAGGCCTACGGGTTGTGCTTGAAGATTTCAATCAGATTCTAATTACTCAATCATATAAGATAAAAACTAGAAATTAATGGATAATGCCAATGAACTGAATGAAGCACTCCATCTCTAGGATAGTTACTAAGGAGAAGAATCGTGACAAAAAAAAAAAAAAAAAAAAACTAAGGAGAAGAGTCCCCTACTTTCACCTGCTTTCCCTCAATCCAAATGGACTCAAAACCAAACTTTCATTACTCGCACTTTTTGGCAAAGAGAAGTCATTAGTTCTTCCAAGCCAAGAGTAGGGCACATCACCGCTACAATGGCCGAGTCCACTTTTGATGGTTTGCCATCGGCAAAATGATGATACAATCTGAACCATAAAGTAGTGGCCAAAAAAAATGCTTTACGTTTTAAACTTGTTTATGGTAAATTAAGTGCAAATTCCTGTGATTATTTGATTGGTTTTGATCATCTGTACACTGGTCTACTGACATTGGGCTCATCCAATGATTACTACGTTCCATAGAACAGGCTAGAACCAGTTTTTATGCAGATGATCAGTTACCAATGGCAAAACCTCCAAATCTCTCCTAAATGACCTTTTCCAGATTAATTGAATCACCATATACAGAACCCATGTGTATTTTGGGCGCATCTCCAACAGAGCTCTCATCACAGCAACGACTGAACCTCACCAGGGGTAGAAAACAGAAAAGAATTCAAAACATGATAGAAACCTCAGTTGAGCCCAAAAGTTGTGTTGCTAGATATTCAACAAAGGTCTCTCTCAGTCTCTCTCTCTCTCTCTCTCTCTCTCTCTCTCTATTTCACTTAAAAATTATCTCTCTTTATTTCACTTAAAAATTATTTTTGGGGGCAACAATAATCAGTCATTTATTTCAGATGACGACGACGGCAGACGTTGAACAAGGTTAGAATGTGAGAACTTGGGTGGGAGGGTTAAGAGTTGTTCGTTCCCACCAAGCTTCAACCATGCCATCCCCAATGAGTATCCTAAAGCTCGTGCAACTGAAACTGCCACAGCATTGCCAACTTGACAGTATCTGCAAGTAAGAAGGCATAAACAACAGGACACAGGAAACCTCAACTGTTTGAAGAAAGGGGAAAAGAAGGAGAAAAGACAAATTAGGAAACTGAAAATTTACTGGCAAATTACCTGTCCTTAACCGTCCCACATAACCTATAATAATCAGGAAAACCTTGCAATCTTGCACACTCACGTACAGTGAGGATCCTATCTTGTACAGGGTGTATGTTGACCTGAAAGCAAAGCCCATAATGAATAATTTACAAGAAAAAAAAAGGAAACAAAGAATAGTAAAGCATCAATTCAACCTGAAACAGATCTAGCAAAAAGATACCTGCTGGTGAGGGTTTGGTTTAGTCACTACAGTCGTCACAGTTTCATCCCACCACAGTCGTGAAAATGGTCTACATGAGTAATAATGAGAAAGGTCGAACAATGCATCATAAAAAATATAATGTCATGTAAAATGTTCAAGAAGACCAAAAAACTTACTTTTTTGATTTCCCATCTTCTAACTTCATTGAATATTCTGGTACCTATTAATAAAATACAAAGTTGTCTTTCAATATCTCACATTCTCTTAACTCTATCAGCAGCTAAGCTTGGAGAATTTAAAATTTTATAATTTTGCAGGGCACCTAGTGCACTTCTGCCACTTCCTTGGGGCCCACTAAGAATGGGTCCATTTGATGTGGTTGGATGGGGTACATGCAGAATCATACAGTGACTACTGGGTTTAATTTTCGTCTTGATCAAATCAACCTACCCCTTTAAATCATGTTACCTAGTTTTCACAGTCAATAACATAAGCTTTGAGATCAATTTTCATCTAACCATCAGTATCAACTGGATGACTGCCAAATTGATGTGCCTGACATTTGATGAATGTTAAAGTTGTATGAATGGTTTGGACTGGCAAGAGATTGGTCCTACCATAAAAAAAAGTGCAATTTAAAGGGATTTTTCTTCAAACTTTTACATTTTAAAAAATGCCATGTCTACCTAAGTCAGACTGAGTCCACCGACCAAACTCAACTGAGACATATACGATTAGCCCTAGTTGGCCAAACACTTGAGGAGTTTCAGGATCTTTCCATCTCAGACATTCCAGAGCTTGGAAGGAGTACATTGGTTTGTCTCCTTCTAGTCTGTGGTTGTTGGGTTTATTGGGGGCTTGAGATTCTCTCTCTTATTTTTCGTTTGCTTGTACCTCTCTTTTTGGTGCACTTCTGGTGCCCTTTTTGAAACTTTAATGAAGTTACCATTTCATACACAAAAACAATCAAGTTGCATAGTTTTTGCCTTGTCCTGTGCAGAACCAACTGAACCAATTTCTTCTTCCTTTTTTCCATTTTTGAAATGGTAAGCAAATCAATTTCTCAAAACCTTGGTTATGATAGATGAACAAAGAAAAGTCTTTTTTTTCCTTTTTCTCTACTTTGCAGAAGTATTCTTTTGATGCTTTAACCTCTAAGGCATTTATTTCGTTAAGGTAACTAGATTAAGAGAGAACATATACATAACTAGATTAAGAGAAAACAGAATAGAGATTTAGGCTTACAACATATAAGACAGCACCACGAATGACCAATCCATACACCAAATATAAGTCAAGGCCAAAGATTGGAATTGGAGAGTTATCCACAACTAGATGAAAGATGATGTAAGGTTTAAGTTGGTGGGTGTTAATAGAATATTAATGCAATAAAATGTATAAGAACTATTTCTCACCAGTGGCTTTCCAGAGGGTAATAATACCCTTTCCATTGTTGGGTCCCACATAACCTTATTGTCAGCTCCAACAATAACACCAGGGAAGTCCCTAAAATTTGCTCCCTACAACATCAAGAACATTATTTAGAATCATATAAAATCAGAATTGAATATATTTAAGTGGCATTGTATCAACCAACCTTTCTTTTTGGAACTTTGCAAACGCGGCAATAATCGTCCTCATTTAATTGCATGGGACGATGATCATATAATACTGATTTTTTAGTCATTTGTAAACCATTTGACATGGAACCTGTCATCTCTAGAGATTGAAAAAGGATATTTCGTCAACATCAGGATTCCCAATCATAATATGTACCAGAGTTAGTCCAAAGTGAACAGATGTCTGTCCTATGAATTTTTTTAAGTGATTTATGAGATAGTACATAGGCTGGCGAAAAATATATAGGAAAAGCAGAGCCGAGTCCATGGAATTGTGAGATAATGAGAAATAATAGTCACTAAGGTCCTCAGATGGTTCTCTTACAACCCCTGTGCAAATATTTTGTTACTAGCTTGAATAGCAAATCTAGCTTTTATGGAGGGTGACAAAAGTAATGTCATTGGATGGGATTCGAGAGGCTGAGGCAAACCATGGAAACTGATCCCATTGGCAGCTATAAACAGAATTTTTTCTTCCCTTGTTTTTAGAAATACTAAATCAGATCATTGAACAAGCCCTATTCAGTAGGTTTCCAAAAAATCACAGGACTACGTATAAGGTTGATAATAATTCTAGTAACCATATTGTATAAAAACATCCACATATCAGGCTGATATCCCCCTTATGGTTTTTCAAGTACCAGTTTCAACACTCCTCTTTATGTCTAATTCTCTGCCTTAATTTTTTTGTCTGGGTGAAGGATGGAAGTTTAATTGGAACTGAATTCAGTAAGAGAAAAGGCACACAACAAAAAAGGGGGAAGTCGAGCCCACTAATTAAGAAATGGATTGCCATCCAGGAAAGGGGTGAAAGGGAATTTGAACAAGAACAATAAAAAATTATTCACTCACCATTTTTCGTTGATCTAATATACCTTTGGAACTCAGTTTCTGGATCTTTTCCATAGGGCATCGCATCACGAATTTCATCATTTGTGACCTAAAGAAGCATAAAAAGTAGAGCAACATGCAGCATTAAAACTTGTAATCTGAAAAAAAAAAAAAAAGGAAATAAGAAATAGCAGGGCTACATATTTCTATGCTTTCAAAAGGTGGTGATAATACTTTCTAATACATGAGATTAATTTATAGTACCACTTGCACCTTCTCTAAAAGAGAGCCTTCAAGGAATCCTAAAGGGTATGTATGTATTTTTCATTGAAAGAAGGAATTTCAATGAAAAGGGGTTTTTACACAGAACGAGGTGGCTTTTAGAAAAATTAAGGTGGTTTTCAAATCCACTTCATTTCCCAGGTTTGCTAGATGTTGGGATTTTCAATGAAAATGTGCATTGCACAAAAAGTAGATTTCCTACAGGGTTATTTGCAAGGAAACTACTTTCCTTTGGGGTTGGAAGAGGTAGGAAAGTTGGTTTCTTCTCAAACTTTCTTATGTGTGGAAACACATAAACATCACCTAAGGGCTCGAGCCCTCCTTCACAAAAGGTATCGAATAAAACCTCTACATGACACCTTCTTTCCCTTAAGGAAGCCATTATTTTTGTTGAAGGATAAATCTGACATTGGATTTAGAGAATCAATTCTCCATTTTCTCCTAGCATCATCGTCTTTGAAAAAAAAAACTTTGTTAAATAATCTAGTCATGTGTCCTTTTGGGGGGGTCTTCCTGTCGGCACCTATGTTTCATTTGAATGGGTTGTCACCCTCTTTATCACTGGTAAAGAGATGAAAGAACAAGTGTCTTTTGACATAGCCATGTTTATTTAATGCCTAAGTCTATAAGGCTGGTAATGTAAAAGACACATGAAAGGGCCAGTTGACATGTATGCAAGAATCCACAAATGAATTTAAGCAAATTGTTACTACAAATATATGAAAGGTTTAGACGTCCTTTTTGGGGTGATATTGTCTGCACCTATGTTTCTTTTTGAGTGGCTGTTACCCATAATAACACACACATGGGGCGAGTGCATGTATCTTTTGATATAGTTTATATCTATAACCATGTCTATTTGAAAGCCAGAGCCTTGAGAGGTTGGTCATGTGAATGGGCCAATTGACATGTATGTCTTACATATGAAGAATAGGTAATCTCACTAAAATTGTATGGAACAAATTGAAAAATTAAATTAAATAAAAATATCAAATCAACCAAGTGAAGGTAGTAGGCATACAGCTGGAAGATCAGAAATAGCATCACAAAGTAGGATTGCTTTTTCCAAATCACGAGGCTGGTCTTCGTCATAAGCAACAGTGTTCCTCTGCAATTTGAAATTCAAATGCCTTGATATAAAGGACAAGACCAATCTCTATCAATAAAAACTAAAAGTCATGAGCAGTACCTCAAACTCACTCGGGACACCACCCCTCAAAACCACATCATGTGTAGGGAGAGGAAACTGAGGTAGCATCTGCAAGAACAATATATAGATCATGTCCCCTTTTTTGAGTTAATACTCAATTGGATCATGAACTGAGAAAAAAACCACCAAATAACTTACCTCACAAGAATGAGCCCCCCATAGAAACATACGCATTCGAAATTGTGGAAGACCATAACATCCAGCAGCCATGATTCCGAGCTTCGCTTGGTAATTCATGTGTACTAATCGACTAAGTGCATACCGGCCAAGATAGCCATCAGCGAACCTCAATATGTCTACCACATTTTCCATTAGAACAAACTTAGGCCTCAAAAACTTCACTATATCCATGAAAACAACTATTTGATGATTCCGTTCATCTTCCAAGGGTGCATCAAAATTTCTATAGCGATTAAAACCACTAATTCCTTGGCATGGAGGACCACCGCATATAACGTCGACATCACCCTGCAATTCACCAAGTCAGTAAAGTGAGGAAGCCTAAGCAATTTCTCCACAGAAGAGCTAGGAAAGAACTTACAGGAAGTGGAAAAATCTTCGATTCAAATCCTTTTCTCACAAAATCCCGTATTGCATCTTGACATTTACTAAGGAAAGCATGAAAAACGCTTAGAGAGCAAGTCAATTAAGTACCCAACTGACCCAATATTCCATAGAAAGTTGCAAGATACCTAAGCTCTTCAATTGACTCCCATGTGTCTTCACTTGGACCATAACCTTTCCACCGCACCTGGAAAAAATCAATATATAAATATGAATTTTCATATTTATCAAATTTTTGTTAAAAGTACAATAAGAATATAAACAAGAAAAAAATGCTGATGTTAAGGTGCTTGCACTTGAATGATGGTCTCAAAATGTCTTATAAAAAGAGACCAAGATATTTTACAAGGAAAGCATGTACAATGTGCAAGCTACAGCATCAATCTCCAAAGACAAATTCATCAAAAAAAACAGGAGCAACTGCTTTATGTTTCCTTAGAAGCAATCAACAGCAAGAGAAGCTGCATACAGAAAGCAACCAAGATTCTCATTAAGTCGGGATATTTCTTTCTCCTCTTTTTTCTTTTTTTCCTTGAAACTATAGCCATCATGTCCTATCATAACAAAGCCTCTTCACAATCACTTCTATCATTAACGTCATAGTCATTATCCCATTACAAGCCTCGTACCATTTAATTTGAAATTAAAAGTATTAAAAGATAAATTTCTTTCACCAATATTTACTCTTAAGATTGGGAAAGAGCTTCCTTCAACAAACTGGAGTTCCAATCACAATGGATAGGATTTAGGAGAGCACTTCAGGTGTGGTCTAGAGTTAGGGGTGGTAATCTCATTATCGAGAGTGACTCAACTAATGCTATCTCCTAGGCTAGTAATAGGAAATTTCCCCAGTGGAGGCTGGTTTGCATTTCTAGAGACATTTGGAGCATGTGCAATTTGGGTAACATCACCTTCTATCATACGCCTCGTTCAACAAACTATATTGCAGACTTCCTGGCGAAAGCCGGTGTTGATCTTCAAGTACCGGCTGTGGAGTTCTTCCCCACCACCAACCTTGGGAGTTAGGGATTCATTTATTGGGTGGCTATTTGCTGTATTTTATTACTTTATCTCGTGTCTTCTCTTGTCTCTCTTCCTTGTTGTTCTTTTTCCTTGCTTTGAGTATATATCTCCTATACTCAATCTCCTCTCATGTACTACTTTTTATTTTAATGGAATTTATCAGTTAGTGTTTCAAAAAAAAAAAAAATTCACAATGGACAGGATCACCATGAGAAGCACCTCATGGAGAACATATCCTTTTTTTAAGAGGATATAAAGATTAGTAAGAGAGGATGAAAATACAAAAGGAGGACTCAGATTTGAGAAGAATTAGAGAAACCTCAAGAGAAGAAAAAACCAATTTAGGGAAAAAAAAAAAAAAAACACAGAAAAAAGAGAAGGCCAATGCCCCGCACAGTTGTAGCTCAGTTGGCTTAAGCTTCCAGGAATAAAATAGAGGTCTTTGGATACAGTGGAAGCACTAGCTGCCTCAGAAAAAAAAAATATATATATATATAACAACCAAGTTAAAATTCCTCAAGATTAGGGATGACAATTTAGCCTGAAAGGGCCTAAGTTCCTAGCTCAAAAGAAAAGGGCTTCAACATTAAATTATAGCCCAAATGTCAATCGGGCTTGGGCTTGGGCAATAAAATGAAGCTTGTTTAGAATTTGCCAGCTTGGTTACATGCATGTTCAAGCACGAAACCCAAAACAAAATAAAGCAGTGTCTGTGCCAATAGTATCGTGTAGTCATTTACACATGCAATGTAGAGGTTGAGATTTGAAAAAGATTAAAAAAAAAAAAAACTCAAAAGTAATCACAACTATCTATTCTCCAACCAAAGGAAGGAATCTATGGAGTTTAGGGTTTCTAGCATTTGATCTCTCTCTTTCAGTTGTCTCCACCAAGGTTGCTCTCTCTATCCCTCTATCTCTTTTTTTTTTTTCCATTTTCTACTTTATTTCCTTTTCATTCCATTATTTTCCTCTTTTGCTTTTCTTTCTGGTCATTTCCATTTTTTGGTGTTCAAATTTCTAGTTTTTTCTTCTTTTTCATTTGTTTTCTCTTTTTTTTTTTTAAAAAAATGGTTAATATATTAAAAAGGAAAAGGCACCAAAGGTGCTAATACAAAGCAAACAATAAAAGAGAAAAAACAACAACACTACAAGCTTCCCAAAATACAGAGGAAGCCAAAAGCTTGAAGCAACACTAATCGAACAAAAAGCAATTGAAGATTAACACATTCTTTCCCAGCTCGAAGGATGCCATTCATGGAGATATTCCTAAATTCCTCAAGCGAGAAAGCCCACGAAGGGCATTTGACCAAAGCACGGTTAGAAACTGACTGGCTCAACTCAGAAGTATTCTTGAAAATCTTGTTATTGCGCTCCAAATGGTGGCAAAAAAAGCTAAATGCCACAGAAGGGAGCACTTTGGAGAAACCCAAGTAATGTTCGACAGACGAGGGCATTACCTATTGAACTCCAAACGGCATTCCACACTGCGGAAGAGAAAGGACAACAAAAAAGGGAGGTGATTCTTCTCTTTGCAACTCTAAGGCATAGAGGGCACGCACTAATCACGATTCTTCCTCTTTTGCTCAAGTTTTCCTGAGGCTGAATTTTCCCTAATCCAACAGTCCAGAGGAAGCAAATTGCTCGAGGCAGAGCTTTTGCTGCCCAAATGCCCGAGTAAACAATAGCAGTGGCATTCATTTGATTACTCCAAGCATAGAAGGATTTTACAGAGAAAAAATTTGTAGGGTCAAGCTCCCACACAAGGCTATCCTCGTCAGTGTGCCGAATTTTGTAGCAGCTAATGATCCGGAGGAGCTCTGTGAAGTCATCAATTTCTGAATCTAAAAGGTTACGCCAAAGGAGAAATCCCAAACAACTTGATCACTACGGATAGAGTAGAAATCTGAAATGACCCTAGATGGAGACTGAGATAGTCGGTGAAGAGATGGGAAGCATGAAACCAAAGTGGAATGGACACACCAGGGATCAGACCAAAACTTAATCCGATACCACATCCCGCTTTATACTTGATCCCATCTTTGAATTTGTTGACACAAGCTGCAATAACTCTCCACATACTTGAAACTTTGTGAGAAGAAGGGTTGATGTCCCAACCAAAAGACCTCAACTTGTATTTGTAGATAAGCAAACATATCCACGGTGAATCACCCTCGGTGCCTAAACTACATAGCCACTTGGAGAGAAGAGTAGTGTTTACCTTCTAAATAGAGCGAACCACAAGGCCCCCCCCACACACACAACACTGATAGGAAGGCACACTTTCTCTCATCTGACAAGATGGTCTTTTCTCTTACCCTCTTGATCACCCCAAAGGAAATTCCTCATAATTCTCTCCAATGAATCAACGACTTTCTTAGGACATCTGAAAACTAAGAGGAAATAGACGGGAAGGGCAGTGAGAACAGACTTAATGAGAGTGATCTTACCCCCGAATGACAAGTACTTTCCTCGCCTAGAAGCAAGCCGTTTGCTAAACCTATGGCTGATGGGCTCCCATTGTGAAAATCCTGGCCATTTTTCTGTTACATTCTCCCTTTTCTATTTTCCTTTATTTTTTTTTCTATGTACTCTCTTGTTTTATTTCTATTTCCTCTTATTCTTCCTCATTTCCCCTCTTTTGTTTTATTTTTCAATTCTATTTTCCATCTTTTCTCTCTTTCTTTCTCTTCATTTTACTTATCTTTAATTTCTCTCTAATTACCGCTCAAAAAAAATTCTCTCTAACATTTTCTTTTCATCTTCATTTTTCGTCTCACTTCTCATTCTTTTATTTTCATTTCTTTTGTTTTTTTGTCAGGCTAGTCAAGATTGGGCTTGAGCATATAGTCTTTACCCCAAGTCGAGCTTGGACACTCTTTACTCAAGTTGGGCTCAAGCTTGTCACAACAAGCAGCGTAGCCCAAACCCAGTTTGTTGTCATCCCTACTTAATATACAACCTACATCTCCATAGCATCTCCATAGAAGCTGCCATCTAAATCCATCTTCAAAGAATTAGTAGTGGGCATGAACAATTATGAGAAATACATGAACAGAGTAGGGACCATACAAATCTCTAAAAAAGGGAATTAAAATTTTCAGGACTAATAGTATACACATTAAAGTTTAATAATAAAAATATATCCCTAATGAATATTTAGATGCTGAATGTATACCTTGAATTTTAACCCGCGCTTGCCTTCTTCAGTGGGATCACCATAGCAAATATCAACTAGTCTTGAAACTTCAAATTCCTCGGATGTAATCTTATCATCACATGACTCCATCTGAGAATTATCTGTTTTTGAGATCCTCAAACTAGATCTCTGCACTATTTCACAATTTGCAAATCTTTTGCAGAGTTTCACCCATTCTTTCAGTAGTTTAAGAAAATCCTCTGCTGTCTCATTCCTAACCTATTAAGCAAAGCATGACAATATGACAATCATAAGGTATTCGCACACTGAACTAGCAAAATTGCATAATATAATTGGCACATGCTCACTTGTGTCTCTGGATGATTTAGTCTCACACTTTTACATGCTACTTCATTATGATCAACAGTCCATCTCTATGGAAAAGAAATCAATGCACATAGATCAAAGTCAAGTTTACAAGAAATCAAATCAAGGTTAAAATGAAGGGATGGTTTGATGCAAAACAGCCTACCGTTATGAGATTTATGCCTGCAAATTTGGCTCCAAGGCACAATCCAGTTGACATTGCACCGCAACCAGAATAAAGATCTAATAGTGATAGCTCTGCCTTATTAGTTTTACAAGTAATAGACGTTTCCTCCAAACTAGGCTCGCTCTTAACATTACCCATATGAACAGTTTCAGGGCAACCAGAGGAGGATAAATCACTGCTCTCCCTTGAATTATCTGAGTTAAAAAGAATAGACTAATCTTAAAGGAAATGCACTTAATAAATCATATAAATATAAAGAAATGATAGTTTACTAAATGCTAACCATTTCTTAATCCCACTATACAAACCTGACTATTTGAGCCAAAAGTTTTATGAAACTACACGATTTGAGTACTTATTATTTGGTGCAGTTCAGTTGGTGTTTGTAAGATAAGCACTAATAGCCACACAGGCAATAATGGAGATATGCACAAGCATTGTTGGTTTTTTCTTTCTTAAATGGTGAATATATCTCTTCAATAGAAGGTTCTTGAGAAGAGGCTCAGTAAGCATGGTAGACACATCAAGCATTTGCACCAACCGTTAAAGCAATATGTATTGCATGTTCCGTATTAATATATGGTACATGGAGTTGTGCAATAAGCTTTTAACTTTGAGAGTACATATAACAATGGAAGCAGAGGTACAAATTAATTAGTTATTGATGAATTTCCCCAACCAAAATTAATGACTTAGTTTAAAAATGTCAGTTTCTACTACTTCGCAAAAAAATCAATTCAATTTCACTAGTACCGACAAGGACTTACCAGTCACCATGATATGGAATGATGAATAATCAACTGAGTACTTCATGTCATAATAAAAGTCACATGTCGGAATAGATTTTTTATTTAATCGTGAATCTACCTGCCAAAACCACAATTTGTTTACTTACAGGTCAAACAATGATATCAAGCATAAAGATGATCTTGGAACATTAAGGAAAATGCCTTGGAAGGCTCTCCACACAACATTTCAAATAACACTGCAGGGATTGCTCAACCGAGCAATAGAAGCTTATACTAGGACTTACTTGCACAATCTCGACTTTTGAAACAATACAGTCTAATAAATTGTCATTCTTAAGGTCAGAGTAGAACAGGCGTTTCTTGTCATGAAATGCAGCTTGTTCTTTCATAACCTGTGAAAAAATGGAAACTGAGAATGATGAATTGATGACACAATTGGAAGATCCAAGTGTTAAATGAAATAAAAAGCTTCATCAACATAAAGAGTCAAAAGAATTGAGATTCTCACAGTATCTTCAGCTCTGAAGAACCACCGGGCAGTAAAATAATACTCTCCATCCAGTGTTTCAAATAATTCCAAAATCCTGCCAATATAATTTGGTCTCCCTTTCTCACCCTAAAAAAGAAATGCTTATGAAACTCATTATGTTTGCCACATTCAAGAACCAAGACAGCTATTTTCGATCACTTCAAAAACACATACATACATACAGATATATATATATATATATATATAGCCCTTTCAGCTGGGTACAATTTATGGGTGGTAGGTGACTGAAGACGGGATGGGTGCAATTGGGTCCACTATGAGCTCTACAAGCCCATGATTGCATACATATAAGCCCTGGGCAACAGCCCACATGGGCAGTAAAGTGCTTTGGGCCCTGTTATGCAGTGATGGATTCATTTGAAAGGTTTCTTCACAATGATCACAAAAAATCACGTCTATTGAATTTCAAAAGTCATGATTATCATGCATCCAGAATCAACAGTAAAAATGGAGTCAGTTTTGGACAGATCTCAATTAACATTGCTTCAAACTGGGTAGGGATCCAACGCATGGAGTGTGGATGTGGGTTGGGGGAAGAAGAGGTGTTTGTTGAACCCAGGTGGGGGCCCACATGGGCCACCTCCAAAATTTTGTCACTTAATGGGCACCGTAGCTTGAATAAATAAATATACATACACAACAATCCCCTAAGAACACTTCTCATAAGAATTCATGAAAACTTTGGTTTGTCGGGCTCAAAATAGGTCTAATGGATCCAATTCCCCCGCACACCCACCTACTCCTTGCGAATTGCTCTCGTAGCTAATTTGACACCAATTCGACTTTTAAAGCCAATTAATTTAACCCAATTAGGGGAGCTGGGGTCCTCTTTGGGGAGGATGTTTGTTTTGTTGTGTTTTTCTTCTTCTTTTTCAATTTTTTTTTTTTTTATCTTTTACTTCTTCGTCTTGATCTGAGTATACCTCTCTTATACCTGAATCCTTCTCTTGTAACCTCTTTTCATTATCAATCGTTAATGTTTCAAAAAAAATAAAAAATCTAACCCAATGAATTTCCACCAATAGATAAATGTGAAATTTGAAGAACTTAAAAAACATGGTTTCTCTTATCCAATCAAGATAAAATTTTATACAAGCCAAGGCCTTTCAAACCCACCCATCCGTGTTAGGCCCACATGGCACCCATTGGCCAATCTTATAAAGTCTCATGAGAACTAGTTGTTAGAAAACCATGTCTGGTTAACATTTTTGAGGTAGAACTCACTCTCAAAAGCTAGTCCTTGAGAAGGGTGCCTTGAGTATTATATAATGTCATTGGTTTCACAAATTAACCGATATGGGACTTTTATAGCTTCACACCTGCGCTCACGTACAGCCGTGCCCTGCGGCTGCAAGTAGAACCTGCTCCGATACCATGGTAGAAAACCATGAGTTAATAACATTCTTGAGGTAGAACTCATTTTCAAAAGCTATTTATTGAGAGAAGGGTGCCTCAAGTGTTATATAGAGTCATTGGTTTGACAAATTAATCGATATGTGACTTTTGTCACTTCACCTAGTTCTTAGGGTTATATATATACAAATCAAAGGCAGAAGAACTACATACATCATATTCGAGTCATATGGACATCAAATACCCAAGTCAGCCAATAGAACTAGAAAGCAGTTTACCAAATCCAATTTCTAAGTGTCGACCCAAGATAGATGAAATAAATAGCTTAGATGATGATAATTATGAATATTGTTATAAAGACTACTTAAAAACATAAATAAAAATAAAAATCTAACGTAGTTAGGGATCACAAACATGATTCAACATGAAAGTGGAACATACTGGGATGGGAATTTGCCAAGTTTGACTAAAAGCCTAATGAACCAGCATAAAAAACATGTTGAGCACTAACCATGAGCAATCGTCAGCCTATTCAATTAGACACAAGCTCAGGCTTAGATTGCTAGCTTGTTATAAAATTGGCCTCAACTCAAGCTTAAATATGTCAACTCAAAAGCTAGAGGCCCAATTGCCTCCTTGAATATATCATCTTCACCCATTTACCCTGCATTTGAATGGACCGCACGTTCCTATGAAAAATCACATATCTCCTTTCCCTTGCAACCATTTTGGTCACCCACCCTTCTCTCCCCAAAACAGTTGTCTCCATTTTGAGATGAGAAAAAAGAACCTTGACTAAATATTGGAGAGAACAAGTAGAGGTGGCTAAAAAGGGGATTACTAAATGTAAGCATAGGAATGACTCGACCAATATCAAAATGGGAGTATCAAGTTTTCATTGCTTTCCATCCTCTTTCACCACAAATCTCTCCATAGAAGCATTTTTCAAAGCACGGTTCTCCACAGAGGAAGTCCATTGGAGGAAAAAAAAGAACTTGTTAAAATTTTGTGGATTGGATTCAATTATCATTTTTAGGTTTTCCTCTTTTTTAAAAAGAAAAAGGAAAAAGAAAAAAAAAAGAGTAATGATTCTAGGTTTTCTTCCTTTTGGATTTTAATCCCAATACAAACCGAAATATCTCATTGTATGCTTCAGTGCTTGTGTATTTTAGGATCTAACAATGAGAAGTTTCCATGAAAAAACCAAATTTTCTTGCTGGAAATTTTTGACGTTTATGTATTTAGAGTTTGGAAGTCACTCTAACTGGAATCTAGCCACTTAGGGGCTCAGTGATGATTTCCAATCGGGGTTCAAGCTACATGCCTGAACACGGCAAGGTCAGACATCAATAAAGCAAGGATGTGGATTTTTCACATAAAAGTGAAGTATCAGACGTGGACAATAACCAACATTGAAGTGTCCGGGTTCATGCTTTGACTTGTAGGCTAAGCCCATTTACTTAATGGCCAAGCTTGGGCATGGACTGCAAAAGCCTTGAATTCTAGCATGCCCAATTGCCCATAAATTGATATAGGATCATGCCCATAAATTGATATAGAATCATGTTAATACCACTATATATTAAAACTTGCATGTCACTTCTATATAACGTTTTGAACAATAAAAATTACTCATACACCTATATAATTATATATTCACAGCCATATATGCCCCTTTTCGTGCATGTACCCCTATTAAATAAGGCATGACAAAATGTTCAAGAGCAAGTTTTTTTTTTTTTTCTTCAATAGGCAATCTTCTGGCAAGGCAAACAAAGCCCATTAAGGTATTGGTTGGGCTCAAGCTCATGCTCATATGAGCTGCCTAGAGTAGGCCCTTGGTTAGCCCCATCAACACTATTCACTGAAAACACAAATTTCAAGTCCTGAAACATGATAATCCACAAAAAAAAAGAAAACTTTCTATTCAATACTTCAAAAAGAAGAGTACAAAACTTTTCAACTTATGGTTCAATGGCTTCTCAATGAAAGACTAGCCCATCACCCTTTTCGCAAATAGAAAGAGAGCACTAGACAACTTTTCAAACATAAAAATTGTAGCATTTTCCATTTCTCTTTTCATCTTTCCAATAACCCCACCACTTTCACCATTACTACAAGTTGCATAGTGTGCTCACAAATTTTGATGCAAGTGATCATCATCTATATGTGTGCTTGTGAGTTCAAAATCTCCTGTTAGGGTCCTAAAAACTTTATCAACTCAGTGAGATACAAAAAGGTCTACCTCAAGTTCTTTTCAAAACTTCCGAGTATTGGGGAAGGAAATCCTTAATTGACACAAGGTTCGAGAGAGATCTTAGATTTTTTTTCTTTCCAAACAATCTTTTCTAGAAGTACCAATGAGATAAGATCCAAATGGTACTGTTACCATAAAAAAAAAATGCCTCATCCAAATTTTGCCATTTGGATGCTAAGGTACTAGTAAAAGCATGGGCGCATGGTAATTTCATACACCAAGCGCTAGCAGTTTTAATATTCACTCAGTAAAGTAAGCAAGCAAACATAAAAAAAAAAAAAACAAGAAGGTGCTCACCACTTGCCTTTATATATGCAGAATCCCCAATACCAATGATACACCCAATGATATTAGCTTGAGCATAATGGCATTTGACATTTAAAACAATGGCATCATCATCATCATCTCTAGAACAAAAGCATATATACAAGATATAAATAAAGATAAGGTTAGATGAACAATAAGATAGAAGGATGACGAAAGAAATGGAAATTATAAAAGAATAGGTTCAACAATTATCACTTACACAGAGGTGTTCTTCCAACCCTTACACTCTTTGCCCTACAAAATCAAGACACTATTGAAGCAATCCAAGTTTCTTTAATTGATGAATGTAGGTGTAAAATGTAGGACACAACCGATTACTTCTTCCTTTATATTAAAGTTTTCAACCTCAAAAGAATCAATTCCTAGCAATAATTTCAATAGTTAAGATGAGAACTAGTAAAAAGGCAAAAAAAATATAATTTTTTTTAGAAACACAATATAAATTAGCATCAAAACAATTGAATACTTTGGAACTAATATTTAATCAACATGGAGAATACAAGGAATTCTCCATTCATCAACACATTTTTTGGTAATCTTCATTCATCTACATGTGTGGATGATTCTTCGTTGAAGGATTGTGTGCTATATATTCCTCAAAAGAAAATGCGAGGTTTGCCCCTAAAATTGTATCCTTTGCTGATGTAGCAAGTCCTTTGATGGTATCTTAATTAACTATTGAAAGTCCAGTCAATTTTAAAAGCAAATAATTGATGATGAGATGGAGTCCTTTTTTACTAATAAATGTGAAAATTAATGGATTTACCCCACGGTTGCAAACCTATAGGTTTTTTCCTTCTTTTTTGGAAGTGAAAGGGAGGGGTGCAACATGAGGACTTTCTAGGAGGTCAACCATCCTAGTAGTGCTCTCACCCAAGCACGCTAAACTACGGAGTTGTTGAAAACCTACAGGTTGTAAATGGATCAAAACAAGAATACTAGCAAATGGTTCTATAAAAAAGTCAAGGCTCATTTAGTGGTTAAAGGTCGAAAAATGAATTGATTATTTGACACTTATGCTCTTTTTCTAAAAGGCATTTTGATACTGATGCTTCAATTGCTAGAATAACACCACTAGAGTATTAATCCGCTCAACATCCATATCTTATTTAGGTTTTTTTTTTTGAGCGGTAATAAATAGAAAATATATTAATGATAAAAGAATTTACATAGGGTGTCATCCAAGGGTCTAAGAGACATAAACCCCAATATAGCCAAAAAGAAATGAGCAAAGAACAAAGAGCAGAGTGCAGAAATACAAATAATGCCCTCCAACATAACCAAAAGCCCAGTCTCCCCAAAAGATCTCAAAGATAAAACACCCCAGTAGTGTTAGAATCCACCCCGTTTTTGGCGAAGAAGTCAGCAACTCCATTTGCATATCTCCTGACTGCCACAAAAGCGATCTCCCTTCCTGAACATAAGGCTCTAATTTCTCTTACTATTGTGATCATTTTCCATGAGGTCTTTTTAACCCTGCCACCCACTTTATTGCATTTGTAGAGTCCCCATCAATGATCAATTTGCCTCTTCCTATTGAGGACCAAATGGTTAATGATTTCCTAATACTGATAAATTCTGCCTCGTTAGAATCTCATCATCTTATGAATTCTGAAAAAAAAAAAAACTATCGATGTCCTCTCATATCTTCTTTAGTTGTACATCAAATGGATGTTGAAAGTGCATTTGGAAATCAAGACTTAAATAAAGAAATACATATGAAGCAGCCAAAGTAATCATAATGGCTAACCAAGAGGACGAAATATGTAAACTAAGTATTCACATGAGTACTCAAACAGTGGAATGAAAATTTGAAAACATAGTAATTTTACATGGATTAGGAGGCAAATGAAGCTAATAAATGTGTTTATTACAAAAACAAAAACAAAGGGAATTCAATTATGTCTGCATTTGGATCACATCCTGATGTAGCACAAGTGGGTCGCACAAGTGGGAGGGGACCCTCTTTTGCCAGCCGCTATCGTTGCTCCCTGCACAGTGGACTTTCCTAAACAAATTCCTCTTCCAAATTCGGTCCTAGCAGTGTCGTGAATGGAAGCTTCTAATGTTGGGAGATGCAATCCCAGATTTCCCTCTCAGTTGATCTTGATTCAGTTGACCTTGGCTGGGTATAAGGACATCATGACAAAGGCACGAGACACACACAAATACAAGATATCAAATCCGAATACCTTTCTGATTCTTCTCTTATTCTTCTCTCTTTCTTTCTCTATTCTCTCCCCTACTCTGATACCACTTGACGCAACACGGAATATGATCGATCAATTCAATCGGATTGAGCTACGACGAAGACCTCGAGAGGGCCAAATCCTCCCTACAATCCAAATCCTTCCCTGCTACACCATCTAGATCCCCATAACCCAACCTTCCAGAACCCATCTTCATTCTACCACCCACCTCCTGGATTCTCATCACCTAAAAACACACCAGACCCAACTTCGTCCTTTCCACCTTACGGCCCAAGACCCCATCTCCAAATTCCTTTAACCTCATCCCCTTTCCAGCCTACCACCCACCTTATTGCATTTGTAGAGTCCCCTTCAATGATCAATTTGCCTCTTCCTATTGTGGACCAAATGGGCAATGCTTTCCTAATACTGGTAAGTTCTGCCTTGTTAGAATCTCATTGTCCTATGATAGATCAATTCAGTCGGATTGAGCTGCGACGAAGACCTCGAGAGGGCCAAATCCTCCCTACAGTCCAAATCCTTCCCTGCTACACCACCCAAATCCCCATAACCCAACCTTCCAGAACCCATCTTCATTCTACCACCCACCTCCTGCATTCTCATCACCTAAAAACACACTAGACCCAACTTCGTCCTTTCCACCTTACGGCCCAAGGCCCCATCTCCAAATTCCTTTAACGCCATCCCCTTTCCAGCCACCTATCCAACATGTGTTGTTGCTTAATTCCACAAGTACAAGCAACAAGCCCTTCATTCATCTCTCTTTTTTGTCCATTTAACCAGATCCATCTATTTTACCCCACTACCGTCTTCAAGCCATACCTGAACAATACCTATCCTTGGCCCGCTCGAGGTCTTCGTTGCAGCTCAACCATACTGAATTGATCGATCCTGTTCCATGCTGCGTCAATCCTAATCTTTAGTCATAACTCAAATACTGTTTTGCAAAGTAAAAAATTCTTGCAGCATATTTTAGGATGATAGATATTGAAAATGTTGTTATTATTTGGATTTTTGGGTATTAAAATTTAAAACAGTGAGACAAGCAGGATAGATTATCGCTTACACAATCTCATTACATATACAAGATAATTAAAAGGTTCAACTATAGGGATTTTAGATACACATCTACACCTATTGATCCCTACAGCTACAGTTCTTCATTTTGCATTTTCAGTGACATTTCAAAAACATTCCAAGCTGCATTTCAATGTTGCAAACTGCAATGCACTATAAAGACTTGGTTTGGGCCTATTATATCCTAGATACAAGTTTGCTGCTACATGCTGCAGACACTGTCTAGTTGTGGTAGGGGTGTTTACTACTTTTAAGGAGAAAGTGATCCATGACTCAAGCATTTCCTGTACCACTCTAAAATTCATTGTTTCAGCAGTGACGACCAATTCACTGGGACACACTGACGAATAATTCGTGTCTCCATGCAACGACCATATACATTCTGGAAAAGTGGAGAAAAAACAACTTTGGGCCTCCAATTGGATACCAGAATGGAAGTTTTCCCTATTCCAAGAGTGAGCTCGTGGAAAAGAAACTTCTTTCCTAGAAAATTACTACTTCCTCCGTCCAAAAATACTTGTCCCATTTCAGAATTTTTATTTCTTAAGGATCATTTTAGAAAGTATTATTTTTCAGATGTTGGTATTTTATTATTTAGGTAAGTTAAAGGTTATAAAAGGAGGCCGTATTTCCATCACGCTAGAATGTGATTTGGAGCTGAAAATAAAGGAATCGAACAGTTAATTTTGGGACAATTCTAAAATACATATAATACAAGTATTTTGAGACGGAGGGTGTACATTCTAAACAAAGTCATTTTCAGTCCCGCCAGTACCCATTTTCTTTGAAAAGAAGTTCTTTATTGAAAGAAAAAAAAGGTACTTCCATTCGCATGCATCCATAAAAAAAATGACCGTTTGCAGAAAATGCAGTATCGAAGGATGTAAAAAAAAAACATGATGACGCATACCTTTTCTTCATATCGCCAAGGCCACCGCTCCTGAGCTTCGTCGATGGATATCGGATCTCCTACAAAGGTAGCGCCAGTGCTCGATTTCCTCCCTTTCTTCTTTGAAGACGAAGAGGAAGAGGGAGAGGGAGAGGAACATGTCTTGGGTTTCTTCGACGGCTGCTTGACCGTTGGATCAGTCGAAGAGCTCGGCTGCGAACATTCCAGTAATCTGGGAGATTTCCTCAAAATGTTACCTTCAACAATTGTCGGAGCGCCGGATCTTGACAAAGAAGCTTTACGCCTGCCTTTCTCGACTGGTGGAGGAGGTACCGGAGTTATTGGAGATCTCTGCAGATCCTCCGCGACCGCCATTGCCGAGAATGGCCGGAAGATCTTAGGGCAAAAGGAGCCGGGAAGAAGAGCCTTCGGAGGGAGCTTCAGACGTGGACGCCAGGTGACATTCCTCTTTGGCAAGTCCAACTGGCAATCAAAGCCTTTTTACCAGGGTCAGCTGAAACACACTTGGCAACAAATTAACTAACTAATTCAATCTCATTGATGGAAATATTCAGGTCCAATTAGATGAACTAAATATCAAAATTTAATTTTTATTCTTAAAAATAAATTCATAAAAAAAGGCACTCTAATATGAATTGCAGTAAAAAAAAAAAAAAAAACAAACCCGTTAGCTTATAACTTATTACTCATCGAACACACCAATATTAAATTATACAAGTTCGAATCTACTTTTTATGATGAGAGGCAAGTGAGTTAAACTACACCATGGGAATACACTTTAACAAAATACATAAACTGACTTTAATATTAAATTGATCTAAATATTCTATTTTTGTTGGGCCCCATCTGATGGCTCCTCAAGTTTGGCACTAATTATTACAGAAAAGCTTCTGTGACCTTTGACAAAACACAGAGGTCATTATCGAATTAGGAGGGGACAAAATTTTAAAATAAAATGTGGGCGGGAATTTGCATACAAAGAAATTTTAAAACAGAAAAAGATAGTCTCCACGTGGGAAATAATAAAGGTGCATGGTCCAGATGTGGAAATTAAAACCTAACGTATTAGTAATTAATCACTTATAATTAAAAACAATTTAGTGCGATATTATGATAAGATGCAGGGCCGGCTCTAACCACCGGTGGATTAAGCTGATGCCTAAGGCCTCTAAAAAATGGGTCCAAAAAATTAGAAAATATTCCATCTTAAGAATTTACCTAGGGTGTCTCAGATTTTAGGATATCTCCGGGCCGGCACTGATAAGATGAAACTTAGAAAGTATTAATGTGTCACTGAAACTTGAAAGGATGGATACCAAGTAGTCAAACTTCATTAAATTCGTTGGATGGGTTATATATATTTAAGATTTATAGCTCTCTGATTTTATTAGATGTTTCTAATTCTTGTAAATTGATTTAAAGTATTTCTTATTTGAGAAAATATAAAGGAATATTTTAACAAAATAATATATGGTGTTGGGTGAGATAAGTTTCTCTCAAAAGCCCATCTAAGTCAACTTTGTTTTCCACATCTCAGTTTTGACTCTTGGGTTTCACATGAGCAAGAAGATTTTATTTTAGAAAATTCTCTTTAGAAGTAGAAAATAAATAAATAAAGTAAGGTGAGATGAGGGAAACTAGGATTTCTCTTGTATTTTTACGGGAAATCAAATTTAAATTTGAGAGGAAAAATAGGAGAAAAAGTAGGCCTTATTTTTCTCTTAGTGAATAAATACCAAATGGGAGAAATAAGGAAAAGTATCTGTATCTTCTTGTTTTCTCTTCGTCCAAACATAATTTAAAATTGTGCATGTAAACAATTGAAGTAAATTTTTTTTTATTAAATTGATATTTCTGCAAAATAGTGAGACTTGTGGAGTTGTACATAAACGATGAAGATATGTCATTTTTTTTAAAGAATAAAAGATTTCAAGATAAAGCAAGCGACAAAATTACTTACATTAAATATAAGTTTGCATGGCAATAAAAAAAATTGAATGACCCCTACGATATTATTCTAATGATAAAAGATGAAAACAAATGATCAGTCTACGAATTTTAAATGCAAAGATATGATTTTGTATTTTTTATATTCTATGAAACTATTAGACCCGGATCAAATATTCAAATGAGAAAGGTGAAATAAATTATATAGACTTCAATTTAATGTTTTTTATTTCAATTCATCTAATAATGGATTCAATAATTTTACAAAATCTATATATACTCCCATATGAAATCTTTTCAAAGTCATGTATGGGTTCTATATGAAAGTTTTTTTTAGCAATAATGATATTAATAGTTATAAAATGTTGAATTCTTATTAACTTTCTAGGTAATTTGTACAGTATCATACCAGCATAACTTACTACATGAGGACACAAATGTGACACACATTCTCTTTTTCTCTAAATTTGAAGGGCTGAAGTAATAATATTAGGAATTCAGTTCAGAAAATGGGAGTTTTGGATTCGATTTCACTCTTACTTCAACGACTACTTTCCATAAATTTATTTGAAGTGTTAGGATAAAAAAAGCTTAGACATATTCGATTTCAAGGGCTACTCTCCTCAAGAAACGCATCACTTCCTGTGCTGGGTGCCTGGGTGATCTGCGTCAGCGTCACTTCTTTTGTTTGGGCATTTTCCTTTGTTTCTTCTACATGGATTCTGGGTTTCTGTTCCCGTTTGGGGATGTCGCTGGGCCGGTGTTCTATGGGCCTATGGGTTGGGCCCTTTGTGGGCTTGTAATTTTTCTTCTCTTTTTCATATTTTCTTGCTTTTGTTTTCTTTCTTTATTTTATATGGGTGTTTCTTGAGGAGATTCGTCCAATCGGCATGAGACGGCTCTCTCGTTGTGTCACCTGAGGTTAGTTTGCTGGCAAAATTGGGAGTACAAGAAGCTTTCTACATGAAAGAATTTAGAGGAAGTTAGTAACAGTAGAAAAACTCCTCTTATAAAAGGAGATTTTGAGTTTGATTTACGCTCAACTCTCTGTATCACTCTTCATGAGGTTACTCCTCGTTGACTTACTTAGTGTGTGAGAATTGAGAGATTTGCACATGTTCGGAATTAGTCTCTCCTCCATTGTAGAGTGGAGATGCCCATGTTAAAAAAACTGTCACGCCCCGACCCGACCGATGGGCCCGTAACGCGACTGATTTTTTTTTTTTTTGGGAAGATAAACTGAACCACAAGCATTCTTACTGGGCCGGATCAACAGTTGGGCCCAGAAGTCACACATGACCCCGTCATGTGGACTCAAACATGTACCATATGCTTCCCAAAAACCAAGATACAACAACATCAATGCATAACATGTTCAAATCAAAACCAACATTGATTAATACAACGCAAAATAAAATCACTCATTGATTCATCATTCAAAAGCATTGCCTCAAAAGGCAATATAGCCTAATACATCAAATGGACATAAATTAAGTACTACATCCGGTACAAAAAGGACAATGGTTCCAAGAACCAACAGGGAAAGATCAGGGCATTCCTCTCCGGGGGAATCCCAAAACACTACTTTAGCTTAATCGCCCTAAGCCTGAAAGAGAGGGTCCTCCTCCTCGGGTTCATCGCCTGAAAGGTGAGTGGTGTGAGCTAACTAGCCCAGTGAAGGATAATTAACAATGCAAATTAAGTAAATACAAAACAAGTTAGCAACAGTTCAATATCACATGCTTGATAACAATAACCATAATCTCAAAATAATATGTCAACATCATTAAACCACTGCCATTATCCACCGTAACGCCTGCCGACTACACTGAGACCAGTATTAAGTCCCGACACGGTCAAAATACATCCTTTCAAGTACATCTCCGGCTCTTAAACGTAGCCGATACTGACACCCTCAAGTCAGCAACTGACGACAGCATGGTCCGCCCATGGTCCAGTAGACATAAACCATCTCTCATATGGCCGATATTGGTTCAATAGCCCAGGTACGTGGAAGCAGTCTTACATACACATACGATCAACATCGTAATACCATAATCATCACAACACTCTTACCATAGTGCACCATGTATAGGCACATGAGTGGGTTCATCAAAACCGAAACTACTCATTGCTCAATATAACATCTGTTTACAAAATCTGCAGAGTTAAGTTCCCTCACCATGATCGTGTGGTTTCGCGGTCTCTGTCAAACAACATACAAGTGCACAATCAATATACATATCAGATACGTACATATACGTAGTATTTGGAAATCACACGTTTTCCCACAAAATATCCGAGGTATATGGAATTGAGTCTCCTACTTGGTTTCTATCCTTTTTAAATCATCCACAAGATAATAATATAATAATAAAAGGGGCTCAGTCCAAACTCATATTGTCTTCTGGGCATTGACCAGATCGACTTATTAAGTGAGGTCTAGATCGTCGGGTCACTTCTCGGTTGTCTTCTGGATAGGACCAGAGCTGACATTTTGAGTAGGCCTCGAGGTCACCCAGTGCCCGAATATAGTGCCGGCCTGAAAGTGAATCACTCAGTTCCCGACTAGTGTCGGACTGAAAGCGGATACAATAATATTTACAGTATAAATAATAAGAGAAAGGGGTTAGTACAGTTTTATTTAACAGAGGGGGGGGGAGAGGTATAAATCATCACATCACATAATCTAACGAAATAATTTTATTTTTTTTTATAAAATAATAATATTTAATTATTTAATTATTTATTCATTTTTTTTTCTCCAATGGGAACTAACATTTAAAAACATGAGCAACCATAATAGCAAATAAAAATATTTTTTTTTAATAAAATAATAATATTTAATTATTTAATTATTTATTCATTTTTTTTCTTCGATGGGGACCAACATTTTAAAAGATGAGCAACCATAATAGCAAATAAAAATATTTTTTTTTAAAAAAAAAATAATAATATTTTTTTTTTCCTTCTTCTTCTTCCCCATTCACTGTCTGCAACAGATCGTGAACGGCCGGTGAGCAGTAAAACCGAAAATGGGAAATGGGTTATTTTCAGGACTCGGTTTTTACATCTGACCGGTCCGATGGATTCCTCCGGGAGTCCTCTTTCTATAGGGAGGTTTGGAGCTTTGAAACTCAGTGAGTCATCCGATCTTAACACCGGAAGCTCACTGATACGAGGAACCTTAAAATTTTCCCTAAATTTTTGAAATCGTTTTTCTCACGGAAAACAAAGCCAAATTCAAAAAATTTTGATTCAAAACTAATTGAAATTGAAAGGGGAATGCAGTGGTTACCTTGGATTGAGTTTCTGGGCTGAAATCCGGATTTTTTTGAAATTTTTTTCCTAAAAGCTCACTGTTGAAAAATCAGAGGGTCGGCCAGATTTTTTTTTTTTTTGGCTGGGAAAGACTGAGAGAAGGGAGAAGAGAAGATGCAGTTTCTGCTGGGAGTGAAGACTGAAGCTTAGGCCGGCTTTTATAGGCTTTTGGCCGGAAAATCCGGTGATGGTCGGGGAGCAGCAGCGCATGCGCCTGCGGTGGCTGAGACACTGCTACAGTAATGGCAGGATATTTTCTGCTATTTGCAAATCAGCCCTCCGATTTTCCATTTTTGCAAAAAGCCCCTAGTTTTAATAAAAACCTGATTTTTAACTAAAACAATAATTTCAAAAGCTCAAAAATTTAATCCAACCTTACAGATAGGTTGAGTTTTAAAAATCTTAATCACCATAAAATTTTTGGAATTTAACTCTTACTAAAAACCATTTTATTTAAATAAAAACCATAAATTTATACTATTTACTTAAATAAAGAATTGTTAAAATAAATAATTTAGAAACATCATTTTGAGGTGAAATGAAATAACTAGACCATTCTTAAAATGGTCTACCATAAAATACAAATTTCAAATTTTATTTCATTTTCAAAACCCTTTAAAATAATTAATACTCCCTTTCGGGGTTTTGACGGGCGATATTTAAATATCATTTTCTGAAAATAGTTTTATTTTAAAATCAGAAATGTAAATCCTTCATTAAGGAAAACATTATTCATGAATAATATTCACAAAATCACACAATTTATAAAAATATACACAACAAGTGGTAAATTACCAAAATGCCCCTCCAGCTCGACGAGCTGAATCACTGAGTTTTCGGGCTCAGATCGGGCCAAACTTGGGCTTTCTTCGAAGCCCTAACCAAAATCCTCTAGATTAACCGGTTAAACAAGATTAACGACCTAAAACTCTCCTAATCTGAGGCAGGGTATTACAAAAACCTAACATATATCATTTTTGCAGATATAAAGTCATATTTTGTATTTGATTAAATACATAATATTTTACTTATATATATTTAGCATTCGAATTCAGTATTCAGTTATCTTCTGGTTCTGTTTGACTCCAAAATATAACATTCATCTAAATACATGAGTATTTTATTTTAATATTCAATATTTAAGATTAGTATTTAATATTTAAGTATAGCATTCGGCTGTTAAGAGAGTTGACTATTAAAATTTAATACTACTCTATCCCAATTTGATTGTATTATATGGATTTTGAAATTATCCCAAAATAGTTGTCTTATTTATATTAGAGTAGCATAAAGTGTGTTAAAAATTGATGAGATCATATGGAGTGCTAGCCTTATATAGAGAGTTCCTTAAAAAATACAAATGTTTCAAATAAGACAATTAAATTGGAACGGATGAAATATTTAATTATAGCATTCAACTGTTAACAGAGTTGCCTTCTGAATGCTGAACTTAAATATCGAATTCGGAGGTAAAATAGTGTATATAAAGTCACATGTAAAATACCACTCTACACTTGGGATTATAAATTCGGCCATTGATGAGCAGCGGCTGTTACATTTTCTTTTTCCTCTATTTTTTTCATAAAAAAATAAAATAAAAATTAGGTTTGAGAATATGCAATTGCATCATTAGGACTCTAGATATTGAAAATTGTATTTTTTAGTTTAAAATTCAAAGAAATAACCTTGAGAAGAAAATATGGAGGATAGGTTGAGAAACAAAGATTGGCTGGCTAATGGATTTTCTGGAGTATACTAGAATTTGTGTAGAGTTTTTTTATATAAAAAATAATTTTTAACTGTTGTTTTCTCCAAAATAGTAAAAAAAAAAAAAAATGCAATTGGGACCGGCTGTACGTGTCGCACCCACAATGGTTGGCCGTTGCACTGAGACATGTACTGTACACAAGTTTCACCCCTAATATTAGTGTCAGATGGGCATTTTAAGGATCCATAACACCTTCCATTGATGTAATATACACGCTTATGAATACATGTTTATCATTGTCAAATGCCCCTCTCAATCACTCTTTAAATACAAGAAGAAGAAGAAGAGCTTAAACAGGAATAACATTGTAAATACTTATTTCATGAGGACATTTATGAATGTTGTCGTTTAAATTGGCTACAGATATCGCGTGAGATATTCTGCCACCCGTGTATACGTAACCTCTGGATACAACTTGGAAGCCTCTTCTCCTTCATCTCCAATCTCAAAATTTGTCAGGCAACCCTCGATGCTCACATGGTAGTAATGTCCCAATCCCACTTGCTGAGCGTAATCCTGACCTGGAAAAAGCAGATCACATATTTAGCTAATTTGTATTATTTTCACTTTTGAAACCTGGATTTGACCAGAATTACAAGGCTATTTTATGATAATATCGATGTTTTGGAATCTGTATTGAACCAGACAGAGATAAACTGGATTAGATGGCTGGTTCAAAAATCATATTTGAGCAAAATAAGGTGTTTTATCAACCCTCAAGGGTTAACTTGATGGTAGTCCTTATCCGCGGAAGGTCAAGTCCCCCTCAAAAAAAAAAAGTTTCACTTTTCATTGTTTTCTGTCTTGTATGTGCATATTGTGAAATTTACACATGGGCCCCAATGATAAATTAGGTGAGACACCTAGATACCTTGGTCTTAAAAAACTAAGGTACTCACCCACTAAGCTTTGACAACTGATACTACAACCGTTGGTGTTGGGGTGCGAACGAGAGTATCACATTGTCACTCCACCTATCACGTTAGTCTTTTGAGTTGAAAGTTTAGTTCTAAAAGTGGCATCAGAGCTAGGTCTCTGATGTAGCACAGGTATCGACCCAAAATCAGAATCTCGCCCGAATTGGAAACCCGGCCAAGAATTGAAGAAATCTAGGAAATTTCTATTTTTATTTATTTCCATTGTTTTATTTTTAAGATTAGATTTGCTTATAATTCTATTTCTTTTAGGATACTATTTCATTATTTTTCCTTTTTATTTTTATTTTTAGTTTTGGGTTTTTATAAAAACCCCTCTCTAGCATTGTAATAGGACAGATTATTGATGAGTATGAATTAATTGGGTTCTTCCCTATTTATCTTCTCCTTCCCCGGTGGATTCCGGTTCTACTCTTCTTCGATGACGGCGTTCGACGGAGTTCTTCTTCTTCCTCCGTGGGTCCTTGCTTCAACGGCGTTCGAAACATCCCTCGAAGTTTCATTCTTCTCTGCTGTCCGTACAGAGACACGGCCCAGATTCTACTGCCGCCGTCCATTGCTTGGCTTGCTGCTTCAAATCTGACGTCCTCACCTCCGTTTGGATTTTACCCAAACAAGATCATTCCACCTGATAGCAGGGGCGTTTCCCCTGTCCACCCGTCCATCCTCCATCGCCTTCCCCTGTTCACCGTGACTATCACCCTTCTTCTTAATCCACAACCCAGATTCATTCCACCTTTACTGAACCGACCCTGTTTCTCGTCTAACTCAAGCCTCAACTTCCAGATCCTTTTCTTTCATTATTAATTCATACCCACCATGGCTATGTTTTGACCCTTTGACCGTTTGTCCCTTCCCATCTCCTTTTAATTAATTGTTTTTTTTATTATTCTCATTACCCACCAACCTTCTATCATACCCATTATAAGTTCATTTAGTGCCCATAATTTATCCATTTAACCCAGTCAACCCATCTCAGCCTTGAACTCAATCCCCACTGCGTCAGTCTCCAAGAGGATGGTTGGCGACGTTCTATCTGTTAAAGAGCCTCGTTTGATTGGAGATCTTGGGATAGGAACGAGAGTCCCACATCGATTGTGAGGGAAAAACTAAAGACTTATATATGATTGGATCACTCCACCTATCAAACTAGTCTTTTAAGCTGGAAGTCTAAGCTAAAGAACTATACCCAAAAGTGAGTTGATGGTATACCTTTAATGCGAGCAAGAAATTCCTCTGCAGAGATTGTAGTCTTGTTGAGTTCTTTCCCAATGAGTTTCTCCCAAATTCCGACCACCTCTCTCTGCGAGAGAATGTTTTCAGACGGACGGAGATGCAGTGTCTTGTTCAATGTACGTGGGTCATCTATGGTCTTGATGGTGTAGGTGGCGATGTCATCCTCGTCCACATAAATAGCTGCCACAGAATACAAACTTTGTATGTAATTTAACCTCACTAATACGAGAGAGAGAGGGAGAAACTCATTTCTTGAGCAACTTTATACCTTTTGCATTGCCGTCTCCCAACAAGCAGACGGTGTCTCTGGGAGGCACAATTCTACCGGGTTGGCAAAGGCCGCCAACAAAGTAGCCGGCAAAGCAGTTTGCAGAGACGTAGGTGAACGGAATGCCGGCATCTTGGATTGCCTTCCTCACCATCATCTTGTCATCGAACGTCACCCTTCCCGGCTCCATTGCATGTGCCATGCGTGACGGATCTGTGCCGAACTCCGACGGCAGGAATCGCTGCATCCACCATCCATTCAATTTTTTTAATATTTATTATTATTATTATTTCATTTTCTAGCATTTTTGGTAAAATATTTGACTCATTTCACCATCACATCCACATAAGATATGATGAATTTATTATTTTTGAAGTATTTTATGGTTTTATATGATGTGAATGGAAGGTTGACTGCACCAAATTTATTATATTTTTTCTTAGATGCATATTATTTTACGTCAATCATATTAAATTAATTAATTTCTAGTTCTTGGAATTGAATTGAGAAATTCAATTTTAAAATTCTAGAATTCTTATTTTATTTGGTGAATTTTGCACAATGTCAATTTCACCTAAAAAAATTATCGACCTTATTCCATTCTTTCTGAGAAGTTGGAGCTTTGGTTCATTTTTTCGAAGCTCTATTTACTCGTAAATCCAGAGTGAGTAATTGAGAGATGTTATTCCGTCGAAATTGATCTAAGGATCTTCTTAGATATCGGTGCTCTTTGAGTTTAGGTTTTCTTGAATCTATATCGGGTTCATACCGAATCTTGGGGAATTCCTTATTTTCTACTTTCTTTTAGTATGGAAGCATAGGTAGGCATTTAAACCAATCCTAAAGCCTCGTTGGTGGTCTCATGTATCCATAGGATCAACGGCATCTCTAAAGAGGAACAAAGATACCCATCTTATAGAAAAAGATTCATGGGTATTCCGGTCGAGTCTCCCATTCAACAGTTAAGGGTTCTAGCCATAGATTCCTAAGTAGCACATAAGTTATAGCCTTATCTCACTAACTCTAGACAAAAACAATAAAATACTATAAAAATATGCACCGTGTAACATATTTAACCAATCTTTTACTTGAAAAAGTTAATAAATGTATGAAGGAGTGTAACATGGTCACTTCATGAGTTGAACTATGAACCACCTGATTTATCTCAACATTACAAAAGCTCAAGCTTGATAGATCAGGTGGCCATTTAGGTTAGCTCAAGTTGCTTCATGGGTCACCTAGGTGAAGAATAATGAATCATGTCATGGATCACGGTTATTATATTTTGTTAGGTAGGACATCGACCACAAGGCAGGGTGAGGTCATTCTAGGTTGAACATGACTAGTCATGGATAAAATCAATTAGTTTACAAGAAATCTATTGAGTTACGAGAAGAAGAATATAAGTGTTTTAGTAAGGTAGAGTCGGCAATCTAATGAAAAAAAATAAAAAATAAAATAAAAGGAGAGTCACTGCCACATAATCACGGCTGGATTGGTGGCCGGACCGTTCCTCTGCTGCCGCAGTGATAGGTGTGCTGCCTGAAAGTAAATATGCTTTAACATGCAAGGCATTCCACATGAAGGTGAGTTAGAGAAAAATGGAGCAATTCAACTCGGTGGGCACATTAGAACCACACCGGCGAGTAGATTAGCATCACTGATACCTTGATATTCCCAGCTTCTTTGATGGCGTCGACAAGCTTAAGCTGTAGGAGGATGTGGTGGCTCCTGATATGCACGCCGGATACTGTACAAATGACCACATCTACCTGTTTGACGGCATCGACGAGGCTCCGATGATCCGAAAAGGACCCTTCGACTAGCTGGGCACCTTGATGTTTGAAGGACAAGAGCATCTGAACCTGTAGAATTTTGGAAAATGACTTACTGTCTTTCTTATTGATAATCAAATATATACAAGAATTACATGTCTCTAATTGAGAAAAGTATCAACCCATTAGTAATATACATGGAAGCTGACGATAATGAAAATACAAATATAGAACCTTTTCGATGTCGACGCCAATTTCCGGCCGAATTGAGAACGTATGTCTCATGCCCTTGAGCTAAGCTTGCCTTGACCATCCTCTTTCCCAAATACCCAGTTCCCCCAACTACAAGAACCCTACTCTTTCCCATCTCTCTCTTCCTCTCTAGTGAATACTGGTCTCTTCCTTCTTGGAAGCTTTGTGTTTCATGCATCACTTATATACATTTCATTTGAGGTGTTTTCTGGGGTTTTAGGCAACCTAACCATGGTCAAGACAAACCAGATGTTAGGTTACTTGAAAATATATCAAATTGAAGGAGTAAATTACCATCCAAACATGGACTGGCTATCCATCTTGCTTGAAGCTGGAGTTAGTCATTTATAGACGTTGAGAACAAGTCTTGGTTGGTTGTGAAATTGGTGCTACAGTAAGGGGACATGATCTTTGTGGGAACATGCTTATCTTTTGTCAAGATTCTATTATATTTCTAAAGTCAGGGTGTGGGTCCCTTTTTCTGATTTTTTATTTTAATTTTTATCATGTTTTCAGCGTTTTGGGTGGATAAAATTAAATTTTTATTTTCAGCTTTAGTCCAAATTTAGTGTTTGCAGACTATGTTACAACTTACATGTAAAGCTCTTATTATCTAAAATTAAATTGTATAAATAAAACAAAATCTTAATTGAATTTAAAAGCTCATTTGAGTTTTTCAATTTCAATAGTATTTCAAGTTGAGTCCTAGTTTCAAGCTTTCAAACCACATTATGTCTAGTACTGTACAACCTTAAATTCAAAATTGTACGAGTTTCTCAACTTAGAGTCCATCTTTCCGATTTTTGAACAATGTTACATTTAATTCTTGTTAAGATATATTGCAGTTCTTATTTAGCTAGAACTCTAAGTTTATGTTAATCTCTGATCACATATTTCTAAATTAGATTTAAAAACTTGTATTGAGTTTTCTAATTTGACAGGAATTCAAGTTGAGTTTAAACTTCAAATTTTTACAATGGCCCAGTAACAAAGCTTAAGAATGAAATAAATTATTCATATTTTTTTAAAAAATTTTGCACTTTATTTGAAGTTCATTTTGTGTAATTTAATAAATTTAGAAAAAAATAGAAATAATTGAGTCATAGATAAAGCATTTGAAGAGAGAAACGTTGGAGAAAGTCTTGCGTAGTTGTGAATTTTGTGTGACAGATGGGGACTTGATCTTCGTGTCAGATATTGATTTGAGATTTGAAAAAAAAGGAAAGCATTATCCTGTTTCCTTCATGAGATAGACAGAATGGAGAATCTCGACCAAGCCAAAACTATTAAAGTCAATTATCGCCTTTCACCCACATATCATTGCTCACTTATGACTTTCAATATGAGATTAGGTTGAAAAATTTCAGCCAAATGTTTGGAACTTCTGGCCAAATGTATTAATTAATAAGAGCTACAGTTGACTTTGGGTTGCTTTGACATATCATGTTTTTGTTACGAGGAAGAATTCAAAGATATCTCACTTTGTAAAAAAGAAAATCACTTTCTCGCTTACGCAAGCAAAAATATCAAAAAATAGAAAAGAGAAAAAAAAAAAACCACAACTTAAAGATTTACATAATTTCCTTTCGGTACGTACACGATTTTAACATCAATTTACTATGTTCATGTAATACCCCAGCCCAATTTAAGAATTAATTATGATTAATCGTGATTAATTAAATAATTTTTATCCGTTAATTATGAAATATTTTCCTCTAATCGTAAAGTATATCAAATAAGTTTTTCAACGGATCTAAGTTTGACTTGATCCGAATCCGGTAACTCTTTTAATTAAGTTTCAAAGATATATAGGTGAGTTACGAATATAATAATAATATTATTTTAGGCTTAAACCTTAGCTGCTGTATAAACTCAGTCATTTGATTTAGTTTGAACTTCAAATTTTAGATTATGCATTATTTTTAAATTCCGGACCTAATGACATGCCAATCTCGTTATAATTTCGCTAATTTATTTTACCCCTAAGTTTTAAAGTGGTAAAATCCTAATTCGATATGGTAGAGGAAGTCCTAAAAATATATAGAGAGAGTCAGTACTCAATCTGTATTATAACTAAGCTGTTTATTTCTTTACACTCTAAAATAGTTAGTTTTTGATACTTATTTTAAGCCATGAAATATGGGCCGTTGAATATTCTTTCATTTAGAAAATGTGGTTTTTGACTTCAAAACACCTTAAAACTTTAGAATATTTTTATCAGACAAATTTACTCTATCAAACTATAAGGTTGGATACTTTCAAAAAAGAATCTTGAAGATTAGGAGATTTTGTTAAAACGGTGATTTTTAGCGGAAACACTGGGTTTTTGAGATAGATTTCACTCCAAATTTTAATACCATGCTCAGTTTTTAATACCTGACCTACTGAACCAATTGTATCAATTTAGTGAGACCCTGAAATACCCCGATAAAAGAAAGGACATAGATGTAAATAGTAAAAAGAATAAACTAATATTATATTATAAAATAATATCAGAAACAGATGAAAGATGAGTTTTAAAGCTACGGATGTAGCTTGTAGCTGTGTTGGAAGACTACAACACCGCCAATTGCCTATGCGGTTGGTGGCAGTTGTAATAATAATATTAAAATATATAATAATAAATGCAGGTTATTGAAAACTTATAAACCTACGAATAGCTTAGGCAACCTGTATGATTAAAAAATGCATACGGTTGCCTATAAATAGGAGTAATCGGCGAGGAAGCCAGAACGTAAAGTAAAAAAAAAAAAAACTCCTCAAAGTTTCTGCCGTTTTGCTCCCTCTCCCTCTTTCAAAAACAGCAAGCTCTCTCTCTCCTATTCTTTCTCTTGCTTTGGCCATACCAGCAGCAGCCGAACGTTCGGGTTTCCTGAATTGGTTTAAGGGTTTTCAAATTTAGTCAATCTTACACAGAATTTTGCACCTAAGGTATCGAAATAATTCTATCTTTTATTTTTATTAACTCCATAGCAAATTAAGAGTAAAATAGCTTAGTATTGGGGTTCAAAGAAATGATTTTTTTTTAAATGGAGGAAAAATAGATTTCCTCTTAAAATTTAAATTTTACCCTCAAGATTCGTATTATTTTTCGTTCAAAATATAATTTTTGACCCTAAGTAAAATCGGGGAAAAGATTAACCCCAGCTGACTATTGTGTGTTTATTTTTCCGCCTTGTGTGTTTAAATTCCTTTACTGTACCCTCTGGGCCACATTCTCAATACGTCTCCATGGTCCTTCTTCCAGAAGACAATACGAGGATAGGGCACTGAGTACTTTTATTTACTTTACTGTCTCTGTACCCTCTGGGCCACATTCTCAATACGTCTCCATGGTCCTTCTTCTAGAAGACAATACGAGGATAGGGCACTGAGTACTTTTATTTACTTTACTGTCTCTGTACCTCTCACAATACGTCTCCATGGTCCTTTCTCCAGAAGACAATACGAGAGAAGGCACTGAGTACTTTACATTTTTCATTTTATTGTAATGTTTTGGATGGCTGACAACTAACTTTCTGACATAAGTTAAAGGAGTAGAAAGAGCCTAGGTGACTCACTACATATATCATGTTTTCTGGAAAAATAGCACGGGGTTTGGGAAATTATTATGCGTATATACTGACAAATAGAAAATTTATACATTTTACTCTATCTTACAGATTTTCTGTGAAAAACTCAACCGGAGAAAGTGAGGAGACTCGAACCAACACTTGTATTGTGCTATATGTTAAACCCACTAACACCAGACTGAAATGGGACCCATGGTCAATTAAATATGGAAAAGGCTATATAGGTCCAGAATACGAGACCTGACACTGCCTACATGTAAGGGATGTAAATGTTCTAACTGTTTAGAACGTAGGCGTTAAAATGGTGTCGGGGAGTCGAGGACTTGTAGTCTCTAACGCAGTATGGACCCATGGAGTGTCTGGGAATTGTCGGGTAAAAACTGGGTGAAGGCATTCGTGTTATTAAATCCAGTTTTATATGTTGTGTGATATTGATTATTTTATTGATCTCTTATATGGGTATTTGATACACCAAATGGTAAGGCTGAAATATGGTGGTTCTCTCAGAATAAGTCCCTTTGTAAGGAGGACACTAGAAATCATGCATTATCATGCATCTGACATTGCATGTGATAATTATGTTCATAAGTTAAATCTGTGGAACATAATAACTTTGTAAAGTTTGATATTTGCCGTTGGGCTATAATTGCTGAGATTAGCCGAACACCGTTTGCGAACCGTTGGGTTGGACGTGTTAGTAGGCTGTGGTCGACCGCCATCAGCCGTTGGTGTTGGATGGGCTAGTAGACCGGGTCGTGGAGACCGTATGCACTTGCAAGTTGCTATATTATTTCCGTGGAGGAATTAATATTAGTTCTGGTTGGAACTTTAAATGGGGGCTGACCCTGGTGTTGTAACATGGCTGGGGACCGACCCCGGTGTTAACAATACAATCTGAATAAAAACCTTATAAGGCGATCCTAGGGTGAAAATGGGATATGCTAATAACATGCCTTTCTATGACATGCATTGCTTATGCATTGTTGCATTAAAATCATTGGATTTTGTGGTGAGTTCTCCCCACTGGGCTGTTGCTCACGTCCCTTACAATGCAGGATCTGAACCAGAGGAGGGATTGGAGGGACCAGTGGTGCCTCGTTGAAAGTCGGAACTTAGAAGTTCCTAAGGTTTTCTGCACGTGGAAACCATTTGCTTACTTAAATATGTTTGAGTATTTGTAATAAATATGACTCATGTGGCATAAGAAACTTATGTCTGTAAGTTTTAATGTCGTATACCTTATATCCACTATGTTTTCGTGCGTAACGCTGATGAGATAAATGAAAATATTCGTTGTGTGATATGGGTTGTATATGGGGACATATGGTATATGTTTGAGTTCATGTGTGAAAGCACGTGTGACATTTTCTAGGATCGGGTTTTGGTAAACTTGGAAATCCAGCCCAGTTATGACGTTGGGTGATTAGAGTTTATTGTTTAAAAAAAAAAAAAAATTAGTCGCGTTCCGGGCCCACATCTGGGTTCGGGGCGTGACAGTTCAAAAACAAAATATAAAGAAGAGACTGTTTGATCTGCAACCGAACAATACATCTCTAATAATCAGACTCTACGGAGCCTAACACACTTATCTTTAAGCATAAAAGTATTGAATGAAACTCCAGATGCACGCTGCTTCCTACAAGCCACGGGTATCAGTCAACTACACGATATAAACTTGAGTCTTTTATTCTTAAGCCAAACTGTTTGCCTATTGAACTACACAATCAAAATGGTATTGGAGTTGTCATTGATATGAAAGTTTACTAGAGTCTAGTTGTTGTACTTGTCAGGGGTGCAAAATTCGAGCGGGCTGAGATCTCAGCCAATTTTTTTCTCTCTTATCAAATTTTCTTTTAGATATTGGTGGTTTTTTTTTTAATTTAAAAAATCCAATTTAATTTTTTTTTAAAACGTAAATATCGGCCGATATCATTTAAAAAAAAATTAATGAATATCGGCCGATATTTGGACAATATATCTCGGTGAAAAATCGACCATCTTAACCGATACTTATTGAACACCAAGATATCTCAGCTGATATGCACTGTATCAACCGAGATTAAGACCCCTGGAGCTACTTAATTTCGTTGCTTGGAGAAAAAGGTATGAGGTACCACCAAATCATGATTGACAATGCCAGTCAATGTTAACACATTTACATGGGTGTAGAAAAAAATGCATAATAATTATTTTTATATAGGGTGCTACTTATGCATGGTTGACCCTGGCATATATAATTAATGCATTTTTTTCATGATTTACTTGTTGCTCATAGACTATTGAGCAGTAATTGAGCCTAAGTAGATATTGGGTTAATAAAGTTAAGTTAAACTTAGAAGTCTATACAACTGTATCCAATGAAAAGAAATCTAAATATTAATTTAAAATATCAAAAGTTAATGTTCTTAGTCATCTAATACTTTTTTATGATTATAAATCAGATGGAGAAACTATCATTGATGATAAACTATAATATTTTGAATAGACCTAATAGATACTGTAATCTTTCAGTAATTTTAATTAATAGATTTAGAAGTATATTGAAATGGAGTATACTAGTGACACTCTTTGTCTTATGTCAGTTAATATGGAGATTAATCCTTAAATATATATTGAGTAGGGCTGCAATTCGGGTAGGAGGGGTCGGATTTCTTAAAACTCAACCCGATCTGAATTGATATGTATAGAATCCGACTCGAGTTGATATCCAATGAGATTAATCCTTAAATATATATATTGAGCCCTACATGGTTAGGTGTAGGATGGTGAGGTTTCATCCTCTATCAATCATTTTATTTATGTCATTATTTTAAAACTAAATGGAAAGAGATGTGATAATAAGATGAGAGTGAAATTATATAAGTGATCGTCACTACGTCACACCCAATTAAATAGGCCTGAAGACCTATTTAAAGAACAGTCTCAACAAATATTTTTGTATAGAATATAAAGTAAATGATATAGAAAGAAAATAGATAATATTTTACTCCCATTCAATTATCATAGTCTTATCATTTTGAACTTTAAAAATAAAAAAATTGTGAACCATTAATTTTTCATTACTAATCTTACAAAATACTCCCTCCGTCCCAAAATTCTTGTCCTATTTCAATTTTTTTAATTTTATTTTTAAGGATCATTTTTGCACAGAGTGCGCTAAAAGCTTATTAATATATTCTCTAAGTCAATACGAAAATGATATGAATGATTTTGAGATAGTAAGATTACGAATAACCCTCAATGAACTTAATTTAGTACTCTGAGCCTTTCCTAACTAATACATCAATACATGATTCCAGACGATGAAAGTCGGAGGTGAAAATAATTATAGAATGTCGCATATGGGCAAGTTAAAGCTTATAAAAGAAGATTGTCTTCCCATCATTTTATAAAGGTGATTTGGAGCTCATCGAAAAGGTTAAAACTTTGATTTAGTGTGAAAATAAAGAAATAGGACGAATATTTTGAGATAGAGGGACTAATTTACTTAAAGTTTTCTCAAAGCCTATTCGAGTGAAGGAATTAATACAAGTCGACTTGGGCCTATCTAAGTTTAGTTTATTTTTTATTTTTCCTCTTCCCTTCAATTTAGGAATTCTCTCTTATGTTCTAAAATCTAAAAGACATACATTGAAATTAGAGGCTAAAAAAATAGCTGAATATGACAAAGACACACATAAGACATCTTGTTTTCCTAATAAACAGATTAGGGTAGCAATTCGTCAATTTGGTTAGGTTGGCTATACGTAGAAATACACTTTCTTTTAATAAAATTTAACTCAAATTATTATAAATAGATAAAAAAATATTTTTTTATAAATGAAAAGATAATTTTAATAGAAAATGAGAAAAGGGTTTTCTTTTTATTTGGCAGGTTGAGGCAATGGGCTATAATTTTTTCACTCACAAGATAGGGTAGATGGCTTGGAACCATTGGATCAAAGACTAGAGCAAAACTTTATGAATTTTTGGAAAGTAATATTGTATAGAAACATAAATGTAAAATTAAATTCAAGTGAAATACTCAACAATTATATGTTTAAGATGATTGGCCATTTATCCATATAAAGTTATAAACAAAAATTCAGTTTTCTGTTCCCTTCGCTTTACTTTAGCATTTTCCCAGAAAATTTACCACGAACCAAACATCATTCATTGGCATATTTACTATTTAGTTTGTTTTATGTACTTGATAGCCGTGACATCGGATTTTCAAAACAAAGACATCATCGAAACCTTTGGTTTCTGGTATGATATTATTTTGAGTCTCGCTTCTGTCTGTCTTTGACTCTGGGTTTTTTTTTTTTTCCTTTTTTTCTGCTTTTTTTTTTTTTTTTTCTGGTTGTAGCTTTTTTATTTTTATCTATACATCGAATATTTTTACATGAAGTGGCTCTTTCAAATAGAGTAAGAATCGAATTCTGCCATCACTTCAAAGTGCTTAGGTTGTTTCCTAGTTGTAGTTGGTTTCCTCTCTCTATCAGGTTTTGTTTCATTGCTGCTGTAAAATTCGGTGGCTCCTATTTCTATTTGTAACTTGTAATAATCCCTTGGTACTTGTTTCAGAAAGGGGAAGTTCTGAGTTCGATTCTCACTGTACTCAAAAGGGTCACTCTCTGTAAAATTAACTAGTATGTGTGAGTAGAAATTTTTACACATGCCTCGAAGATTAATCAGGTACTCTAAGAGTCATAGACACCTTGATCATCAAAATATATATTATCATTTAACACTTAAAAACACGTAAAGTTATTCAGTGTGTGTGGATAGGCAGTCTTGCACATGTCTTGAGGATTAATCCAACTATTAATTTGATTTTTAATCATAGTTTAATTTAATTAAGTTCAACCATTGGATCAAACCAACAAAAATAAAGTAAAAAATATGAAAAATTAAAACCCATATTGCCACCGTGATACTATAACATAAAACAATGAAAAATGACAGTTTTTGTGAAAGATAAAATAGAAATTATCATAATTTGTGAAAAAGATCAAACAGTTCGCCAAGTTAAACCACAGGTTGAATTTGATTTTTAAAACACTAATAGAAGAATGATAAAATCCAAACGTTTCCTTTGATTAAAAGTAAACTCAACCTATAAAGCTAACCCAACCCAACCATAATTTACTGTGTAATCAACCTTGTTTGATCATTCCTATTTACCTTCTTATGCTATTTCATAGGGCGTTACCTTCTTTATTGTCAATTCTTCCTTTCAAAGTGGACAAGTAACCTCTCTAATAGACTATCACACAAGGTAGAGAGAGACATGGCTGACTCCAAATCTAAGCATTGAAAGCAAGAAAAGAGCAAACCCTTGAAAGATGAATATTGAATTGAAATCAAGAACAGTTCCTTCAAATGCAGGCGTGGTAGTGTTTACCTCTTCAATGCAGAATTACTTTATCATGTCGAACAAACTTGGGTCTGTTTGATATGTTGATATTTTGAAGTAAATTTGCACTTCCAAACCGTGAACTACTTTCCAGCCAATAATTTCCAACTCACCAAACATGAAATAAATATTACAATAAGTAGTAAATTTCAAAATTTGTAAAGCTTGCTAATTTCATGATCTAGAGAATTATACATCCATTGCTGAAAAAACTCTGAATTTTACTGTGCTCTTGTTTGTTCACCAGTTACCAAGGTTTTGATGCATAAATCCTCCTCCAACGATGATGTTGCAAAAAACTTCAAGGATTGAAAGATTCTAAACTCTAAAATCAGTGTTAAATGTTGGGTTTTGGCTCAAAAGGTCTTTATTGGGTCAGGACTGTGTTTAGGAAAGGCCCACCAGGCCCAATTGTATTTGATAGACACAAATATATTAGTAGCTTTTCTCTTAGGATTTCAGTAGCTGTGAGGGAGAGAGAGAGAAACTGAGAAGGGATGGGTGGGATTGGTTTGAAATCCTTGTAATTTGTCCGGTAACTTCTTCTTAGTGGAATCATCACACTGTGGATGTAGGCGATTTTGCCGAACCACTACTGAGGGAGCTATATGAGACCCTGATCATGCCTGGAGGTTTCTTTCCTGTGAAGTGAGAAAAGCCAGGAAATTCCAACAAACAGAAAAGCTTCAATCACACTTTTTTGAGGTTACTGTCTACCATTCCATTTTGGAGCTGGATCAAATTCTCTTCTAGTTTTCTTTTTCTTCTTTTAATTCCTCCAACTGAAAATCAGAAATGATGAGATGACTTCTCTGATGCCACAATGCTGGCAACCAAAGAAGGAAGGGAAAACAAACTTGTACAAGAACAAATAACCATATCTAGGAAGCTACGAGTGCCTGGCAGAAAAAATTTACATGCATGGAAGCCTTTTTTCACTCATAAACAAGGACCACGACTTCTAATAAATATGAACATTTGTACAAGAAGGGTTTACTTTAAATACAATGATATTTGACCAGCAAACAGAGATACAGATTACAGAGTAAAAGCAGAGCAAGAATGAAGTACACCCTACTGTACATGAAACTTGGACAAGACATACGAAAATGGAGCCTCTGAAGGTGATCCAAGAAGACCCGAAAACTAACATCATCAGTGAAAATGATATCCCTTACAAGAAGGTAGATGGATTTAGTTTTGCCAGCAGAAATCTTGCCTGCAACAATCACAAGCAGGACTCAGATGATCAGAATCAGCACCTAGCAGAAACTTATGAGGCTTGAGGACATAAATAGGCAAGAACCCCCTAAATCCTTCGGGAGGACGCCCCACACCAACACAAAACGCCCCCACTTGATGCCGCTGGGACTCGAACTTGATACCTCTTGCTTCATGAGGCAGGAAGTAACCAGTTGAACTACCCAACGTTAGGTAATTATGTGGTTACTGTTGAAACAAATGATTGTGCTTAAGATCACTCTCTTGTTAGTGTGGCTGCTTTGTTATAGGCAAGATAGCGAGCATTCAGAAGATGAAGAATCTCTTAGATTAAAAATATTGAGTGATAATATGAGGTATTCGTGCTACAATCTTCACTAGTTTTTGAAAACGATTGATCAATCCTTTCTCAAAAAGCTCCACCTCAAGAACGACCGTACTATAGTCCAATAGCCCATTCCCAACTCCTCTCTGGTCGGAACAAAAACTCTTGATATCACTTATTGGGTTTAAAGATGCAGAATAAACAATCGACGGATTAAAAACACAGCTCGCAATAAGATCACCTTCATCTAATGATCCTATTCTTTGATTTTAAACTTTTAAAAATCAAGGTTCATACTTATCAAAATTTAAAAAGCCAAGATTATATGGCTTGAATCATCAATTGATAGTGAAACTTTATATACTCTGTATCCGTGTAATCACCTATCAAATGTGTAATCTAACTCTATTATCATATTATTTATACAAAAGTAAGGATCTCGTAGTGATAGCCCATTTCATTAGAATCACTTCATCCAACGCCTGATAAATCATAAAGCAATCAACAGCATAAAGAATTGAGATGGACTTGGTTGCAGCACTGTAATTTTATTAAATAATGATATGGATTTAGCCCTTACCACTAAGAACGTAGTTATATTATCACTAAGTGCAGAGAAATCTCTCTCATTTTAGATGTGCACTGATAGCTCTCTTTTGTAGACATGGTCACGCAAGTTATGGTTCATTATGATTAAAATCATTCAATGGAATTGATTTTTTGTTAAATTCTGTATGGCTATGGGTACGGTGGAGCCCTTCAGTGCCCACTGCTATTGGGATGGTCGCACACGTCGGCTGCAATTGCTTGTAGGAGGGCCAAGTTATGAGCTAGTTTTCAAGTTATTCGTTACATATAATGGCAAAAAAAGACCATTGAAAGACTCGAATCGAAGCATATTAGTGAGGGATGCAACTCTGGTCAGATTTTAATAAACTCAATTTAATTCATGTCAAAATTTATTGAATTCGACCCGATGTAACCCGACTTGACCCAAGTGTTGTTTTATAGTTTGGTGCACTCGAGTCGGGTCGAGTTTTGACTGGTAGGATCGAGTTGATTTTAAAATTTTCAACTGAACCCGGCTCAAATTTCGTACGGATTTTTTTTCCCAACCTGATCCAATTTGAAATATACGAATACATAACTCAAATCCATTGATTTCTCATGTTGGATCATGCAGGTCGAGTTAAAACCCGACTCAAGTTTCACCTAGATGTGCATTTCAAGGATCCGTGACACCTTCCATCGATGTAATATACACACTTACAAATACATGTATATCATTGTCAAATACCCCTCTCAATCACTCTTTAAATATAAGAAGAATAGCTTAAACAGGAATAACATTGTAAATACAAGGATACAATCACAACTAGGTCACACTAGTCTTTTGGGCCGGAGAAACTTTCTTATTTCATAAGGACATTTATGAATGTTGGCGTTTAAATTGGCTACAGAAATCGGTTGAGATATTCTGCCACCCGTGTATACGTAACCTCTGGATACAACTTGGAAGCCTCTTCTCCTTCATCTCCTATCTCAAAATTTGTCAGGCAACCCTCGATGAAAAAATGGTAGAAATGTCCCAATACCACCTGCTGCGCGTAATCCTGACCTGGAAAAAGCATATCATATATCAGTTAATTTGTATTATTTCCACTTTTGAAATCTTGATCGGACCAGAATTATAAGGCTATTTTATGGTAATAAGGGACTCTGGTACGCACTCCAATAATTCCTCTTCAAATGAGGTTATCCGGTGGAAAGAATATCGTCAACAATCTCATTTGGTTAAGAGATCTCTTGAGTCCACATTTTGTAACTTGAGAAGATGTATCTGATACCACAGTTTGTATTTGGGCATCCAGCCTAAAAGACTAGCCTAATAAATTGAGTGACTTAATCCCATATAAATCTTTAGTTTTCCCATCACAATTGATGTGAGAATCTCATTTGCACCCCAAAGGGGTTAACTTAATGGTCAATTATTATCCTTGTCTGCAGGAGGTCTTCGAATCAAGTCCTCTTCAACACAAAAATAGTCACTCTTCATTATTTTGTACCTAATATGTGCAGATTGGGAAATTTACCTATGCCTTAAGGATTCCTCAGGTGAGATAAGTGAATACCTTCGTCCTAAAAATATAAGGTGTGTTATCAAGATTTAATCTTCTAAAACAACAAAGACGACGCACCCACTGAGCTTTGACAACTGATACCCAAAAGTGAGTTGATGGTATACCTTTAATGGGCGCAAGAAATTCCTCTGCGGATATTGTAGTCTTGCTCAGTTCTTTCCCAATGAGCTTCTCCCAAATTCCGACCACCTCTCTCTGCGAGAGAATGTTTTCAGGCGGCCGGAGATACAGTGTCTTGTTCAATGTACGCGGGTCATCTATGGTCTTGATGGTGTAAGTGGCGATGTCATCCTCGTCCACAAAAATAGCTTCCATAGAATACAAACTTTGTATGTAATTAACCTCACTAATATGAGAGAGAGAGAGAGAGAGAGAGAGAGAGAGAGAGAGATTCATTTCTTTGAGCAACTTTTTGTTAGTAAAAAGAGAATGAATAGTGTACCTTTTGCATTGCCGTCTCCCAACAAGCAGACAGTGTCTCTGGGAGGCACAATTTTACCGACTTGGCAAAGGCCGCCAACAAAGTAGCCGGCAAAGCAGTTTGCAGAGACGTAAGTGAACGGAATGCCAGCGTCTTGGATTGCCTTCCTCACCGTCATCTTTTCATCGAACGTCACCCTTCCCGGCTCCATTGCATGTGCCATGCGTGACGGATCTGTGCCGAACTCCGACGGCAGGAATCGCTGCATCCACCATCCAGTCATTTCTTTTAATATTTCATTTTGTAGCATTTTTGGTAAAATATTTGACTCATTTCACCATCACATCCACATAAGATATGATGAATTTTTCTTTGCAATCTTTTAAAGCTGTCTGTGCACACGTTCCTTCTACAATCTTTTGTTATTCCAAAGAAGTGGTTCACTTATGTGGTTAGTGTCAAAGGTTAATAACTCAACCAAGTCCTTTACAAAAGAAATTGATAAAATAAAAAGTAAAATTTATGATTTTTTTCTTTTGAATTTATGTGTGAGAAATCGCGGAATACTCAGTGTAAAATCCTCACGAGTGGGCCGACTGCCTATAAATTCTCTTTCATTTTTATAAAAGAAAATTCGAGAACATCTCTCTTCCTATCTATTGCTCTTAGACTTTCATTTTTATCGTTACAAACTTTTAATGTTATAATCAGTATTAATATTAAGTAAATATTAGTTTGTTTTAAGAGAGTATATTTGAAATTAATAACTATTTAGTATTATATTTACACATAAAAAAATTAGAGTGTATCTTTATGCAATTTTCTTTTAATCCAATCCACCCGTCTATATTATAAAATCAAACTACAAGTTGTATATTTTTGAGGATTTTTAAAAAAATATTTCACGTTGATTTAAACTGAATAAAATACATAATTAAATTGGAGTTTTTGAATCTTTATCACTTTTATTTACTTAAATTAAATAAATAAAAATATTTAAATGAAAATTATTTTTCATAATAAATGTATTCACAATATATACATAAATAATTATTTTAAAAGAAATCTATTGAGTTACGAGAAGAAGCATAAAAAAAGAGTCACTGCCACTTAATCACGGCTGGATTGGTGGCAGGACCGTTCCTCTTCTGCCGCAGTGTTAGGTTTGCTGCCTGAAATTACATATCATTTAACATACGACGCATTCCACTTGAAGGTGAGTTAGAGAAAAATGGAACAACTCAACTCGGTGGGCACATTAGAACCACACCGGCGAGCAGATTAGCATCACTGATACCTTGATATTCCCAGCTTCTTTGATGGCGTCGACGAGCTTAAGCTGTAAGAGGATGTGGTGGCTCCTAATATGCGACCCGGATATTGTACAAATGACCACATCTACCTGTTTGACGGCATCGACGAGGCTCCGATGATCCGAAAAGGACCCTTCGACGAGGCGGGCACCTTGATGTTTGAAGGACAAGAGCATCTGAACCTGTAGAATTTTGAAAAATGACTTACTTTCTCATTGATAATCAAATATATAAGAATTACATGTCTCTAATTGAGAAAAGAATCAACCCATTAGTAATATACAAGGAAGCTGAGAATAATGAAAATACAAATATAGAAAGTCAACTATATCCGTTAATAAAACCTTTTCGATTTCGACACCAATTTCCGGCCGATTGAGAACGTATGTCTCATGCCCTTGAGCTAAGCTTGCCTTGACCATCCTCTTTCCCAAATACCCAGTTCCCCCAACTACAAGAACCCTACTCTTTCCCATCTCTCTCTTCCTCTCTAGTGAATACTGGTCTCTTCCTTCTTGGAAGCTTTGTGTTTCATGCATCACTTATATACATTTCATTTGAGGTGTTTTCTGGGGTTTTAGGCAACCTAACCATGGTCAAGACAAACCAGATGTTAGGTTACTTGAAAATATATCAAATTGAAGGAGTAAATTACCATCCAAACATGGACTGGCTATCCATCTTGCTTGAAGCTGGAGTTAGTCATTTATAGACGTTGAGAACAAGTCTTGGTTGGTTGTGAAATTGGTGCTACAGTAAGGGGACATGATCTTTGTGGGAACATGCTTATCTTTTGTCAAGATTCTATTATATTTCTAAAGTCAGGGTGTGGGTCCCTTTTTTCTGATATTTTATTTTAATTTTTATCATGTTTTCAGCGTTTTGGGTGGATAAAATTAATTTTTATTTTCAGCTTTAGTCCAAATTTAGTGTTTGCAGACTATGTTACAACTTACATGTAAAGCTCTTATTATCTAAAATTAAATTGTATAAATAAAACAAAATCTTAATTGAATTTAAAAGCTCATTTGAGTTTTTCAATTTCAATAGTATTTCAAGTTGAGTCCTAGTTTCAAGCTTTCAAACCACATTATGTCTAGTACTGTACAACCTTAAATTCAAAATTGTACGAGTTTCTCAACTTAGAGTCCATCTTTCCGATTTTTGAACAATGTTACATTTAATTTGTTAAGATATATTGCAGTTCTTATTTAGCTAGAACTCTAAGTTTATGTTAATCTCTGATCACATATTTCTAAATTAGATTTAAAAACTTGTATTGAGTTTTCTAATTTGACAGGAATTCAAGTTGAGTTTAAACTTCAAATTTTTACAATGGCCCAGTAACAAAGCTTAAGAATGAAATAAATTATTCATATTTTTTTAAAAAAATTTGCACTTTATTTGAAGTTCATTTTGTGTAATTTAATAAATTTAGAAAAAAATAGAAATAATTGAGTCATAGATAAAGCATTTGAAGGGAGAAACGTTGGAGAAAGTCTTGCCTAGTTGTGAATTTTGTGTGACAGATGGGGACTTGATCTTCGTGTCAGATACTGATTTGAGATTTGAGATTTGAAAAAAAAGGAAAGCATTATCCTGTTTCCTTCATGAGATAGACAGAATGGAGAATCTCGACCAAGCCAAAACTGTTAAAGTCAATTATCGCCTTTCACCCACATATCATTGCTCACTTATGACTTTCAATATGAGATTAGGTCGAAAAATTTCAGCCAAATGTTTGGAACTTTTGGCCAAATGTATTAATTAATAAGAGCTACAGTTGACTTTGGGTTGCTTTGACATATCATGTTTTTGTTACGAGGAAGAGTTCAAAGATATCTCACTTTGTAAAAAAGAAAATCACTTTCTCAATTATGCAAGCAAAAATATCAAAAAATAGAAAGGAGAAAAAAAAAAAAAAAAAAACCACAACTTAAAGATTTACATGATTTTCTTTCGGTACGTATACGAGTTTAACATCAATTTACTATGTTTAAAGACAAAATATAAAGAAGAGACTATTTGATCTGCGACCTGAACAATTCATCTCTAATAATCAGACTCTACATAGCCTAACACACTTATCTTTAAGTATAAAAGCATTGAATGAAACTCCAGATGCATGCTGCTTCCTACAAGCCACGGGTATCAGACAACTACATGATATGAACGTGAGTCCTTTATTCCTAAGCCAAACTGTTTGCCCATTGAACTACCTACGATCAAAATGGTATTGGAGTTGTCATTGATATGAAATTTTACTAAAGTCTAGTTGTTGTACTAGTCAGGGGCTGCAAAATTCGACCGGGCTGAGATCTCAGTCAATTTTTTTCTCTCTTATCAAATTCTTTTTTAGATATTGGTGGTTTTTTTTTTAATTTAAAAAATCCAATTTATTTTTTTTAAAAACGTAAATATCGGCCGATATCATTTAAAAAAAAAAATTAATGAATATCGGCCGATATTTAGCCAATATATCTCAGTGAGAAATCGGCCATCTCGACCGATACTTATTGAACACCAAGATATCTCAGCTGATAGCACTGTATCAGTCGAGATTAAGACCCTTGGTGCAACTTAATTTCGTCGCGTGGAGAAAAAGGTATGAGGCACCACCAAATCATGATTGACAATACCAGTCAATGTCAACACATTTACATGGGTGTAGAAAAAATGCATAATAATTATTTTTATATAGGGTGCTACTTATGCATGGTTGACCCTGGCACATATAATTAATGCATTTTTTCATGATTTACTTGTTGCTCATAGACTATTGAGCAGGTAATTGAGCCTAAGTAGATATTGGGTTAATAAAGTTAAGTTAAACTTAGAAGTCTATACAACTGTGTCCAATGAAAAGAAATCTAAATATTAATTTAAAATATCAAAAGTTAATGTTCTTAGTCATCTAATACTTTTTTTATGATTATAAATCAGATGGAGAAACTATCATTGATGATGAACTATAATATTTCGAATAGACCTAATAGGTACTGTAATCTTTCAGTAATCTTAATTAATAGATTTAGAAGTATATTGAAATGGGGTATACTAGTGACACTCTTTGTCTTATGTCAGTTAATATGGAGATTAATCCTTAAATATATATTGAGTAGGGCTGCAATTCGGGTTGGACGGATCGGATTTCTTAAAACACAATCCGATCTGAATTGATATATATAGAACCCGACTCGAGTTGATATCTATAGAGATTAATCCTTAAATATATATGTATATTGAGCCCTACATGGTTAGGTGTAGGATGGTGAGGTTTCATCCTCTATCAATCATTTTATTTATGTCATTATTTTAAAACTAAATGGAAAGAGATGTGATAATAAGATGAGAATGAAATTATATATGTGATCGTCACTACGTCACACCCAATTAAATAGGACTGAAGACCTATTTAAAGAACAGTATCAACAAATATTTTTGTATAGAATATAAAGTAAATGATATAGAAAGAAAATAGATACTATTTTACTCTCATTCAATTATCATAGCCTTATCATTTTGAACTTTAAAAATAAAAAAATTATGAACCATTAATTTTTCATTACTAATCTTATAAAATACTCCCTCTGTCCCAAAATTCTTGTCCTATTTCAATTTTTTTATTTTATTTTTAAGGATCATTTTTGCACGGAGTACGCCAAAAGCTTATTAATATATTCTCTAAGTCAATACGAAAATGATATGAATGATTTTGAGATAGTAAGATTACGAATAACCCTCAATGAACTTAATTTAGTACTCTGAGCCTTTCCTAACTAATACATCAATGCATGATTCCAGACGATGAGAGTCAGAGGTGAAAATAATTATAGAATGTCGCATATGGGCAAGTTAAAGCTTATAAAAGAATATTGTCTTCCCATCATTTTATAAAGGTGATTTGGAGCTCATCGAAAAGGTTAAAACTTTGATTTAGTGTGAAAATAAAGAAATAGGACGAATATTTTGAGATAGAGGGACTAATTTACTTAAAGTTTTCTCAAAGCCTATTCGAGTGAAGGAATTAATACAAGTCGACTTGGCCTATCTAAGTTTAGTTTATTTTTTATTTTTCCTCTTCCCTTCAATTTAGGAATTCTCTCTTATGTTCTAAAATCTAAAAGACATACATTGAAATTAGAGGCTAAAAAAATAGCTGAATATGACAAAGACACACATAAGACATCTTGTTTTCCTAATAAACAGATTAGGGTAGCAATTCGTCAATTTGATTAGGTTGGCTATACGTAGAAATACACTTTCTTTTAATAAAATTTAACTCAAATTATTATAAATAGATAAAAAAATATTTTTTTATAAATGAAAAGATAATTTTAATAGAAAATGAGAAAAGGGTTTTCTTTTTATTTGGCAGGTTGAGGCAATGGGCTATAATTTTTTCACTCACAAGATAGGGTAGATGGCTTGGAACCATTGGATCAAAGACTAGAGCAAAACTTTATGAATTTTTGGAAAGTAATATTGTATAGAAACATAAATGTAAAATTAAATTCAAGTGAAATACTCAACAATTATATGTTTAAGATGATTGGCCATTTATCCATAAAAGTTATAAACAAAAATTCAGTTTTCTGTTCCCTTCGCTTTACTTTAGCATTTTCCCAGAAAATTTACCACGAACCAAACATCATTCATTGGCATATTTACTATTTAGTTTGTTTTATGTACTTGATAGCCGTGACATCGGATTTTCAAAACGAAGACATCATCGAAACCTTTGGTTTCTGGTATGATATTATTTTGAGTCTAGCTTCTGTCTGTCTTTGACTCTGGGTTTTTTTTTTTTTTCCTTTTTCCTGCTTTTTTTTTTTTTTTTTTTTTTCTGGTTGTAGCTTTTTTATTTTTATCTATACATCGAATATTTTTACATGAAGTGGCTCTTTCAAATAGAGTAAGAATCGAATTCTGCCATCACTTCGAAGTGTTTAGGTTGTTTCCTAGTTGTAGTTGGTTTCCTCTCTCTATCAGGTTTTGTTTCATTGCTGCTGTAAAATTCGGTGGCTCCTATTTCTATTTCTATTTGTAACTTGTAATAATCCCTTGGTTCTTGTTTCAGAAAGGGGAAGTTCTGAGTTCGATTCTCACTGTACTCAAAGGGTCACTCTCTGTAAAATTAACTAGTGTGTGTGAGTAGAAAGTTTTACACATGCCTCGAAGATTAATCAGGTATTCTAAGAGTCATAGACACCTTGATCATCAAAATATATATTATCATTTAACACTTAAAAACACGTAAAGTTATTCAGTGTGTGTGGATAGGCAGTCTTGCACATGTCTTGAAGATTAATCCAACTATTAATTTGATTTTTAATCATAGTTTAATTTAATTAAGTTCAACCATTGGATCAAACCAACAAAAATAAAGTAAAAAATATGAAAAATTAAAACCCATATTACCACGGTGATACTATAACATAAAACAATGAAAAATGACATTTTTTGTGAAAGATAAAGTAGAAATTATCATAATTTGTGAAAAAGATCAAACAGTTCGCCAAGTTAAACCACAGGTTGAATTTGATTTTTAAAACACTAATAGAAGAATGATAAAATCCAAACGTTTCCTTTGATTAAAAGTAAACTCAACCTATAAAGCTAACCCAACCCAACCATAATTTACTGTGTAATCAACCTTGTTTGATCATTCCTATTTACCTTCTTATGCTATTTCATAGGGCGTTACCTTCTTTATTGTCAATTCTTCCTTTCAAAGTGGACAAGTAACCTCTCTAATAGACTATCACACAAGGTAGAGAGAGACATGGCTGACTCCAAATCTAAGCATTGAAAGCAAGAAAAGAGCAAACCCTTGAAAGATGAATATTGAATTGAAATCAAGAACAGTTCCTTCAAATGCAGGCGTAGTAGTGTTTACCTCTTCAATGCAGAATTACTTTATCATGTCGAACAAACTTGGGTCTGTTTGATATGTTGATATTTTGAAGTAAATTTGCACTTCCAAACCGTGAACTACTTTCCAGCCAATAATTTCCAACTCACCAAACATGAAATAAATATTACAATAAGTAGTAAATTTCAAAATTTGTAAAGCTTGCTAATTTCATGATCTAGAGAATTATACATCCATTGCTGAAAAAACTCTGAATTTTACTGTGCTCTTGTTTGTTCACCAGTTACCAAGGTTTTGATGCATAAATCCTCCTCCAACGATGATGTTGCAAAAAACTTCAAGGATTGAAAGATTCTAAACTCTAAAATCAGTGTTAAATGTTGGGTTTTGGCTCAAAAGGTCTTTATAGGGGTCAGGACTGTGTTTAGGAAAGGCCCACCAGGCCCAATTGTATTTGATAGACACAAATATGTAAGTTGCTTTTCTCTTAGGATTTCAGTAGCTGTGAGGGAGAGAGAGAAACTGAGAAGGGATGGGTGGGATTGGTTTGAAATCCTTGTAACTTATCCGGTAACTTCTTCTTAGTGGAATCATCACACTGTGGATGTAGGCGGTTTTGCCGAACCACTACTGAGGGAGCTATATGAGACCCTGATCATGCCTGGAGGTTTCTTTCCTGTGAAGTGAGAAAAGCCAGGAAATTCCAACAAACAGAAAAGCTTCAATCACACTTTTTTGAGGTTACTGTCTACCATTCCACTTTGGAGCTGGATCAAATTCTCTTCTAGTTTTCTTTTTCTTCTTTTAATTCCTCCAACTGAAAATCAGAAATGATGAGATGACTTCTCTGATGCCACAATGCTGGCAACCAAAGAAGGAAGGGAAAACAAACTTGTACAAGAACAAATAACCATATCTAGGAAGCTACGAGTGCCTGGCAGAAAAAAATTACATGCATGGAAGCCTTTTTTCACTCATAAACAAGGACCACGACTTGTAATAAATATGAACATTTGTACAAGAAGGGTTTACTTTAAATACAATGATATTTGACCAGCAAACAGAGATACAGATTACAGAGTAAAAGCAGAGCAAGAATGAAGTACACCCTACTGTACATGAAACTTGGACAAGACATACGAAAATGGAGCCTCTGAAGGTGATCCAAGAAGACCCGAAAACTAACATCATCAGTGAAAATGATATCCCTTACAAGAAGGTAGATGGATTTAGTTTTGCCAGCAGAAATCTTGCCTGCAACAATCACAAGCAGGACTCAGATGATCAGAATCAGCACCTAGCAGAAACTTATGGGGCTTGAGGACATAAATAGGCAAGAACCCCTTAAATCCTTCGGGAGGACGCCCCACACCAACACAAAACGCCCTCACTTGATGCCGCTGGGACTCGAACTTGATACATCTTGCTTCATGAGGCAGGAAGTAATCAGTTGAACTACCCAACGTTAGGTAATTATGTGGTTACTGTTGAAACAAATGATTGTGCTTAAGATCACTCTCTTGTTACTGTGGCTGCTTTGTTATAGGCAAGATAGCGAGCATTCAGAAGATGAAGAATCTCTTAGGTTAAAAATATTGAGTGATAATATGAGGTATTCGTGCTACAATCTTCACTAGTTTTTGAAAACGATTGATCAATCCTTTCTCAAAAAGCTCCACCTCAAGAACGACCGTACTATAGTCCAATAGCCCATTCCCAACTCCTCTCTGGTCAGAACAAAAACTCTTGATATCACTTATTGGGTTTAAAGATGCAGAATAAACAATCGATGGATTAAAAACACAGCACGCAATAAGATCACCTTCATCTAATGATCCTATTCTTTGATTTTAAACTTTTAAAAATCAAGGTTCATACTTATCAAAATTTAAAAAGCCAAGATTATATGGCTTGAATCATCAATTGATAGTGAAACTTTATATACTCTGTATCCGTGTAATCACCTATCAAATGTGTAATCTAACTCTATTATCATATTATTTATATAAAAGTATGGATCTCGTAGTGATAGCCCATTTCATTAGAATACTTCATCCAACGCCTGATAAATCATAAAGCAATCAACAGCATAAAGAATTGAGATGGACTTGGTTGCAGCACTGTAATTTTATTAAATAATGATATGGATTTTGCCCTTACCACTAAGAACGTAGTTATATTATCACTAAGTGCAGAGAAATCTCTCTCATTTTAGATGTGCACTGATAGCTCTCTTTTGTAGACATGGTCACGCAAGTTATGGTTCATTATGATTAAAATCATTCAATGGAATTGATTTTTTGTTAAATTCTGTATGGCTATGGGTACGTGGAGCCCTTCAGTGCCCACTGCTATTGGGATGGTCGCACACGTCGGCTGCAATTGCTTGTAGGAGGGCCAAGTTATGAGCTAGTTTTCAAGTTATTCGTTACATATAATGGCAAAAAAAGACCATTGAAAGACTCGAATCGAAGCATATTAGTGAGGGATGCAACTCTTGTTAGATTTTAATAAACTCAATTTAATTCATGTCAAAATTTATTGAATTCGATCTGACTTGAAATTTTAATTTGAATTACTCAATTTAATCTGACCCGATGTAACCCGACTTGACCCAAGTGTTGTTTTATAGTTTGGTGCACTCGAATCGGGTCGAATTTTGACTGGTAGGATCAAGTTGATTTTAAAATTTTCAACTGAACCCGGCTCAAATTTCGTACGGATTTTTTTTCCTAACCTGATCCAATTTGAAATATACGAATACATAACTCAAACCCATTGATTTCTCATGTTGGATCATGCAGGTCGAGTTAAAACCCGACTCAAGTTTCACCTAGATGTGCATTTCAAGGATCCATGACACCTTCCATCGATGTAATATACACACTTACAAATACATGTATATCATTGTCAAATACCCCTCTCAATCACTCTTTAAATATAAGAAGAATAGCTTAAACAGGAATAACATTGTCAATACAAGGATACAATCACAACTAGGTCACACTAGTCTTTTGGGCCGGAGAAACTTTCTTATTTCGACATTTATGAATGTTGGCGTTTAAATTGGCTACAGAAATCGGTTGAGATATTCTGCCACCCGTGTATACGTAACCTCTGGATACAACTTGGAAGCCTCTTCTCCTTCATCTCCAATCTCAAAATTTGTCAGGCAACCCTCGATGAAAAAATGGTAGAAATGTCCCAATACCACCTGCTGCGCGTAATCCTGACCTGGAAAAAGCATATCATATATCAGTTAATTTGTATTATTTCCACTTTTGAAATCTTGATCGGACCAGAATTATAAGGCTATTTTATGGTAATAAGGGACTCTGGTGCGCACTCCAATAATCCCTCTTCGAATGAGGTTATCCGGTGGAAAGAATATCGTCAACAATCTCATTTGATTAAGAGATCTCTTGAGTCCACATTTTGTGATTTGAGAAGATGTATCTGATACCACAGTTTGTATTTGGGCATCCAGCCTAAAAGACTAGCTTAATAAATTGAGTGACTTAATCCTATATAAATCTTTAGTTTTCCAATCACAATTGATGTGAGAATCTCATTTGCACCCCAAAGGGGTTAACTTAATGGTCAATTATTATCCTTGTCTGCGGGAGGTCTTCGAATCAAGTTCCCTTCAATACAAAAATAGTCACTCTCCATTATTTTGTACCTAATATGTACAGATTGGGAAATTTACCTATGCCTTAAGGATTCCTCAGGGGAGATAAGTGAATAACTTCGTCCTAAAAATAGAAGGTGTTTTATCAAGATTTAATCTTCTAAAACAACAAAGACGACGCACCCACTGAGCTTTGACAACTGATACCCAAAAGTGAGTTGATGGTATACCTTTAATGGGCGCAAGAAATTCCTCTGCGGATATTGTAGTCTTGTTCAGTTCTTTCCCAATGAGCTTCTCCCAAATTCCGACCACCTCTCTCTGCGAGAGAATGTTTTCAGGCGGCCGGAGATACAGTGTCTTGTTCAATGTACGCGGGTCATCTATGGTCTTGATGGTGTAAGTGGCGATGTCATCCTCGTCCACAAAAATAGCTTCCATAGAATACAAACTTTGTATGTAATTAACCTCACTAATATGAGAGAGAGAGAGAGAGAGAGAGAGAGAGATTCATTTCTTTGAGCAACTTTTTGTTAGTAAAAAGAGAATGAATAGTGTACCTTTTGCATTGCCGTCTCCCAACAAGCAGACAGTGTCTCTGGGAGGCACAATTTTACCGACTTGGCAAAGGCCGCCAACAAAGTAGCCAGCAAAGCAGTTTGCAGAGACGTAAGTGAACGGAATGCCAGCGTCTTGGATTGCCTTCCTCACCGTCATCTTTTCATCGAACGTCACCCTTCCCGGCTCCATTGCATGTGCCATGCGTGACGGATCTGTGCCGAACTCCGACGGCAGGAATCGCTGCATCCACCATCCAGTCATTTCTTTTAATATTTCATTTTGTAGCATTTTTGGTAAAATATTTGACTCATTTCACCATCACATCCACATAAGATATGATGAATTTTTCTTTGCAATCTTTTAAAGCTGTCTGTGCACACGTTCCTTCTACAATCTTTTGTTATTCCAAAGAAGTGGTTCACTTATGTGGTTAGTGTCAAAGGTTAATAACTCAACCAAGTCCTTTACAAAAGAAATTGATAAAATAAAAAATAAAATTTATGATTTTTTTTTTTGAATTTATGTGTGAGAAATCGCGGAATACTCAGTGTAAAACCCTCACGAGTGGGCCGACTGCCTATAAATTCTCTTTCATTTTTATAAAAGAAAATTCGAGAACATCTCTCTTCCTATCTATTGCTCTTAGACTTTCATTTTTATCATTATAAACTTTTAATGTTATAATCAGTATTAATATTAAGTAAATATTAGTTTGTTTTAAGAGAGTATATTTGAAATTAATAACTATTTAGTATTATATTTACACATAAAAAAATTAGAGTGTATCTTTATGCAATTTTCTTTTAATCCAATCCACCCGTCTATATTATAAAATCAAACTACAAGTTGTATATTTTTGAGGATTTTTAAAAAATATTTCACGTTGATTTAAACTAAATAAAATACATAATTAAATTGGAGTTTTTGAATCTTTATCACTTTTATTTACTTAAATTAAATAAACAAAATATTTAAATGAAAATTATTTTTCATAATAAAATATTTATTTTAAAAGAAATCTATGAGTTACGAGAAGAAGAATAAAAAAAGTACTGCCACTTGATCGCGGCTGGATTGGTGGAAGGACTGTTCCTCTGCTGCCGCAGTCATAGGTTTGCTGCCTGAAATTACTTATCATTTAACATGCAACGCATTCCACTTGAAGGTGAGTTAGAGAAAAATGGAACAACTCAACTCGGTGGGCACATTAGAACCACACCGGCGAGCAGATTAGCATCACTGATACCTTGATATTCCCAGCTTCTTTGATGGCGTCGACGAGCTTAAGCTGTAAGAGGATGTGGTGGCTCCTAATATGCGACCCGGATATTGTACAAATGACCACATCTACCTGTTTGACGGCATCGACGAGGCTCCGATGATCCGAAAAGGACCCTTCGACGAGGCGGACACCTTGATGTTTGAAGGACAAGAGCATCTGAATCTGTAGAATTTTGAAAAATGACTTACTTTCTCATTGATAATCAAATATATAAGAATTACATGTCTCTAATTGAGAAAAGAATCAACCCATTAGTAATATACAAGGAAGCTGAGAATACTGAAAATACAAATATAGAAAGTCAACTATATCCGTTAATAAAACCTTTTCGATTTCGACACCAATTTCCGGCCGATAGAGAACGTATGTCTCATGCCCTTGAGCTAAGCTTGCCTTGACCATCCTCTTTCCCAAATACCCAGTTCCCCCAACTACAAGAACCCTACTCTTTCCCATCTCTCTCTTCCTCTCTAGTGAATACTGGTCTCTTCCTTCTTAGAAGCTTTGTGTTTCATGCATTACTTATATACATTTCATTAGAGGTGTTTTCTGGGGTTTTAGGCAACCTAACCATGATCAAGACAAACCAGATGTTAGGTTACATGAAAATATATCAAATTCAAGGAGTCAATTACCATCCAAACATGGACTGGCTATCCATCTTGCTTGAAGCTGGAGTTAAGAGTCATTTATAGACCTTGAAAACAAGTCTTGGTTGGTTGTGAATTTGGTGCGATAGGAAAGGGACATGATCTTCGTGGGAACATGTTGATCTTCTGTCAAGATTCTATTATATTTTAAAGTCAGGGAGTGGGTCCCTTTTTCTGACCTTTTTTTTCAATTTTTATCAGGTTTTCTTCGTGGGACATGAGCGAAGCTGGAGGATTAGTATAAAGCATGGGTGATCTCTTATATCCACATATTGACCAATATCTTGTACGATGACAGATTTGGCAATTTGCAACTCCGGTCAAAATTACTCTACCCACACGAGGACCCATGGAACTTTAGTGTTTATCTTGCGTAATTTCTTCTATCATACTTTGATTTTATAGGAGCAAATACAATGTCTTTCAAAAAAAATAAAGAATATTTTATTAATTAAAAAGAACAACAAATGCTGCATCCAAAATTAGGTTGCGTAAGTTAAAAGGAGAAAAGTCTTGAAAGAAATAGTGACAGAGGTTTTCAGTGAGACAAAAGGAACTAAGACAGGTTGACAAAAATTTGATGGAAAGGTAGGAGAATTACAAGATAGTGCAAAAAGCCCAATTACAAGAAACGCTTTCAATTGGATTGAGATACACCATATGATCTCTTAATCCACCATGCGTCATGTCCTATCTCAAATCAATGGTGAATAGTTTCAATGGATACTTATCGTGAGGTTTTAAATGATATGGGAAGATTTTGGGTTTGAACTTCAAGTGTTTGATAATTTTGATTTTGACAATGGATGTGACTAAACAGGGCCCGATTCAGGGCCTCTTATCAATCCATTTACCTGACTTAATCCAACTTTAACTCTTCATTAAATGAATGCCTATCCAGGCAAAATTTATATACAAATAATTTGTTTTAACTTAAATTGAGTATTTTCAAATCTATATCTATATATACAAATACGCAATACATGAGATTTAAATCTATTTAAAGAATGACTTCAGTATTAGATCTTCTCAAAGTAATTTTTTTAGTATAATTCAACAATAATAATATAAAAAAAGTAAGTTTTATGATTTTAATCAGGATTAAGTGATTAATAGATACTTAAATTGAGGTTCGGAGATGTCCAGCATTGCATCTGACTAATCTCCTGAGGTAAAAAATCCAACTGTCAATTAGATTTTTTTTATCATAATTTGGTTTAATCAAGTTCAACCATTGGACCAAACCAAACTTAAATCGTGTTGTAATGTTAGTACAACATCCTAATAATATTATATATTTAATATTAAAAAATAATCACTAAAAATATGAAAAAATAAAAACCATATTACCACCATGATACTATAATAAAAACAATGAAAAATGACATTTTAGAGAAAAATAAAGTAAAAATTATCGTAATTTGTGAAAAGATCAAACTGTTCGCCAAGTTAAACCTCATGTTGAATTTGATTTTTAAAACACTAACAGAGGAATGATAAAATCCAAACATTTCCTTGGATTTTTTTTTTTTAGCAGTAAATAAGAAGATTATATTAAGAAGAAGCAGATACAAAACAAGAAAAAAGAAACAAAAAGGCCTAAGAGACTTAGACCAAAAGAAAAAAAATAACAATACACCAACCGTCAGGAAAAAAAAAAAAACCCGCTCCAACAAAAAACTAATCTCCAAGAAAGCTGAAGACCCCATGAGTCGTGCCATCCACTCCGTTCTTCGCAAAGTAGTCCGCCACACCATTAGTAGAGCGACTGATGTGGATAAAAGACACCTCCAAACCCTCGGTTAAATCCTTAATCTCACTAACCAAAGTAATTAATCTCCAAGGAGGACGCTTCAAGCCCCTAGCCCAATTAATTGCATTGGAAGAGTCACTCTCAATTAATAAATTCCCCCTCCACCCAAAATAGACTCCTAAAGATAGGGCTCTCCTAATGCCAAGAAGTTCAGCCTCATTAGACTCCACTATCCCCATAGATTCAGAAAACACCAATCGTGTGGATCCCAAATGATCCCGAAGAACTCCACCAATCCCAGCAGGACCCGGTTTACCCCTAGAGGCCCCATCTACATTAAACTTCAACGTACCAACGGTCGAAGGGGTCCAATCTAAGAGGTTCTTGCGAATCCGAGGGCGAGACATTAAGCCCCCATCCCAACACTGAATAAGGTCAGAGGCTTTTAGATCACTAAAATCCTGATGAGAACAAAGCCAAACACATAAATTCCTTTTTGCTTTCTGAAAGAGATCTCTAATGTCCATAATCTTACCTTAAAAAATTCTAGCGTTCCTGTCCTTCCAAATAGACCAAAGGACTACGGTAGGGACAGTAATCCAGGCCCACTTCCTTTTGCGGTTACAATTAGGAATAAACCAGGAACTCGCCAGACTCTCCAATGATCCAGAAGAAACCTAAGAAACACCCATAAGATCCCAAAAGTAGGTCCACAATTTCCAACTCTGAGGGCAAGAAGCAAAAAGATGGTCAACAGTCTCATTAGCCAAGCCATAAAGGGGGCAATTGATGTCACTATCATCACCAAGCATACCTCTACGTTTCAAGTCAGCCCTAGTTAAAATTTTCTTTTTCAAACAGCACCAAAGAAACAGTTGAACCCTTGGTAGAGCCAGGCATTTCCACACTAAGGGCTGAGGTGCCTCAACACCAACATCACACCGATTCCTGACTTCAATCAAAGCCTTAACAGAGAATAAACCCGACGAATCACCGGTCCAAACCAAATCATCTTCCCCCACCGGCTCAATCGGAAAACTCAGCAACTGGGCATTAAGGTCATTCCAATAATCGATCTCAAACGACCTTAGATCCCTTCTAAAGGCAACCTACCAAGAAATACCCTGGTCGCTGACAACATAAGCATTGCGAACAAGAATCCTTTTATCGCAAGCAATCCTAAATAATCTGGGGAAGCACTCTTCCAAAGGACTATCACCTAACCACAAGTCCTCCCAAAAGAAAGTGCGGTCGCCCTTACCCACTAGAATTCTAAGGCGGTCACTGAAAAGCTTACCCACTTCAGTCCCCTAACACACCTTCCACCAAGCTTTAAGCATCCCAGAACCCCTCTTTTCCACCTCCTCCCCCAATGACCACTTGTTCAAATCCGTAGTACCATACTTAGCAGACAAAACGCGAACCCACAAGGCATTAGGTTCACGACCGAACCTCCAACCCCATTTACACAATAATGCTTCATTTCTCAACCGAACAGGAACAATGCCTAAACCTCCTTTGGAGATAGCTTTAGTCACCTCCGACCAGGCAACTAAGTGTACTCTCCTTTTCTGTGAATGATCACCCCAAAGAAGTCTTCTGAATAATTTTTCAATTTTGTTAGCCACTCCAAAGGAGATAGCAAATAGGGATAAGAAATAAGTGGGAAGATTTAACAATACCGACTTAATCAAAGTCACCCGGCCGCCTAAAGAAAGAAATTTCTTACCCCACCCAACCAACCTTCTCTCAACCCGTTCCACCACCGGAGTCCAAAAACTCTTCAGCCTGGGGTTCTCGCCAACAGGAAGGCCCAAGTACGAAAAGGGTAAAGTCCCAATTTCACACCCCACCAAATCAGCCCAATCTTTAATCTGAGAATTCTCCACCTCAACACCAATAAGGGTACTCTTACCAAGGTTAATTCGCAGGCCCGACACCAATTCAAAACATCTGAGTACAGCACGAAAACCCAAGACCTCAGAACTAGTGGAATCATAGAAAAATAAAGTGTCATCCGCAAATTGAAGATGCGTGACCACCGGCCCTCCGAGACTAACTTCGAAGCCCTTCACAATGCCCAAGGCTTTGGCCTTCAACACTAATCTACTTAGACTCTCCCCAATCATCATGAAAATGAATGGGGAAAGAGGGTCCCCTTGTCTCAAACCCCTAGTTACTAAGATTGGAGGCGACGGTGAGCCGCTCACCAAGACAGCATACCTTGTGTCTTCAACACAAACATTCATCCACTTCCTCCATCTATCACCAAAACCCATCTTCTCGAATAAATAGGCACAAAAGACCAATCAACACAATCATAGGCTTTTTCCATGTCTATCTTAAAGAGCAAAACCTGGCATCTTCTCTTTTCTCCTCAAATGAATCAATTCATTGGCAATAAGAACCCTATCTAAAATCTGTCTATTCTCAATAAAAGCCCCTTGAGACTCGCCAATGATTTCATGTAGCGCCTTCTTCAGTCTATCGGCTAGCACTTTAGCTAGCAGCTTATAAATGCTCCCAACAAGACTGATAGGACGTCAATGAGAAAGATCAGAAGGACCTTCCTTCTTAAGGATGAGGGTAATAAAGGAATTGTTAAGCCTCTTGTTAATGATACCATCGTGATAGAACTCCTTAAAGAATCTAAGCACATCAGATCCAACTGTCTCCCAACAGGCTTTAAAGGAAGCAAAATTAAAACCATTTGGACCAGGAGCCTTGTCACCAACTAAACCATCTAACGCCTCCCTAATTTCTGCCTCGGAAAAATCACACTCCAGCCACTCCACTGTCCTAATGCCAATTTGGGAAAAGGAGATACCGTCCATAGTGGGACGTTGAAGACGGGGGTCAATGCTAGAGGCCGAACTAATACAAGCAAAAGGAGAGCCAGAACACCTAGGAATAGACAGCGAGGGAGCAAACAGGTAAAGAGAGGAAAACAACCAGCGCATAAGTCAGAGGGAAGAAGGAACACCACGAGAAAAATTACTAAGCTCAGAAGAAAAAGAAATAGAAGGGAAAGAAGGTACCCAGACATCGAGGATGCAAGGCAGCACACCAACCGCAGGAACCGATCTTCAGGCGAGACAAACTGGAAGACAAAACCTGCTAGCCTCCACAAGAGCGAAAGAAGACTGCGAGAACCTCCTCAAAGAACAAATATCAAACAGTGGTGTAGCGCAATCCAGCTGAAGGTGAGACAACAAAGAACAACCGACTGGAGCCACAACCGTCTCCGAGAGATTAGCGCCACCTTCAGGAAGAGCAGAGGGAGTCTGAAAGGGGCACTAGAGGCGACAAGGGCTGAGCATCCATAGAGACCAAAAATCCAGTGAATCAATGGCCGCCACAGAGGAAGGCAGGAGAAGCGAACTACCAGAACTCGAGTTGAACAACACCTGCGGAAAGGACAAAGCAAACACACCGCATGGTTTCCAAGCAAAAGAATCAAACAAAGCAGAATAGAAGAAAGGAAAAGAAGAACCTGAATCTACAGAAGATGACACAAGTCCCGAAGAGGGGGGCGACGGAGGCCAGTCCAACAAAAGGGAGGAGGGTGGCGAAGGAACGGGGTTCGGCAGGAAGATAGAGGAGAAAAACTGCACCACTGCTTCCCTGATACTATCTTTATCATAGAGGCGTCTACCATTCACAACCACCGAACGAATACAATTAACCGCTCTTCTAGAAGAAGCACAAGAGTGAAAGAATTTTGAATTTGTATTCCCCTCTTTCAGCCATAAAGCACGAGATTTCTGACGCCATTCCACCTCTTCAAGTTTCAAACAATCCTAGAGATTCCCAGAGGATTCTTTTCTGGAGGCCAATTCCCTTTCATCCAGATCTCGGTCCTCTTCCAGTAAAGACCAATGCTCAAGATCCCGGATAGCAAGCTGCTTATTGGAGGCAACCCAATATTTAATTTTTAGCTTTAACATTTGAAGCTTTTTGAAGAGGACAAAGCCAGCCCAACCCTGAGAATTGCAGCTATCCCACCAAACTTTCACATTTTCCTTAAAACTCGAAATAAGCAGCCAAGAATTAGCAAACCGAAATAGTTTAGGGCCCCAGTCAATCTCCTCGGAGTCAAGAAAAATCGGACAATGATCAGAAATGGGATAAAAGAGCTTAACTTGAGATGAAGAAGAGAATGAAGAATCCCAATCAAAAGAAAAGAGAAATCTGTCAAGCCTGCTCATAGCCCCTCTAAGTTGCCCATTTGACCAAGTAAATCTACCACCAATTAGCGGAGGGTCAATTAGCTCACAAGTATCAATAAAATTGGAGAAGGCCTCCATTGCCCCAGTGAAACCTCTTCCACCCTTTCTCTCAGACGGGAAACGGATCATGTTAAAGTCACCTCCCAAACACCACTTTGAAGAGGCCCACAAGTTTACATCTTCAAGCTCAGTAAAAAAGGCTTCCCTATCCCCCTCAGCATTAGGACCATATACATTAGTGATTCAAACCTCAAGATCCTCGTTGACCACAGAACCTTTTATGGTGATAGATCTCTCATCCAATCTCATAGCCGAGACAAAAATAGTTGCAGGGTTCCATAAAGTGAGAAGACCACCAGATCTCCCAACTGCAGGTTTAAAGAAACTACCACAGTCTCTAGCACCCCAAATTTCCTTTATCTGAAAAAATAGTAATTTCCTCTCTTTTGGTTTCCTGAATAAGTAAAACATCCACTTTATGTTTCCTGATAAATCTTCTGATAGCCCCTCTCTTCTCTTGACGACCGAGTCCCCTAATGTTCCAAGTCAAAATCTTCATTTGGAAACTTGAGAACACCGAACTCTCCTTTTTGGCTGCCCGACACCTCTCCTGCACTTAACTTTGGGTGAGGAGTTGCGACCCTTGTTAAAAACCATCTGACGAATTACAGAGGAGCTTCTTGAGACAATAGAAGAAGACCTATCAGCAGTCTCAATAACTTCTAGGTGTTTCAAAGATTGAGCTTCAATAGTGAAATTGATGCCCAATTGCCTACACACCTTCAAAATCTCCTTACCATCCTTTTCTGAATAAATACGGTTCAACTGGCCAAGTAAAACCCTATCTGAGGAATTTTCTGAGATAAATCTTTTCTTAGATATTGCTGCTTCTTTTTTAAATTCACCAGAGCCAGGACCAGAATCTGTCGTTGGAGCCTGCAGAGGAGCTAAAAGTGAAATTTCCACTTGCTCAGCCCTCATGACCTCTTCAAGCATCTGCTACGCAATCAGATTATTCACCCCAGAAGAGTTGTCCCTATTTTGCTGATTACGGAAGGAATCAGCCCCGATATCATCAACACAGGTGAGAGGCAACTGCTCCGACATAAGCTTCGAGTGGCCCGACTGATGAGCATCCTGAAAAGGCCTCTCTGAAAAAGAAATTTCCTTATCCTGACAAGAAGAGCTGGAGAGAGGAATTGGAAAAAATTGTGGATTACCCAAAAGTGGGTCGATCAAAGAAAGGGGTTGAGCAGAAGATGGCTCACAGCACTTAAGATAAGAGTCCAAAGATAAACCATTGGACCGACTCTTCCAGGCCCAAGAAAGAAGGCCACGGCCCAGAGGAGAAGGCAAACGGGTTAAGTTCGGACCATAACCCAACCCAAGAAGGTAGCATTGACCCGTAGAAGCAGCTCTGAGACGTCCCACATCAACCATCTGACAAGAAGGGTCACAAGAACGATCACGCAAAGAAAGAGGGCCACTAGAATCAAAGTCTAGAGCCGCACGCCCATTGCAGCGTGGCACTCTAAAGTCAGAATTTGCATGCAAGCAGGACTCCTCAAAAGCCATCTGAAAAAACTTTGCAGAAGTAGGTTCCTTCCTACACACATACTCCTCTTTATTGAAAGTAGACTCAAGCAGTAACTCCTCTGCACAAGGTGGCGGCAACTGAGAGTGCTTTAACTCCATTGTACCGCAAGACAGATTTTCAAAAAGCCCATCCAAAGCAAATTTGCCACGTGGCGCTTCTGAAGTAGGAACCATCGATGAACTGGAGGAAACCACCTCAGGCGAAGAACCCTCCAATTCCGATGAGAGATCCGGCTGAACTCCCTGTGATTCCACTTCCATCACAGAAACCTGATAGGATGAGCCATTGATGCTCACATTCGCCAACCGAGGGAAGCTATCAAGAACCCCGATCTCTAAAAGCAGGTGAAGCGAAGAACAATCTACCTTGCATAGATTCCTATGATGGATTTCTTACAGATTGCCGATCTTCATAGCAAAGGCTCTGATCAGGTGCTCTGTCCAACCTTCCAAGGGGAAGCCAAGGCATCTAACCCAAACAACACGCTTTAGATTGAAAACCTCCAGTCTCCATTCCCCCGGAACTTTGAAGTTGCTTGAAACCAGATTTCCAATCCTCTCAACCTCCGAGGCATCAGATAGCGTCACCAAAAAACGATTAGCCCCAAGCTGGCTGCAGTGCCCCACAGAGAAGCCTTCCTACTCAAAAGCCAATCCCAACTGCCGTCGAGTAAAGGTGCTCGGAGCGGCAACAACCACAGCTGTGGACAACCAATCCTGGATTTCAACATCGTCCTCAGCGGTCGACAAAAGATCAACGGATGTAGCGCCCCTCCCTTTTCTCCCTAAATTTCAGAGTATTTTTTTTTTTTTACAACCTGAAGAAAGGGGAGAGTGCCACGACGCGAGTTAAGTCCGAATCCGAAGATTCGACCCTTAACTGGCCCAACCAGTGTGTGCACATGGAAAGACTCCACGTAAACTTAACAACAATGCGGAAAAAGTACATTTATTTAAATTCATCATTCAATCTTTCTCAACCTTAGCAAAACAAGAGGATAATCCTGATAACATTCCTTTCTCGAATAAAAGTTTAACGTAATAACTCAAAATTCTTGAATAACATAACCCAAGTGTTTATTTCTCTAATAATATAAAAAGGTAACTCTCTACGCAATCCTCTCTTGCGCCATCCTCGTCTATGCATGACTGACGCTTGGTCCAGCCTCATCATCTTTCTCCTTTCCTGTCTTAATTTCTAAAAGAGAATAGTATTGTGGGCTTAGTCAACGCCCAGTAGGATTTCCCATCAAAGGGGGTATCAATATGACATATATAAAATCAGGGAAAATATATACAGTTCTTCATATCATATAATTCAGTTGAAAACATTCCCACCCCATATTTCAAAATCAATTCATAATCAATATATATAAAGCATTTGAAATCAAATCATATTCATCTCATATATCAATTCATAATCAATATATATAAAGCATTTGAAATCAAATCATATTCATCTCATATATCAATTCATGATCAACATACTTTTGATAACTCATTAAATCAACATGATGCAAATGCCATGGTACATGAATCAATGCAAACCCCTCTCATGCCCATGCATTTCCTTCTATCACACTTTCCATTCAAACAGTTCTAATCATTGGCCATTATGTCCGTAGCTTTCCTGGGGCACCAGATGGGAGCTACTACCCAATTCCTAGTATTTAACCGGAGTTACCGGGGGTATACCATCACCCATACTATCCTGCGCAGGTTTCGGGTCTCTCACCCAGGAGCTTTGAGCCCATCTTAATTGCCCAATTCCTGTGTTCATGGACGCGGCCATACCGAATAGTTATGGTATTTCATATTTCTCATGTTAGAGTTTAACATCCTCTAACCATTATCTCAACTATTCTCATCCCCACCAGATGCATGCTTTCATGCTCATGCATCGATAAATCATTCGAAATATGCATTGAAATTAAATATAATTTCCACATACATAATAGTCATGAGATACATCAAGAAAGTAGGAAAACCTACCTGATCACCTCATGCGAATCGAAGCTATGGGATTTGGTCTTCAAAAACTGCACCATCTCAGGGCGAAGAGAGGACGAAACTAATTTGGGTTTTAAGACAACTTCATACCACAACCTACTAGAACCATCAGGCCTCCCTTTCCTCCCTGAGTTAGAAAGAAGAGGACGATCAACCAAGGAAATCGGTTTAGCAATAGGAAAAAATTGAGGGTCCACAGTCTTTTGAAACTTAGGCTTCAGATCCAAAAGGGTTTCCTTTTTTTGAAACAAAGCAGGGTTAACCTGAAGCTTCTTTCCAGCCAAAGTGACCCCATTAAGCGCCACCATAGCTCGCTCAGCTTGTCTGCCTCTCTCCATCCGAACAAATGCAAATCTTCGCCGAGCAGCATCACACTTCTTAGGAACATAAATACTGTTAATCGCTCCCCATTGCCTAAACAACTCAAGCAACCAGCTACGGAGAGAAATCTCCTGCCAATCCGGAATGTTCGCGACAAACAGAGTAAACGATGGATCTTCTCCGCTTTTCCGCCTCTTCCTCCCCTTCTGCCTTTGCCACCCCTCCTCGCCAGAAGCCTCCTGCACCCCAGCCTGGTCTCGTCTCTCGTCTGTGAAATCCAGATCCCCAACAAAAACTCTCACTCTCTCACTCTCCATTTTCGCTAATCAATCAATATAAGATTATATCATTTGTAAATTGTTTTCATCAACGTTTCCTTTGATTAAAAGTAAACTCAACCCAACCATAATTTACTGCGTAATCAACTTTGTTTGATCATTGCTACGTACCTTCTTATGCTATTTCATTCATAGTCGTTACCATCACTCTCTGTACTTGTCTTCTTTATTGTCAATGCTTCCTTTCAAAGTGGACAAGTAACATCTGTCATAGACAATCACACAAGGTAGAGAGAGACATGGCTGACTTCAAATCTAAGCATTGAAAGCAAGAAAAGAGCAAACCCTTGAAAGATGAATATCGAATTGAAATCAAGAACAGTTCCTTCAAATGCAGGCGTAGTAATGTTTACCTCTTCAATAGAGTTACTTTACCATGTCGAGCAAACTTGGGCCTGTTTGATATGTTGATATTTTGAAGTAAATTTGTACTTCCAAACCTTGAACTACTTTATTGAGATTTGCAACTGCTTGTACAAGAAGAAATAACCATATCTAGGAAGCTACGAGTGCTCTGGCAGAAAAAATTTACATGCATGGAAGCCCTTTTTCACTCATAAACAAGGACAATGACTTTTAATAAATATGAACATTTGTACAAGAAGGGTTTACTTTAAATACAATGATATTTGACCAGCTAACAGAGATACAGATTACAGAGTAAAAGCAGAGCAAGAATGAAGTACACCCTACTGTACATGAAACTGGGACAAGACATACAAAAATGGGGTGACTGTGGTTCCGAATTACTGAACTACCAGCCTCTGAAGGTGATCCAAGAAGACCCGAAAACTAACATCATCAGTGAAAATGACACCCCTTCCAAGAAGGTAGATGGATTTAGTTTTGCCAGCAGAAATCTTGCCTGCAACAATCACAAGCAGGACTCAGATGATAAGAATCAGCACCTAGCAGAAACTTATGGGGCTTGAGGACATAAATAGGCAAGAACCCCCTAAATCCTTCGGGAGGACGCCCCACAGCCACAAAGAACGCTCCCGCTTGACGTTGTTAGGACTCGAATTGGATACCTCTTACTTCATGAGGCAGGAAGTAACCAGTTGACCTACTCAACGTTAGCTAAATACGTGGTTACTGTTGAAACAAATGATTGTGCTTAAGATCACTCTCTTGTTCTCTTGTTACTGTGGCTGCCGTAAATCTTGTTATAGGCAAAATGTCCAGAAGTCAGAAGAGGAAGAATCTCTCAAGTTAAAATAAATATTGAGTGACAATATGAGGAATTTGTGCTACAATCTTCACTAGTCTTTGAAAATGATAGATCAGCCCTTTCTCAAAAAGCTCCACCTCAAGAACGACCATCGAGATCCATCGTGCTGTAGTTCAATAGCCCATTCCCAACTCCTCTCTTGTCGGAACCAAAACTCTTGATATCACTTGTTGGGTTTAAAGATGCAGAATAAACAATCGACGGATTAAAAACACATCACGCAATAAAATCACCTTCATTTTAATAATCCTATTCTTTGATTTTAAACTTTTAAAAATCAAGGTCTATACTCATCAAAATTTAAAAGATAAGATTATATGGCTTGAATCATCAATTGATAGTGAAACTTTATATACTCTATATTCATGTAATCACCTATTAAATATGTAATCTAACTCTATTATCATATTATTTATATAGAAGTAATGATCTCGTAGTGATGGCCCACTTCATTAGAATCACTTCATCCAACGCCTGCTAAATCATAAAGCAATCAACAGCATAAAGAATTGAGATGGACTTGGTTGCAGCACTGTAATTTTATTAAATAATGATATGGATTTTGCCCTTACCACTAAGAACGTAGTTATATTATCACTAAGTGCAGAGAAATCTCTCTCATTTTAGATGTGCATTGATAGCTCTCTTTTGTAGACATGGTCACGCAAGTTATGGTTCATTATGATTAAAATCATTCAATGGAAGTGAATTTTTGTTAAATTTTGTATGGCCGTATGGGTACGGTGGAGCCCTTCAGTGCCCACTGCTATTGGGATGGTGGCACATGTCGGCTGCTGTTGCTAGTAGGAGGGCCAAGTTATGAGCTAGTTTTCAAGTTATTCTTTACATATAATGGCAAAAAATAAAAAAAAATCTTTGAAAGACTGGAAGCTGCACTCTCGTCGGATTTTAATAAACTCAATTTAATTCATGTCAAAATTTATTGAATCCCTTCTGACCCTAATTGTTAATCCGAATTATTCAATTCAATCTGATGTAACTCGACCTGACCCAAGTGTTATTTTATAGTTTGGTGCATTCGGGTCGGATCGAGTTTCATCGGATTAGATCGGATTGATTTTAAAATTTTCAACTGAACCCGACTTAAATTTCATGTGGGGTTTTTGTCCTAACCTGATCCAACTTGAAATATATGAATACATAACTCAAACCGATTGATTTCTTGGGTCGGATCATGCAGTTTAACCTAGATGGGCATTTCAAGGATTCATGACACCTTCCATCGATGTAATATACACACTTACAAATACATGTATATCATTGTCAAGTACCCCTCAATCACTCTTTAAATACAAGAAGAAGAAGAGCTTAAACAGGAATAACATTGTAAATACAAGGATACAATCACAACTAGGTCACACTAGTCTTTTGGGCCGGAGAAACTTTCTTATTCATGAGGACATTTATGAATGTTGCCGTTTAAATTGGCTACAGAAATCGCTTAAGATATTCTGCCACCCGTGTATACCTAACCTTTGGATACAACTTGGAAGCCTCTTCTCCTTCATCTCCAATCTCAAAATTTGTCAGGCAACCCTCGATGAAAACATGGTAGTAATGTCCCAATCCCACTTGCTGAGCGTAATCCTGACCTGGAAAAAGCAGATCACATATTTAGCTAATTTGTATTATTTTCACTTTTGAAATCTGGATTTGACCAGAATTACAAGGCTATTTTATGCTAATATCGATGTTTTGGAATCTGTTTTGAACCAGACAGAGATAAACTGGATTCGATGGCTGGTTCAAAAGTCATATTTGAGCAAAATAAGGTGTTTTATCAACCCTCAAGGGTTAACTTGATGGTCGTCCTTATCTGCGCAAGGTCAAGTTCCCCTCAATAAAAAAAAATTTCACTTTTCATTGTTTTCTATCTTGCATGTGCATATTGTGAAGTTTACATGTGCCCCCAATAATAAATTAAGTAAGACATTTGGATACCTTGATCTTCAAAAAATAAGGTACTCACCCACTGAGCTTTGACAACTAATACTACAACTGTTGGTGTTGGGGTAAGAATGAGAGTCTCACACTATCACTCCACCTATCAAACTAGTCTTTTGGGTATCAGAGCTAGGTCTCCAAAGCACAGCATCTGGACTTAAGAATCCTCTAGTCGAAAGGGATGGTTGGAGACGTTCTATTCATTGAAGAGCCTCGTTTGATGGGAGATGTTGGAGTGCAAACAAAAGACCCACGTCGAGGGAAAAACTAAAGACTTATATATGATTGAGTCACTCCACCTATCAGACTAGTCTCTTAAGCGGGAAGCCTAGGCTAAAGAACTATACCCAAAAGTGAGTTGATGGTATACCTTTAATGAGAGCAAGAAATTCCTCAGCGGAGATTGTAGTCTTGTTGAGTTCTTTCCCAATGAGCTTCTCCCAAATTACGACCACCTCTCTCTGCGAGAGAATATTTTCAGACGGACGGAGATACAGTGTCTTGTTCAATGTACGTGGGTCATCAATGGTCTTGATGGTGTAGGTGGCGATGTCATCCTCGTCCACATAAATAGCTGCCACAGAATACAAACTTTGTATGTAATTTAACCTCACTAATACGAGAGAGAGAGGGAGAAACTCATTTCTTGAGCAACTTTATACCTTTTGCATTGCCGTCTCCCAACAAGCAGACGGTGTCTCTGGGAGGCACAATTCTACCGGGTTGGCAAAGGCCGCCAACAAAGTAGCCGGCAAAGCAGTTTGCAGAGACATAGGTGAACTGAATGCCGGCATCTTGGATTGCTTCCCTCACCGTCATCTTGTCATCGAACGACACCCTTCCCGGCTCCATTGCATGTGCCATGCGTGACGGATCAGTACCGAACTCCGATGGCAGGAATCGCTGCATCCACCATCCATTCATTTCTTTTAATATTTCATTTTGTAGCATTTTTGGTAAAATATTTGACTCATTTCACCATCACATCCACATAAGATATGATGAATTTTTCTTTGGAATCTTTTAAAGCTATCTGTGCACAAGTTCCTTCTACAATCTTTTGTTATTCCAAACAAGTGGTTCACTTAAGTTGCTAGTGTCAAAGGTTAATAACTCAACCAAGTCCTTTACAAAAGAAATCGATAACATAAACAGTAAAATTTATGAATTTTCTTGTGGAAAATCGTAAGATACCCAATCTAAAATCCTCACAAATGAACCCACTACCTTTAGGGCACACCAAAATTAGATTATGAGAGCTTGAATTACTTGCTGAGACAGGATACAACGAGTTAAACTACTTAAAAATTAATTTTTTAAATAGTACATATCTTTTCCTTGTTTGTTTTGGGTGACCAGCCTCGTCCTAACCCTCTAATCAACAGGAACTCTCTCTCTCTCTATAAATTTCTCTTTCATTTTTTATAAAAGAAAATTCAAGAACATCTCTCTTCCTGTCTCTTGCTCTTAGACTTTCATTATTATTTACTATAAACTTTTGATGTTATAATCAGAATTAATATTAAGTAAATATTAGTTTGTTTTAAGAGAGTATATTTGAAATTAATAACTATTTAGTATTATATTTACACATAAAAAAAATTAGAGTGTATCTTTATGCAATTTTCTTTTAATCCAATCCCGTCTATATTATAAAATCAAACTACAAGTTGTATATTTTTGAGGATTTTTAAAAAAATATTTCACGTTGATTTAAACTGAATAAAATACATAATTAAATTGGAGTTTTTGAATCTTTACCACTTTTATTTACTTAAATTAAATAAATAAAAATATTTAAATGAAAATTATTTTTCATAATAAATGTATTCACAATATATACATAAATAATTATTTTAAAAGAAATCTATTGAGTTACGAGAAGAAGAATAAAAAAAGAGTCACTGCCACTTAATCACGGCTGGATTGGTGGCAGGACCGTTCCTCTTCTGCCGCAGTGATAGGTTTGCTGCCTGAAATTACATATCATTTAACATACGACGCATTCCATTTGAAGGTGAGTTAGAGAAAAATGGAACAACTCAACTCGGTGGGCACATTAGAACCACACCGGCGAGCAGATTAGCATCACTGATACCTTGATATTCCCAGCTTCTTTGATGGCGTCGACGAGCTTAAGCTGTAAGAGGATGTGGTGGCTCCTAATATGCGACCCAGATATTGTACAAATGACCACATCTACCTGTTTGACGGCATCGACGAGGCTCCGATGATCCGAAAAGGACCCTTCGACGAGGCGGGCACCTTGATGTTTGAAGGACAAGAGCATCTGAACCTGTAGAATTTTGAAAAATGACTTACTTTCTAATTGATAATCAAATATATAAGAATTACATGTCTCTAATTGAGAAAAGAATCAACCCATTAGTAATATACAAGGAAGCTGAGAATAATGAAAATACAAATATAGAAAGTCAACTATATCCGTTAATAGAACCTTTTCGATTTCGACACCAATTTCCGGCCGATAGAGAACGTATGTCTCATGTCCTTGAGCTAAGCTTGCCTTGATCATCCTCTTTCCCAAATACCCAGTTCCCCCAACTACAAGAACCCTACTCTTTCCCATCTCTCTCTTCCTCTCTAGTGAATACTGGTCTCTTCCTTCTTGGAAGCTTTGTGCTTCATGCATCACTCATATACATTTCATTTGAGGTGTTTTCTGGGGTGTGGTTGAGGCATGTAGAATTAAATTGAGATCCTAAGGTTATTATTTGAGGAGTTTAACTTATCTTCATTATCTTCAATTTTATAGACATTTTTGGTCCTCTCATTTAAGATATTTTTATGAGTAGTCATCTAGAGTCTAGACACTCCACTTTTCTTCTAAAATATATCTCATTTCAAAATTTTATGTGAAATTACCATTTTGCCCCTCAATTTTGTGTAGAGGAATCATCTTTTTTAAAAAATTGAGGGATAAAATGATAATTTTCATACAAAATTTTGAAATGAGGTGTCTTTTAAAAAAAAGTGGGGTGGCTGAATAGTCACCTTATTTTTATTGGACAAAGTTGGAAAACACTTGGGCTAACTTCATGCTAAATTTAAATTGTTGACTTTGTTATTTTGTCTTTTATATCAAGTCATCATATTTCTATAATACAAAAAATGTTATTTATTTTAATTTAAATAATATTTATAAAAAAGACAAAATTGTATTAAATATTGTTTAAAATAAATGATGTTTTTAATATTTAGAAATACAGTGTCTCAACCTTAAAAAAATAAGATAATTGATTTAGGTACAGTTGTTTTTACTCCCATGAGACACTATCTCGTGACAACATTTGTATTTTTTTTCTATTTCACTCCATTATTTAAAAATAATTCTTTCATAAAAGATTGAAAATTTCACCGAGAGATAGTATCCGAGTGTCCCATATTAATAAAAATAATTGAAAAGAGGACTGATGTTATGATGTCATCTTCATAGAACTAATATCTTCAAATAGTATTATTTGAAATATATAAAGTCTACTTCTTAAAAAAATTAAACTATTTATTAATTTTTAAGCAGGGGTATAAATATATATATAGATTTTATAAAATTATTAAGACAAACCAAATGTTATCTGACTCTCCTTTTTTTTTTTTTCAATTTTTATCAGGTTTTCAGCGTTTATGGTGGATAAAATTAAAATTTTCTTTTTGGGTTAGTCCAAATTTTATGTTTTCAGACTATGTTACATCAAAAGCTCTTATTATCTAAAATTAAATTGTATAAATAAAAAATAACATCTTAATTGAATTTAAAAGCTCATTAGAATTTCTCAATTTTGATAGTATTTTGAGTTGAGCCTAGTTTTAAGTTTTCAAATCACAGTCTGTCTAATACACTAAAACCTAAATTGAATCTAATCAAGTTTTTTCAAATCAAATTTAAAAAAAAAGAAAGTTATGAGTTTCTCGACTTGAGTCCAACTTTCCGATTTTCGAACTATTTTACATTTAATTCTTTCACCTTTTAAGATTAAAAAAAGGGTGAAGTGTCATTTAATATAACTTTAAATCGAATCTGATTGAGTTTTTCTTATATTAAAGTTCTTGTTTAGTTAGAACTCTAATTTTTTTTTAATATCTGATCACACATTTCTAAATTAAATTTAAAAACCTGTACGAGTTTTCTAATTTGATAGGAATTCAAGTTGAGTTTAAACTTTAAATTTTTAAACATTGCTCCACTACAATGGACCCGATAACAAAGTTTAAGAATGAAATTAAATTATTTGTACTTCAACTTATTTTTAAACTACAATGGATCACTCTCCCCGTAAAATTATTCGGTGTGTGTGAATAGAAAAACTTGCACATACACCAAAGATTAGTATGAAGCAGCGGTGATCTCTGACATCCGAATATCGGCCAATATCTTGTACAATAACAGATTTGGCAATTTGTAACTCCGGTCAAGATTACTCCATCCACACGAGGACCCATGGAGCTTTAGTGTTTGTCTTGCATAATTTCTTCTATCATACTTTGATTTTATAGGAGCAAATACAATGTTTTTCAAAAAAAAATAAAGATTATTTTATTAATTTAAAAATATGACAGTATAATTCTCTGATAGATTTTTTTCCTACTTAGAGGTAGAAAAGTGTCCTCTTATTGTAATGCCATTGTTGGCAAAAGCCTGAACCTAACATTGTGTGATAGTTTTGGACGTGTGTAATAAGAGTAAATCATTAAAATGAACAACAAATGCTACATCCAAAATTAGGTTGCGTAAGTTAAAAGGAGAAAAGTCTTTAAAGAAAAAGTGAAAGAGGTTTTCAGTGAAACAAAAGGAACTAAGACAGGTTCACAAAAAGACGTGTGGTCGTCGAAGACTAGTAAGAAGAAAATCAATTCATTATATGACCTAAAATAAAAATTTGATGGAAAGGTAGAAGAATTACAAGATAGTGCAAAAAGCCCAATTACAAGAAACGCTTCCAATTGGATTGAGATACACCATATGATCTCTTAATCCACCATGCGTCATGTTCTATCTCAAATCAACAGTAAATAGTTTCAATGGATATTTAAATTGAGGTTTGGAAATGTCAGACATCGCAGCTCACTAGTCTCCTAAGGTAAAAAACCCAACTGTTAATTAGATTTTTTTATCATAATTTGGTTTAATCAAGCTCAACCATTGGACCAAACCAAACTTAAATCGTATTGTAATGTTAGTACAACATCCTAATAATATTATATATTTAATATTAAAAAATAATCACTAAAAATATGAAAAAATAAAAACCATATTACCACCGTGATACTATAATAAAAACAATGAAAAATGACATTTTAGAGAAAAATAAAGTAAAAATTATCATAATTTGTGAAAAGATCAAACTGTTTGCCAAGTTAAACCACATGTTGAATTTGATTTTTAAAACACTAACAGAGGAATGATAAAATCCAAACGTTTCCTTTGATTAAAAGTAAACTCAACCTATATAGCTAACTCAACCCAACCATAATTTACTGCGTAATCAACTTTGTTTGATCATTGCTACTTACCTTCTTATGCTATTTCGTTCATGGTCGTTACCATCACTCCCTGTACTAGTCTTCTTTATTGTCAATGCTTCCTTTCAAAGTGGACAAGTAACATCTGTCATAGACAATCACACAAGGTAGAGAGAGACATGGCTGACTTCAAATCTAAGCATTGAAAGCAAGAAACGAGCAAACCCTTGAAAGATGAATATCGAATTGAAATCAAGAACAGTTCCTTCAAATGCAGGCGTAGTAGTGTTTACCTCTTCAATGCAGAGTTACTTTATCATGTCGAGCAAACTTGGGCCTGTTTGATATGTTGATATTTTGAAGTAAATTTGCACTTCCAAACCTTGAATTACTTTATTGAGATTTGCAACTGCTTGTACAAGAAGAAATAACCATATCTAGGAAGCTACGAGTGCTCTGGCAGAAAAATTTTACATGCATGGAAGCCTTTTTTCACTCATAAACAAGGACAATGACTTCTAATAAATATGAACATTTGTACAACAAGGGTTTACTTTAAATACAATGATATTTGACCAGCAAACAGAGATACAGATTACAGAGTAAAAGCAAAGCAAGAATGAAGTACATCCTACTGTACATGAAACTTGGACAAGACATACAAAAATGGGGTGACTGTTCTTCCGAATTACTGAACTACCACCCTCTGAAGGTGATCCAAGAAGACCCGAAAACTAACATCATCAGTGAAAATGATATCCCTTCCAAGAACAGGAGCATCAGAATTGTGGGTAGTAGATGGATTTAGTTTTGCCAGCAGAAATCGTGCCTGAAACAATCACAAGCAGGACTCAGATGATCAACATCAGCACCTAGCAGAAATTTCTTCCGTATACACAGATACAAAAGCACCTCCAACCAGGGGTTTAAAAATCGGTATCGGCCGATATATCGGCCGATATTTTTCTCTTTCCTCCACTTTTGTGCCGATATCGGCCGATATTTTGATATCGGCTGATATGATACGGCCGATATTTCAGCCGATATTGTGAATATCGGCCGATAACGATATATATCGGCCGATATTCATACCTCCAAAACCGATACATATCGGCCGATACGATATGTATCGGCCGATATTTGTACCCCTGCCTCCAACAAGCACGCAAGCACTCTCAATAGGAAAAGGAATTTTTTTGTTTGAAAAAATATCTTAATGTTGTGAGTATTAGACGAATTTTGACAAAAATGATTCCGCAAAATTGTATCCATAAATGAGGTTTCAATTAAAAATTCATTATCAAGAAGAGGATTTGAGTCGCATTAAAATTTCAATATAAGATATTATACTCTTTCACATCAAGTACCAATACCAATTAAAACCATCCAGGCACCACAGAAACTTTTTTATGAAATTAAAAAGGCCCTAAAGCTTATTAAAAAAAGGTTAAGAATTAAAGAGGTGGACCCCACAGGTTAAGTTTGAGGCCCACGATAGCAGTTAGTCACTTTTTTTTTTTGCAGTAATCTTGAATTTAAATTTCGGTTAGGTTTAGCTAATGTCATTGTCTTAATTATAATTCAATTTTCAAGTCAGGTGCATTTAACCTCTTGGTTTTGGTTAATCAAGCAGTAAGAAATGTCCAATTGTATTTCTAATTGTTGGATGATGTCATGTTTTTCTAATTAATTCTACTAGGTTTTCTGGTGTGTGGATCCATTCTTACTACCAGCAAACATGTCTGTGTGTATGAGTGAGTGAGTGAGAGAGAGAGAGAGAGAGAGAGAGAGAGATGTACATGTAACATGCAGCGTCATTACACTGATACTTTTCTAGTTGTTGGATGATGTCATGTTTTTCTAATTAATTCTACTAGGTTTTCTGGTGTGGTTCCCCATTCTTACTACCAGCAAACGTGTGTGTATGAGAGAGAGAGAGAGAGAGAGAGAGAGAGAGAGAGAGATGTACATGCAGCATCATTGCACTGATACTTTTTGCATCTGCTTTGGGTTTCAAAGATTATCGAGTAAATGGAAGCTCAATCTCAGCACCCTTCAATTACAAAGCCTATATATTTATGGCTGGAACAAAAGGTCAAGTGAAATCTTTGTATATCATGCATGGGAGTTTTAGTTTCATAATTTTCAATCTTATTTAGGGACTGTGGAAGTGAATCTTAATGACTAACACTCAACCATGAAATTTCAGTAACTGAAATAATAAATTAGATATGAGTCATAATTAATCACTTCCTGTCAGCATTATGCAAAGATAAAAGCATTCGATCAGAAATTCAAACTATTGATAACCACAAATGCAAGACAAAATCATCGATGAAGAAAAACAAGCACAATGAAATGAAAGTGACCTGTGAACCATGTTGATCACACATGACCAAACGAGGCACAGGAAACCGTTCCTTGATTATTGCATTTGCATCAATGCGTGGTGCCTGCAGCAACTGAGCAAACACCTGCAAAAGAGTAAATCCATTTTTAGTTCAGCAAAAAAAATTGACAGTTAATCCTATCCTCACGCCTGAAAACCTAAAAAATGAATGAGCAAATTAGAAAAGTAGCAACTACTTCTTCCTAATAAAGATATTTGTCCCAAGAGAAAACAAAATGCTTGTGTAAGTAGAAGACCAGAGATAGCCCCAGTATGTCAAGTCGAGAGACTGCAAGTTGCAGGTACAAGGAGAGAGAGACCACAGAAAACATGAAGGGAAGGGATAAAAAAAGACATGACAAATAGTAGAGTGATTGACTGTGACGCCCCGCCCCTTTCTACAGCCTGAACGGGTCATGACTCGCTCAACTGCAAAATGAACGGGCGTTACCCAACGCAACAACGCATATAACGGGCCTTACATCATAGATTTGTGGCTGGGGGAAAATAAGTATATATTTTTTTTTAAGATTGTAAATGAAATAAGGAAGCCATCAAATCCTTCAAGCCCAATTTACACATTGCATAAATCATAATGTCATTGACAATATAAAATAAATAACATCTATTATCAATATCAAATCTAATCTCACTGCTCACATCCCATTCCATAAAATAAAATAAAATCAATATCCTCAAGGTTCTCAATTAATTCAGGCTAACCAATCAAATATCTCAAAATACGTAATCTCAAATAAAATAAATTCAATCACACGAATCCACGACTGTACTAAGAAATTAAATATTCCTCTTTGAGTCTCTAAACATCAGTTGTCTCTTCCAATCCTAAGTCCAGAGGATTACCTGCAATGTAAGGGGTGTGAGCTCCAAGCCCAGTGAAGGAATACAATAATTCATACCCAACATAATATCATCATTATTCTCTATAGATGTGAACTTAAAACATAATTAAATAATATGCTTTTAATATCCATGCATCATGCCATGCAATGCACAATGCTCAATGCAATGTTCAATATCTCATTCCTCCACCACATAACCACTGTATTTGGTGGCCATCCCGCCGAAGCGAGGCCTATTAACTTACCACAGAGTGGTACTTCCCATATCAAATGGGGCCTACATAACACAACTACCACCAAATATCAGTCTTCGTGATCTTTCATGGCCTAAAAACCAAACCTACCACATATGTGGTACTTCTCACTAATAGCGAGGCCTGAAACTACCACCGTCGTGGTCATCATAAAAGATCACGGCCAACACCTCCATACCCATCCCATGAATATGAAGATGCCATGCACAATGCCATGTCTACTATGCATCATCTATATCATCATGCCACATGTTATGAATTATATTAACATGTCATGAATAAACATTGCCATCATACCCAAACATGATTAAAACCTCAATTTAGCATAAACATCATGTACATACTTTAAAACATCAAAATCAATGTCAACAATATCCCACATGCATAATAATAATTCATATCTCAATATTATTATTATGACAACACTATATCATAAATGCATCTTAATAACATAAAAATAACTCTATAATAGACAATAAAACATCCATCTAATACGAACATAATTATTGGACCTTTCAACAAGGTTAGTGGCCAACTTCCAACTATCCGGGCAGACTGAGTCCCTCACTGCTATTAGAACATTTAGCCTATCCCCTTACATTACTGTGAGTAAGCACCGGATTATAACCACTATTCTTATATATACCCAGTCCACATCATAGGTCCAACGTTATATTCCCAAAACTTTACATAAGGCAATATTTTTACATTGCTCAATCACATAAACAAAATAGAAAATATCTTGCACAACAAAATATAGTATATTGTTTTCCCTCACCTAAAAAGCTTGCGAAGTATAGGTGATGAATCCTCACGCATTCCAATTTTGAAATCAGTCAATAGAACGCCCGGAAAGTGCTGCACATTTATTTAAAGATTCCAAGTACCATTAACACATTAATTATTGAGTCCCTCTAATTGTCCATATTAAATAAATGTGAGGTATGTTGCTGTCCCAACTATAATCTACGGTCATCCTAAGGTTCAAGGTTAAATGTTTAATTAACTAGTAGCAGTTAAGCTAGGAAATCTTAATTGGGTGATGTTGTCAACTGTAAGAAAGGAATCAAGGGTCATTCTTTACTTTGCTTAACAATCAAATTAATACAAGGGTTATCTTAATGAATTAAAGATTTAAGATGAAATCAAAATTTATAAAAATTTCACTTTATTCAACTGGTTGGTGAAATTTTAAATCATTGATGAATAAATCTCAAGTCTTAACCTTTGAACATTTTAAATCAAGATTGAAATAAATAACAAGGAATAAATAGTCTTAAAATCTGGAAAGATAGTAGTTGGAAGGAAATAATAATAAAAAAATGGGTAATTCAATACCTTAGATAGTTAAGGAGTATAAGTTAATGAAAATGTTAAGATAATAAGACCCAAGGATAGTTTGAAAATTTTCAAAATAAATTAATTGAATAGGGATGGAGTATTTCATAGGAACAAGAGAATAATTATGAAAATTTAAACCATTAAATTAAAAATATAACCCATATTTATTTTGAAAACTCAGATTCATAAGTAAAAGGTCTAAACATATATATTATTGTTATTATTATTTTCTACTATCAAAATTGGTGTTCAAGTAATAAAGTAAATAAATAGATAACTATATTTAAATTTTAAAACATCAAGTTATTTTAAACAAATAAACATCAAGGACCAAGACCCAATTTAATAAGGTGGACTAACTAAAAGCGATCGGAATAATATAAGCAAGGAACCCACCTTTCTCAAATGATTTTAGTTTAATACAGTAGTATAATAATAGAAAGGGGATGATGGTGCCTTCTTAATTCAGATAACATCTTAAAGGAGGATGAAATAATACAAGATAGTCATCTTTAATTTACTTTTATTATTTATTTATTTATTTATTTTTGAATCTTAATACCCATAACCAAATACATTTAGGGTTAAAACTAATGAAATAGATTAATTGGAAAACCTTGGCAAATCAAAATTATTCAATACTTTTGATAAAATGGAAAAACGAATGAACACATTCAATATCTATATAGATATTTTAATAAATAACATAGTGAAAAACCCAAAATACTTTAAAGCTTGTTTTGTTTCTTTAAAATCTAAGAATTGATTGTAACCACATTAAATCACATAAACTAAAGGTTAAATAAATGGATGGGAATTTTCAAGTTTGAAAATAGGCTTTGGATGATAAAGATATGTACCCTAAGACAATAATAAAAAGACAAATGGATAACATACATGAAATATGTTCCTGGGCAAAACGGGGTGAGGATTGAATGGATAAAAACAATAAAAAAAAACCATAGATACCTTGTACAAATTGTCAATAGGGGTTAAAACCATCGATTAAATTAATCAATTAATTGGATGTAATGTAACTTAGAAAATAAAGAAACATACCTGTATTATACGGTTGTAAAGAGGAAGGAAACAGAGAAGGATAATTTCGACGGTGAGGGCAGCAATGCCAAAAAAAACTCTTGGTGTTGTGGCTGTCCTAACGGGATAGATCTGCTACTTCGAACGGAAACTCGGTCTTCCAAGAGACGAGGAGGAACAAGAACTTGGGAAGGGGACTGGTTGCAACAAGAGATACTGCCACTAGATGGATTGAAAGCAAGGAGAGGGGATCGGCTGCAGTAAGGGTTTAAAAAGAAAAGGGTCTGTAGTTTTTGGGAAAGGTAGGGCTTGTTGCTATTTTGGGGAAAAAGAGGGGAAAAAGGAATTGAATTTTAATGGAGATAGGAGAGAAGAATGGATGGGAACCGAATTTTGGGAAAAAAAAGGCTTACTGTCTCTTTTCTTAAAGCAGTAAAGGGAAGAAGGAAAGTAAAGAAAAAGGAAAGAGAAGAGGAAAGAAGGAAGCACCGTGTAAAGAGGTAGATTAAGGTGTGGGTCTCATGGGCCCACACGGGTTTGGGTTTATTATTATTACTATTATTATTATTTTTAATTCATTGATTAATGGTTATATTTAAGTTTATTAAAATTTAAACTTAATTATTGATCTAGTAGTTTAATTATTTATTTACCAAAATCAACTTTTAATTTATCATTGGAATTTATTTAACATCTCGGCTAAATAAATCGCATTAATTTATAAATTTTGGACTTTTAATAATTATACAATTCCAATTGGAACCCTTAACTTTGCAAATTTAAAATCTAATTTGATATTCATTTTCCGGTCACTTAATTTCAACTTGAAGGGGACAAATTTAAAAATTCTAATTGAGGGAAAAATGTGTGCATTGGGGAACCTAAATTAATAAAATTCTACATTTTTGTGTATTTATTTATTTTATTTTAAATAATAAAAATAAAAGAAAATAACACATAATTTCACACAAACACAATCAAGAGACCCATCTGCTATTTTTAATTTTTACCCGACTCGACTGACCCGCTATTCCGGGTCGGGTCATCACATCCTACCCCCCTTAAAATAAATTTCGTCCTCGAAATTTAGCTAAAGTTCGTACCTTGCTCATCGAATAATTCCGGATGCCGTCGTTGCATCTCGTCTTTTCTCTCCCACGTCGAACCTTCGACTCCATGATGTTGCCAAAGAACTCTCACCAAGGGAATGGTCTTTGTGCGTAAAACTTGATCCTTGGTATCCAGAATCTTCACCGGCTTCTCCTCATAAGTTGCATCTTCACTGACTTCCACATCTTCCCAATTCAGAACATGAGAAGGGTCTGCTTGGTACTTTCTCAACATTGACACATGAAAAACATTATGAACTCTACTGAGTTGTGATGGAAGTGCAAGCCTGTATGCCACTTCTCCAATTCTATCCAAGATTGCAAACGGTCCAATGAACCTAGGAGATAGTTTTCCTTTGTTACCAAACCGTTGAATGCCTCTCCGAGGTGAAATTCTAAGAAAGACACGATCACCAACTGCAAACTCTAAATGCCTTCGCCTACGGTCCGCATAACTTTTCTGACGACTCTGAGCTGTCAGTAGTCTCTGACGAACCAATCTCACTTTCTCTGTTGTTTCCCTGATTATATCTGGTCCCAATTTCACTTTGTCGCTCGGTTCCGTCCAACATAAGGGTGATCTGCAGGGTCTACCGTACAATGCCTCAAATGGTGCCATCTTGATACTAGACTGGTAACTGTTGTTGTAGGCAAACTCCACCACAGGTAAATAATCCTCCCAACTCCCTTTAGAATCTAAGACACAAGCGCGAAGCATGTCTTCTAGGATCTGCATAGTTCGTTCAGACTGTCCATCCGTCTGAGGGTGAAATGCGGTACTGAAATGAAGTTGCGTACCCAATTGATCCTGAAGGCTCTGCCAAAATTTTGATAGGAATCTAGAATCTCTGTCGGATACAATGGAAACTGGTATTCCATGTAACTTAACAACTCGATCCAGATACAATTTACCTAAAGTCTCCAAAGAGTCTGTCATCTTCATTGCAATGAAATGAGCTGATTTGGTCAATCTATCAACTATAACCCACACTGCATCATGGCCTTTCTGCGATCTTGGTAACCCGGTTACAAAGTCCATGGTGATATGATCCCATTTCCACTCGGGTATATCGAGAGGTTGCAACTTTCCTGCTGGTTTTTTATGCTCAACTTTTACCTGCTGGCATGTTAAACATCGAGCCACATATTCTGCCACTTCTCTTTTCATGCTGCGCCACCAAAATTGTTGTCGCATATTTCGATACATTTTTGTTCCTCCAGGGTGAACTGCAAATTGCGAATGATGAAAGTGCTTGAGAACCTCTTCTCTACACTGCGCTGCCAATGGCACATAAAGTCTCCATTGGTAAGTCAAACCACCATCTGTTCTCACGACCCAACCTGCTGGGCCTTTGCTATCCATGATTGATTTGCGAATCTTGGCTACCACCTCGTCTGTTTTCTGGGCTGCCAAGACCCGATCCACTATAGCTGGATGAGATACTGCACTGCCCAGTTTCTCCAAACCATGTTCTCCCACTAGACTAGCAATAACGCCTCGAGATTTCCTGCTCAAGGCATCGGCGACCACATTGGCTTTTCCTGGCTGATAAGAAATCTCGAAGTTGAAGTCGCTCAAATATTCCAACCACCTGCGCTGCCTCAGATTCAAGTCCTTCTGAGTAAACAAGTATTTTAGACTACGGTGATCGGAAAATACTTCAAAGTGCTCACCAAACAAATAATATCTCCAAATCTTCAGCGCAAACACCACTGATGCTAATTCAAGATCATGAGTTGGGTAATTTTGTTCATGCACTTTCAGTTGTCGAGACCCATAAGCCACCACCTGTTCGAGTTGCATTAAAACACAACCCAATCCATCACGGGATGCATCACAACAGACCACATATCCACGACCTCTCTCTGGAATAATCAAAACTGGAGAAGTAGTCAGTCTTTCCTTCAACTCTGTAAAAGCTATTTCACAAGCCTCACTCCATATGAATTTAGCTCCTTTTCTTGTCAACTTAGTCATAGGAACTGCTATCTTAGAAAAATTCGGAATAAAACGCCGGTAATATCCAGCTAAGCCCAAGAAACTACGAATTTCAAATACACTGCGAGGTCTCTCCCATTTCAACACTGCTTCGACCTTAGCTGGGTCCACTGCCACTCCACCTTCTGAGACCACATGACCTAAGAACTGCACCTCCTTTAACCAGAACTCACATTTACTCAATTTAGCATATAATTGATGATCCCTTAGTAACTGTAAGACTGCTCTTAATTGATATTCATGTGCTTCTTCAGATCTCGAGTAGATTAAGATGTCATCAATGAACACTTCTACAAAATGATCTAAGTATGGCCTGAAGATTCTGTTCATCAAATCCATAAATGTAGCTGGTGCATTGGTCACACCAAAAGGCATAACCACGAATTCATACTGGCCGAATCTAGTGCAGAAAGCTGTCTTTGCTATATCACATTCTCTCACCCGCACTTGATGATATCCAGACCGAAGATCTATCTTAGAAAACCATTTAGATCCTCGTAACTGATCGAACAAATCATCGATTCGAGGAAGCGGGTACTTGTTCTTGATGGTTACCTTGTTCAGCTTCCTGTAGTCTATGCACATCCTCATTGAGCCATCCTTCTTTTTCACAAATAAAGCTGGAGCACCCTACGGAGATGTACTCCGACGGATGAACCCAACCTTAGTCAGTTCTGCCAATTAACGCTTCAACTCTACCAACTCTGCTGGTGCCATTCTATATGGTGACATGGAAATAGGCGAAGTTCCAGGGAGTAAGTCTATGGAGAATTCAACTTCTCTTCTTGGGGGTAACTGCGTCAACTCGTTCGGAAACACATCAGGGAAGTCACACACCACCTTAGGCATTTCTAATCCAAGCGGCTCTGTGTTCTCCCAACCCATACTGGCTACGTGACCAATTTTGTTCTTTGTCACATATGGTTCGGGGGATTTACTCAACTTCTCGGTAAAGATAACTCCTGAAGGTGAACACCCAGATACTCTCCTCCGAGCACAATTTAAAGTAACGTTATGAGCCGTTAACCAATCCATTCCTAATATGGCTTCAAACTCAGTCATACCCAACACAAGGAGTTCAAACTCTAATTCCACACCTCCAATCACTAATACACATGATTTACAAGTTCTGATTACTCTAGTATATCTCCCTATAGGGGTTTTAATATTCACAGGTTCTTCTAATTCATCCATGCACAAATCCAGACGACCAACCAAAAGACTAGATATGAAGGAGTGAGAAGCTCCAGAGTCAAAAAGTACTCTAGACCATTCACCAAACAATAATAGCATACCTTGCATCACTGGAGGTTCTGTAGTCTCATCATCAACGGGAGCCATAGCATAAATGCGGCCCTGAGCTGCTGGACGCCCACGTCCTGTGTTCTGCTGCTGGCCTCCTGTCTGCGCTGCCGGTGCTACTGGAACTGGCTGGACAACAGGAAGCGGCTGAGCAGATCCGGTCCTCTGTGGACAATACGTGGAGATATGACCCATCTCTTTACAATAATAGCACTGTACTGGCCCTCGAGACTGCTGATTTGGCCTTTGAGCTTGGCGACATCTGTTAGCCTTATGTCCCCACTGATTACACTTGAAACACTGCACTTGTTCCTGTCCACCTGATGACTGTTGCTGCCTAGAAGAAGTCCTTTGATCAACAGGAGTATCGGGCTTCCTCCTCTTGACATTCCGATCATCAGACCTCATCCCACGAAATGGTCTTTGGGTTGAAGTCTGGAAGGCTTCTGATGCTGCCTCCTCAATCTCAATGGCCCTATGATACACTTCTGCAAAAGTGGTAAGTCCCGACCCATCCATAGAAAATCTGATCAAGGGACGAAGTCCCTGTGTAAACCGCTTAATCTTCATCTCTTCTGAAGTAATTAGATCTGTAGTATAGCGTGCTAATTCCTTGAACTTAGCCCCATACTGAGCCACAGTGTCGTTGCCTTGCTTCAAATCAAAGAACTTTGAAATTTTTGACTGACGAACCTGTGAAGAAAAGTACTCAGCCAGAAAAGCTTCATAGAAGTCATCCCAAGTATTTAATTCTTCATTTAGTCCTTGCCGATCGGTCCACCATTCCTCTGCTGTACCACTCAGCTGCATAGTGGCCAGAATAATACGGAGATCATCCTCTTGTACGCCTATGCTATCCATAATTCTGTCTATCTTCTTTAGCCAACGCTCTGCATCTGCTGGTTCCGAATCTCCCCTAAACATGGGAGGATGCTGGCGCTTAAATTCTCGAATTGCCACCATCTCTCTGGTCTCCTGAGCAGCACGATTCGTGCCATGCGTTCGCTGTACTATTGTCAAAACTTCCTGTGCTATTCTCAGCACAGTATTCGGATCCGCGTTCACTAGAGGAGGAGGAGGAGGAGGAGGAGGTGGTGGAGGTGGAGGATGTCTCTGAGACCCTCCTGAAGCCGTACTCTCCACTACACCTTCAACGAAATTTTCTCTGCTAGCCTCCCGATTAGTAGATTTGGTCTTACCTCCTCTCCTTCCTCGGCGATTGTTCGGTCCAGCCATTCTAGTAAAACCAAGAAAAATACATCAGTTTTACTATTCGGTAAGATAAAAAGCCATTGCACACAAATATTATTTTCCATTAGTACATATGCTCGACTACTAATATTTTATTCACAAATCAAGACATCATATTCCATTACCAAAATCTAACCTCTTAAAGTTTCTACCCTCACTCACTTATGATAGAAAATGGTCTAATTTGTCTCTAATCTCGGGTCAACCTCATACTCACAGCCCGCGAGTTGAACCCAAGCTCTGATACCAACTGTGACGCCCCGCCCCTTTCTACAGCCTGAACGGGTCATGACTCGCTCAACTGCAAAATGAACGGGCGTTACCCAACGCAACAACGCATATAACGGGCCTTACATCATAGATTTGTGGCTGGGGGAAAATAAGTATATATTTTTTTTTAAGATTGTAAATGAAATAAGGAAGCCATCAAATCCTTCAAGCCCAATTTACACATTGCATAAATCATAATGTCATTGACAATATAAAATAAATAACATCTATTATCAATATCAAATCTAATCTCACTGCTCACATCCCATTCCATAAAATAAAATAAAATCAATATCCTCAAGGTTCTCAATTAATTCAGGCTAACCAATCAAATATCTCAAAATACGTAATCTCAAATAAAATAAATTCAATCACACGAATCCACGACTGTACTAAGAAATTAAATATTCCTCTTTGAGTCTCTAAACATCAGTTGTCTCTTCCAATCCTAAGTCCAGAGGATTACCTGCAATGTAAGGGGTGTGAGCTCCAAGCCCAGTGAAGGAATACAATAATTCATACCCAACATAATATCATCATTATTCTCTATAGATGTGAACTTAAAACATAATTAAATAATATGCTTTTAATATCCATGCATCATGCCATGCAATGCACAATGCTCAATGCAATGTTCAATATCTCATTCCTCCACCACATAACCACTGTATTTGGTGGCCATCCCGCCGAAGCGAGGCCTATTAACTTACCACAGAGTGGTACTTCCCATATCAAATGGGGCCTACATAACACAACTACCACCAAATATCAGTCTTCGTGATCTTTCATGGCCTAAAAACCAAACCTACCACATATGTGGTACTTCTCACTAATAGCGAGGCCTGAAACTACCACCGTCGTGGTCATCATAAAAGATCACGGCCAACACCTCCATACCCATCCCATGAATATGAAGATGCCATGCACAATGCCATGTCTACTATGCATCATCTATATCATCATGCCACATGTTATGAATTATATTAACATGTCATGAATAAACATTGCCATCATACCCAAACATGATTAAAACCTCAATTTAGCATAACATCATGTACATACTTTAAAACATCAAAATCAATGTCAACAATATCCCACATGCATAATAATAATTCATATCTCAATATTATTATTATGACAACACTATATCATAAATGCATCTTAATAACATAAAAATAACTCTATAATAGACAATAAAACATCCATCTAATACGAACATAATTATTGGACCTTTCAACAAGGTTAGTGGCCAACTTCCAACTATCCGGGCAGACTGAGTCCCTCACTGCTATTAGAACATTTAGCCTATCCCCTTACATTACTGTGAGTAAGCACCGGATTATAACCACTATTCTTATATATACCCAGTCCACATCATAGGTCCAACGTTATATTCCCAAAACATTACATAAGGCAATATTTTTACATTGCTCAATCACATAAACAAAATAGAAAATATCTTGCACAACAAAATATAGTATATTGTTTTCCCTCACCTAAAAAGCTTGCGAAGTGTAGGTGATGAATCCTCACGCATTCCAATTTTGAAATCAGTCAATAGAACGCCCGGAAAGTGCTGCACATTTATTTAAAGATTCCAAGTACCATTAACACATTAATTATTGAGTCCCTCTAATTGTCCATATTAAATAAATGTGAGGTATGTTGCTGTCCCAACTATAATCTACGGTCATCCTAAGGTTCAAGGTTAAATGTTTAATTAACTAGTAGCAGTTAACCATCTGCTATTTTTAATTTTTACCCGACTCGACTGACCCGCTATTCCGGGTCGGGTCATCACATTGACTGTATGAATGGGGAAGTAGAACTCAGAAAGCACACCACAGATACGTGGAATTTTGGCTTTGCTGATGATGATGAGAAAACCAGCATGCTCAAATCATCTTTCACTAGGAAACAAAGAACCATGACCAAAACAAACCACTTGATTGGAGCAGTTTACCTATAATCTATTCTTTAACATTTCCAAAAAGGCGAGACATGTCCAAGTCATTTAAGTCAATCAATCAGAATTCCACCTCAGCAGAACTTGCACCTGTTTTTTCAGAAATAGGATATTACAGTTTAACCCTGACCAGGGTCTACATAACACACCAATGAGTCCCTACTCTAAAATGTCCTTACATAAAATGCAAATTAATAGGCAAGACACCAGTGTCAAGCTCCACCAAACAACCAGATAAGCTGATACTGTTCCTGCACAGAATGGATTGTGATCCATGATCCTATTCCACTTCCAAGAATGACACTGGCACCAGGACCATCTATTTTTTTCATGTACTACAATTTTGTCAATATTACAATGTTTCTGCGTCCCAAAGAGTGGGAACACCAGTTCCCTAGCAGAATGTTAGTTCCCCTGTTTGATGCACCTTTGGTGCCAAAATGTGTGAGCCCCAAACGAGTACACAATTCACCACTTGAGGAATTTTCATTGTCAATCAAACCATTGAGATCACAATTTCCCCAGCTTGTCTCATTTCCCATTCTCCTTTCTCGTAGCATCCAAACCAATGGATTCAATATCTGTGTGATCGAAACAACGTTTTGATTTCTAAAGAGAAACGGGGTTCTCCATTTAACTAGCTCTCAGGTGATCCCCAAACAGGAGTAATGAAACTGCAGGAAAATCATAGCAAGGGATTCTCCAAGGATAGGATGAGGATGATTTTCATTCAGAATGAAACAATACTGCATTTCCAAGGAGACTAAAAGTCGCACAAAAACAAGAATCAAAGTCATTGTGTATTTTCAGTACCATTCTTTCAATCAAACACACTTAATACTCTCAGAACCATTCCTATTCTCAATAACTCTGTATCAGTCTAGATCCCAAAGAGGACCTTAATTTCTCTTTGGGGGTATTTAGTTTGGAAAAGTCACAAATCAGTAAATGGTATAACCATATTGCTGATGAATTAGCAAGAACTGGAAGCTGGTTAGATTTATGTCTAATCTTCTTTTATGTAATTTCCAGTTGCTATAGGCTTTTTTCCCAAAGCCATCAAACAATAGTTTGTACTTCTCTTTTCATAATCAAATCATCATTACCGCCCCCCCCCCCCCCCCCCCCCCCCCCCCCCCCCACAAAAAACAAAAAAAAAAAGGTGTTATGGCACAATACCTGATGTTCTGGTTGATTTTGGTAACCAGCATTTCGCCATTGTGCAATGGTAACACCATGAAATACTACTATCGTAAAATAAGCATCCAAAAGAAGGATCCTGTCAGCAGCTATAGCAGCCACATCCAAAAGAACTGGTTCAGGAGCTGAATGGAATGAATAAGAAATCAGTGAAGGCTGAATCATCACAATAGAATTGGCTACATTCTCCCTATTTAGGATCATTCTGTAATATGCTGTTTCATCTGGACTGTTGTTAAAAACCTGCAAGAAAAGGAACAATCGAGTTAAACAGATTAAGATTTAAAAGCAATATGACTTATTAAAAAGGAAAAAATGAGAAAATTAACTGTTATCAGTCCAAAAAAAAAAAACAGAGAGGGAAAGAAAATTGAGTACCTGGACAAATTGAGACCTTCGCAAGTGAAACATGAATTGAGGAAATATTGAGAGACGAGGGGACAAGCTGAAAGATAATGGGTTATCTTTCAGATAATCTCCAAACCAAGAACAGAAGTGTATCAATGACCTGTCAAGCCATCTAACTGGGTCAAACTCAGCCTGCAATGCAACCACACCTTTTAGTTTAAAGAGATTAACTTGAATAGTTGTCACAATGGTAAAGCAACAACATGACATTCTTGAACAAGGCTATTAAAATCCAAGCCAGCTTCAGATGCAACTTGAAAATTGAAATGATACCAGTCATGGAATGGAAATATTAAAAAGCCCAAACCAGTTTTGATGCCCGTCACCGACGTCGCCATCATCGTTTTTCGAATGGTAACTGAGTTTCTATTAGATGGGGAGACAACACAAGAAACAGAAAGAGAATAGGCAAGCAACCAAAAAGGAAGGGAGAAGGTCCAATTTAGAGCAACAAAGAAGCTGTTCTCATAAAATACTAAGCTATTGGTGAGCATACGAGCAACCCTAAGATTTCATATACAAGCTATCCAAATCAATCATCATCACCTTCCCGACCCTTTCCCCCATCTACTTAAAAATGTTCTTCATCCATGCCGATACCAGTATTCCAAAGCATTGAATCCATGTCAACCTCCTGGGTTTGCAACAATCAGGTCACCATTGCAACAAAGATAGACACTTCTCCTTCCAAATAAAACCATCCTCTAGAATTCTTCTTGTAGGCTCTTTTGCAGAATAAGTGATTAGAACAAGCTCTCCCCAAACTCCTTATTTAAGCATCTTCCACTCCTTGGGAAAAGAAAAAGGCAATCAAATGATTGGTATAAGAAACCACTTTAATGTGCCTTACTAGAGATTCTTCCAAACACTAATGATTCTCTTTCAGATATGCTTCAGCTATGATGATCTCTTCCTTCTTATTTGTTGAAGAACCGCCTTCCCCCTTGAATTCTTGGCTACATCAGCAAAAGAACCATAATTCACCTCCACCCACCTTCCGATCTCACTTCTATTCCCAAAACATTTCTAGAACCTTCACCAAACCCTTACCCCCTCCTTTCTTCACACCTACAATAACCTCAGCCCTCTTCTCAATAATACGTCCATCCCTTCCTTTCAAAAACTTGCTTCCATCAACTGCGTTCTTCTGCTCCCATAGGGAACTCCATGTACTGCAGAAATGGATTGATTTGCTTGAAATTCATACCCCCATCCTCCAAAAGCTAAAACCCCACCCCTGTTGTCCTTCTTTGGAATAAAAACATCCCCAACAACTCCGTCTCCCAAAAGGGTCTCTCAGCCAATGCGTTGTCGTCATCTTCGACAGGTTCTCCACAATGTATGGATTCACCTAAGCCACTTTCTTCTAGATGGTTGCTTCTTCTTCATGTTACTAGCAAATATTCATCCTTTTCTTTAATTTTCTTAAATAAAATGTGTAAAACTGATAAAGAATTTACATTCAATTAAAAAAGGGTAAAGGTAACATATCATACAGAGTGCTTTGTGATTTACCTCATTTTCCATTTTCAAAGAAACCAAGCGTGCCATAACTACAGCAGCTGCTTCTTGATCAAACCCAGCTACTAAATCCTATACATGAGTCATAAGGCACATCAAGTTACTAAAAGACTGTTGGAGTTGATGCAAAGACATTGTGAAGGTATATTGTTAACTAAAAACAAAACAATCATGAAGCTATGGCCCTTTCAAGCAAGCAAAGTCTCAAATCACGAAGGTATCTGTGCCTGCACCTATCCAGCCAGCACTCTCAAATCAAGAACCTGGATCCAGATCAGACCTTGATTTTTATACTTCTGTTGAATATTCCATAATTCAATGAGGCAAATATCAAACTATTGAAAACAGATAGTATGAACCATCTATCCATATCCAACTCTATCTATCACTCTACCTATTACAATGAGATGTTCTTAATCAGATTGGGTATCATCATAATATTTTACCAAACTCATTCTTTGGTTTCTTGGGGGAAAAAAGTTGACCCAAAGCAAGATCAGATTATCTACTGAAACAAACCCAAAGCAGATCAGTGTACCGGTTATAATAATAGGCATGCCTTCCAGAATTAATCCAATACCAAAATCAAAATGTCCATTTTCTGAAGTGGTACCAATAATCTCCATTTTATATTAAAGATAACAATTACATATTCTAAAGAGGGGGAAAAAAAAAAACAAGTATATGAGAACTATACTGTATGATATATTGCAAAGACACTTCAGAATGTGTGACATGCCCATGTGGACACTTGTAGACACTCACACCCATGTGAGACACTTGTAGACACTTCCAAAAACTCAAAACCGTTCTTCGTGGACTATTTTAGTACTTTTTAACATTGTTTTCTAAGCTAACTAAAATATTACAACACATTTCCCTTCTTAAAACCTTTGTCACCTAAATGTTTAAAGTAAAACTAGTATATTATTTTCTATTGGTGTTATTTTCGCACCTTATTTTTATTTAAAATAAACATTTAATTTTATGTAAATATGGCGTTCTATCCCAGTGTCCTATTTTTTGGGGGTCGCTGCATCCAACACCTTGTATCCTTGTCGGACACCAACGCTCATACCCATGCTAACGCAACTTAGATTGTATGTAGAAAAAAGTAATCAAATGTAAACCATGTACATTTGTACCCCTCAAATCCTAATCTCCTAAGAAAATTTAAATGTCCTTAAACTCTTTAAAAATAGAAACCCAAGGTATTAACCCACATTTGCAATATTTGCTGCCTGTCGCATGTTGAAAAATAACAATAAACAACAATGAGATCCAAATGGAAGAAACCAGGCATGGACTGGGTAACTACTGCAACATGATCCAGTTATACTGAAAAGATTAGAGTGGTGCTCAAATATTCTTTGTGAATTCACAGCGTGCAACAAGAAGCAGAAGCAACAGGCATTCAACACTATACTTTTTCTACTCAGATGAATCACAGTTAGAAACAACGAAGTACTATATCTTTGATAGACAAAATGCATAAAAAACAACATAATATCATATGCAACATATGTGAAGAACATAAAACTTGCCTTCGTACATTGAGGCCCAGCTACCCACCTTCTTGAAAGCGTTGTTGCACGGAGTCTCATTTGGCCATTGATATGCTGATAACTGCAAACACTCACAATATGTGAGAACTGAGAAAGCTTCATGTCAAATAAGACATGAAAATGATATTGTCCAGATGTGTGATAACTCAAGATGGTATGGTCCAAGAGTTCATACTAGGTTAAAAATTGGAAATGAAATTGATTGTTTGTGGGCTGTCCAATAGCATCAGCGCTATCCTTTCTCGCAATTTCAAATATCAAACATAAGGATGTTGCTTGGTCGAGACCACACATTTTCCAGGCACTTGTATTTCCTTGTCCACCAACTGTCTCAGAGCACAAAGGGCCTTTCTGTGCAAAGTGATAGCCAAAACAAGAGTATCAGTACAGAATCTGGATATTTATGAACAGAGGAGACCAGAAGCCTTCACGGCATACCTTTTCAACAGATGCACAGGGACCAATAATACCTTGAACTTTGACATCCTTTGAGCAGTTAATCTCAAATATACCACTGGAGAACAAGGTAAACTAGAACGAAGCTTAGTTTCTCATGATCTCTCCAAAAAGGAAAGGAAAAAAAAACACCTTAGTTTCTCATGATCTCTCCAAAAAGGAAAGGAAAAAAAAAAGACCTTAGTTTCTCATGAAGCAAGGCGGAGAAACTGATGAGGTTAAATAACTAAAAAGTTTTAGGATGAACATTATAGCAGAATAAAGATCAGCAAATTCTGTGAAATCAAAGTACCTGCTCTGTACCGATATAACTTGAAACTAATTTATATACTTCATGAAAGTACTGAGGTTGTTCAAAGTATCCCTAAAACGAAACTCAAATATCATTTATAGTCTTAAAGAATCAGATGGGTTTTAGAATTCGAATGCTTGATGAAATGAATTTTTTCAGTCATTCCTATTCTTAAAAATAAATGGTCTCAAATATATATAGACATTAGACACAAACACACAGTAGGTAAGTTTGTTAGCTTCAGATGAAATAAAGCAAGATGCAAACTCATCTATCAGTTTCATGTGGTGGAAACACTCTTCAACATTCTTGAAATATGTGCCAGGAAAAAAAATCATGAAACAAAAAAAAAATATTCAAAGCTCACACTAATGGGCTTGTGTTCCATTTCAGGCAACATATTACAAAATAGCAGCACTTTCTTCATCTTCATCCACAAGGAAAAGATAGAACTAGCATAGGCAGCAGATAAACGTTAAGATAGATTATACATACATATGCATGTATAGAAGATAATGATATATCCCAAAGAAATATCTTACTTAAATGATAGACCAAGGTCATAATCACAGGACTGGAAGATACGTTTAAGAGAGTCCTTGAAAACGGAATGCCCAAAGCTTTCTGCCAGCACAACCAAACCACAGGTCCTTTCAACTGCTACTTTAAGTTCCGTGATGCCAACCTGGGATGTACCGTACCCACATATAACAAAAGTTGTGGAATTCAATGCCTGGCCTTCTGAGATAAATGCGTTTAAGAAAGTAAATAAATATAGCTTAAATGGGTGGAAATAATTAATTCATTCTAATACAGGACTAGTGAACCAATCAGCTACTAGAGATGTTACTACAAGAAATCATGAACTTTAGATCAAAGAAATCATGCAGCTAAACTAATGGAGATTTTAGATGCAAGGATGAGGGTGAAACAGTTTGATTCGCAAAAATGATAAAGAGCCAAATGCCAACAGATCTGATGAATGAAACGGGAATAAAGGATAGAGGGAGCTGAGAGAAACCTGGTCAAGAGCGCAAGCAAACAAATCCAACACATGCCCCTGATTCACAAGTTGCTTTGAAAGCCCTTCATAAAACTTAACAGCTTTATGATAATAGGGAGTGGAGCCTTTTCGTAGATCTTTGTGAGAACGAATCTGCTCTGACAAACTCTTTGACACAATCTGTAATCATTGAGAATTTAGTAAAAACTGATGATAAATGATGCAAAAAATTTATGCATTTCATCATTATTGTGGCCGACAATATTGGTACCAACCATACCCACAGCAACTTGCTTTGGCATTCAATCATCAGTTCCCACTCATTCAAGTAGGATGAGTCTGGGCCTCCCCCTTCATCTGGATTCTTTCTTTCTACATCCAGATTGGAGAGAATCATTTTCAAGGTTTGGAAGGATGGCTTCATTGTGGCCCAAATTCAAATTGAAGTGCAAGTTGTTTCAAGTCCCAAATCTAACAGAGGCTAGAGAGTGGAGATACCACAAAGCATGTAGATTACAAATTCAACAGAGAATTCTAGGAAGAAAGAAGAGGATATTAGTAAATTAAAGAAAATAGTAGATAATTGCAGAGAGGAACTTACAGCACCCGAACCTTCTGTTGCTGGGCCACCAACAAAGGTCATAACCCTTGCCCCAGAACCTGGAACACAGGCTCCTAACAAACAAGCTGCCACGCTGAGTGCTGTTCCAGTGCACCTTGCAGCACGTTGGTCTGCTGGGACAGGCCACGGGTCCCGCTGAAGGTCCTCCAGAACCTGAAATTGATCATAAATTTCAGCACAGAAAACAATTTATTGCCAGAGAAAAGAAGAGGATGAAAATGAAGAAACTGACAGAGCTGAGTGCAAATTCACAGTCAGAGGCAGGGAGGAGGAAGCGGGACATGTTCTGGGGGGAGAGGGCTTCGCGGGTGCCAGTCATGATGCCTGTGGAGGGCTTGGGTTTGGGCTTGTTGATGAAGAACGACATGTAATCGAGAATTTGGTCTTTGGAGACCTCCTTGGAACCGCGGAATATGTGGGACTTGGGGATGTGAGGGAAGCCGAGCTCGTGGACTTGGACATGGGTGCCGAAGGTGATGAGGCCAATGAGGGCAGTATCGGGCAGCAGATCGACAGCCTGGGAGAGGGCGGACTTGAGGAAGGAGAGCTCCTCTTCAAGTATGGAAGTGTCGACGACGAAGAGGAAGACGGGCAGGGGGGCAGCAGAAGCAGGAGTAGCAGTAGTAGTAGTATAAGAATTGGATGGTAATTGGTATTCGATGGTGGTGTAATGGGGAAAGAGCTCGGCAGGGAGATTGTCTTGAGAGAGTGAAGAATAATGAGGGGGAAAATGGTTGCGTTTGAAGCAAATGGGGCAGACCCAAATCTTGGCTACATAATCAACAATGGAGAAGGGGTTGAGGAGGGAGGCGCAGGTGCGGCATCTGAGAGGGGAATAAGGAAGGAGTGGTGGAGGGGGGTTTGGTTGTTGGGTTTGAGAGGGGTGTAGATAGCGGAAACAGGGATGACGCAGTTGTTGGCTTCTTGCTTCGTCCCTGGAAACACATTCCATGGCATCCGAACCCCGTCCTGATTTTCAAGCTCTACGAATTCTGTCATTTGTCATATAAATCTCTCTTTCTCAGAGCTTTCCGATGGCGGAGAACCAGGAGAATGCAAGTATCTACACTGAACTCAGGACACTCCTTCGTTCGTTACTGCGATATCAGAGAGAGAGAGAGAGAGAGAGAGAGGAGGGTCATTACAGGAAAATAGCTTCATCTGGGCAGAGCCGCGCACCCACGTCGCCCTACAAAGTAGAAACGGTCTTTTCCCGTCAATAGTTCTAGGCTGATGAGTTGAATCCGTAATGTAGGCTGCAACTCGGGCCGACCCGGCCTGGTTTTACGGTCTCCCCGATTTTGGGCCCAAATTGCAATTTAGAGCCCTGAGTCCGAGTCTCCGAGAGCACCCTCAATTGTGTTTTGTGTTTCGTGGTCCTGAGCCCAATTTTAAGCCCAAAGTATAGATGCTAACTCATGTGAAGTCGGGCTTTATTCGGCTTAAAATAATTTTTTTTTACTATGCTATAAAATAAAAGTTATATGTTACATAAATTTTATATTTTATATAAAATATCAATAAAAAATTAGATTTTATAAAATGAGACTCAGATTTGAACTTTTTTTTATAAAAGTCAGGTTTTTCATGCACTAAGCCCAAATCCAACTCAAATTCTAATTTACTCCTTATATTTTGGACTTGAAAATGAGTCTGACCCGAGACCAACTCAACCTGAAGTCAATTTTCTTTTACTTGAAAATGAGCCTCACCCGAGCCTAAGTCAACCTGAACTCAATTTATTTATTTTTTCTTTTCGTTAGGGCTTGGGTTAGGCCAGCCCAAGTTGCACCTTAGTAATTAATTTGAACCCATTTCAAATCAGTTTCTTTTTTAAAAAAACTTTAAATTGATTTTATTTCGATAATTCATTTTTGAATTTTTGAAATCTATGAGATTTTAAATTAATAAATATTTCATCTTAAAAATACCCTTGCATCAATTGTGTGCATCAGGGTCCACCCGTATAAAGTTTACAAAGTCTAGAGAATGGCGTCAAAGTGAAAGGTACTCTGTTTCATATTGGAAAAATGAAACTTATTGAATTGATGGGCAAATATTGAATTGATGCATCAAATGAAAATTGTAAAAAGTTGAATCTAAGTTTTAAAAAGAAAAAAAAATAATTTTTCTCAGATTAGATTCAAAATAAAGTGGATTCCATATAAGGCCCATATAATTTTCCTTGCATTAACTAGTAATTTCATTAAAAAGATTACATAGCCAAGAAAAAAATTGAATATAAATAAGAAAAGAGTAAGTAGAAAGACTATGCTATTTGACTAATGGTTGTTAGTATTATGATTATTTATACAATTTATTTAAAAGCCATATTAATTTTTATAAGTTATCGAACTTGGGTTGAAATACTAAAGTTAGAAGAATGAAAATTTATTAATTGATATAGAGTATAGACTCTTGTTAAATTATAAGATATACGAAAACACTTGCAAGTTTTATTATTAGATAAATCTGGAATGAGTCAAAGTTAAGAATCTCTAATATAATTCTCGAAACAATCGAACTTAGGCTAAGTGAAGTTTTTAGTTAAATAGCCGAAACATTTAGGTGCATTTTCACTATATTTTCATAGTGGAATCAAATGATAGATCTCCTCTTCAATAGAACTTATGTTAATTTTTTTTAGATGCCATAATGATTACTTTCTACATGCTCATGTTAGATGATCACAATAAGTTTGATAGATCTACCTTTAAATAGTAATTGTGATAATTTCACTTGAACAAATAATTTTAAGAGTAGTTTTAAAGATTATAAATTTCTTATTTCTCCTGATATTTGAACTTAATTCAACGACAAGTATATCTTGTAATTAGTTTAAATTGAATACAAATCTAATTTATGAAATGAAAATGGATATAAGAGAGAAAACAAGATGAATATAGATTTAATAAAAAATTAGTCAATTAGTTCGAAATGAGCTAGCTCTCAATGATATTTTTTTTTTTCGGTTTCCTCGATTTAAAATATTCAAACATCCAGTAGAAAATATTGAAATGTTACATGCTTAGGTTATATTTTGGATGTTGCATGACATATTCTAATCAGTCTAATACTAGACCCCATCACACATATGGTTACTTATTCGGTACTACGTTGACCTACACCAAATACTAGACCTTGAGACACATGGTAAACTATTTTTTTTTTTTGAATTTATGTGTTAAAAATCGCAGAATACCCAAAAAAAAAAACTCTCACGGGTGACCTCACTACTCTTATGGCACACCAAGATTAGGTCATGGGGACTCGAACCTATAACTTCATACAGTAAACTAGGCCATGTTAAACTATTGATAAATATTAATTATACAATCATAAATTAAATAAAGAAATTTATACAAGATTTTAACACCATGCAACAACATGAGAAAATCCAATAGCTATAAGCCAAAATGATGAAACAAGAGCCACCCAAGCAGAGAAATTTGGCAATGTTGGAGAAGAGACAGTAGAAGAGCATCACAATTCACAACATAAATTGCTTCAAATTTGTCTGTGAAGCCTGCAACTTCAGATTATGGCGTAACATACAAGAAGAGAAAGTGATGTTAGAGAAAGAGATAAATGCTAGATGACACAAAATATCAGAAAAAACTACAACGATTTTTTATTTTTCTAAAGCAAAGAAAGCCCCAAAGCATTTAAAATTAATAAGCATAAAAATAAGTTTAATTTTGATAAATCAAATTACTTTTGCATTCTTATCAAATTTATAAACTCAAATCCACGTCCAGTGGGACCATCACTTTCCACAAGGGATAAATTTCAAGAAGTCCCTTTATTACTTAACAATTTATATATGGCCCCTGTTTGGAAACAGAAAAATTTGGAAATTGGCCTCATCGAGAAAGTTAGAATTTTATATTGACCCCTTACAAAAAAAACTATGATTCTGCTCATCTAGGCTCCAACTGTTGAACTTTGATGCTCCCGCGGACTACCGAAGCCGCACCCCTTTTACCAGCTGTCGTCTAGAGTCGTTCCGCAAGAGAAATGACATCAAAATTCCTCAAACTGTAAAAACTGCCACGAAACCACCACCAAATCTTCAAACTTCATAAATAACGGGACCGAAAGCCCACTTCCCTTCCAAGAAGAAAACCGAAAGCCCACTTCTCTTCCAAGAAGAAATATCTCTCTCTCTCTCTCTCTCTCTCTCTCTCTCTCTCTCTCTCTTAGTTTTCTTTTTCTTTTATGCATCTCCCAAGATTCTCTTCCTCATGGATTTCTCGAGGAACCTCTCTCAGTTTTTAAAATTAGTCACCCCCTCCATTTACGCTTCTCTCTGTGTTCTTGCTCTCTTCTTCTTTGCCATCTTTGTTGCCAGCAACTCGCCGGCTGCCAAAATTGCATTTACCCCGCGAATTCTTGCTGCATCAAATTCATCATACTTCTCGTCAACCATTACCAATTATGCCCAACAAGCCTCTGTACTGCCTGAGAACACGACACGTGCCACTGATGTAATGCTTCTCAAGAACATTTCCATGGACTCAACAGTTGAACGTAGTGGAGGATCCACAGAGAGGGACATTGTTGACAACCATGAAGAACTGAGGTCCTGCAACATTTTCGACGGGCAATGGGTGGTTGACAGTTCTTACCCACGATACTCACCTGGGTCTTGTCCGTTCATCGATGATGCGTTCAATTGCATTCACAATGGACGGCCCGATTCTAGTTATCAAAGTCTGCGATGGAAGCCAAAAGGATGCAACATTCCAATGTTAGGAAATCTCCTGACTCATTCTTGTCCTTTAATTTCTTGGAGAAAATTCAAAGCGGTATTTGATTTTCATAAGTAAGTTTTGGTGGTTTCTATTTCTTGCTCTTTTTGTAGGTTGGATGGAAAAGAAATGCTGGATATGTTGAGAGACAAGAGGCTAGTTTTTGTTGGTGATTCACTGAATCGTAATATGTGGGAATCGCTTGTTTGTATCTTGAGAGATTCATTGGAACATAAGACCAGAGCCTTTGAGGTTTCGGGAAAGCATGAATTCAGGGCTGAGGGGCTCTATGCCATTAGATTTGTGGTATGTGTACGAGAAAATCTGGTTGAGTTTGATTCCTCTGTTTTTATACCTGCTTCTTTCGGATTTTTCAACGCTGTGGGTCATGTGATCGGATCAGAATCGGATGATGATGGTCATCTTGATCTGATGCAAAGAAAAATTCTGTAGATAAGGATCATGGGCTTAGATATGGGTTATCGTGTGACTGTGATGTGATTCATGATTAATCTGATTTCACTGATGTAAATCAAGTCACATATAATTCACTGGCCATCTGGATCTGATTCGTCCTAGTCACTAATCAAATTGTGATTCCAGTTAGTTTTGTCATGTTGATCCATATTCATAGCAAGTTTGGAAGTCAAAGTTTTAGACAATTTACTTACAATTAAAACTATAGTAGCTAATTACATTTATACTGTTCAATTTATCTAGGATTATAACTGCTCCGTCGAGTTTGTCCGATCGCCATTCCTTGTCCAGGAATGGGAAATGTCAGCTTCAACAGGTGCTCAAAAAGAAACACTCCGACTTGATGTAATCCAGAATTCATCAAGTAAGTACAGGGATGCTGATATAATCATCTTCAACACAGGGCACTGGTGGACACATCCGAAAACGTCTCAAGGGTATTGATAGAACTTTCGTCGATTTTAATTAAAAATCAGATCCACTTTTGTTCCTTCTCTCTCTCTCTCTCTTTTTTTGCTATAATAAATGCTAACTCATGTATGTTAACCTTATTTCCCTCTCACAGAAAGAACTACTACCAGGAAGCCAGTTATGTTTACCCAGAATTGAATGTGGCACAAGCATATACAAAGGCCTTGAAGACCTGGGCCAAATGGGTTGATGCTAACATCAATGCTAACCGGACTCAAGTTTTTTTCAGGGGATATTCTGCATCTCATTTCAGGTAATGTTGCACCAAAGCCATATATTTCAATAGTCTGTTTTGCATTGTAGATTTTCCAAGTTGAGAAATAATAATTCGAATGATGGATACTGTGGTGAAATTGCAGAGGCGGCCAATGGAACTCTGGAGGGAGCTGCAGTGGTGAGACACAACCAATAACCAATGACACATTCCTGGCACCATACCCACACATGATGGACATACTTGAATCCGTCATCTCCGAAATGGCTACGAATGTCACCTACTTCAATGTCACAAAGATGACAGACTATCGAAAGGATGGCCATCCATCCATTTTCCGCCACCCCAGTGCAAAGATGGCAGGAGAAAGGATACAGGACTGCAGTCATTGGTGCCTTCCAGGAGTCCCTGATGCCTGGAATGAGCTCCTATACACATCACTACTCATGTCCAGAAACTAATGACCATGATATTTTTTCAATCAATTCACTATTTTCTGGGGACCAGAAGATGGGAAACTGACAGACACATTGAATTCATTGTAGGGTTTTCTGAAGAGAAATTTGTAATGAAGTGTAGGACTAATGTGCTATTGCATCAGTAAGATGCATACATGCCATCCTCTCGATGGGTTTTATAGAAAAAAAAAATCTTGCTCCTTTCTTGTACATTGCCATGTCTCATGAGTTTGAATTCTATTAGCGGTCTCTTACTCGAACTAGTATAAATCATAACCTCCGTCACTTAATTTTGAGGCTTAACATGTTAAAAAGTTGAAAGATGCAATATATAGATGACACAGGTTTCATATGGCGGAAATGATACAAATGGCTGGGTCAATAACCATGGAGGTCTTACTCTCTGAAATGGTGACATGACATGATTCTTAGAACCTTTAAAGTATACAAGAGTTAACACTTGACGACTGTTCTATTGCTCGTCTCACCATGAAAATTTGTCTTGGCCACAGCAGCCATATAAATAAAAACCTCTGATTCCCACCAACATCAGATGAATGAAATAACAAATCCCACCATTTGTGGATTTTTTTTTTATCTAGGAATATTGGTGGAGATTCCTACACATTACCCAAATGAATTTTTTTTCCAAAGAATCAGCTAAACAGTAGTGAATCTCTACTATTGCGAAATTTTTTTAGATACAACCGTGGCAAAAAATGCTTAACTTTTGGAAAATTCGATACAAGATAAATTGGTTTAATCAACAAACTTCAAAAGCAGAATCAAACTCGATGGCAGGTAGTAGCAACCAAAAATGGATGAATGGAATTCTCTTTCTAGCCCGACAGTTTCTTTCGCCCCTAGCCAAAAATATTCATAAACAACTATATTTCTGAATAGTAAAAAATGAGCATCATTACCTCAGCAGAACAACATAAGTATGATGCCTAGATTATACTAGTAGGAGCAAGAAACCTTGACAATCTATCCATACTCATTCCTGCAATCCAAACAATTGAGAGAGGAAAAAAAAAATGAAAAGCGCTTACTATGTTTCTTGTATTCTATGGTGGACAATGTACAAATAATTTAATTGCGGACCCTGAAAAGGAAATAAAGAAATGGAAAAAACTTTAGAATGGGAAATTATCACCTCTGCATGCTTGAGGTGTCATGTCTCCTGGCCTCTTTCCCATGATCACCTTTGAGAGGTTTCATATGCCAAGCAGGATTTGAGGAGATAAAACAAGAAGGGAGACTCCCATTTTCTTGAGATGGATCCCTCAACTCAGTCTCTATGTCAGAGGGCTCTATCACATAGACTGCCCCATCACTCATGCCTAAAGCAATCTGGTTTGGCTCAGATGGATGAGCTGCAATGACCAATGGATAAACAGGGCTCTTGTTGCAAAACTGACATGATCACCAGGTTTGATTATAGCTTCAAAATGTGGATATGAATATTTTCCAAAAACTCAGTCTGGTATTCCCCATAATAGTATTAAATTCAACAGAAAATTACAAATTGAATCAGTGAGGGAAGAAAATAGCACACATAATACCAACATGGATCAATTAGAACAGTTTTGACACGGTTAGTTTTACGATAGTCTTTGGGCTATATTTGTACTGATTATTATCATTATAAATCTTTTTAACATCCCAGTCCAGAGTACAAAACCAGAGGAGACTGTCAACAAAGAAACATGTCATTAGGCAATCGAATAATGGCTCATTAGACTGAATACCATCTGCAATGCATAAGTATGAAAACAATGGCTAAACATCTTTTTCTCTATTTTTACGTTAGCTGATTAAACGGCCAGATCAAGAATGTAAGAACTTCACTTGCATGCTTCTCCAGAAACAAGTGGCAGTATATAAACAAAAAGTTTGATCCCACATGGAATCCTCAAGCCATATGCATCAAATGTTAAGACTCGGTATCCAACCCAAAGGACTAGCCAGACAGGTAGAATGACCCAAGTCAATATATCCCTAGATCTCCCTCTTCACAATCAATGTGGGACTCGTTCGGCTGCCCAACATTAAAGACTCCTACTGCACCATCACACGAGTAGATAGCACTTGAAATAGGAGAAGAGAGGGCGGGAGTCCACTGTATGAAACCATTAGGAGATTTACATGCCACCCAAGCCACAGGAAACTAGGACATAAGAAAAAATGAGAACACAGCGTAAATTGATTTCATGACTGCCAAGTGAAGGAATGGCAAGAAACCATCTTGCAGGATGCAACAAATGTGCTTCAGACTAAACTAATCTTATGAGTAACAACCAACTGTTAGAGTTGAGCATAGAGCCTCTCTTGGTTTTCCAAATAAAGTTCCAAGTACAGGAGACACAATAACATGTCCATAAATAATTGACAGTTATTATCAACTCTAATCAAATAGTTTTGCCAAAACCAATTATAAGTGCCTTAACAACAATTGGATGAGATATTTGGAAGCAGTTTTTATGAAAATCTAAGATGAAGGTCCATGTCATTTTCTATGTAAGGAAATGCAGGAATACCTTTTTTTTTTTTTTTTGAATTATGGTAGGATAGCATTCACCCCTAAATGGAGGTGGGACTAATCTCTATAATTACACAAGCCACCTACAAGTCCCGTGAACTAAGGTTAAACCGTGAAGAATCGAACACTAATTTTTTATAACAAAGTATACCTGGTTTGTCCTTCTATCTATTTGTTATCATTTAAGTGGAGAAAAGTTATACAAAATACCTTTTTATCAAAAACTAAAGTGTACCTATCACTATCCTTTTATATATCCCACACAAATATATGTCTCAATAAAAAAATAGTGGGAAAATTTCATAGTTGGATATTTTTAGCCATTTCTATGTATAAATATTGAAAATATATGATATTGTGTATTTCATGGAGGTACTCTCTCTATTGAGTATAAGGGGATTCTTCTAGATTAGTCCTCCACAAAATTTTGTATTAATTTAAAGTATTTAGTAACTAAATATAATAATGTCAAAATGTTGATTTAGAAAAACAAAAAGTACTTCAAAAAATTTGCCCATAAAATGAGAGCCCGTGATATTTAGAGATAGGGTAATTAAGTATTAATTAAATTAAATTTCTAAAATCATCATAAATTTCTTTTTGCAAATTCTACTTATCTTATAGTCTAAGTTTTCATAAATTCGATACTTAATGATTATTGTTTTTTACAGACGGGCCCATCACTGGTTTCATTTGCCGGGTCTCAGGGCCTGATTATGATTCTTCACGTACATTAAAATTTGTAGTACTTAACACTGGAATTAAAGATGACAACGTGCGCTTCTAATGGCCGCTTTTTCTTCGTCTCTCTCTTCACAAATTCAAATGAAATCTTTTCCTAAATCCAAATTCACTCCCTGTTTCTCATTCATTTCCACGCTTTCAACGTCACCTTCTTCATCAAAGCTACTCCATCAAACACCTCTGCTTCCTTATCTCTGCTTCTTCTTATCCTTCAATTACCAGTGCTTTCTACTCTGTAAGTAGCATTCGGGCCTAGGGTTTCTACTTTCTGCTCTGTAAGTAGCATCCAAGCTTGTTTGATTTTTCATTCTTCCCCGCCTTCTCTTTGACGCCTGATTATTCTGCTCTGTTTCAGAATTTAGATCGGACAATGGCGTCAGACGAGGAGGCGATCAATCAGAAACAGCCAAAGCTCTCATTTCTCCAGAAGGTTCAAAAGGTTGAGTCTTTTCTTTCTTAATTCTTTCTAGAAATCGACTCTGATTTGCATAAAATTCTTGTCTGTATCAGCTTTCCAGCATCCATTAGGATTTTGATTCGTTCAAATTCCTATTCCTTTCAGTACTTCTTGTTGATTCTGGCTTTTGATACCGTGTTAACTCATGAAAATTAAAAAAAAAAAAAATTGATGTGAATTGCATTGATAAATTGGTATATATACAGATCTTCACTGTATCCAAACCGACACGGACAAATCTAGATGGATACTGATCATCAACATAGTTACTTGATTCTAATCTTTAAAGGTTTTTAATTTTTATCCTAGCCTAATAATTTAAAGTGAGAACCTTTTTCTCTAAAGAATCTATATATACAATTAGGCAGCAAAGAATGTTCCAGACGAAGCCGACAGTGCAAGGCAGCCTCTTATTCAAACTGATCAATCTTATGAGGAGTACTCTGTTGGTGCAGCAATTCTACCGTAAGTAGATGATTTGCAGTATGTTTTAGTTTCCCAAGATTCACGTTTCATTATTCAGTTATTCACTTATTGTAGTCCTGTGTCTTGGCAGTAATGGAAATTTCTTTATTAGAAGCTTTGGCCATCTGTGATTCTTGATGATGATTAACAAATTGACATGTTATACTATCCTTTTTCTATTTTGATTTTCTGTTAAATGCTTAATTTAAATTTCTAACTGGGCAATCTTGTAGGTTCTTGTTCCCAGCATTGGGAGGACTATTATATGGCTATGATATTGGTGCTACATCCAGTGCTACCATTTCTTTAGAGGTATGGTGTTAGCTTCTGTCTGAAGAATTTCAACTTTAGTAAAAAAATTATATTTCTGAGTTGTAGCTAATGCAATGCATTTATATAATGGTTGAAAGATCATAGATCATGTAGAATGATTCTGTTGTTTGACTGGAATATCTGTGTTTCTACCAATTCGTAAGCAACAAGTGGGGCATTTGTTGAAAGTTTATCGTACTGGCATTTAAATAACCAGATCTTATACCTGGCTCAATAATATCCACTAGAAGCATCTTTATCTAAAACCTACTGCAACTACAATGGATTTTTTTTATATGAATTGATGATCATCTTATGCTTTATGTGTTTGCCCATTGTGTTACTTGAACAATATATGCAATTATATGAACTGTAAGATAAAGTGAACAACAGAACATGTCAATGATTAATGGATCTTGGTTCACAGTGCTTAATTATATTAAAATTCTACTATGTTGGTTTTTGCAGTCTTCCACATTAAGCGGGACAACATGGTACAACTTATCTTCTGTGGAAATTGGCCTTGTGGTGAGTTAATGGCATGTCAGACAGAATGTAACTGAAACATTTTTGTGGTGTATCCACATCACATTCCACAATATTGCATGTCCTTTTTATTTATTTTTGTTACTTTCATGTGCTGAAATTGGTTTCTTATAGACAAGTGGTTCACTGTATGGAGCCTTGATTGGTTCTGTGTTGGCATTCACCGTTGCTGACTTTTTAGGTTTGTTCTTTCTCAGTTTTATAAGGTTTTTTTATTTGTCAGTACAAGATCTTATAAAATTTTAGTGAAAGAATCTGACATGCATGTTTTAACTGAAGGAAGACGAAGGGAGTTGATTGCTTCTTCTGTGTTATATTTTGTTGGAGCTCTAGTAACAGCATTGGCACCTACCTTCTCAGTTCTGGTGACTGGGCGCTTTGTGTTTGGCATAGGAATTGGATTGGTAGTGTTACTTCCTCTCTTCTGATTATCAAATGTATGCTGTCCATAGATTCTTCTCAGTCTTGGTGTACATAACTTTGTTCAAAAAATTTAGTTCCGAAAATATAACAGCATCTGTTGCTTAAGAATAAAGAATGTGAAACAGAAAAAAAGCCCCACAGAGAAACTGGTCAAGGTACCTATGAGGGTAGGACATATAGACAGTGTGTGCCCTTGTTAAACCCATATCATTCAGTGGGAAGACCTCCTGCTTGATACAAGACTTGGTCTCATAGATTCCATCTGTTAGTTTCCATGAAAAGGATTTGCAGCCTTACCCATTGAAGAGCACTCAAGTAATTGCCTTCTACTCCTGGTTGAATTCTCTACAGCCAGGTAGCATGGCAAGCAAAATTTATGTAACTTAGGTAAATAATCTGTTTCTACTCTGATGCCTTTTTCATTTGATTATAGGTATGGTTCATTCTTTTTTACCCTTTTCCCCATTTGGTAGTTATATACAAATATCCTGCGAAGTCATGTGCTAATCATCTACTAGAAGCTGATGTGTATCATGACTGTGCTTTACTATGGTTCTTATTTGATAATTTTATATTTTCTGTCATTTTTTTTGCTCTTTAAGGCCATGCACGCTGCTCCAATGTACATTGCTGAGACGGCTCCAACCCAAATACGAGGCAGGCTAATCTCTCTTAAAGAGTTCTTTATAGTTATTGGAATGCTTGTAAGTGTTTAGAACATCAAAATGAAAACTTAAAGTTTATTATGACTTACTTGTCCTTGACTGACCTCAGGCCTATCATGCAGTTAGGATATATAGCTGGTAGTCTTTATGTTGATATTGTTTCGGGATGGCGCTATATGTATGGAAGCAGTGCTCCTGTATGTCTGATTTTGGGAATTGGGATGTGGTGGTTACCACCATCTCCTCGGTGGCTACTTTTTTGTGCCATACGAGAAAGAGGCAATGTTCATGATGCAAAAGAACGTGCTATATGCTGTATCTGTCGCCTGAGAGGTAAAGCTATTGATGATTCAGCTTCAGAACAAGTAGATGAAATTTTGGCAGAGCTTGCTTATGCTGATCAAGAGAGGGAGGCTTCAATTTGGGAGGTTTTCCGAGGAAAATGCTTGAAGGCCCTTATCATTGGGGCAGGATTAGTTTTCTTTCAGCAGGTGCACTTTTAGCTTTGAGTTTATTTGGTGTTATTGTCAGTTATTATCTGCCTGTGCCTCTCTCCTCCCCTCCCTTCCCATTCCCATCTTTGACTGATCATATTGAACATCTCATTTGTATTGCAGGTCACAGGGCAACCAAGTGTGCTGTATTATGCTGCATCAATTCTTCAGGTGCTCCTTAAACATCACATGACTGCTTTCAATTTAGCAACAACTCAAGTTTATAGATCTTGTAAACAGAGAACTGCAGTTTCATCCTGAACATTTGGTTCACAGAGTGCAGGCTTCTCTGCAGCATCAGATGCTACTCGGGTCTCAATTCTTCTTGGTTTGCTGAAGGTAATTTTACTTTTTCAGATCAAACAAATGGCAGAGGCAGATTGATGATCATCTCTTCTTCTACCTTGTTCTGTTTTTCATACACATTTGATCCATTCAGCTTTAAAGCTGTAATGCTTGCTGAATTCCTGTTTTCTTACAATGTCTTGAAAAGTGTTTTAAGTAGATGTGTGGCACGCATTAATCACTCAAAATGCATTTATGGTTCTGGAAGATCCATTGCCTAGATAAAATATTAATTGATTATCTATCTGCAATCCAAAGGTCTGATATGTTGTTTCTGCTGCAGTTGGTTATGACTGGTGTAGCTGTTCTTGTAGTTGACAGGCTTGGAAGAAGGCCGTTACTAATTGGAGGTGTCAGTGTTATTGTAAGTCCTTAGCTTCCTTTGTGGGATCCATAATTTACTTTTTGGAAGGGCCAATTAAAATTTCTTTTTGAAATGGGCCATCCAAAATTGAGGTGGTGTGATAGTTAGAGTTGCTAAACCAAATTGTTTGGCTTAAGTCATCTAGTCATCTCTTTTCAGTAAGAGTGAAGCTAAAGCTCACATTAAAAAGACATGTGAATGTTCTGCACTGTTTTTGTTCTAATTAAAATGCTTGTAGTGAGGTATGAAATATTGTTAGCATATTACTTCTAATCAAATTACCTTCCATTGAGAAAATTTGTAAATTCTGCTTATGACAGGCAATTTCTCTGTTCCTACTGGCATCATACTACACTTTTCTAGAAGGTGCTCCAGCTGTGGCTGTAGTTGCATTGCTGTTGTATGTTGGGTCTTATCAGGTATCAGCAAGTCTCTCCTTTTTTCTTCTAATATGTGTTATTCTTTTAGAGCCCAGAACCTCAAATGTGCCATGCAGAGTTGTATTTCAGTTACATTGTGATAATTGTATCTGCCAACTTTGGGTTGAACTCTCTTTCATTTGAATACATCAGTGTCGCCCTGAAATTTTGTGTTCCTTCTTTAATTCTTATTCATATGTTGCATTCACGTTAATGCCACTGTAAAACTATAACTGAAGTGTGTCTACCTTTAAAGAAAACAACAAAGCTGTGGAAAGATGCAATGTATTGCTTGCGTTTTGACGTGGATGTTTACAAGCCAAGCTGATTCTTATAAGGGTTACTTTTGCAGTTATCTTTTGGCCCCATTGGTTGGCTGATGATTTCAGAGATCTTTCCTTTACGTGTTAGAGGGCGTGGACTGAGTATAGCGGTGCTTGTGAATTTTGGTTCAAATGCATTAGTGACCTTCTTATTCTCCCCATTAGAGGTATGTATCTATTTGATTATTTCCTTCTCAGTAATTTTACCTAAGAATCATAATAACTACTAAAACATGCTTATTTTGTTAAATAAACTATTTGAGTAGATCTTCTTAAAACTTTAATGCTGTAAATGAATCTGAGGCCACCTCTAGTGTGGTTAAGTGGTATGCAATGGTGTAGATTTCAAAAGCATTTTACTGTCATCTTGATGCAGTCAAATGATTCAGTGGGCCTTTGAACTAAACTGGAGGATGAGCAGTACTATAAGTGAGCCAATCATCAAACCAATTCAGATGTGAAAGCAATGATCTTAGTGGATCTTTTTTTCTTCTTCTTTTTGGTCTTTGGATTGAAATTCCAACAAATGAGACCACAATAACATTTCTAATACAAGGATGTGACTAGCTTGCCAAAAATAATTGGACAATCTCCCGGGCCTTTATTATTGATATTTTGTATGACAATTCCATTCCACTCTCTGAGCTCTTGGTTTTAATCTGAAGGAATGTAGATCTAGGTTAGAGAATCCATTAGTTTATTTTTTTTTCTGGAAAGGTGTAGAGAATCTGTTAGTTTTTCTTGCTATTAAGTTCAATTTTCGATGTATTGGACCTGAAGCAAAACATAGGAAAATGACCAACCTGAAGAGAAGGGTACATCTCTTATGTAGGACATGTTTTGCAGGTACAGGTAATCACAATCAATAGGCTCCACATATAAGAGGAGAGAATTTTGAGAAACTGCATTTAACACATAATAGTTTGTGATTCTTGGATAGATCTTGCAATCTAAAACAACCAGCAGCAAGGTGTTAAAAGTGGAAGTTGGACTCCAATGAGAATTAGAAAAAAAAAAACTGAGAATTAAAGAATGATGATCTTGGATCATGGCATTGATAAGATCTCACAGTATCAAGTATGGGATTCAATCTCTGCCGCAGTCACAAACATCCAAATTGAAAATGAGGAACACCGTATGGCTCTAACCATCTCTTCTGCTCGTTACCCAGACACTTCCAAGTAGGCAAGGTCCCATGTCATGTCATGTTGGGTACTTAATTTTATGTGTAAAATCTGTCCTTGCCATCCTTGACTTGTCCTCGTTGTATCCATGCTGTGCTGGGCACCATAGTCTGTACTTCATTTCATAATGAAAATTTCAGATAAAAAAACCAACCTTATGCCCACATTATTGTATCTTAGCCATGTAGAAGTTCCACAAATAAATTAATTAAACTAGTTAACTAGGATCCCTGAATTATTTTTTTTTAAGATTTTAGATTAAGAACAAACCTCTTTAGAGACTTATTTCTCTAGCATACACTTATTAGAAAAGTAAGGCTTTTGAACACCTAATGGGCCAACAAGTGAACCAAGAACAGAATTGAACTCCATTGCTTGGACTGGATCCTTTGCTTGTTTGGGCTTAGTTCATCGGACTTGGGCCCTCTTGTCCTATCATTCTCACGATTAGCCCCTGCATCTTATCTTAATAAATCAGTTGTGTTTTGCTCATCACAGGAGCCCTTTTCATACTTTGGGAGCATAAACAATTTGTAACACCTTCATAAAATTACAAAGTTGAAAGTCAGAAGCATCTTGTCATCATGAAACATCTTCATAAATTTGGAGATGTTTCTTGTTGGTTTTTTAATGCTATTGAGTGTTGCAGGTGTTAGGCATTAGCTTTTGTTGTGGTTTGAAGGTGTCAGATATACTTTTACCATACCATTCTTCTACTACTTCAAATGCTTTGTAAGTAGTAGAAATGACTTTTGGAAGGATGATATTTTTGATATTGGTATTTTGACTCCTCCTAGAGTAAACCAATACATGAGGCTTGTGGGTGGTTTTGTGTATATGTAGGATTAGTCTCAGTTGGTGGAGATAGCCATTTATTCAAAAAATATTTAGTGGTTTTAGATATGGTTGTTGACGGGATGGGTTTGGGCCGACCTTTCTTCTATCATAGATCGGCCTATTTTAAATATCTAAAAGCCTGAACCCATCCATAGCCTATCAGGATTTTGAAAGTTAAAGCCCGAGTTCACCCGTTTGGAAAGGAACTACGGCTGAGCTCATCAATTTGAGACTATTAAACATCCAACTATTCAGATTGAAAGTAGACATGATCAACTACAAGTGCACCAAATTTGAGACTAAAACTCAATTTCCAGCCACTTGATATTAGTGGTTAAAATTATCAAATGTCCTTAAAAATCACCAAGACAAGGATGCCTAGTGATTCTAACTAATAAGATTATTTGACTAGAAATTGAGTTATGAGCTGAAACTTCATATACTTATAGCTTATTTAGTCTAGTTTCTATCCAAACAGTCATTTTTAAAGCTAAATTCAAAATGATTTAAAAAGGGAAAAATGGACCAGGGGTACACTTACATTCATATAATGGCCAAATAGACTGAAAAGCTTAGTGGCTTTCCTACACTTCATAGAAAACCCTGAGCCTTGCCTCAAAATTTTAGCCTGAGCCCAGCCTAACAGGCAGGATGCGTTTGGCTGAGGAACAGACCTAGCCATGGATAATCACTTAGTTTCCTCTTGAATTAGTAACTGGCCATTTTCAATTGAAATTTTCTTGCATTTGGTTATAATTACAGGCACTGCTGGGAGCTGGAATCCTGTTTGTGGCTTTTGGGGTAATAGCTATTCTCTCACTCATTTTCATTTTCTTCTTAGTACCAGAAACTAAGGGCCTTAGCCTTGAGGAAATAGAGGCCAAGCTCCTTTAGATATGGTGATCTCTTCATGTTGCAGATAAACTGAAACTCTTGCATTCGTTGATTCAAATAGGCAGGGGAACACAGTTTTTAAGATCTAGTTTTTGCTCCCATGAGTTTTATAGCAGTCAGTGGGAAATTAAAGTATATGTTCAGTCTTGTTGTAAAGCACACCTATCGATTCCCATACTATGTAAAAATAATAGTTACATTAAGAATGGTAATGTTGTAGCTGAAATATGAGAAATGCTGTTGTCTGCATGAACCGTGGATGGATTCCGAACCCCTCCCTCTTTTATTTTGGCATGGATAGGGAAATTTTAGATGTTGTCCTGCTAATATAAGATCCACACACCTACGGGGAGTGGAGATTTATAAAGCCATGATGCATCAATGCCTGATGATTTAGTGTCTTGATCTGCATACTCATTATTTTTTATTATTTCCTATTTAATGTCATAGTTTGGACTGTTTTGACTGTGCTGGTTTGGACCACCATCCACTTATGCAGTTCGATCCCTGCTTTGGTTTTAGTAGCATTGAATATCCTGGTCTTGCATGCATGGTGAAGCCCTTTTCATATAGCACTTATGAAGATAGTTTGCAGTAAGTAGTACTGTCAATGTGCTGGACGCCTGGGCAGTCAATTACATCGGATTGTTCATGTTTAAGTTAATTCCCAGTTAATTTTACAAAACATATTTTCTGCCGGAAAAGGCAAGACACTCTCTCCTGTTTAGCTGCATCTCTTTGGCTGTGTTTGGACGAAGAAAACTTAAAAGGAGGAGGTTCTCTGGGGGTAAAAGAACTTGGAGAACTTGGAGAACTTCTGCTCATCTCCTCTTCTCTTGGAGAAGATAGTGATCTCCTGGCAGGGTTGGAGAATGGATTCAAATTGTAGAAGTTGGACTTGTTTGAGAGAAGTCTCCTCATTTCTCATAGGAAAGTGAAGTCCAACTCCGTGATAAAACACAAAAGTATAACTTATCTTTAAAAATCTGTTATTAAGAAGAGGGAACTGATGTGTTTATAAATCTCATAACCCCAAGGCCCACCGGTGATGTGGGATATTGCTATCAAAACCCTTTCTGCTTTGGAAGAAGAACAAGTGTTCTAACATGTAAGAGAATTAATGGAGGAACCATTTTTAAGATACTCTCAAAATCCAAATGATTCTGGAGTCTGGACGGTGCATGAAAAAATACATAAAGAAAAGTTAGGAAATGGTGCATATTTTATGCTTGTGATCCATGGCGATCACATGAATCCTTTTTGAAGGACAGCAATCTCTATTCTCTATTATTATTCTTTGCCAATGGAGGCATGTGCTTCGTGCAACTAAAATTAGTCAAAAATTTACTTCTTCTACAAATTAGTTGTCCTATATAGATTTTGGAATTGTTTCAAAATAGTTGTTTCATTTATATTTGAGTAGTATAAAGTGTGTTAGAAATTGATAAAATCACAAAATCACATTGAGTGCTAGTCTTATACAAACAGTTTCTTAAAAATATAAATATTTCAAATGAGACAACTAAAATGGGACGGAAAGAGTAGTAAATAATTTTTTAATTCATAAATTGTTCTACAAAATTTTCCATTTTTATTTTTACATACTAATATAAAAGAATTTTGTTAGTATATTTTAAAATCATCAAATTTAATCATAAAATCTGTTTAGATCTCTTTTCTACTTTCAGCTACTTTTAAACAACTTTTATCTTTTTAGTAAACTAAATCCTTTCAAGTAGTTAAATCTCAATTCTTATTTTTTAATTATTTTGGATGAACTATCTTTTTTTACCAACATGAAAGCAAATTGTAACCATTCAACGAACAAAATTTATTTAACAAAGCCAGGTGTCAAACACTTGGGACATATCCTGTCGTGTGACAATTGGCCATCTATCATTTTCTTATGGGCCTGAAAAAAAATGAGCTTGTAAAGTGGTCCTAGCTACTATCAACTGACTGGTGGCTTGTCTTCCTAACTTGGCCTATCTCTTCTTTATTCTCAATTCTAAAATCTGAAGGATCCCCACGAACCCCCAATCTTGAAGACCTGTATCCTCTCTGTAATTCTCTAAATGGTCCCCCCTTCCCCAAGGAATCCTGATCATTCCCTCATGTTCTGTTTTATTTCTTTCAATTCTCCCCACTTTCAATATTGTACTCGGTTCACATGCTAGAATTCTAGGAAAAGGATTCCCAAAATGATTCTCATATTCTGAGGGCAACTCTTGGAAACATTAGATAGTTATTTCCTTAATACAGACTGTATTTCATATTTATTAAGCTGCACTTCATATGATTGAGTGAATAATCTATAGAACTACATGGATAAGAGAATCTTGTAGAGGTTTATTTTCATTTAATCATCATAACTTTTTTAGAGTAATAATTTATAATGATTAAATTTTCAAAATCCAAAGTTATATGATTGAGATGATCATATTAGATGAAATTTTAATCGCCTACCACCCATCTCATTTTCTCATTTCTGTATGTGCCACTCGACATGTCTAACTCATCTGAAATCTAATGAACAATGTCCTCTAAATAGGCAGCCTTCCTAGAGATTTTGTTATTCTATAATATGATCCGATTAAGTGCAATTTTGAGTTCAATTTTGATTCCCTCCATAGCACAACTTAGATGTCAATACTAGCAAATATTTATAAAATTAAAATAATGTATTACTATCATCAAAGTTATCTATCATATCAATTTAGAATCAACTTTTGCACGTATTAAACTTAAATCTATTAACTTTGAAGTTGCAATAACAAGCATACACCAACTATGCTAATGTCTTTTATCATGAAATGTAGTCGAAGATAAAGAAGCTCTAAATTGCATTGCCACTTTAAAATTAGAGTGATGCATAGGATGAATAATTACATCACCGTTCAATTTGCAGATGATTTTTTTTCTTAAAATTCAGACTTGGAGACCATAAATATAGAGAAATGTGAAACTTAGGGTAGCAATATTTTTTATGACAATGAATAGCAAATAGACAAAAGAACAAGTATAATATCACTTATTATAAAAATATTAATATTTTATTTTTTTATATCTGGTCCTTTTTTACTGTTGTCTGTTGTTGATCGAAGGTAGGACTGTAGGACTTCGTTCAAGTTCAAAGAAATCATAGGTTAGAAAGAACTAGGCTGCAGTTGATGGGGTTTACATCAATCAAATCTGATTTATTCATCATCAATGATCCATACATTGCAATAACAAACACCTCAGAGTAATAGTAGCTTTAAGTACCAATCTGACACTCTTTAATAAAGTAATTATATACTTTAAATAAAATTAATATTTAATAGAGTTAGATAAACAATCCCTCCTTAAATCACGCATGTCTACTTCGATTAAAAGTAGTCCTCTTTTCACCATTTGGAAGCCACTTGCAACTTGCAAGAGACACTCATGCTCTCATAAATAATAAAATAAGAGTAATACTTCTAACTTAGACCTTTTATTCTATAGACCATCCTACCCTTTCACTGAGATCCTCAAACAGACATTGCAGACTGTACAATATTGGCATTTATTAAATTGTTTTCAAACTTCCAACGTGTTTTTCTTTTTTGCCCCTATTAGCATTTTGGCATGCCATTAGTGGTGGTTAAAAGTTGGTAGTTGTTTTTCAATGCAATTAAGGATGGCCCTTCCATGGTGAAGGGAGTCAAACACAACTTTCTAAAAAGTGAGAATTTTGACGGGATTGATTTTTGTCTCACTATTTTTTTTTTTTTAGTGTACGCTTTAAAAGAATTTTTTCTTTTATTTTTTATTTTAAAAGAGAGGAAAAAAAAAGGGAAAAAAGAAAGTAAAGGTAAAACTGAAAATTTCTTGTAAAAGATATATTATAAGAGAAAATGGTGATGCAAAATCACTATCTATTTTTAAAAGGTATGCACTTTATCAACGTCAGTTATGAAATTTCAGGGGCGGTGGACTCTTCAAACTTTTTTTGTTTTAAATATTAAATAGATAAATGGTTGGTAATTTTTAATTTTTTAGACCTATATAATAAATGAGTTTTTGGACTTGAGAGACCTATCTATTTGAGAGCGTTAGGCGATAACTTACTCCGTCTATAAACAAAGTCAGGCGTGCACCTTATCAATTATTCAACATATCATCTGAGTTCAATATATTTTACAAGAATAGCGATTCTCACACAGGATTTTTGTGTAACCAGATACAGGTATATGTAGATTTCTCAATTTATCCTTTACCCCTATCGTACGGATAACTTATAAAAAAAAAAGTAAGAAATCTGCGCCGACGAGCCGTGGGTTTTTGGCTCAGATTTTCAAATGAGGTTGTTTCTCGACCGATTTCTACAAATAAGATATCAAAATTCATTTTCTTTGAATTTTATAAACTATGGTATTGATTTTAAGTGAAAATCATATAGTTTTGGACTTAAAAATCGTATCCAAAGAATTAAGAGGGAATGTCATTTTTCTTAAATTCTTTGGGTACGATTTATAAGTCCAAAACTATACTCTTTTCACTTAAAATCAATTTCGGAGTTCATAAAATTCAGAGTAGATGAATTTTGATACCTTGTTTGTATAAATCGGTCGAGAAACAGCCTCATTTGAAAACTCGAGCGAAAAACCCACATGTGATAAACGAATCCAGCTCTACGTCGCTCGAGTTTTCAAACGAGGATGTTTCTTGACCGATTTCTAAAAAAAAGGTATCAATATGAATTCCGAGACTGATTTTAAGTGAAAATGATATAGTTTTAGGCTTAAAAATGGTATCTAAAGAATTTTAAAAAAATTACTTTCCCTCTTAATTCTTTGATTACAATTTTTTAAGTCCAAATCTATACCATTTTCATTTAAAATTAGTACCGGATTTCATAAAATTCAAAGTAGATGAATTTTGATACGTTGTTTGTAGAAATCAGTCGAAAAACGATTTCGTTTGAAAATCCTAGCCAAACACAGAAAAAACTCATGACTCACCATTTTGAAGTGATCAGCTAGATGGTGCAGATTTTTTTACTTTCACAAAAATTCCGTTTAAGATCGCTACCCATTTTAAAATTAATTATATTTCGATCTATATTGTGAGCGGTAATTACGCAACAGCGGCCAGCAGGCATTTGTGTGGCTTTCTATAATACGCACTAAGTCAAAACCACAACAGAGTATGGAGTCTACGCCACATGGATCGGAGACCGTTGGAATTGGATGCCTATCTTCTCTCTCTCTAACCTTTCTGAATATTTTATTTTACATTGTACAACACTTTCTGCTGTAGTGGACTCGATTCCAATCGTGCCTCTCTTTTTCCCTCTCCTTTTTCCTTTCTTTTCATCTTTCTGTTTTTCAATTGCCGGTGGCCCTTGAAGCATGACCCATTTACAACAACTCAGTTTGACATTAAACAAACACAAAGGAAATAAAAAGAATATTTTATTATATTAATAATTTCAACAACTCGATTTGATGTTAAACAAACACAATAAAAAGAACAAGAAAAAAATATTTTAACATTTTATGACAATTGACAAAGTCTTTCAAGACACCCGACTAATACAAGTCTTCCTATCTATATACATAGGGTACTTTTGTATAGAATAACTCTTATTTTTTAAAATAAAATTTTTAAGACGAATTCAAAAATTCCATATCTAATATTCTTTCAATCTTTCTCAATAACAATATTTTTCCACAAATGACGGAAAATTGATTTAGAGAAATTTGTGACTTAAGTCATGCCTATCCAATCCAATATTAAAAAAATGAGCGGCTTGATCTTGGATGAATTGATGCATTTCAGCTTTTGAATGATTTAATCCAAAATGAATATTTAAAATTAAAAATTCTATTGAAAAATGATGAAATGATTAAATTTTATTATCGAGTTCATTTTCAAAACAGTTGAAACACTCAGTCTCACCCACAGGACAGTTGGCTCCGTCTCTTGTTGGAAGATAATCCCCTTTTTAATTTAATTTTTTCAGCAGTGTAGAGTTTCAATCGTTAGAACTTAGAAGAAAACCTCATATTTAGGATAGTATTGAAATTCATTTATTTAATCTCATCAGCCATCTCAGACTATAGAGAGACTACAGAATAAGTTGTTCCTGCGGTGTACAGTAATAGAGTATCCATAAATAGAAAATGCATTTAACGTCGAAAGCAACAGCCGTTTGTTTTGTGAATTGTCGTCATAAGAAAACGAGGGTTCATAATTGATGGAATCACGTGTTGACAAAGTTTACGAGTGTTCTCACAATCCAAATTCATTTATAGACAAGAAAGAGTTAATTTAGGGCTGGCCCACACTGCTCTTTTTTTATCAAGACACAACATTTTTACCAAAAAACAATGTGGGTTGTGGAGAGAAATTTTCAAAGATTATCATTTTTCGATCGATTTAACTGAAAATGATATAGTTTTGAATTTAAAAAATTGTACTAAAAGAATATTCAAATAAGGCGATTTTTCAATCAATTTTTAGAAACAAGGTATCAAAATTTATTTAGTCTAAATTTTATGAATTCCGTGACTAATTTTAAATGAAAATAGTATAGTTTTGGACCATTTTGCCCTTTCGTTCACTATGATCTTCTCTCTTGTACGAGTCTGAGTATGTGGGTTGTAGAGAGAGATTTTCAAACGAGGTTGTTTCTGGACCGAAATCTACAAACAAGATATCAAAATTTATCTACTCTGAATTTTGTGAACTCCGTGACTAATTTTAAATGAAAACGGTATAGTTTTGGACTTAAAAAATCATACTCAATGAATTAATAGGGAATGTCATTTTTTTTTAATTCTTTGTGTACGATTTTTTAAGTCCAAAACTATTCTCTTTTCACTTAAAATCAATTTCAGAATTCATAAAATTCAGAATAGATAAATTTTGATGTCTTATTTATAAAAATCAGTTGAGAAACAGCCTCGTTTGAAAATTTCTCTCCACAATCCACATAACAAAAGGGCAAAATAATAATTTCATAATTTAAAAAACTATTTCTCCTCACATAAAAGAGGGGTGTCTAAAAATAAATTTAATATCATTCAATTAAACTCACGTTATTTCATGCCGCCAGACATATCCAATTGTCTGCACTGTACAGTGTACACTAGAAATACTGCAGAAAAAGACAAGCATAGAAACTAGAAAGGAAAGGAGCCTAATGAATGAATCAAATCCAAATCCAAGTCTTAACTCTTAATTAATTAACATTAATTTTGTTTCTGCGTAAACTCGAGGTGCACATGCACCGGATCGAGCGCCATTTCCGCATCCGTAGTAGAAAACTAGAAACTCCGTAAATCAAAGTTTATACGAAAATATTATTAGAACTCTTCTTAATAGAGAATTATTATATAAACATTTCATTCTAATCAATTATAAGATGAATAAAAAGGATGATTTAAAAAAAAAGTTACAGTTTAATGATTTATTTTATGTTAAAATGCATGACTGATCCTGACTAATTATTTTATATATATATATATAAATCTAATTTTATCAGAGTTAAATATCTAATTTTAATATTTTATGTTAAAATGAATCAATTCTCGGAGACGGGATAAGTAGGAAGACCATCATCTCCATGTGTTTTCTTGCTTATTGGCAGCATATCCCGCAAATCCTGGCCTACTAATTAAGATTAGCATCCTAAGGATCTACAAACCTTAGTGTGGGGTTTGCTCGCTCATGTCCTGGGATCAATTCCTCGTGCTATCACCTGACTTATCTTGACAAGCTATATGGACAATAGCGATGTGAACTCTGAGAGATTAGTCTTTTTGGATCAATATTTTCGGAATACCTTTATTATCCAAAAAAAACTAAAATAGTTTACATATGTTATTCATATTTTAAATTAGACTAATCATATATTATGACTTAAAATAATTTATATAAAAGGAATGATCTTATGCTGTCACGTTAAGGAGAAGAATAACTTTAAATGAGACTATTTAAAATACATTGAGTCGATTTTAAAATTTTAAATTATTCATTAATTTCTAAATGCCAATATACATATATGCATATGTACATTCATACATACCTACATATTTGTAAAAAATTCTTAATTCGGAGTTCTTTTTAAACATAATTTTAAAAATAAAATTATATTAAACTATTTTTATTACAGACTAAATTACTAACCATGACTGTTAGTTGAGGCCCCTTAACAATCCATGCTACCTCATCCTGCACAAAATTATGTATGTCCATTGACAATAGACAAATTTTGTCATTATAAGTGAACATGTGCTATACTATTTTTAAAAGGAGCATCTTCATCATTTCAATAATGGTATTGATATGTTAAGGAATGATGAAAGCTTTTTGTTGGCCACAAGTTATTTGGAAACTTTAAAAGTATTTTTTTTTTTAAAAAATTATGTGTAAGAAATCATAGAAAATCCAGCGTAAAATCTGCACGGATGATACTGCCCTTAGGACACACTAGATGAGGTCATCTAACTCTCATCTATCTACTTGTTTATTTACAATGAATTAACCATATTATAAATAAAAGTTTTTTTTTATCATTAAAAAAAAAAATTTAATTAAATGGTCAAAGATCATGTTTTGAGATGGTTCACATGTACTTTGAACAATCTTCTAAGCAAACCATTCCCATCTTAGGAACACAAATTGATTATTTATCAAAAAAAAAAGTATTTTATCTAAAAACTTTTTATCACACTCTCACTTCTTATTGGATTTCTTGGACCTTCTATTAGATTACTGATTATCTTATGACAAATATTTTTTTAAAGTTTTCGACTAATCTTTGGGGCATGTGCAATTCTTTCTATCTATAGACATTGAATAAGTTTATAAAGAATGATCCTTTGAAGTAGAGTGAAAATCGGACTCAGATTTATTACTTCCTAAAACAGTTCAATATGGTGATAGCTCCGATCCCTTTGAGTTATTTATGACAAACTTCTATCACATGTTTTATTTAAAGTTAAATACACTGGCTGTCTAACTCTATAAAATAAAAGAATAAAAGGGGTCTCAGAAATTAACCATATATCAAAAGTTGTACCTATTCATTATAAACCATCATGCCATATTTATGAAAAATAGAGTTCAAATAGAGAAAAAAAAACAATATAGAATGTTACAAATGAGATCAAATTTTGCATTATCCAACAATAATATAATATCTATCGATAAGAAATAACGCAAGTAGATGCTTATATTTTCCAAGTTAAATTTTGTCATACTTCTGTTCGAGATGAGATCCATCAAACTCACTTATCCTCACAGTCTGCTGTAAAATCTGTAAAATTTAAACATAACGTTCACAGTTAACTGATTTCCAACGGATAAATTTTCAGCATCTATTTCTGTTAATAGGGATTGGTGATGATGTATCAAAATCAAAGAGCCGATTTTTTGCCGAATAACGAGTGGCGAGTTTCCCACTTTTGCCTGTTGCCAACGGTAGTCTTACAGTCCACATAAACGTTGAAAGAAAGATAAAGCAAAGAAGCACAGAGGCACTCTGTCTTTCCGTTTATTTCTTCCTTTCTTTCTTCGGCAATGGAGAATGGATCTGTTCCACTTCCACTGCCATTCCTCATCACATGCTAATGTACTATTTTTAAACTCTTCATTAGCTTTTTAATTAATTAATTGACACAGAAGGAAGACAAGAGTAGAGGAAGTAATTGAAGGAATCACTCTCTCTCACGCCACTGATAAATTCTTAAACCTTTTTTACATCCCCACCTCACAGCCTTTCCTTTCCTCTGTTTTCTTTTTCTCTTTTCTGCAACTCGAGTCTTGCTTGACTTCTCTCCCTATCTCCTTCATTCTCCTCTTTCTTCGTTTCTTTCCATGGCTACTCTTGCAGATATTGGAGTCTCTTTCGTCATAAACGTACTCACTGCCTTCGGTTTCCTGCTGGCGTTTGCTGTGCTGAGGATTCAGCCCATTAATGACAGGGTCTACTTCCCTAAGTGGTATATCAAAGGTGGGAGGAGTAGCCCCACCACCAGGTCTGGCAATGCTATTTCCAAGTTTGCCAACTTCAGGACGTACCGTCACTTCCTTAGTTGGATGCGAGATGCTTGGCAGATGAGTGAGAAGGATCTCATCGAACATGCTGGCCTCGACTCTGCTGTCTATCTTCGTATCTATATACTGGGGTATGCCTGCCATATTCTTTTCCCTCAATTTTAAGTTTTTAGAATTGGGTTCATCTCTGTTGATTTGTTTCTGTTGCTATAAATGTTTTTTATCTAGAAACGTTGGATTAATGTACTCCAAACCGGCTCTTCTCTTGTTTCTGATTTCGGCTCTGATAATTGTATGGGGCAGACAATGCAGGAAAAAGGGTTATCCTTGGTTCCCCTGCTGTTGGAAACCAAATTGCGATGGTCAAATAGATTTTGATTTGGAAAGTATATTCGAAAAACTCTGCAAACGACATGAATTTCCATTAAAGGAGGATCCTTTTGGGTATCCATGAAATTGTTGGTCCATTGTATATAAAAAAAAAAACTATTTCATCAGATTCAAGTCAAAATATGAGATCTACTTATGAAAAGTAGAACTCAAAGAGCTTACCCACCTTACGTAAATGAGAATGGCTCCGCGGTGATGACAAGAATATGTATCTGCAAACTGCCCCAGAAGCAATTTTGTTGAATTCTGTAGTATATCCAGAAGGATTCTGTTTTGGTGTACTTGAAACCCATAAGTAGTCTTCAAGTATTCTTGAATATCTGATGGGGAATATGGCGCTGTGGCAAGTGAGAACAATTTTCTTACTGAATGCCCTTTTATTGAAAATTTGTTTTCTTAAACTATGTTAGATTGCTCATGACTAAATTGACTTAGAATAGTCTTCTCCAACGTGGAGTTTATGGCTTTCCTTTTATGGCTTTCCTTCTATTCTCCAATTGAGAGTTTTTCTTTTGCCACATAAAAATTACTTATTATTGTGTACACAAGACCTCAAAGTTTTTATTGTTTGAGCTCTTGTTTTTATGATTGGTTGGTGTTCATGGTCTGCAGTTAAGTCAAAGATATTGCTAATCAATACTTATATAATAAAAGAGGATTGTTCATGAAGCTCTTTAAGTCAGGATTTCTTCTGACCATCTTTGATATTTATCTCTTCACATGATTTATTTATTTATTTATTCATTCTTCTTCTTCTTTTTACGATTGTTGGTTGGTGTTCATGGTCTGCAGTTAAGTTAAAGATATTGCTAATCAATACTTATATAATAAAAGAGGATTGTTCATGAAGCTCTTTAAGTCAGGATTTCTTCTGACCATCTTTGATATTTATCTCTTCACATGATTTATTTATTTATTCATTCTTTGCCCACTTGGGTGGGGGGGTGTGAGGGATTTGGTTTTCAGGTCTATCTATCTTTTAGTCAACTATGACTGTTTACCTTGGAACTAATTTTCTCAGTATGTATATAATACCTTTTTTTTCCTTTTAATTTCATTATGGAGTTAATTTCCGTGGAAGATCATTTTGCTAATTGTTCTCTATTTTAATTTATCTGGAATTAAGACCTAGCCTTTTGTAGCTATTCAGGTCATTTTTTTCCTCGGTCCAAGACCTGTCCATTATCTATCTTCTGTGAACATGAAGGTCGGTTCTCAGTGCAGTTGTAATTAATCATTATCCATTTCTTACAACCTGTGAATTCTTCACTTTATCCCAGCTATATGTGTCTGCGTTTCTTACATGTTAAATGACCTTTATATAAGAAAATAATTCACAGTTTGTTCGACTTGCCTATGGAAGTTAATTTAGTAAGGTAATTAGTGTCACTTTTTTTAATAATCAAAGTATTTGATTGTGACTTTTTGTCCTTCCTTTTTCTTTGACAGATTAAAAATCTTTGTGCCAGTGACAGTCCTTGCCATCTTGGTTCTTATTCCAGTCAATATATATGGTGGAACATTATCATCCCTTCTAAGGAGGGAGCTAGTTTTTAGTGACATTGATAAGCTCTCAATATCTAATGTTAGTCCCAAATCCCAAAGGTAAGTTTTCACCTCTGTTACTAATACAAGAAATACTTTTGGTCTATTTTTGTATCATTCTATGCTTCTTTACAGATTAAATTTATTATTTCTATATGCTTGAACAGTTTGAATAATTAAGATTTGGTCAATGTCAGATGGATGCAAACCTACTTCTTGCTGTTGTTTCCATTACTTGGTTATTATCATCACAAGATAATATCAGTATGATCTTCAAAATATTAGATTTTTATCTTGCAGTTTGCGACTTCCATTTTTCTTTTTTCTCCTTTCAGTTGTGGGGCCTACCTGTGGATGATCCAAATACATAGATTGGTATGCAGCCCACTTTTACACCTATATCCCTCTTGTGGATATTGTTTTTTGAAAACCCCAGAAAATTTGACCAACTAATGTGCCTCGACCCTTTGAACCCCACAAATCAAGGTCCTGAGTTGGGGGTTTGGCTTAAATTTGGTCCATCACTAGTCCAACTGAGGTCTTTCTATCCCATCCCCATTTGTGTGTGGGGTGAAACATGTAAACTAATAAGCCACTTGCAATTTGTGACTGGTTTCATTGGATCTGGATTTTTGGTGGTCTAAGAAACACCCCAGATTGGGTACTCTGACTTCTGACAGGTCATGTCAAGGGTGGGTTTGCCCCATTTGACATGCTCACTATGATTATGAGCTAGATAGTTGGCCCCATCAGATCATTGAACTTTTGTTTTTTGGGCATTAAAGTTTAAACATTTGGTAAATATTTCTACCATTAACGCTTCAATTGTGCTGGAGATAATTTAATTGAGATTTATTTCAGGACAGATTTGGCTATAAAGAGTAAAGTAATATGCTGAGTGGGTCACTAGATGGTCCCACTTAGAGGCTGTATGCTTTATTGGAATCCTCATCTAAGTGTTTGTTTAGGTCCCATATATCATGACTTACTACATGGTTCAACTTTTTGAGACCCTTTTAAGGTGCTTTTTCATCTTGTAGGTCAGTACACATTGATGTAATGTTTTTGGATGTACACAAGTTCCCTAATTATATATTTTTCATCTTTTTTCAAGTGCTTTTTCAGGTATTTTTCTATCGAAGTACACATTGATGTGATGTTTTTGGATGTACACAAGAAATTTCCTCTATATATATTGTTTCTACGCATAATAATGAAGTGTTTATTCCAATTTTAAAATCTTGATTATCTTTATAGATATTAGGGTTCTTGCCCTATTTTTTTTTCTTGGGGATTTCTAATTTTTTTATAAAACATTGTCGACTAAATATCATTAAAAAGAACGGAGTACAGAGAAGGGATCCAAGTATAGGAGATATATACTCAGAGCCGAGAAAGGAAAGACAAACCACAAGAAAAGCACAATGAAAAATGACAAAACAAGATACATAAAAATGACAAACCCCACAATAAACAAATGAAACCCCTAATCCTAGCAGTCAAGGCTGAGAAAAAGAAAAAAATTCTAAGGATGGACTTTGTAGCATAACACTAGATTTCGCCAAGAAGTCTGCAACGCAATTTACTGATCGAGGTGTATGAATGAAGGAGACACCACCTAACCTGCATAACCTCCAAATGTTCCTAGCAATACCCATCAACCTCCATAGGGAATTTTTTTTTTAACTAGTCCAGGATATGGCATTAGTTGAATCACCTCCGATAATGAGGTTACCACTCCTAAACTCAAACCAAACCTGAAGTGCTCTTCTAATTGCCCTCAGTTTTGCTTCATTTGACTCCATCAACCTTACTGATTCGGAGAAAGCTGCCACCAATCTACCTCTATCATCATCTAACACACCTCCTATTCCTGCCAGCCCTGGTTTACCTCTTGCTGCCCCATCTACATTGAATTTGCAAGAACCTAGGGGAGGCGCAACCCACTTGGCCAACCGCGTTTTAGCTCTACCAACTCCCTTCATACACCCTTCCCAAGACAAATAAAAATCCTCCGGTGCTAGACCCCGAAACTCCTTACACATAGAAAACCACCCAATCACTTACCATTTTGCCTTTTCAAAAACATCTCTAGGGTCTCCCCCTTTTCCCTCAAACATTCTCCAATTACGTTCTTTCCAAATAACCCACGAGACAGCAAAATGAATCATTTTCCAGGCTACTCTAAGTCTTCCTCTAAAGGAACCCCCCATCCAAGACACAAAGAAATCCTCCACTCCACTACTAAGAACCCATGAACACCCAAATAGTCTCAGAAAAGAAGCCCAAACCACCCATGTGAATCGACATTTGCATAACAAGTGGTCCACAGTTTCCTCCTCCCCCTCGCATAAGGGCCACACAAGTGGAGGCTCATCTGGAATAACGCGCCTTCTTTTAAGATTATGTCTCACAAGGATCTTCTTCTGTAGGGCCATCCACATAAAAAATTGGATCCTAGGGGGATTTCTAATTAATGATTAACTTTTACTTTTATCTTGTTGCAACCTGTATCTCTCTCTGGGTAAACCTGAGGAAAGCATTATCACTTTTTTTCTTGCTCTTTATTCCCAACACCCTTCATTTCTGGTCAAATATGTGACATTGCTCTGTCCAAAGTTTAGTTCCTATTAAATTTTTGTGTCTTCGCATTTTATATCAAGAGATGTTCTGGTTATGTTCCTAACCATTTAAAAAAAAATTCTGGTTATGTTTCAGGTTCTTTATCCACTTATTAATGGCATATATCTTCACACTATGGACTTGCTATATGCTTTATGTGGAATATGACAAAATAGCATTTATGAGATTACATTACCTGGCTTCACAACGTCGCCGTGTAGATCAGTTCACTGTAAGTGTTGAATGAAAGTTAAAGCTCTTTCGCAACCTGAGAGTAAAATTAAGCACTCTAGTCATTGCAAGAGAAGTTCATTGCCTGTCTAACTATTATCTTTTTAAACTTATTATTATTATTAATTTTTTAAGTTGTAACTCGGATGGTATATCTCTTAGAACTTGTTCACAGCTTTCATGAACTTTCTGATTCCTTGGCTTCTCATAGATTTTTGAATTTCATCATTAAAATTTTTCAGAAATATCCTTTCAATTATTCTTGGGTTGAGGGTAGCAAGTGAAACAATTTCGAACTAATTGAAGGGAGTTCTTTCGTCTGGAAATTCAAATAATATTCATTATTTCAAGCGGTTATTTTAACCATTCATCTAAAAGAGCAAATGAAGATAGAATTGGCTCGAATTTGACTGATTGATATATCTGGGAAAGATATTTGATTTATTTCTTCATTCGAAACGGACCCTTGGTTCTATTTCGTGTCTGATGTGTGACAAACACTATTGGAAGAGAAGTTCACATACCTCTCTAACTATTATCCTTTTAAACTAATTATTATTTTCATTAATTTTTGAAGTTGCAACTCTGATGTGTGACAAACTCTACTGGAAGAGAAGTTCACATACCTCTCTAACTATTATCCTGTTAAACTAATTATTCTTTTCATTAAATTTTGAAGTTGCAACTCTGATATATTTCTTCAAACTTAGTTCACTGCTTTCATGTACTTTCTCATCCCTTGGCTTCTCATGGATGTTCTTGTGGGGAAATATGGGTTGGATGTGTGAAGAATGTTATACTGCATGTGTGAAGCCCTTGATTAAATAGTCTTGAACGTCTCCGCACCCCCAGATTTGTTTTGCTGTATAAATCTTCCTTGTAGATGATAGGTATCCAATATCCAGCCACTTCTCACCATAGCTTTATTTTTCTCTCAATCTCTTTGTAGACCATGATTTGATGATGTCTTTGATCTAATTTGGAAATCTTTATTGGCATGTCCCTACTAGAGTGGTCTCATCATATCATTGTCCTGATTCCTGAATTACCAAACCAGGTGTCTAATTCTATCATTCTATGAAATGGAACATTTAATCGTGATCTCATGATTCCTTATGCAATGATTTAGGGATTATAGGTATTTTTATCTTTTAACCTCAGCCACAGTTTGGGATTCAACATTTGGCTTCAAAGAATAAATTTGTTCACGCATGAGTGTGGACAAACTTTTGTGCTTTAATCCCCCGGGCATGTGTAAACTTCCCAATCCACACACACCGATTAAGTCTACGGAGAGTGGCCCGTTGGGGTTGAGCGGGAATCGAACTCAAGACCCTGCTTCATGAGGCGGGCAACTTGACCGTCAGGCCAACCCCTTTGGGAAAAATGAGAAGAATCCCAAAAACTAAAAGTCGAAGCTTAAAAAAGGGCTCAACCCTTGGATTTGACAGATGTAAAACATTTTCTTGTTGGAGTTCTTCATACATCCCAACCTTTTTAAAGTGATAAGCATCTATGCTACAGTGAAACTATGCTTTTTGGATGGATTTTCCAACTCAGACTTATATGTATCTCAAATCTTGTTCAATCTAGAAGAATGATGACTGTAGTCTAGAATGCGTTTTTCTTCTTTCATGAATAGCATTCTTTTTATTTTTCATGGGTAGCAGTATAACTTTGTGCCTTTGTGGTGTTGATGTTTTTGAGAGTTTTGAATGATACACAAGAATATAATTCACTTTAAGAATGCATTTCATATTGGATATTTTTGCAGGTTGTTGTCCAAAACATACCATCTATTAATGGGCATTCAATATCAGACAGCGTGGACCAATTCTTTCAAACCAACCACCCCGACCATTATATAGGTCATCAGGTAAGAAACATTCTTTTAATAAAGTTATTTATTTGTTTCTTTGAAGATAATTTTCTTTCCTTAGATCGGAGGAATGTAATTCTGTAGTAGATGACTGAAGCATACTCTTCCAACTCTTATTTATTTATATCTTTGAAGATAATTTTCTTTCCTTACAACGGAGGAATGTGATTCTGCAGTAGATGACTGAAGCATATTCTTCCAAGTCTCATTGTATTTGGATGCCAACATGTTGTGCCTTTTTTATTACACTCCACTGGTGAATATTTGCAGAATTTCAGTTCTAATCAATCATCCTCAGTTATTGATATTATTATTTTCAGGCTGTTTACAATGCAAATAAATTTGCTAAACTTGTGAGGCAAAGAGAGAGACTTCAAAATTGGCTTGACTATAACCAGCTTAAGTTCGAAAGGCATCCGGACAAAAGGCCAACTAGTAAGGTAACGGATTCTTCAGTCCCAAAATGTTCAGAAATACTTTGATGAGACGATGTCCCAATACGCCCACTGGGCATCCCAGTATACCTTGTCATTGTCTGCATCCAGGTTTATTCTTTTAATAGGTCTTTGAGTTGGCTTAATCTTGGTGTCTTAGGCCAACCAAATAAATGGGTGCTACCAGCAAAGGCCCAAGAACAATTTCTTTGCAAGCCATCCTGGAAATATACTATGCCTGTTTATTATGGTTGCTGGCTGGACATAGGCTTGAAATTCAGGCTCAGAAAGTAAATGCTCCAAGCATAGCCTGAATTTCTTACCTTGTGGGGCACATTTGCCATTTTCTAACAGGTAGGAAAGTAGAGGAAACTGCTTTCCTACTACCCCTAGTTTTCACTCTTATGGCCTTCAGAGAGGAAAATCTGTTTTTCCTCTTTTTCTCACAAAAATTGTCATTTTTTATTGTAAATGTGCAGGAACATGGGAGTGAAAAAAAACCTTGTAGTTCACAAAACCACATTGTTTTTTTTTTTTTTTTTTGTGTTGGTGCTACTTTTCATTGAAATTGACAAATTTGGCCCCCAAGGAAATTTGGAGCTTAGGATGTTCTGGACCCAGTTGATACTTGTGATCTGTATCTGTATCTCACAAAATCACCTTTTTTTTTTGTGTTGGTGCTACTTTTCATTGAAAATCTCATTTTAGTTGAAAATGAAATTTTTTGCCCACAAGGTAATTTGGAGCTTAGGATGTTCTGGACCCAGTTGATGCTTGTGATCTGTATCTGTATCTCAGTGGTTGTGAATGGATGGGGTCATTGGAATTGGATTTTTTTTTTGGGTGCTAACCTCATCATGGTTTACATTGGTCCTGCTTATTGGATCCAGACCAGTCCCTCAGGGTCTTAGATTTTTAAAATATCAATATCTTAGTTGTCAATTTCGTTCCACATTTTGGATCCGGCCGAAAAATGGAACGGAACATGTTCAGTTTTGGTGTTGATTCCCTTCTAGTCTGTTCCTGTCAGAACGGGCCAGAGTGACCCATTTCGGCCCTACTCATTTTGCTCCATGGATTTTTTTTTTTTAAAATGGATATACATATAAAATCCAACCATACAACTAAAATATAGACTTTATGAGCTACAATTTTAAAAAAATGAGTCTAAAATTCAATTTATAGCCAACCACTTGATTTTAGTGGTCAAAGCCATCAAACGTTCTCAATTCAAGTATGCTTGGTGACTTTGACCTCTAAGATCAAGTGACTTGAAATTGAATTTTGGGTTGAAAATTGGTCTAGTTGTAGTTCATACAGTATATTTTTAGTTCATATGATTTAGTTTTAATTTATATGACAAAAATTTGAGAAAAAAAAATGAAATTGACCCTGTGTGCGTATGTGTTCTAAGTTTTGACCTTTTAATTTGAATAAAATAAGAATTCAAGTTTATTTCTTGGGTATTTTTTGGGATTTTTTTGTCCAATGCAACTTGTATTTGTTTCTTATTAGAGTAAAATTCAAACATTCTTAAATTAGTACTTGATAATTACACTATTATGAATTGAGATTACAAACATAACTGGTTATTTAATGATTACTTTAAGTTGAATATATTTATAAGTTTGTATCATTGTCTTCATATTTTATTATGTTCTTTACTCTTTTTTTTTTAAATCTTTTAGACAGAACACCAAAATGCCGAAATGTTCCGTTATCAAGACAAAACCGAATGGGTTTCGGAACGGATCTGACAACTATGAGATATGTAGTAAATTACAAATGAAATTTATCCAAATTTTATGTAGTGTATATATATAAATGTAAAAGCATATCCATCATTTATGCAGAATCATTATTTGATAGATATGATGTTTTGGATCCAAGACTATGGGCAAAGATAAGGGTCCTAAGTCTCCCTGTTATGTTTTTACATTTAAGGCTGGGTCTTGTGGATTGTCAGCTACCCATTTATGCTCCTATCTAGAAGAGTCAGGACCCAAGCTTCTATTTTCCAGTTCAATATGCAATGGATATTACAATTTTACAATATAGACCTTCATGAACAGTTTTGTTCCCTTGAAAGTTTTTTTTAATAATAATCTGTGGTAAATCTATGTTTCAGAGTGGATTTCTCGGCCTTTGTGGTCCGAGGGTGGACTCCATCGACTTCTATAAACATAAGATCAGTGCGCTTGAGAAAAAAGTAAGTCGTCTAGATTCTTTTGTTTGTTATGTTTAAATGTGCTTTTCAATCTAGAGACGTACTACAAATGACAAGCAGCTTGAAGGACTATCATGTTTCTTGGACAATGTAACATCTCATCCACATTGGTCGGTTACATTTTTGGCTTTTCTCAAATTTGCCACCCAAAATGAGTATATGTGGTTTATCCTGATTGATTTTGGAAGTAAAAGAAAGACGCTGCTCACCTCCTTTGCATAGAAGATGGGGGAGGGGAAGAGGGGAGAAGAAGCTTCTCACCTGGTCTTATAACCAATTCCACATCTTTGCAAATGCATGGCATATTAGCATGACAGATGGATAACCGTCTGTTCTTTCAACATGTTTGAACTGCTTGTGTTTTAGCTACATTCTTCTCTACCCTACATTTTGTATGGTTGGAACAGTAGAAATATTAATGTTATACTGTATCACGTTTCAGATTGCATCTGAGCGTCAAAAAATACTTGAAGATCCAAAGGCTATTATGCCAGTAGCTTTTGTGTCATTTGATTCGCGATGGGGAGCAGCCGTATGTGCACAGACCCAACAAAGCAAGAATCCAACACTCTGGTTAACTAATTGGGCACCAGAACCACGTGATGTCTATTGGCAGAATCTTGCTATACCATTTTTTTCACTCAGCATACGGAGGCTTGTGATAGCATTGTCAGTGTTTGCATTGGTTTTCTTTTACATGATACCCATTGCTTTTGTGCAATCACTTGCTAATCTTGAGGGTCTTGAAAAAGTTGCTCCTTTCCTCAGGCCTGTGGTTGAACTGTAAGTATTTTTCTTCTTGATTTTTGTGACATTGTCCTGAACTTTAATTTTTACCCTCTGATAAACCATACTTGGACAATATACTAGACAAATGGTTAGCTCTTGCTCAATGTTGCATTTGGATATTCCAATTGGCAGTTGCATCAGGATAGAGTAACTTGCAGCATGTATGGTTTACTGTTCTATATATTTGGAGGTGGTGTTGCAAAATTGGAAATCTCATTGGCCAGGATATTTTTCTGCATACCTGCTCAGCTCAATATAAACTCTTGTCACCGATGATGATTTGGTCAGAATAAAAAATGATAGTAACAAACTAATGTTGTTTCTGATTTCCATGTGACACCACTACAGAATGTTTACTGTATGTGCTGCCAAACTAAATATTCAAGATGCTTGTGACTTCTGGCACATTCTAATGCACCATCTGATTCATCTTTCTCTCTCTCTGTAGTCAACAATGACCCTTGTCGTAAAATGCAGGAAGGTGATCAAATCATTCCTCCAGGGTTTCCTTCCTGGGCTGGCTTTGAAGATCTTCTTATACATTCTTCCAACAGTTTTGATGATTATGTCAAAAGTTGAAGGTCATATATCTCTATCATCACTTGAAAGGAAGACTGCTGCCAAATATTACTACTTTATGTTGGTTAATGTGTTTTTGGGAAGCATAGTGACTGGAACAGCTTTCGAACAGCTCTACTCTTTCCTTCATCAACCTCCAACACAGTAAATTCTCTAACCCTTGTAATAATTGCATTGAGATTTGCAGTGGTGTCTCCTGTTTAAGAGTAGAATAATATATGTATTTTAGGTGCAGCTGCTAGACCTGGTTGTTACTCTTGTAGGAGACCAAAGTTTTAGTTGTTACCAGAGAGTAGTCAAAAATCACTTATTGACATCTTTATAACTTTAATAAGAACAAATCTGGAAGCTGCTCAAGCATCAGTGTCAGTCTCAACTTTAACTGGGTGCTGAATTTGCATTCTTGCAATATATACATTCTCAATTACTTCACAACACTTTATTTGAATAGAGATGCTTTCAGGCATTTTTTGCATGGTATCTTTTTACCCTTCAATGCTAGCATGAGCGAACTTAAATTATTGAAGGATTTACCATTGCTTGTGTTGAAAGATGCAAATTTAGGTCCCTGTTACCTGAAGCTATAAATTAAATTATTAAAGTATTTGCCATTGCGATAACAATGGTGAAAAAAACTACCTGAAGCTATGTTCAAGTAAATGTAGTGCAGATTGGTAGCATGACATTACTTCACATACACTATCAAATATAGGGAGCAAAAGAATATCTGATTGTGTGTTGGATTGCTCAACAAAGGAAACCATTCATTGTTAAATACGTTTATGCATGTTCCCTATGCTGTTAAAGTAGTGGACATGGCAGCACAAATAGATGAAATTGCTCTTGTCTGCCAGCCATATCTGGGCATGTTTTAAGGTTTTCATGTGTTCAGAACAAACAGGATTCTTTAGACAAAATTTTATACCATCTTCTATATTCTCCATGCTGAGACTTCTTATTAAGAGAACTTGCCTCTGTTAACCATATATGCCTTGGACATTTACATAAATCTCATTTTCTCTCTACAGGATACCAAGAACCATTGGGGACTCGATACCAATGAAGGCTACATTCTTCATCACATATATTATGATTGATGGCTGGGCTGGCATTGCTAGTGAGATTCTCCGCTTGAAGCCACTTGTCATATTTCATCTGAAAAACATCTTCCTGGTGAAAACTGAAAGAGACCGATTTAAGGCAATGGACCCCAGGAGCATCGATCTCCCAGAGACATTGCCAACACTACAGCTATATTTTCTTCTTGGGCTCGTATATGCTGTGGTCACTCCAATTCTTCTTCCATTTATAGTCATCTTTTTTGCCTTCGCGTACTTTGTCTACCGTCACCAGGTTAGTATTATGTCAAAACTAGTAATGCCATACTGAAGCTAACTAATGCAAGTAGGGTTCATGATTTGGATTTTGGAAATCCAGGGCATTCATATTGTGGACCACATAGATGGTGGATCCCTGGCATTCTTCCAAGACATGAAGATCCAAGCCATCCAGTATGGACTTCATTTTTACTTGGGTTAGAGAGATGAAGAGAGATTTTTCTATGAACAGATTGTGATATTGGCCTTAAAAAGAGAAAACAGATTGCAATTTTTCTTGGTAGTATCTGTAGTCTACACCAAACCCGTTACTAATAGATGGCTCCATTGAATTTAAAAGCCAAGACATGACAGACATTTATTGTATATCCCAGAATAGTTGGATCTGTTTTACAAGATCTTAAGCTGTGCTATGGATATATCCCAACTTGATCATCATAATCATCTATGTCATTTGGGTCCAAGTCCTTTTAAAATTGGTTCCCTTGGTCATCATATGGTTTATTTAGATTGAGCAAAATAACGGGTTTTCGAAATAAAGCAATACCCATGGAAGCTGTGATTCGAAATGTCAAGTCAAACATAATCCAATGGGATTTGGTGGTTTACTCTTTTACTGGCCTGTATGTTGTTCAGCTCAATGATAGCTGGAAATCTCTATTCTTAGTTTGGAACTTGAGGCATTTTTTCTCTTACATCTTCCAGCTGAAGTTATTGTGTTCTATTTTCTTAGAACAGCTCATCTCTTGGACTTGCTTTCTATCCACTTTGGTTTTTCTTTAATAAAACTTTTGTTATTACTCAAAAGTAAAAAAGAAAAAGAAAAAAATTATGTTTGTAGTCGTCATTGACGTTTTTATTGTCACCACCATCATCGTCATCATCGTCATCATCATCATTAGAGTCGTTTATCCCATTAACTTGGTTTGGCACCCAATTGGATTTAACAAAGTTTTTGTGGGCAGACTGCCTATCCACCATAGGACTCAAACCCCGCAAGCATTTGCTTGGGACAATGAGCACTTACCAACAATGTCTGTAATTGATATCCCAACTTGCCTCCGATTAATATCTCAACAAATTATTAGTCAACTCTACTTATGTGATTCAAAGACACGTATTCTCAACATACAAAATCCTAATATTCTCATTAATGGGGGGAAGGTGACTTTAGCTTAACAAAAACGGAACTTAAGCAGTCTGCAAAAGGACTTTGGACAGGTTCTGTTTGCAACAGTCTGACAGTCAGAGGTACAACATTCTTGAGAATGGCTATTAGGATATGCAATAGTAAATGATTTTTTTTTGAGCAGTAACAAGAGTACTTCATTCATAAAAGAAAGAGTACAAGAACAACAAAAAGGTCTAAAAGCGATAGACCTGAAAGAAAAACAAAAAGAGAAAAAAGGACATACAAATGAAGAGCAAACAAAAAATACAAAAAAAGTAGGTACTGTCCATCAACCCCTCAATCCGATGTGCAATCAAAAGGGCATCCTTAAATGTCAAATGCAATAGTAAATGATTGTGTAGAAGGATTCAAGACAGAGCTAAAATCATTTATGAAAAAACCACATTTGGGCTATAAAGGATTTCTTGGGATCCCTTGATAAACAACTCAAATCTTCACGGGCCTTGATGAAACTTGTATTAAGATCAGAACTTTTCTTGGGAACTGATTGGAGTAAAATCTGGGTAACACGTAAGAGCAAACAAAAAATACAAAAAAAGTAGGTACTGTCCATCAACCCTTCTATCCGAAGTGCAATCAAAAGGGCATCCTTAAATGTCAAATGCAATAGTAAATGATTGTGTAGAAGGATTCAAAACAGAGCTAAAATCATTTATGAAAAAACCACATTTGGGCTATAAAGGATTTCTTGGGATCCCTTGATAAACAACTCAAATCTTCACGGGCCTTGATGAAACTTGTATTAAGATCAGAACTTTTCTTGGGAACTGATTGGAGTAAAATCTGGGTAACACGTAAGAGCAAACAAAAAATACAAAAAAAGTAGGTACTGTCCATCAACCCCTCAATCCGAAGTGCAATCAAAAGGGCATCCTTAAATGTCAAATGCAATAGTAAATGATTGTGTAGAAGGATTCAAAACAGAGCTAAAATCATTTATGAAAAAACCACATTTGGGCTATAAAGGATTTCTTGGGATCCCTTGATAAACAACTCAAATCTTCACGGGCCTTGATGAAACTTGTATTAAGATCAGAACTTTTCTTGGGAACTGATTGGAGTAAAATCTGGGTAACACGTAAGAGCAAACAAAAAATACAAAAAAAGTAGGTACTGTCCATCAACCCCTCAATCCGAAGTGCAATCAAAAGGGCATCCTTAAATGTCAAATGCAATAGTAAATGATTGTGTAGAAGGATTCAAAACAGAGCTAAAATCATTTATGAAAAAACCACATTTGGGCTATAAAGGATTTCTTGGGATCCCTTGATAAACAACTCAAATCTTCACGGGCCTTGATGAAACTTGTATTAAGATCAGAACTTTTCTTGGGAACTGATTGGAGTAAAATCTGGGTAACACGTAACAGTTCCCATGAATTTCCAGGAAATTATTGCAACTTTCAGAGTGGAACTAAGATTCTATGCCTCAGCCCTAAGTCCTTTTAGCTAGTTAGTTATTAGAGAGAGAGAGAGTTAGAGAGAGCAGGGAACTAATCACATCCGCTTCATAACACTAGTGCTCCTGTCTCTTTATGAACTTTCTCTTTAGCAAATTGAACTATGTGTTTGCCACTGTTTCATTATCTTTACTAGTAATATCCTTCTGAATAAATTATTGATATGGAGGTCAATGACTTCACACTGAACTTATCTTCAACTCCTATGATTAGCTGTGACATGTCTTGTTTCACTCTGCCTTCCAGATAATTAATGTCTACAATCAAGAATATGAAAGTGTTGCTGCATTTTGGCCTCATGTTCATTGCCGAATTATTGCAAGTTTGTTGATATCACAACTGTTGCTGCTTGGTCTGCTCAGCACAAAGAAAGCAGCCAATTCCACTCCTTTACTCATTGTTCTACCTGTGTTCACAATATGGTTCCATAGGTACTGCAAAAGTCGCTTTGAGCCTGCATTCAGGAAGTACCCACTAGAGGTGAGCTTAATGATGTGCTTTTGTTTTTATTTGTTACTATTTTAATTGATTCCCTCGTTTGTCCATGTGTCTTTTTGAAAATTAGGTCAGAAAAAATCCTTAATTTTCCAATCTGAATAGTAGTATTGTGTGGTGAACTTGATTTATGATCCAATTTCCATTAAATGAATCATGTGCACAAAATTCCACATGTGCATTTCTTCTAGAGGCACAGCTATGCCTGCTCTCATTAATGATATACAGTTCCCTTAGATGAATCATAGGTTCGTAGACTTATCCTCCAGCACATGCTTGCATTCACACTGATGTGTGCATATACCCACCTACACAGGAATACTTGCACTGCCTTATTCCCAAATAGATAGAACTTTCCTGTCATCGTTTCTGCCATAAGTGTAACAGGTGGGCCAATTTTATGGTCATCTATGCCATTCAGTAACACTGGCATGCTTCTTATGAGATGCAATGCCACGATTTCCCTGAGAGACTATCCATTGTGAACCTCCTTTGTTGTGAACTGAGTGAGAGCTTTTTGTGAGGCTAATTTTTTATGATAATGATGAGTGAAAACTCTACATTTATATACGTAATGTGCCAAAAATTAAGTTGAACTAATCATTGTAGTGATGATTCCAAGCATTAGTTTAAATGCTAGATCTAAACACATTAAGAAATCTATGATCTATTTCCACTGAATTGATTGACCTTAAATCCCAAAATCACTTACATAGCCATCTTCTATCCTGAGTACTCAAATGATTTTGGCTCTAAAAGAAACTTTATTGTTGAAACTTATGTTGATTGCACTCTCCCAAAACAAACTACGCTATGGGTTTCCACAAGATTTGACCTTTCTTTGTGAAGAAACTTTATCCCCAATCATCTAGGAGAGCTTGAAACAATTAGGGAATGGCCCAAGTGATGGGAAAGAGTGAAAAAGAAAAGGACCAAATGGAAAAAATGAAAGACCCATGAAAGACGTCGTGGTTAACAGACTCTTCACTTTTCCAACAAAGAAAACAATTGACAGGAAGAGGAAAAATTCAAAGACTCTAAATTATCCAAAGTAAGAGTTCTATTTAGAGCAGCAGTTGAACAAAAACCTTTCAACTTTGAGGATGCAACGACCAAATAGCTTTGAAAGGGCAAAGGGAGGCTGAAGAAGGCCTTGAAAAGAGTTGATAGGCATACTTGGTCACCGGCTTCCTTACCCAAATTCTTGTTACCTCTCCTGGCTTCCTTACCCCAAATTCTTGTCTACCTCTCCGAAAGATGGAGAGTGGATTCTTTGATCGAAGAAAGGAGTTTGTTCTTCATGCTCTCAAGATTTTCATGATCCATAAGGATGGTTTTGAATGTTAAAGCCCATTTCACCCTTCCACCTATAACTTCCTCCTGATGAAGGATTCTTTCTGGTTTGAGATAGGGAAAAGTCTAGGAAAGGAGATCTTTACAGGTTGTTCTTTCACCCTGATGTCCTCCCAAAAACTAAAATGAGCTCCATTCCTACTACTAGTTTCATACCTTCCTTGATTTCCCTTGCCACCCCTCTTTTTCACGTCCTGGAGAACCTATCTTTGAAATGTCTTTCCATATTTGAGATCCTCCTTTAGGATCTATAATTTATGGGATACAAACCCTTCCCCTCTCACTATATTTCTCTTTTATGCTCCACAATGCGCCTCTTTCTTCCTTGAATCTCCACCAAATTTTTGACAAAGGGACCAGTACCTTTCAATAATATTACTTATACGTTGCTCTCTATTCTCACATGGAAGCTTGATCTTCCTCCAATCAACTAAGTGAATTTTCCTTTTCTAAAAGGAGAAGTAATACAATCTTAGATTGTTGAGAGTTGATTTGATGAGCGTTATCTGGCCATTTGGTTTTTTGTAGCTATAAGCTCCTTATCGGGTATAACTTTCCTTTTCTTGTGTTGATTAATGTATGATAGATACTCTTGGTGGCTGATATTTAACCAAGATTTTTCATAAGGATCCACCGTATGAGACTAAGCCGGGCCCAATATGTGCCCCAGCATGTGGGTCATTATTTCACAAATAGTAAAACAAGATATGGGAATACATTCCCTTATCCATGTTTCCATTTTTCTCCAAATCCTCTCTCTCTTAATCTCTGTAACATATAAATGAGGAATAACCACCAGTTCACATGATCACATGCCTTCTCAAACTCCACCTTGCAGACCATTCTAGATTCACTAGTTTTTTCTTGTTTAGTGATTAGAGTTCCAGCTAAAAATTGTTTCCTTTGCACATAGATCCCCGGTTTGGCAAGGTGAACAAAGACATCACTTCCTAAAGCCTATTTGCCGCTGCCTTCGCAACTATTTTATACAGATTGCTCACCAGGCTAATTGGCCTAAATTTGATAAATTCCATTGCGCCTTCAACTTAGGGAATTAAGATGATAGTGAAAGCATACAGTGCACTATTACCTTGAGTGAAATCAGATAGAAATTTTGTCTGGTGGGATTGTCTTAATGCATGTTGTATATTTCTTCTAAAATTGTGGCGAGTGAAGTACCATCTAAAATAAAAAATAAAAATCCATGTAATTACTGATGCCCACTGCTTGCTCTTTTTTCCTTTTGTTGGCTTTGTATACAATTCTTGCTTGATTTATACTTTCCTTCTAATCCTTCAGGAAGCTATGGCTAAGGACACAATGGAGCACAATGCAGAGCCAGACCTTAACATTAAAGCTTACTTAGCTAATGCATACTTGCACCCAATTTTCCATTCAATTGAAGACTTGGAAATGGGAGAGTTTAGAATAGACAAGAACCAATCTCATTTGGCATCACCCACAAGTGAACTCAGTTCACCTTCTCCACCTCATTATGTGTACCATTATGAGATTGAGCCTTGACTTGGGGGCCATCCTGCTTGCAGACATCTCCAGCACTGAATTTTCAGTTTCTCAATTCAAATGTGGTCATGTATCTTTTTGTATTTAAATTTTTTTTTTTCATGTAAATATAGATTTTTTAGGAGCTTAAATGTGCGGAAGACAGAAATTCTAGTCACTCTCATCTTCGTAGGGTGTAGGGTGTCCGTGTGATTTTTTTAAGTTTCTTTAGCAAAATTAATCGAAGTTGGGTTTCTTAAGACAATTCACATTTTGGTACTTTATACAGAAAAATTAATGAAATGATATACAAATATTTCTCAAAGTGATATAGTTTTCATAATGTTTATGTAATTTTTCTAATATTTCAATATTTTTATAAAATTCTTTTTTTTTTTACAAAAAGTTATGAATTATAATGAAAGATACACATCACCATGAGATATTAGAAAATACGAATTTCCGTTAGGTGTATTCTAATATTGATCTCCTATTTTCTAAAAAATTTAAATAACTTTCAAATTATTTCGAGGACATAATTTTTTATCTCAGAAGTTTAACTCTCAAGAGTTCAATACTCCATAAAAAATAATCATTTTTAACAAAAATATGCTCATACTAGATTTTTCATTTTTTTTCCTTTTTTATATTTTTCTATATTTTAAAAAAATTAAAAAAAAAAGAGAGAGAAACATGATACGTATCGACAATATAGTGATGGATACGAAATCCAGAATTCTAGATCCAGTCTTTGATTTAAAAATAAAAAATTGTGTTAGAAATTCACATCTCAGATCTCCTGAAAATCGTCATATTATATTAAATAATTCTGACAGATCTACTTCAATTCTTCAAATCTACCAAATTAATTCTTAATTAACACGTGATAATTTTTAAAATTTATAAACTGGGCAAATCTATTGTACAACCAGGCCGAGTAATGGTGATCGAGGATCATGTGTCAGATTGTAAATGGTAAGTTATAATAAAATTAAATAGTTAAATATATCATAATGAGATTGTTTGACATTATTTTTATTTCGAACTTTTAGATTAAAATTAAATTATTATATAAACATTTTTCTCTATAATATTTAATTCTAACAATAAAAGTACATTAAATGGACACCATCAAGATTGAATCAAAATATAACAAAAAATATATTTTTTAAATAGTTTGAATTTATAATTAAATGAGCTCTATATGTGACCTAAACATGCAAGTGAACAATTTATCTAGACTAATTGCAATTTTGACTTTACAAATTACATTAATAAAAATATATTTAGAGTATATCGTTATTCTTGTTTACTAGCTCTATATAGGTACTAAATTTAGTTCATATATAAATTATTTTGTTTATTTGATATAGAGTTGTTAAAATAGATAGTTGAACTTAAAAATAATTTTTTTATATTAAAATAAAAACTTTAGACTTAACTATATATTTCCATTGATTTATATCAAAAGTTGTAGAATTTTTTAAAAATAAATTATAAGATTTAGATACATCTAATAAATATATTTTAATTAATATATTTAAATAAAAAAATATTTAAAATATTTTATTTTGGGTTTTATAAGCTATCATATTTTTAAATCACATTTACTAGATATTTTTAAATATTATAATATATTAAAAAAATAGATAGCTGAATCTTAAAATAGAATTTTTAATTGCAAATGAACTTTGAAATATTTGTCAATGCTCAATCATTTATTTTAATAGTTTTACATTAAAAATAAATATAATTTTTTTAAAAAAATTGTATTTATAAATAATATGACTTGTAAGATCGTATTTACGAGGGTGCAACCACTTATATTAGAATAGGAGTCCATCGAGAGAAACTCGTTTGAGATAAATCAATCATGTTATTCGAAGACCAAATACAATTATAGTGGGTAGAGTTGAGAGGACACATATTAAAGGCATTAGGAGAGCCTGACCTTTGAAAATATAGAAAAAATGGATAAAAAAAAAATCATATTAAAATGTGGACTTATTGATGATATAATTTATGATAGAATTAATTAAAGAAAAAGAACTCGTAAATCTCATTAGATGAGATTACTTGGAGACAATAAAAATAATGTGTCAATAAATTTTAAAAGATAAGATAATACTATAAATGCAAGCAAGGACTAATCACTCTTAGACTTCACTTCCACGAAGGAAATGAGAGAGATGGGCTATTAATTTTGAGGGCAGTTTTGTTATTACGAAGCGGGTGGCGTTAGAGGCGTTAAGAGGTGGTAATTGGTTTGATAGGTTCGGGTTGGGATTGGAGTTATTATTGGTAATATTTGTCCGATTTAATTTAATTTAATTTAATTTTTTTAATTATTAATTTGAGCTGATTTAAGTTTTTAAAAAAAATTAAAATGAGAGAAAACTGTTTTTAATAGAAAATGAATTTTCAAGTAAGCCCATTCAACTATAAAAAAAATTAAGACTAGACTAAGATTTTGAATGGTATAGGGACTAAAATTAATAAATAAGTAATTAAACATTAATTTTAATTCAATTTGAATCAGATTCAGGTCGAAACTCTTCTACCCAATATGATCTTAATTTCTTTTGAAATTAAATAATTTTTTTTTCTTAAGAAATACATGACTCAAATGAAATTCTTTAGAAGTAAAATTATAGATCAGATAAAAATTGGTACATTTAAAGGGCACCTCTGCTATCATTTTATGGAATTCCCACATCGACAGCCCTTGTACAGTTATACCCCTCCGTTCTGAAGAATGAAAACCATTCACCGTCGCCTGCAATTCCAACGGAGAGTGGAGTGTGGAGACTGAGCAGCAGAGGGATAGTTTTGATGGTTTTTTTTAGATAGGCATCTCTACATTTAGATTAAATCGGTGGTGAGATTAATTCCACAAATATATATAAATTTCTCAATTGACCCACTCTAATTTAGTCGATAGTGAGTAACTCCATCAGAGAGGTGAGATTAATTCTACGAACATGTATAAATCTTTCAGTTCACACGTACTGATTTAATCGATAATGAGTAACCCCATTAGGAGTAGTCCGAAGGAGTTGAACATGAATTAAACTTAAGAGCTCATTTCAAGAGTGTCTTAAAACCAACCCTTTCCGATTAAAGATAGTTGATATTGAGTGGTCATTTTAAAAGAAACGTATAGGGATCTGTAATGATATAGAGTTACCACTGCACGACCTATAGATAAGTTTTTAAAATAAAAAGTTATTTTACTCTTTTTAATTATTTAAATAATCATGAATTATAATTCAAAGGCTGGAGTGTAGATGCTGGAGTGATTGTAGAAATCTGCTCAGATTCAATTATCATTTCACTTTTAATCACTCCTTAATAGCTCAAAATTAGTTTGAATGCTATAAAAAAAAAAAAAAAAATGTGAACAGTATCATCACATAAAAAGCATGAAGAATGAGATGCTATGCTAAAAATAGTATTCTCCCTGTCGTTTTCCTTACTTTAAATAAATAATGGGTCAAAGAAAAGCCTCCTCACAGGACCTGACCTCTTTCTCACCACCACCATTTCTTTCTTTCTAAGTTTCTAGTTTTTCCACTCCCTCCCTCCATCATAACCTGTAAAACAGAACCCTACTCATACATCTTGCCAAATTACAATGGCTTCTGGATACAGGACGATCGGTGAACGTCAAAACTGCCACTCCCAGCAGATGCAGATGAACAAGCACAACCTCTATCTTCCATTTCAAACCTTGAGGGACGTACAAAACGATCAGTTCACCTCCTTCTTCTCTCCAAAGACTGGAATTTATACCAGCAAGCACGCTTCTATTCAACTCCCCAATGACCCATTTCTAGACGTTGTCTCCTTCATCTTCTCTCATAAACACCGCGGCATCTCCGCTCTCGTGGACTCGCCATCTGGCTCTATAATCTCCTACACCCAGTTGCCAGAATTTGTCAAATCCGTCGCTTCTGGCCTGAATGAGTTTGGGCTCCGTCAAGGTCAGATGGTACTTCTTCTACTGCCAAACACCATTTATTTTCCTATCATTTACTTGGCCGTTATCTCCCTTGGTGCAATTGTCACTGCCATGACTCCCCTCAGCAGCACTGCTGAGATCAAGAAACGGATGGACGAATGCAATGCCTGTCTTGTCTTCTCTGTTCTTGAGTGTGTAAAAAAAATGGAAGAATTTGGTGTTCCAGTTGTCGTCGTTCCTGAGGGAGGGAGCATTGACATGTGCTCATCAGTGTCTTCTTCTTCAAGTTTCAGTAGGCTTATGTCTAGCAATCCCAAATTTGCGCCAAGACCCATTATCAAGCAGAGTGACACAGCAGCCATTCTCTATTCTTCGGGTACTTCGGGTGTTAGCAAAGGGGTCGTCATCACACATGGGAATTTGATAGCGGCGATAGTACTCTTCATCGGCTTCGGGGCATCCCAGCTTGGTTATCCTCCGGGTTGGGAGAATGTGTATCTGGCTGCCATACCCATGTACCATGTGTTTGGTCTGACGCTCTTTGCTACCGGCTTGTTGTCGTTAGGCTCCTACCATTGTTGTGATGAGGAGATTCAATATGGATGAACTGGCCAGAGCTATAGATAGATTTGGGGTTACACACATTCCGGTTGTTCCACCCCTTCTGGCTGCCCTTGTGAGAACAAAGCATGCCAGTAGCTCTGATTTTTCTTCTCTGAAGCAGGTTACTTGTGGAGCTGCTCCTCTGAGCAACAAGGCTATACAAGAGTTTCTAGAAAATTTCCCTCATGTTGATTTCATTCAGGTAAAGAAAAATGCATATCTCCTTTACGTGATGTGGAAATTGCACCTGGTTAGTGTTTGATGGTTTTCCTTACTCCAAGATTGTCTTGTCCTGTACGAAATAACAAACAGAACGATAAAAAGCAAAAAACAAAATGATCATCAGTTTGGATAAACTGAATCCCCAGAACAGGCATGTCATTGGACCACTGGAGGCTTACAGATAGTTCTTTACTTCTTTCATCCCAGACTCTTGTATATTATAATTTTAGTCACAGCATAAAGCTTGCAACTTTAACAAGTCGCTTTCATCTCTTTATTTCTTTGTTTGTTTGTAAACTTCTGTCTTATCATTTGTTATTCATTGGCAGCATCCCTTGGTTTGCGTCATCGAATGATACAAATTGTATTATGAAAGAAGAATCTTAATCATTTGATATTGGGATTCACAATTAACAAGTGGTTTGGTTTAAATCTGTACTGTCCATACCTTAAATCTAATTACAATGGTGTACATACTGTTCATTTTCCACTGTTTTTTAGTAGGGCCCGGGAATAAAATTTGTCCTTTAATTTTTGACAGGAGCCTACAGGTTAGTTGGAAGGTCCTCATCGTTGCAACTATAAGATCCTCACTGAGTTGAATTAGTTGGAAATTTTAATTGCTTGTTCTATCAAAGCTTCTGTTTCTACTTGTGATGGTATTTGGGAATTGATTGCTCTAGTACAATTAGACGACTTCCAATAAAATTAACCATTGTGATGAACAACGGAATCAGCTCTGTATAATATCACAAAAAGAACATTGGTGTTATCTTTTGCCAGTGGGCTATTATTGTTTGTTCATCTCCATGCTTAAAGAGGAGTCATATGATTCTCAAGACCCCTGATGTTGCACAAATTTATAGCATGCCATTTATTGGTTTACCATCTACCTTTTAAGGCACTAAGACTTCTGGGGCGTGATCTAATTGTGTCTCAATTTTACACATTGAAGTCCTAAGGCTACCAGTGGTAGCTTGGGTCAGGAATAATAAGTGAGATTTCTTGTGCAGGGCTACGGCATGACAGAGTCCACTGCAGTTGGAACTTTTGGGTTCAATACTGAAAAGATTAGAAAGTATACATCAGTGGGATTGTTGGCTCCTAACATGGAAGCTAGAGTGGTAGATTGCGACACTGGCTCCAATTTACCCCCTGGAAGAGGTGGTGAGTTATGGCTACGGGGACCTGGTATCATGAAAGGTAAAATCTACTGACCTTTTTCTTACCATCAAGAATCTGAGAACATCAAGCTAAGATCTATGACAATTATCCCCTTCCAAGGAGAACAAACTCTAGCCAAAGTGGAAAGCGTATCATAATGCATTGAACAAGGCAAGTTGTTCAGTATGAAGGGGGGATGTTCTGATTGTTTTATCTGCATATACAAGGATGATTTGTCCTCTGCAATCCCCGATAATTCTAATGATAACTCCTGCAAAAAACATTCACATCTCCTGATCCATTGGAATTCAACTTGGAAGTATCTAACCAGTGGAGGGATCTGTTGCTCTAAGTGTCTGGTTAGAGACTAGGTCATTTGGGGAATTTGCCAGCTTGCCATTTATTCGCTACAAGCTGAATTAAAGGGGATAATCTCTGGGCAGGTAGTTGCATTGTGATACTTCCATTCCTAGACTAAAGATATACAAGGCAAGTGACATAATGCACATCGGATTTTGGTGTGGTTGAATCCGTCCCTGAGGCCTCGTATTGGAACTCTCCTTTCTTTCTAGATGAAGCTCTCTATTCTTTTTTCTTTTTTGGATTAACGTATGGAAAACTCAGACACAGTCCCTACTAAAACCCCCACGGATGAACCCACTACCCCTAAGGCACACCAAGGTTAGGCATGGGGGGCTCGAACCCACAACGTCCCGCTTCTTGAGGCGGGAGGCAACCAGTGGTTAGTGTTGAAAACACTTCTCATGGAGATTGGGGTCCAAAAACTCCAGGAACTAGTCATTTGTAAGCCTCTTTTATGGAGTAGACGCCATCCATCAAAGCCCATCATCCAGAAGTGAACTACCTCCCTCCCAGAGGGACTTCAATGCTGGGTCCCAGATCCTATTGATGGTATCTGATTTCAATAATGAGTGGGGCCCAGAATGATGGGTAAAGTCTATGGTTCAGCTCAGAAATAAAAAATTTAGTACTCTCATATGATCAAAAACAGAAACTAATGTTCACTGCACATGCATTGGAAAATTAGTACTCCTTTCCTGAAATCCTCTTTAGTCTTTATTCGTCTTATGATATGTATGTCATTTTTAGAACTCTCCACAATAGAACTCCATTAGTTGTGAAACACATTGAATATTTCCACCTCTATTTTTCTCGAGTTCTCTATCAGTAATTTATACTGAAACTTTGCAGGTTACCTTAATGACAAGGGTGAGGCATTGTTAACAGTGGATAAAGAAGGCTGGTTGCATACTGGAGACATAGTTCACTTTGATGAAGATGGGTACTTATATGTGGTGGATCGGTTGAAGGAGATGATTAAGTACAAGGGATTTCAGGTAAAAACTGCATGAAGAACTAGTTCCTTGTTTGCAATCTTGATTCTTTAACTGATGATTTTTTGGCAACCCAATTCTCAATTATCCTCTCATCCATGAAATTATGTCACGAGCTCAAGACTACTAGTAGGTTTGTAATCTAAACATGAAATCGTCAGTTGCGAAAGTATTTTGAATGTTACTTCAAATTGCTTAACTACCTCAAATTGGAATTTTAAGCAAGACACTGGTTGTCTGCTCCATCATTCATTGAGGGTACAGGGCATTAGACAGGATACACTTTTTTACTGCCTTTTTTCTCCCAAATTAACAATACAGATCATTGGTATTCATTTGGAGTGAAAGATCAGAAGGTAATATCCACTGGATGTGTTCATTTATGTGTACTGTTCTATTATTCTGTGAAAAAAAAAGGCCTTGAGTTGATCGTTGAATCAAGAATGTTAAAAGAGTTACGATGCCAACCCAATAATGTTATGCAACTTGATGGCTTTATTCCTTAAAGTCAGATAACTAAGTTTCTTTCTCACACCACCCTAACAATCTGAGTTCTTCTGCTCCCACCAAGCTCACATTCCTCAAAACGAATTAGTGGCTAATAGGCTAAAACAGTGTCCTAAATAACACAATTGCATAAGATATTATGATATATTATGCTAGGCATGATCATGATGAGAAAATCGTCCATTTCCAAATCTATTGTGCCGCCTTTTCTATTTGACAAGATGATCCCTTTTGCAGATTGCCCCAGCTGATCTAGAAGATGTAATCATTTCCCATCCTGATATAATCGATGTTGCAGTTTCTGCGTAAGTTAAATGTTTCATCATCTTTTCAAGCTTGGAGTCACTAACATGCACCATGGAGATGAATTCCAGTAAAAGATGACCATGGTTCCTTTTAGCTTCGTTTGATTTGCTTTTAATTAATTAACTGTTATTTTGCTATTTAGTTCCACAAATGAAAATCTGGAAGAGATACCAGTTGCATTCGTGGTCAGGAGGCCTGGAAGTGAACTTTCCCCAACAAACATAATCAACTATGTTTCTGCAAAGGTAACCAGTATTCATGTTATGATTCATGTTGGTAAAATCACCCATTCAGATTTTGAAATGACTGGAATAAGTGCTAGAATTTTGGAATGCTTCTAGAAAGTTTCAGAAAGTTGATTTGCAGCTTTTTTTTTTTTTTTCATTATCATATAAAAAATTGGCAAATTCATTTTCAAGCACATTCATCATATTTAGTGAATTGTAGACTCCTAAGATCACCTAGATTCTAGTTGCTAGATTAAAACTGAAAGTTCTGACCAGAAGATTTTACAAGGCTTCTTCAAAAAAAAAAAAGAGAAAAAAGATATCTCAAGACAAATTTTTGTTGTGAATCGAAACAATTGCAAACTTAGTGGATTGAATTATTGATGTTATGAATAAATGACTACATTGATGGTGAATCAATTCAAACTTCAGATTCACTGTCATTTGATGATAGTCAAATTTACCCAGATAGCTTAGTTGGTTTAAGCTTCTAAGATTAGACTAGAGGTCTTGGGTTCGACTCCTCCCAGATTTACCTGATATACGAGGCTTGCGGGTAGTTTCGTGTATCCATGGGATTAGTCTCACCTCTAATGTGGGGTGGAGATACCCATGTTATCTGAAAAAAAAAATGCCAACAGAATCATACTAAATAAATCTGCGAAGCTTGGAACTAGTTTGAGCCCTGTGACTAATTCAAGATTTGGAGCATTCAATGGCATGCCATCTTAAGCTTAGACAGTTCACAGTGCACGTGTAAACATGAAATTGGTAGGATTTGTTTGTCCCAATTCATCTCTTAGTGTTCCACTCCTTACCCCTCTTTTGTCTAATTTTGCAGGCTGCTCCATACAAGAAGGTGAGGAAGGTGGTGTTCATTAATTCCATTCCGAGATCGCCAGCTGGCAAGATATTTAGAAGACAACTAAGGAACTTTGTGGTCTCTAGAATGTAACTTCATAAATCATGGAACATGTCATATTTATCATTTAAACTTTGGTCACTACATATTCATCAAATTTCTTTTCATTGACTTTTATGGTAGTAAGTATCAAATAGTTGATTGATTAAATATAATCTTGCAATCCTTTCCATATATATTATATTCCATCAAGCGCCAAGAATTCTAGCTGCTGGTTTAAATGTTCAAAGTATCATTCCACTACTCCGGACAGCGCATTTTGTTAAGAACATTCAAATTAGACTTGGCAAAAATTGATTCGGCTCGATTATTCAAATTGAATCCAAGCATTTTATATAGGTCTGGGTTTAAAGTTTTGTGTCTTGAATCTGAAATAGATTCGAACTAATTGACATATTTAATAAACAAGTAAGAAATTGGTTGAGAGTTGTTAAACTAACTTCGAAATCAACCCGATCAAACTGACTTGTTGCTAGGTCTACTTTGTAGTAGACATGACAAAATTTGACCTGACCCAATTATCTAAATCAAACTTGAGCATTTTAAATGGGTATGTGTTTAAAATTTTGTAATCCAAACTCGAAATAGACTTAAATCAACTAACATGTTTAATAAACAAGAAAATAATGTATTAGAAATTGTTAACTCAAATCTAAATAAAATCCAACTCAAGAACTACCCGATTTGATCTGTTGTCCGGTCTAATTCTTTTTTTCAATTCAGGTTCCTATCGATCAAAACATATCTAAAGCTTGAGACACATTGGTTACCTACTTTAGATGTCACTTTAGATTAGGTTTTTGTGGTTCCTTCCTTTCCTCTCAGATAGGCAATACTATTTGTTTGGAATTTTTTTTGAATTTAGATGTGGGAAACCGTGGGATACTTTGAATTTGTCTATGATTCATGTATATCTATATACTAGTAGTAGTTCTTAATAAAAGGATTAGGCAATTTCTAATTTTCTTCAAGCACTTAACAGCCTTACAATTGTTTTCCATCAATTCAGTGACTCGTGGGTATTGGAAGATCTAATCTCTCAATGATCAGATTAAATCCCTCAGCGACCAGATTTGAAAGATCAGATCCATATTTGAACTAGGACTAATATCCTGGTTAATCAAACGTCACAACCATGTGACTCTCTACCTTCCTATGAAAATTCAAGAGGAATTCATGAATCACACAGTGGTCCCGCTCACTGGTCCTTTTGAACCCATAAATCCAAGTAACCCACCATAAGTTCCTCTAAAATATAGATGGTCTTACTTCCCTCCCATGCTAAAATGGACCCACTAAAAGTCATCAAATGTTCCACTTATATGTAAGTACATACTAATGATTATTTTTTTGGATAGCCATTTAGACACCCAACTTTTCTTTTAAGAGGCACCTCATTTCAAAATTTTATATGAAATTACCAATTTATCCCTCAGTTTTTTGTAGAGGAATCATCTTTTTAAAAAAATAGAGGGGCAAAATGGTAATTTTTATACAAATTTTTGAAATAAGATGTCTCTTAAAAGAAAAGTGGGGTGCTTAAATAGCCACCCTTTTTTAGTAGTCCTCTCAAATCCAATTAACCTAGGAAAGAAAGTTTCTTCCATATCTAATGGACTACTTAATGACCCATCCAGGGGTGAAAAATTCGGCCAGGCCGAGATATCGGTCGATATCTCGGACGATAAATTTCTCTCTTTTTTTTTTTCTTTTTTTTTTTTTAAATATCAGTATTTTTTTATTATTTTATTTTTTTTGAATTAAAAATAAATAAAAAAACCCAAAAGGAAGATGGTTTTTTTTTTAAAAAAAAATTGAAAACGAAAATATCAGCCGATATTGGTTCGATATCAGCCGATATCAGCTGAGATATCAACTCAGGCCCACCACCGTTTTGATTTTTTTGTAAAAAAAGACCGATATTATGAATATCGGCCGAGAAATACTATGTACGACCGATAGAATACGTATCGGCCGATATCTTTACCCCTGGACTCACCCAAATTCAAATTGTCCGCCTCACCCAATTGCCATCAAAACTCAAAAGGACTCACTAAACGTGCCACTCAAATCTAAATTAATTAACCCATCATATATTTTACCCATATCTAAGGACATACTAATTATTCCATATTTAAAGGTGAATGAATGAAAAAACATCTAGATAGCCCAAATGTCCAATAACAATACTATTTTGGAGGTGTTGAATGAATATCAGCAGCTTGCAGCCTGCACAAATGCGCAATGGTTGTTTGCCTCTTTTGATGAAAAAGATAAATTATGAATGATTGGTTTGATGGTAAAAAACCCGTTTGAGATGTGAGATGTCTTGAGATCAAGTCATTTTCAACACATAGAATCCCTATAATTTGATCCCGTAAATATGGATTAGAAGATTTACAGATGCCTAAAAGAAATTTAATCAGGTGAGAAGCTGACCTTCGTTAAAAAACAGTCTAGTGAAGAGAAACATTAAAACACACAAGCATGTCATCAATAAAGCACGTTATTTAGATCACTTTGTGATAGTGATACGCCTCATCCCATCATTCCAAAATGAAATACTACACACATTTGACTGAAAGTTAGTGTGGCCCTCAAAACTTCACTGGGATACTTCTCTTGTGCTATCCCAATCATTCATGTGGAGGTCCACATGGTGGAGATGAGATACCCAAACAATCTCCCCCATCACATTTGATTATTGGACACAATACTCCAGTTTCATCTAACGAAGTGATGCTTAGGATCAACCACTAGGGTCCACTCAGTTGTTAAGACCAACCTAGATCAATGGGTAACATTCAGCAAAAGATGGACCGTCTCTAGGAAACTTCAGAACAAATGCTTCACATAGTTTCTATTTCTATTCTATGTTTGTAAAGGAAAATATATATTGACCCATTGTTTTTGGCAGGAAGGCCATTTTTCTACTCTTGATAATATAAAAAAATGTCTTCCTTGAAACAGAGATGTATTTTATAATTATAGAGAAGTATGCTAAAAATAGTGGGTGTATGTATCAGTCCTAAATGGAAGGCCTTCCCATCTGGGAAGAAAAACCAAAAACATCATAAACCAATAATGATGAGGTGGGTCTATTTAGATAGTCATACATAGACGGTTGAGGAGCATGTGACAAGATATTTTGCATGCTGCTTCTTACAAGAAGGTGAGAAAGGTGGTGTTCATTAATTCCATTTCGAGATCACCAGCTGGCAAGATTTCTAGAATGTAACTTCATAAGTTATGGAACATGTCATATTTATCATTTAAATTTTATTTACTACATATTCATCAAATTTATTTTCATTGCCTTATATGGTAGTAAGTATCAAATACATGATTGATTAGATATAATCTTGAAATCCTCTCCATATATATTAGCAGCAAATTTTAAACATAAGTGAGGGACCTTGATGGAAAAATATTTCTTGACTGCTTAGTGTCATTTATTTATTTGTTTCTTACTCTCTTTATTTCAGCTACATGATGTTGCAAAGATAGCCTGAATGCATCGCAACGAGTGGGTGGAGAATGCAGATCAGTTGATTTTGTGTTTTCTTGAGAAATTTGAGGAAGGTTGCCACCAAAGAAAATGGTGAGTTTTGGTTTAATCAATCTCATGAAACTCCCAGTCAGCACGTCATCTACCAATCTTCCTCATTTTGGCTCTTGGCATTTTTTTTCTTGCGGTGAAAAATGATATGCTGGTGTCTATTTCAAGATCTACATGTTGATTAGCCCAACAGATTTGTAAGAGATCTTATATGCCTATTTCAATTATTGCCATTGTTTTTAAGGAAACTACAATCAAATGAGGATATGAAGAAACAGAATAAACTCAAAAGGGGTTGGCGTGACGGTCAGGGAGAATTGCATATGACTCAAGAACAATGAACTTTGAAGGAACACCCAGATGCTTGTTTTTCATTTTGCATTTGACACTGACACAGTAACAGATGTCACCCAGGTGATTTTGAGTTCTCTACCAAAGTTTACTTCGAGATGATCGAGAGTCAGCAATCTAGAGTAACACTGCACCTTCTTCCAAGGTAGGTGTCTTGGAGTTCAAGCTAGTCTGTGAATCATAGCTGCTTGCAACTGAAAAAGAAGTGGAATCTGTCTGTCTGTCTCTCTCTCTGCATTGGTGGTGGTGCTTCCTGTAGATGATACTGACGTTGCAGATGCAGTGGATACATGTTGATTATTTGGTTCGATTTGGCTCATTTTGCTTTGGCTCGGCCCAACTTGCAATTGCCTGGCCTAATTTGTTTCTCATTCATGTATAACAGCCATATAGTGTGAGAAAGCTTGATTTGTATGGTGATGAGAGTGAGAGCCTGCATTGTATCCCCTCTTCAGATTTAGTGGACATTCTCTGTGCCGCCCCTGGACATTGGCATTTTGGTCGAACCACGTAAATCCGTGTATCCTCTCTTTGTGTGATTGATTGTTTTTGCTTGATTTCTCGCAATGATTTTGAATTAAGCACAACAAAAGAACAAGAAAATACTGCTGCCGCAAGCATATTGCTAGGTTTGGACCCTGAGTTAATTCCGATTGTTCATTGCCATTAACAAAGCTTGAACTTATATTGGGCCTAATGGCCCTTGGCTTTTGTACTCCATTCTTCATTTACCTCTTTTGTGTCCTTTTCCTTCCTTTCATGTAATTATCTCAATATTGTTGACGAGTCAATTTGGGATATAACACCTAGTTTTACTTGGAGACATGATAGGGAGTGGTCAATTTGAATAATAGATTTAGGCATGACAAAAATTGACTCGACCTCAGTCGAAATTAACCGCTTTGATAAATGATCCAAATTGAATCGACCTATTTAATAGATTACCCGACTCTAACTGAATTAATTTATAAAATAGGTAGACTTCGACACAAACTCAAAAATAAATGGGTAGACCCGATCGACCCAATTGTTGCCACACACATACAACGCTACTGAGGTCTGTTCCTGTGCAAGGGTTAATCTTAATACGTGTCTCGCTAGAAAAATCTCTTTTTGGGTTCCAGACAAGTTAGGATGGGTTTCACTGTTCTGCACCCTCTCTGGGATGGGTAACGGATGATAAAATCCAATTGTCGTCTTGTCAAGATGAGGGCATGTTTGGCATGCTCGTCCATGTTTGAGCAACTTCAGCTATATTATGGATGAATCCTCATAGGTTTCTAACGGATAACGGACAGGTTCTGAAGGTTTTCTATGTCCTAGACAGGTCTTGAAGGATTAGAATGAGCATAGATGGTTAGATTTTAAGTTATTTAAATTGAGGATTAAATAATATGATAGATTGTTTAAGATAAAATATATCATATAGAAACAAAAATTTCATATGATTGGCCTTTGGATTTATATTGGGTTTGATTCTGAATTTAGCCTGTTGGGTTGGATCGGGCTCTCAAAATGTAATGCCTGAGCCTGACCTTATTCTTAATTAGGTAGCATTATTTGAGACTGAATTGAAATTAGGTTCTAACTGAATCGACCTGCCTTTAACTTTTTTCTTTTTTCATTTTTGATTGGGTGGGCCGTGGAAGTCAGGCCCAATCACGTTGCCTTGCTTCTGCCGAAAAAAATGGTACCCTGAAATCTAAAAATGGACTCCAAATAATCCACTTAGGATCCAAATCCATCACCTAATGGTCCACCAAAATGTACACACTAAATCGTTTACTTAAAATAAAACACCCATGTACAAATGGATAACTAAGTGGTTCAATTTTAGGGTAGTGAGTTTTACATCAAAATTAAAGGAAATTCCAATTTTGTTCTTGGAGGAAAAGAGAGACAAAGTGGAAAGGACAAAATTGATATTTTCTTTTGCACCGTAAGAAAAACTCATGCAAAAGTCACTATCCAAATCTTAATAGACCCACGAGATAGTTCGCCCAAGTCCATACTCAACTACCTAATAGTCTTCCTATACTCAAAATGATTCAAGCAAATAGAACCATCCACTTTTCCGCTAAATGTAGATGCTCCTTCTAAATGGTCAACATATATCGTTTAAAACTATTGGAAAAATCATTTAAATTCACCAAATTTAATTAAAAGATTCATTTTTTATTTTTCTGTAAATTTTGTACAAATTTTTTTAATTATTAGATAATAATATGATATAACTAAGTTAAATCCTTCTTAGTCACCAAATCCAATTTTGAAATCTCTTTTCTTATCTCTTTTACATGAATTTTCTATTTTTAATACTAATATGATGATAAAAAGTCAAATATTGCAAAGTCACCAAATTAAATTTTAAATCTTTTTCAATTTGAATAATTTTTAATTATTTTTTGATGGCTTATTATTTTTCTTGCCAATATAAAAGTAAATCATAATTTTTAATAAAAAATAATCAAATTTCATTTTAGAGTCACCTTAAACTGTCTGTTTTATATGGATTATGATTTGTGTACTATGATATAAAGAAAGTGCAGTTCAAATAATGTAGAGAACAACAAATATGAAATTCAAATCATATATACTTCTTGTTTTAAATTTACTAGGCAGTTTCTTTTTTAAGAGACAAAGGCATTCAAGTGTCTTAATTAATTCTTGGGGCATGTGTAAACCTCCTAATTCACACTTGCAAATAAGAAATGCGGGTTTTAACCCACTCTAGGCTTACTAGGCACCCCAATGTAGCGGCCGTGGTAGTAGTAAATTACGTATCCGATATCTGTCATTGAGAGAGAGAGAAAGAGAGAGAGAGGATATCTTCTCAAACTAATGCTTCATTATAACAAAAGGCACTTACAGTAAATGACACTGCGACAGAATCCCTCCTATTTCAGACTTGTCTGTAGATACCTACATGGTACACAAGTAATTTGCTCGACTGTAGCATAGCTTGAACAACCACCTACATGAAACCTTATTGTGCATAGTAAAAGAACAAGCTCACATATCAACATATCAATTTCAAATTGGTTCTACCTAGTCACGGGCATCACCAACTCGCCAGCATTCTCACAAAAGAGAAGAAGATGGGGAAAGAAGTAACAAGCCCATCCAGTGTGGAGAAATGAAATTGAACAGAAGCACCTCAAGTAGCCCCAGCACCAGGGTAATGATTCTTGGCACCTCTAAAGTACATGTAAATTTTCTGCAGATATTCAAGCAACATTAACTTTATATTATCAGAAGCAACAGTAAACAATGCAACCATATCAAAACAATGAAAACAACAATAATGCAAGGGCAAAGACAGCAGTGTATTGTATCCTGCAGAGAAACTGAGCAAGTGACATGCTTGAATGGGTTTCGTAATAGGCTTGCATGCTTAAAGGGCTCAAGTGATAGCCCGAATAAGTAGCTCAGTTGTCATGAGCTTCTAAGAATTGACTAGAAGATTTGGATTCAACTCCTTCGGGAGTAACCCGATACATGGGGCTTGCGAGCGGCTTTGTATACGTGCAGATTAGTCTCAACTCCACATGGAGTAGAGATACACATGTTGTTCAAAAGAAGGGCTTAACTGATCCTAATGGTTGAAAGTTAGGGTGATGCAATGTACTCTACTGATCTATGACTATTCAAAAGAAACTTATTAAATTCAACCCAAGCAAGCCAAGAAATGCAGTGATAAATATACAAAAAATTAAAACCCATAGATCTGTCCAGATGAATTTCCACCATTAGATAAAGTGAGAGCTCCATTTGGAGCCCACCTACAATTATGGAGTTCGGTGAATTTGAATAATCTATGCCTATATATAATGCTTATAGGGAAATTAGCTTTGCTGAATGATTCTAACTATGCTTTTAAAGGACAAGAAAATCAATGGTAGATAGAGATGCAATTTTATCAAGTCCAATCTACAGGTACATTCGTTCAATGAAGCTGATTTTCTATAAGCACTATATGCAGGAATGAGTCTTTCAAGCCACCCAACCCCATTATCATAGGTGGACTCCACATAGAGCTCTCACCATAAGAGCAACATCCATTTGTATTGATCCCGATCAATCTGGAATAATAAAACACCAACTCTTCTAATTACTAGGTTTCTGATTATTTTCAATATGGATCTCCAAGATCCATTGAAACAATCAATGGAGGAAGAAGGTGACAAATATATTTAAAAAAAAAACTAGTCTTTTTTTTTTTCTGAAGAAGAAATTGATTGAGCCATTAATAGATGATCCAAGGAGTTCTATAGTAACTTTTTCAGATTTGGAAAGTAAACACCACCAATTTTTCATGCTTATAGGGTGTGCAGCTGAACACTACCCTATATATAAGAAAATGAAGCATTACAGATACATATAGAGATGGTCTTTCCAGCACTAACCTGAAGTACCCACAAGCTTAGAAGTGTCTCCAAACAAAACAAACCAAACCCAACCAAATAGAAAATCTGCAAGGAAATAAAAGAGCATCACCATACTTAATACTGTAAACTCAACATGAACCATCCAGATAGTTGCTAAAGAAAGGAAAAAGATCTCAAACGACTCTACTTAGTTTTCTTTGGGCCCATTTGGATCCATGGAACTAAACCCAGTCTCCAGAAATGAGAGACCTAACCCAGAGAATTTTCTTTTTTCTTTCCTGAGTGGCAAAAGCTTTAGACCTTAAGAATATATGAATAAAAATCACAAGAAAGACAACGCTTCGAGATTCTCGAGTTCATTACAGACCTTTAGTACCCTTAAAAACTGCAATTCCCAAGCATTATGATGCATTATAATTCCTGACTCACGCTTGCCAATCCAACCAAAACCCAGTAATTCCAGATTCACTTGACAGCCCAACCCTATCAATAACAGCATCAGATTTGGTTTACACAGTTAAATCATTTCATTGAGCTTAGATACAGTCATTGCATGCTCCCTAGGAGGTCAAACTAGCCCAAAGGCGACACCATCCATTCCACCCCAGCATGGTAATCTGGATATGGGCTGTTATTTCCAACCTGGGAAATAGTGGACTGAGCTTAGAATTTAAGTTGACACGTTTAATAACTGAGTTGGTGCAGGTCGGGTAAATTAGCTACGCTCCATGGTCTGCTTCCACATGAACAAGGAGGAATATTCTCTAGTTCAGTTAGTTCACAAGTAAGTTATATTGTGAACCAGCCTATACACGCACTTAATCCAACCAACAATCAAGGAGGCTGCAGATGGAAATGTCTCTAATGGATTAGTGGTAACCATATAATCAACTTGACAGATGATCGTAGCTATAGATTTCAAAGCCTAAAGATTAACAGTGAAGACTGTAAAACAATAGAATCTCAATCTAGCAATGAATGATTCCAACCAAGACCTAAGTTGGGTAATTAATCATAGGCATGGTATGGCTGATTTGCAATTCATCCAGCCCAAACACGACTCGGCCTAATAGTTTTAGCCTGGGCCATGACTCACCCTAAGACGAAGTATCATCACATTTCCAGGACCAGGCTCAACTTTTATGCCTTATGGCCTAATGTGGGCTGACTCAGACTGACCAAATAAGGTTAAAGTCTTAAAACACAACCTGGGACCCAGCCTATTTTCCTATGTTCTTTTCCCATGGGAGACAAAACCCAGATGGGGCCCACCTATGCTCCACTTACACCCCATACCCCCCTCACACCCTACTCTACCCCATGAATTGAATCCCTACCAAATTTGAACCCATTCTAAACTGATCTTACCTTTGGATTGAAATCCACTCAAACTTAACCATGTTTTTTAGGTCCGGAGGTGTCCAAGCGTCGCACTCGACTAGTCCCCTGAGTTGTGTGAAAACCCATCAATCCGCACACACTAGGTAAGAAAACTAACCCTTTTTTACCGTTGATTTTGAGGCCCTTAATAATCATAGCTTTTGAAATCCAATAGACCTGATTTTTTATGAGATAAATCATTTGAAAAATACCCTCAATCGACCCTACTACACCCTCTGGCCCCCACCAGGACACATGGGTTTGTCACGCATGGGCAACATCCTTATATATGATCCTTATTTCCATAAAAGCCATATTTTTTTCCCAAGTAAAAAAAGTAATTTAGCAAAGAACCTAGGCCAACATATACCATTCCTTTTTCTAGATTTTATTTTTTCCTTTTGATTTTGAAATGACCATGATGCCTTTCTTAAATTTTACATATTATGTGGGGCCACTTTGGAAATTTTAATGGATCCACTGTAAAGGCCTCAGTGTGAACATGCGACTAGAGAGAGAAAAAACACCTTGACTGGATCGTTAAAGCCATATTTTCCATTCTCCTAGATAAAAAGAAGAAAAAAAAAGCAATTTAGCAAAGAACCCCCACCTACATATATTGCTCCTTTTTCAATTTTTTTTTTTTTAATTTATGAAAAACCATTACGCCTCTCTATAAACTAAGCTAACTTCGATGTTTGGGTCTAATACAAGAATGGCTAAACGAAAATAATAGATTTTAAATTTATGGGTTTAAAAATATTTAATTTGATAAATAATTATTAAACCTACACTTAAGCATAAACATACAGAATCCATTCATCTAAAAAAGGACAGAAAGTTGTATTTCTTTTATTTTGTTGGACAAAGAAGCATCAAGCATCTTACCCCCACCAATACATGATCTGAGAATACATCAATTGCAGCAAGAATCCCCCTAAGAGACAAAAAAAAAAAAACATTAGGTTCACATTATAATGAACATATACAGTTGCTATAGGGGGGGAAAGAAAGAATAAATAAAAAGGTGACAATGTGAAACATAAGCATAGTATGCAGACAAGATGATGCACTCAGATTTTCACAAACACATCCAAATCAGAAAAAAAAAAATGTAAAAAAAAATTCTGGTGCGTTGGTGACTTTAGTGAATAAACTGTAACTGCAATACTGCACCACATCACCACCACCATCAAAGTTTGTATGGAAGTTCCTTTGGAGTTTCAATATGTATCAGAATATAACCCAAATGAAGCATGGTGACTGAATTCTTTATAAAAGTGGCTCTCAAAAGGTTGTGATCAAAAGAAGTTTGAGGTCCAAAATTGAGGGAACCAACCATGTCTTGTACAGCTCATACCTGTTTAACTATTCTGAGGCCATTTAAGAAGCAAAGATGAAAACAAGAACCTTGACAATGAAAACCATGGTCCTCAAAACATATAGTGATAAAAAAGCAGATAGTTGCTTTTCCACTAGTATAGGACACTTAAGTCAATAGGAATTGAGACAGTTGGAATGCAGTTCTTTGTTAATAATGACACGCTGATCCTCCGGAAGTAATGAAAGAGAGATACCACGATAGGAAGAGACATGAGAGGTAGACCTGGCAATGGGTCGGGTGGATTGGTTTTGGGTCAGTTCTTATTTGGGTTCGGGTTAACAAATTTCAATCCATTACTTACTTGTTTGTTAAACGGGTAAGTTGGTTCAGGTCTATTTCGAATTTAGGTCATAATTTTTTTATCCCATGCCCATTTAGATGCTTAGGTTTGGTTTGGGTAAACAGGTTGGGTCAAATTTTGCCATGCCTAGTTCAAAGTAGACTTGACAATGGGTCAATCGGGTCAGGTCGATTTCGGGTTCAAGTCAACAACTCTCAATCCATTACTTACTCATTTATTAAATGAGTTAGTCAGATTGGATCTATTTCGGGTTCGGGTCACAAAACTTTAAACTCGAACCCATTTAAAATGTTCAAGTTCGGTTCAGATATGTAATACCCTGCCCCAGATTAGGTGTAGTTAGCTTAATAAACCTTATTTGACCGATTAATCTCGAAAATTAAGGTTAGGGCTTTGAGGGAAGCCCAGGTGTGGCCTAATCTGAGCTCGAAAGCTCAGTGATTCAGTTCGTTCAGCTGGAGAGGCATTTTGGTAATTTACCGCTTCTTGTTATTATTTTATAAATTGTGTTATGTGAATATTATTGGATGATATTATTCTCCTTAATAAAGGATTTGTATTTCTAATTTTAAAATAATTTTATTTTCAGAAATAGTATTTAAAACCACCCGTCAAAACCCCGAAAGGGAGTAATAATTATTTTAAATGGTTTTGGAAATGAAAAAAATATCAAAACAAGTGTTTTATATTAGACCATTTTAAGTATGATCTAGTTATTCCTTTGCACCCCAAAATGAGGTTTCTAAATTGTTTTATTTAACATTTGTTTATTTAAGTAAATAATGTTAAATTGTTATTTTATTTTAAATCAATGGTTTTTAATGAAAGTTAAATCTCAAATTTTTTATGCTAACTAAGTTTTCAAAACCCAACCTATCTGTAAGGATGGATTAAGTTTTTGAGTTTTCAAAATCTTATGTTTAGTTAAAAATCGGATTTCCATCAAATAAAGGGCTTAATTGCAAAAGGGAAACTGTTGGAGGACTGATTTGCAACCAACGAGCGAACAGTGGTTACACTATAGCGGACGTCGGCTTTGGCTGCATGCAAATGCATGCAGTGGCCAATGGCCCCCTTCTTCCGGCTGATTTCCTATATATTGGCCCTCTATCTGCTGGTTTAACACCCACAACTTCATCTCTGTCTCTCCCTCACAGCTCTTTGATCCTCAGACCAAACCCAGCCGATCACCCTTCTCTGTTTTTCTTCCCAGTTTCGATTACCGTAAGCCTTAGAGGGAAGTTTTTCCAAAGTCCAGATTTTCAGCTCAGGAACTCCAGTGAAGGTAACCACTGTGTTCCTCTTTCAATTCCAGTCAATTTAGAATCAAGAAAAACCAGTTTTGGTTAAGTTTTGAGTGAGTAAAACCAGTGTGAAGTTTAAGGAAAAACCATGGGTTTCTTGTACCAGTGAGGTTTCAGTGTTAAAATCAGATGGTCTAGTGAGCTTCTGAGCTCCAAACCTTTCCCTATGGAAAAAGGACTCCCAGAGGAGTCCTTCGGACCGGCTAGATGTGGAAACCGAATCCGGGAAACCTACTGTTTCCGGATTCGCATTTCACATGTTGTCTGTCGTCACTGTCTGCTGGTGCAGACAGTGAGGAAGACGACCGAGAGTCGATCTTCGGACGGTCCGAGGGTCACACCATTCGGACGGTCCGATAGGACCCCTTGGACGTTCCGAGCTTCACCAGAAGTCCAGAAGCGCCCGAGGCTAGCTCGACTCAGCCGGATGTTCCGAGCAGAGCTCGGAAGGACCGAACCCCACTCGGACGTTCCGAGCCTCACTTCGGATGTTTCGAAGTGCATAGACCCACCGAGACTTGTTTTTCTCTGTTTTTCAGTTCGGATGGACTTCAGACGATCCGAGACCCAATCTTCGGAAGATCCAAAGTCAGACCCATGATCCGAGGTCAGTGACTAGTTTAGGTGTGGTTCGGATGATCCGAAGCCACAGTACCTGGTTTCGAGGCATGTTCCGAGGGACCCAGTTTTTAAGTGTAAATCTTGTTTGATTATTATTGATCGCATGTGATGTTAGTACCCTTTTGTTAATCTAAAAATGTACTAACCCTCTTTTCTTATTACTATAGTGTATATACTATTGTATTCACTTTCAGGCCGACTCTATTGGTCGGGCACTGAGTGATTTCACTTTCAGGCCGACGCTATATTTGTCGGGCACTGAGTGACCTTGAGGCCTTACTCAAAATGTCAGATTTGGTCCTATCCAGAAGACAGCCGAGAAGTGACCCGAGAATCTAGACCTCATTCAATAAGTCAATCTGGTCAATGCCTAGAAGACAATGAGTTTTGGACTGAGCACCCTTTTTATTTATATCTTATGGATTATTGTAATCTAAAAAGGATAGAAACCAAGTAGGTGACTCAATTCCATGTTCCTTGGATATTTTTGAGAAAACAAGTATGATTTCGAAATACTTGTGTGTATGTATTGATGCTATGTATATTGATTGTGCACTTGTTTGTTTGTTTGAACAGAGACCGCGAAATCACACAGTTACGGTGAGGGAACTTCACTTTGCAGCTTGATGTAAACAGGTTTATTTGATATGGATCTTGAGCAATGAGTGGTTTCAAATTTGATGAACCCACTCATGTGCCTAAATATATAGCACTACTGTAAGAGGTGCTGATGATGCTTATGAATGCTATGATGTTGATCATATGGAATGTGTAATACTGCTTCCATGAGCCCTTGACTATTGAACCAATATCGACCATATGAGAGATGGATTACGACTATTGGACCACGGGTGTCGACAGTTGCTAACTTGAGGGTGTCAGTATCGGCTATGGGAGAGCCGGAGATGTACTTGCAAGAATGTATTTTGACCGTGTTGGGACTTAATACAATGGTCTCAATGTAGTCGGTAGGCGTTACATTGGAGGATCGCAGTAATGGAAAGATGATGATGAGACTTTACTTGATATTGTGAATATTGTTATAAGCATGAGATATTATATTGCAACTATTGATTATATACTAACCTGTTGTTTACTTTAAAACTGCACTGTTATATTTCCTTCACTAGACTAGTTAGCTCACCCCACTCACCTTTCAGGAGATGAACCCGAGGAGGAGAACCCTCTATTTCAAGCTTAGGGTGGATAAATTGCGGCGATGTTTTGGGATTCCCACTGAGGGGAATACCCTTAATTTGCTTTCTGGTTCTTGGAACCTCTTATTTTTGTAAAGTATCGGGTGTGGTACTTAGTTGTATCAATGTTATGTATTGAAAACTACTATGCTTCTGTAGTTACTCTGATGTGATTTTGAAATAATAATTCAGTGTTGGAATTATGTGATCATGTATGTGTTATTTTGTGTCTATTGTTGGGTAGACTTATGGTATATGTTTGAGTCCACATGTTGGGATCCTGTGTGACCTCTGGGCCCAACTCTTGATCCGGCCCAGTTAGAATGCTTGAGTTAGTTTAGCTTCCAAAAAAAAAATCAGTCGCGTTCTGGGCCCACCCTTCGGGTCGGGGCGTGACAGGATAATTGGTTCAGGGTCAAATTTGCCAGGTCTAACGACAGGTCCCTTTTTAATAAAAGCATGAGGTTTTAATGGATTGTTAAAGATTATTCAATAGTGAAAACCACTAGCAACACAACCAAAAGAAAACTCCCATCTCCCCCCTTCTTATGATTCATATAGATGCACCTCACCATTCAATTAGGGATTAAAAAAAAATCAATCTCAATTTTGGGAGAGGAGACAATGAACTTTCCAAAAAAAAATTGTAAAGAACACCCATCAAAAGAATAATAAATCAGGTGACACCACTCTGCATGGTCATGAAGATGGACCATGTGAAGCCAATCCATTAGCAACAGTTGGTTTGCAGTGTCATGTATCAAACAGGAAGCCCGTCAAACCTATGCAGGCTCAGCCCATTTGTTGCAATATCACAATTACAGAAAATATGCTGAACCCATTCAATTTATCTGAGATTGGATATTGACTTAAACAACAAAAGGGGTCAGTGTCACATTTCCAATATACATAGTTTGCACAACCAATTTAAATTGTTGAGCACAGAAAATGGTAATTAGCTCATAAATCCACCTAAACAATATTAATCAGGGAGAAAGTAATGGACAAGTGTTTAGCATGATGCTGAATCAGAGATAAGTATCAAATGAGACATCTTAGCAAACTTCCTTGGTATTAGTGGGTTAGGTTCAACCACCGGTCAGTTTGGGAAGCAAGGAAACTTCAGGAAGGACTTGGAGATGGTGGAAAGGAAAGTTGATTCCATAGAGAATGTAGTTTCCTCCAGTTGGAAAGTGAACAATGTAAGAAGTAAGAACATCATCTCATCATCATCAAAGCCCCAATCCCATATATCTGGGAAGTAAGAACATCATCTGAGAGAAGTTTTTGTTAATTCAGAGTAAGACTTGGCGGCTTAGAAGCAACTGAGCAAGTTTACGAGTTCATTCTGGTAAATTAGGTCATGGAACCATAAATCTGTTGATAGGAATCAGTAACACAAAGCCTTGGTTATCAAACAACTTAATTTTCTGTTGACTTGGAAGGTATGAAGGTAAAAGAATAAAAACTTACGTCAATGATTTCCCATGAAAGACAATAGGGGGGGCAATGGCAGCAAATATGCAAAAGCCAATGTGCAGCTGCAACATAACAATGTCATTAACAGAAAACATGTCATCATTAAATATATAAAAAAATTAAACTAAAAAAATCAAAAGAGCCAATAAAAAAGAATGGTTAATCAGAAATTTTTACTGAAGCCTTACCAGGTACAACAGGAAAAAACAGCCAAAGTTCAGGGCACTATCTGTCCTGCAAATTAGAAACAGCTATTAGGCATCATTTGCTGTATACAAGAATTGGAAAATCTAGGGGAGCTCCATGCAAGATAATCCTAAAACAGTTGGGCATGTCTTCTCAGATGCTTTCATTTATAGAAGAAGAAGAAGAAGAAGAAGAAGGGAAAAAAGGGAGAACTAAAAAAGAAAAGCACTGGCTCCATTTTCAAAACAATCAGGATACTTGGGTATCTACAAAAATATAATATACACATATTCCATGCAAAGGAAAATGATGCAATCCTCCTTCTCTTTAATTTACATTTAGAACTAAGAGACGCAATAACCAATCACTTCTACAATGAATTTAAAAATGGAATATAAGCACAATCTATCCTAGACATTCACAAGCATGTGAATTTTCCATTTATTAAAATGAAATAAGAAATACAACAATCATCGCATGTTTAGTCCAAGAAATGATTGCAAAATTTAGTAAATTCAAGGTTTTACTATACCGCATTAGCGCATCAAATAAACCTCTAGATTCAAGAAAACTAGTGTTACGTCACTCTTAATTATCATTGGCACCTCTTACTTTAATATGAGGTCCACCAAGAGTACTAACAAAGTAGTCCTCAGTAGTGCACTTACATGTACTGCATAATAAGACTGTGTAATGCAGACAAACAGCTGTGACCATTTCCAATTAAAAATAAATAAAAAAAGAAAGCCTACCTCATACCACGATACAGAGGTCTGTACCACAGAACATATGAAAGAGGGCATCCAAGTAAAGCATAGATGGTTGCAAGGAAAAAGATTTTAACACCTGCCAGATGATGAAGATTCTTAGCCATGACAGAAGCCAAGGCGCTTGAACCAATCTTTTGCACAAACAAATCAACATTCCTACTGCTGAAATACAAAAGCTTACCTCCACCTCTAATCCAATAGACAGTGATAGCAACAACATTCCACACAAGACACAGAACAATGCCTGAGAGAACAAGATGACCAAACTTATTAGTTTATAGACATTGCTAACAAAAAGAACCATTTATGTAAGATGAGTTAAGCAAAATCCAGCCTGAATGAAAATAGAATCTCACATACATATGTCAACTGATAATTATCATAATCTAAGGGTCTGATGCTGACAACTACTGAAATTAGATGGGACCATATAATGATCAATCCAAACTTATCAAAACATACTCTGTCCTATGAATTCAAATCCAGCTTGGGCTGACATCCATCTGATTCAACCTCACTTTGGTTCATGTAAAAAGAAGAAGAAGAAGACAAAAATTTATTCAAGAATTTCACTTCAGATTCAGAGAGTCTCATGCACTGCGTTATTTTGTATTCATTCATCCTTTCAAACATATCAAAAGGATAAGGCCACCCTCTGAGATGATGTGTAGGAGAACCCAGACACAAACGCCTGGATGATAGCAGACCTCCCATGTTGCAGGAATGAATGTAACCCTTGAGACAAGACTGAGTTTGAATAATGAAGGATAAGCATTTACTAATATCATCAGGCATCAACAGTGAACATATTTCCAAAATGAAAAGGTGTGATAGTTTTTCAATACCTAGCCAACTTGCAAAAGCAAGGTATTGCAACCTTTGAGCATGGACTGGTATTTCATTTGCAATGTCATGATGAATAATTGGAAAGAAAGGAGGCCAGTTCTTGTTGTCACTGGGGACACCAGCTGCATTTTCAAGATGCAGAAACTTCATTAATATGAAAAATGTGATAAATAAGAACCTTTCATATTAATAAACTTACCTCTTGATACTGCCTCTTCCCTTCGTTTAATATCCTAAACAAAAAATATCCCAATATGAAATGAAGGATCATAACCATGAAACAAGCATTTCAGAACCACCCACCCCCCACCCCCCGCCCTCCCCAAAAAAAAAAAAACTCTTCCAAGAACCCTAAAAAAGCCTTCATCTGTAGAAAAATTAACTATATATGGTTTCTAGGTCACAATTGCTTCTATCACAAATAGTATTTTCACAAAGTGCATCCAAACAAAACAAGTATTTAGCTTGAAGACTTGAAAATAATTAACCTTTTCTCTTCTTTTCAAATCTGCCTCCCAAGCTGCAAGTTCTTTCCCCTTTTTCATGGGATCCTGCACAAATCCATATTATCCTCTTATAAACAACTTGGTTCTGCTTATAAACACATTTCAATGAGCTTTCAAGGTAGACACCGATTAAATGATGTTACATACATTCATAGTATCAAGTGGTATATCAACAGTTGCATCATGTTGGTTGCTGAAACCCAAGGACTCTGATGCCAGTGGAGGAACACGTGAATTTGAACCAGGTCCAACAGAATTCTGCAAAAGACAGCATCAGTAACAACATGATAGAACAAATCAACAAAATAGACAAGAGTGGATATTGATCACGCAACATTAATAATGGCCAAGACCCAGTATCCCTAAGTATATCTCAAGCAACAGTAGATTTTAGGCACAGAAGCACATTGCAAAATTAGTGATCTCATAGAATTAGTGACAGCAATCATAACAACTCAAAATGACTGTATGGAACTCCTCTTTATTTACTTCTCTCTATTAATCATAAAAAAAAAAAATATTGTTATTGCTGATCATTCAATATGGCTATTAAATCAAAAGAAAGCTTTTTTGGAGCAAAAATCAACTTACCTCTGTGGAGATCTAAACTACCCTCCCAATTATCTCTCTCTTCAGCAAGCAGTTTTTTTTTTTTTATAAACATTGACGAATTAGATTTCATAGAATAAGAAAGTATGAAAGTGTTACAGAAGTTCTGAGTATAGGAGAATTATACTAAAAAAACCAAAAGAAAAGGAACAAATAATAAAAACTAAGGGAAGGATACAAGATACACCCAAAATCACCCACTTCACATACAGAGTGTGCCCAACCCCCTAGCTACCAAATCAAACCGGTGGGAAAAATTCCAAAGCCGGTGCTTGCAAGTGAACACCAGCTTTTGTTAAAAAGTCAGCAACACAATTTGCTGATCGAGGAGTATGAGTGAACGTGATGCCACCCATACAGCACATTCTCCAAATGTCCCTTGCCACACACACCAGCGTCCACGGGGGAGATTTCCTATTGCTATCCCAAGAGATAGCATTAGTTGAGTCACTTTCGATAATGAGATTACCCCTTCTAAAACTAGACCAGACCTGAATTGCTCTCCTAATTGCTCCATAATTCAGCCTCATTTGATTCCATTGACCTAACTGATTCGGAAAAAGTTGCCAACATTCTGCCCCTATCATCATGAAGCACTCCGCCAATTCCTGCTGGCCCAGGTTTGCCTCTAGCTACGCCATCCCACATTGAATTTAAAATAACCAAGCGGAGGTGCAACCCACTTTACCAATCGCTTGCCACTTTTACCAACCCCTTTCATACAGTCATCCCACGACAAGTAAAAATCCTCTGGAATTAAACCCCGAAACTCCTTACACACCGATAACCACCCAATCACTTGCCACTTTGCCCTCTCATACACAATCTCGAGTGCTCCCTCTCTTACCCTCAAAGATCCTCTCGTTGTGCTCTTTCCAAATTGTCCAAAACACTGCAAATGGAACCATATTCCAAGCCACTCTTTGTTTACCCGTAAAGGGACCCCCCAACCACTGCCACCAAGAGCTCCTCCACCCCGTTACCTAATGTCCAAGAACAACCAAATAAGCCCAAAAACAGATACCACACGACCCCTGATGAAGTGGCATTTACAAAATAAATGATCCACTAATTCCTCTTCAATCCCACACAAAGTACAAACAGACGGAGCCTCATCTGGAATAATACCTCTTCTTCTAAGATTGAGCCTCACAAGGATTCTCTTCGTCAAAGCCGACCACACAAAGAATTGGATTCTAGGGGGTATCTTATTATTCTAGGCCATTCTGCAAATAGGAGGTGATAATGAATTCACTGCATATGAAGATTTGAAGATTGATTTAACTAAAAAACACCCTGACGACGCCACTGACCATATCCACTTATCCTCCTCTTCGGTCCACAGTCTGGTATCACTTAGAACTCCTAGTAAAGCTTGATTAATCACCTCCTCAAAGTCTCGCAGGTTCCTTCGATATGAAATTGACCATTGAGGTGAGTCATTTACATCTTTGTAATAGTCACTAATTAAAGCTTCCCGGTTAAAAGCCACTCTAAACAATCTAGGGAACACTAACATTAATGGACACTCCCCCAACCAGATATCTTTCCAAAACAAAACTCTCAACCCATTACCAACTTGCAACCTAATCCCCTCTGAAGCATTTCCCCAATCCTCCCCTCCCCATTTCCAATTTTCATTATAGCTTTTACCACCGACGAACCATCCCTAGCAGCTCTACTGCCTAATCTCCACTTCCCTGTGTTCTTCCACCCCATATCTCACTATTAAAATTTTCCTCCAAAGAGCCTCTTTCTCCTGAAGTGAATCTCCACACCCAGTTACTTAGTAAGGCATGATTCCTGTCTCTGATACTGAAAATCCTCTTCAGCAAGCAGTTAATGAATTAATAACAAAAGGTCCTCAACAATGTAAAGCACAGTGCTACATGAGCTGGATATTCCTATTAATTAGCACCTACGACTCAACTGAATCAAACATTAAAATAAAATAAAATAACAAATTTACAAATTGCTCTTTGTAACGGAGAGAGAGAGAGAGAGAGAGAGAGAGAGAGAGAGAGAGAGAGAGAGAGAGTATTCCTCTTTTATGGATCAGATTAAAGTCCTCTAACAAGATCCCCCTGCTTTTTTACACAATGTTTGATTTTTTTTTTCTCCATGTCAAGTTTGCATTTTGATGTGGCTGGGAAGTTTTCCCTTTACTTTCCCCCCCTCTTTTCATCTATCTATCTTATTGCAATTTATTTTGTGTGGGCAGAGATAAGCAGTTTGCAGTCAAGTAAAACAAATAGGACATATATTCTTTATAACCATGTTGATGAACATGCCATAATTACTTCAATAGGTGTTAGAATTGCACTAATTTTGCCAAGTTGAAAAGGTAGTCGTAGTTGACTATCCTAGACAATGGATCCAATTTCATGTAATTTGGGCATCATTTGACACATGGCATATGGCCATTATTGAGAAACACGATATAACATAGAACAAGAAGGAGACCCAGAACCCATTACACCCTCAAAAAGAGCCTCCCAAAGAAGGAAAAAACAAAAAAAGAGAAAATCTAGGAGTCACTTTGGATTAAAGAATAGCACAATGTATAAAACTTGGTACAAATCAAATTTCAATCAGAAATGAACCAGATAAGCAGCCATGAGGCACATTTTTTAACATAGAAGTGAAGAAGCACGTATTACATGGCTTGATAGATATATGGTAAGCTAAAAGGGCTATATTCTGAGCCTAACTGAGGACATCCATGTTTAGCTGACAGTCTCAAATCTCAATAGCAGTCCCCAACAAAACGTGCCATGGCATGTGTGTAAGATTTGGAGGAATGGTTGTGGTGTGGAGAGTAGCTGAGAGGAAGGTGGAAAATATGTAAGATTTAATGATAAATAAATAAGAAGGTGGAAAATATGGACGGTAAATGAAGGAGGGTGCACGGTTGAACGGAGAGGAAGAAAAGACAAGGAAAATTGGGCAATACTGTAGCAGTTCTGTAGCAGTGGAGATGTGGGATTGACATTGCAGCGGGCAGACGGGAGGCATCCCATTCCACGTTCGCTGGTTTGGGTTGGGAATTTGGGACTTCCCGAATCTGAGAGGAAGGAATGACGGGAAACAGAGAGAAAGAGCTCTCTATAAAAAAAAAAAGGATTTGTTGGCCCGACGAACACCGTTGATCGATATGTAGGAACTCGTGCAGGACAGAAAAAGATGAAAGGAAAGAAGAAGACACAGTCAAGGGGCACCGTCCTCTGACGACAGGAATCCACTGATTGAAGAGAGAAAGGAGAGAGGAAGAATAATTTCTTGATTTCAATTCAATTTACAATTGTGTTCCTTATGCTCATCCCAATTAGGTATTTATAAGAAAAATTCCGTCAATCATAGTGCAAGAAAGAAAGGAAAAAAAAAAAAGTCTCGAGCAGTCGGTGGTGAATCTGATTGCCCCGGCAATCATGGCACGCATGTTGCATCAATCCCCCGTGGTTGAAAGGGACTTGTCATCAATCGATGAGCTCGCAAGGGGTCAAAGGGGCGCAGAGTCCCAGAGTCGAATTTTTTATTTTTTATTTTTGCCTCTAGCCGATTTTTTTATTGGACGGAAATTTTATAATTTTACATTGCACCTAGTGTAAACGCTAATTAGGGTAGTATATAATGTTATTTTCTGTGAGAGAGAGAGAGAGAGAGAGAACTGAGCGAAAACTATAACTGAGAGCCACAACGACTCTCCTTCGATTTCTTGCCTTTGAGCATAGGTGGATCGATGTTGAACCGGTGGATGTACCGAAAGGAACTACGTAAATCTCTATGTTGTAGTGTTGATTTTCTTCTTTTTGTTTTCTTCTTTGTTCGATATTGTTGATTCTATATGGTAGGAAAAGCATTTCCTCCCAATAAATCCTCCAAATCCGGGGCAAGTTAAGTTAAATTTTGATAGAAGTTGTGTGCGTGAAAGAAATATGGCTGATTTTGGTGGGTGATCAGCGATCATTTAGGAGTGTTGCTGGTCTCTTATGCTGGTCCCCTTCCTAGTTGTTCCGCTATTGAAGTTAAATTGCACGCCCTTTGGAAAGGTGTGCAAGAGGTGAAGGCTTTGGGTTCTCATGGTGGTATTCCGAAAAAGGATTCTAAGGTGATTTCGAGCTGGTTCAAGTATTCTATGTCCATGGAAATTCCTGATAAGGTCGAGAGGATTCAGTACTCCATTTCTGTGTCTAATATCATTGCTTCTTGGGTTCCTAGATCTGTGAATTATGCAAACAATGAGAAGGCATGGCAGGATCTTTCTATTTCTTGTGCTATAATGAAACAAAATGGACTGTAAGATGGTCGCTTTAGCTGTCCGTTTTGTTCATTTAGCCGTCCATTCTGTTCATTTTTGCATCAGCCACCTGATGAGTGTGCCAAATTAATTTTCCAGACCAAAACTAAGGTGATTTTGGATCTTTTTACATGTGCCAGATCAGGACATTGGGTTAAGTCAATATTATTATATGGAATAAGAATCAAGATCCTCTCAGTCGGCACTGTTAAAAATAAGATGCATCAGAAGTTAGGCTAAGAGGAATTGTATTGCCTTCACAAGAGACAATCCAAATTGTAATTTGAAATCCTTCCTTTACCAGCCCTCCATTACCATAAATCAGACTGCGAGGAACGGTAATGTGGCTTATCTTTAATCTTTGGCTAATTAGAGCCTTCCCTTTCATTATGAAATACAAGTGCTCTGCCATCAGATTGTAGAATAAAACTTAAAATGCAAAAAATAACACTAATGCGTGCATGTGTGTGGGGGGGAGGGAAGGGGTTGTTCTACTGTGCTAAATCCACCTCACGTTGTAAGCCATTATTTTATCTTAAAGATCAGTTTACTTGACAGTTGCCAGTGGAGGCACACCGTAAAACATAGAAGTAGAAAATTGATAATGAAGTCAAATGCAATAAGTGTAAGTGGTCGTCAATGCTTAGTCCTCCAAATTCATTTCTGTACCTGCATTGATGTTACCTTTAGAATGCTGACACATTTACTACTTGCGAGTGATTTACAATATACTGCGATTTCCAAAAGTAGAGAGAAATAGCAGATTTAAATCCCGTTCCAAGTGAATTCAGTCACTAAAGTACACAGAAGCCAAAATTCTTAAAACAGAGAAATGGCGGTAGCAGTGTTCAACTTCAACCATTCAAGAATCTAGAAACTAGGGTTTCACATGTCCAGATCGAAGTGCCACCGTTCATCTCACGAGAAAGATCAGATGCATCAAGGACAGATATTCCATTCCATGTTTCCGATGAGAAATTCCAATATAAACGAGAAAATCAAGAGATTTAAATCGAGAGAGTGAGAGAGGCAGTTACCGAGAACGGATTCACAGCAGATTCTTCCTCATCAAAGGGATTCGGATCGTGGTGGCGATGCATGGTTGGCTTGAATCTCAAGTTTGGAATACGGAAAGAAATCCGCGAAAAGCGGGAGAGAGTGACGAAAATGTATTCTCAGCACCGACGAAAAATGCGAGAGATCTGTAGATATTTGGAGAGTAAGATTTTAGATTTGTGAGGAGAGCTTTCGCTTTGCTTAATTGCAACGCGCGAGATTGGTGAGAAAATTCCTTTTGACGATTCTACCCCTGAGATTTTGAACAATTATCATAGGAACCCTTCCGTGAATCCCCCGATTCCAGCCAGTATTTGGTAAAGTCGGGCGCCACGTGTTTCGTGCCAGCACCGAAATGAAAAAGGAACATCCGCTGACAAGTCAGATGTCAGCAACGAAATTCACTTGACAGGGAGGATCCTTCCTGCATTTATTTAACTATAGAATAAATAAATGACTAAATCAGAGTTTAAAATTTAATATCGGTCGAGCGTTTTTTTTTTTTTTTTAAATAGATATCAACTGATATTGTAATTTTGATATGATACAATTTTAAAATTATATCACATCCGTATCAGCTGATAGTTCGACTTCTAAACTAAATATAAGAATTATTTGAACTTAATATTCAAATTCAGTCACTAATTTTGAAGATTTTATATAATAAATTTAATACAAATAATTTAAATAATATAGTTTATTCTTTAATAAAAAAAATCACTGACGGCACGTGAGAGCATACAGCCAAACAGACCGAATTCGTTCTTCATTTAGTGAGTGAGTGGGGCTCACAGAGCGACCTTGCAACTTCCTCTCCTAATCATAAATTCAAGTGTTTTCCAAATAATTTCCTTGCTTATGTGTAAATATTCCAAGTTAATTAATTAAAGATGAAATTGCATCTAAGTTTCAAATTAAATAGGTCTTAGGAACTGGGCTATTTCTTATAATCCAACAATCTTTAACAGATTGAACTTGATGGAGAGGGATTTGACCCACATCTTATAAACAAAATTTTTGAATCATATAAGATACAAACAAGAAATTATATTACTTTCTATATATTTTTTAATTTTTGTTTTCTAACTTCCTTAAAGTGGCATATTCTATTAATTCAATTTTAGCATATTCATAACATGCTTTAATATGTCTGAATTGAGATGGAGCAAAGTCACAAAGATTCATGACGTTGTTAGCCTATTGCATGACTTAAATACCCATAAATTCTAACTTGTTTTTATTCATAACTATTACAGAAAATCCACCCCATATTACACTTATACAACAAGTCATTCAATTCTTATGATCGGTGAATCTAAACCACTTACAATCATTGTTGAACATTAATGAGTTAATTTAACTTGCTCTAATTCTTATTAAATGGGTCAAATGGTTATGTTTTAAGTTTGATCAGTTATAAATCAAGTGTGCCTTGACCGAAGCCATTTGCTTACTGTGACAAACACAGAAAACAAAGACGGGTCTTGCTCGAGTGTAATTACTTAGATCAAAATAATTTGTTTCTTTGAAAAGAGATTGTCTTTGCCTTGGTGATCCATGCCGGAATCATCTCAAATAGCAGATTAGACATCAGTTTATGCTTAGGCATTTACTAAAAATGAAAAATCTAAAAAACTAGCACAATTGATCTAGAGCCATGAAACAACTCTTGAAAAATAATTTGCAAATTGTCGGCACTAGTCATCTTGTATCAAACGGCTAAAAATATTGTTAAAATTAGTATTTTTATGATTACCAGCTGACCTTCCACTCCAAAATTACATTGAATAAGTTTTTTGATATTTTGATAACAATAGTAGTCACCTGTTTTATAATAAAGAGAGAAGAAAAGAAAACCCTCAAAACCATTCCTCAGATAGAACTGTATATGAAACATTAGATTTAGTGTAGACAATTCTCAGATTTACGGTGACGATCCAGCAATCAGATAGAAAAACACAACGCACTTAGAGTGATGCAATGTAGACTACAAGAATTATAAATCTTTCCGCAGAGAATAACTAAATAAATTTCTTGGTACAAAATAATTGAAGTCCACGCTCGGTACAAGAACCCCTCACAGTTCTCTTCATTTTGTTGTCTGGTGATTACAAAGACCAATTTCCAATTTAATAAAAAGTTCAAGCTCATTCCTATAAAAGCCAAATGCGTTTAATCTTTCCTGCCTATTCAATTTCAAGATTCTACCATGAAATTGCCCCATTGACCTCACTTGGCAGTTGTTTTATATAGCAACCCAGGTCTCAGGCTATTTCAGGCTGAACATAAATATAATAGAGGCACCTACCAGTACCTTCCTGCCAGCTTGTGACCCTTGAATTTAATGGCGAGAATAGAATAGGATGTGTACCAAGTACCAACCACTGCACCCACGAATGCAGATATCAATTCAGCACTGGGAATCAATCTTCAATCATCATCATCAGAATCATTGAATGTTATTTTTGTAGACTTCGGAGCGTCAACTGTTATTTCCTTAAAGTGTGCCCCATATAACTTGGATTCCTGCAGTATAGACAGCAAGTGACCACTCATTAACCTGTTTCACATGAAATAGTCTACAGACAAGAATAGATGCATTCACAAATTTGCACACAGATGTATTCACACAGACTTCTGGCTATGCATATGTGGGACACAAAAAGGCACACCTTTTTCTTCACATGAGTTCCAAATTTCATAAGCGCCTCCGGTATCATCTGCCCAGCTTCTCTGAGAACATTAACAAGCTCCCCAGCAAGTGCCTGACATAATTTATCAAAATCAGTTGCCTGCAACCATTAAAAATAGAATAAACCTTAGTGTAAGTAAGAATCTCAGAATGCTGCTGAGATTACCTTATTCTCATGCATGAAGAAGGTGTGTGCAACTCCTTTCTTACCAGCACGCCCTGTCCTACCTATCCTATGAACATAATCCTCAGTAGTGAGAGGAAAGCTATAATTGATCACCACCTCAACATCAGGGATATCTAAGCCCCGAGAAGCAACATCAGTTGCAATCTGCAGAAGTCCAGTATCAGCAAACATACCATTAGAAAGGGCAATAAAAGAAGTGGCAAAGCTTAAAACAACAAAAGCAAAAGTTGCATTAGCTTTGACCCATTGTTTCACAAAGCAGATAATTCTCCCAAAAAATACAAAGAATATTAACATTCAAAAAAATTAAAAAATACAAAGACTAGTCAAATGCCATTATGTAAAGGAAGTGCAGAAAAGTTTGGTTAATTGACAAGCCATTGTCCTGAAACTTAAAAGGGGCTATCGTCTGGTAGATCACTTTGATATTCCGATCTACTTAGATGAAAATAAATAAATCAGCCTTTGGCTTAATAAAAAGCTGAAATGTTTACTAGGAACAAAAGCAGAAATCTAGTGTCAGTAAGGTAAAGAGAAACAAAGACATGGCATAGTATAAAAAGCACACAATAGTCTCCCTTTTTTCTAAAAAGGAAACGATTGTTCTAACCTTTTTGGACATCAATTTTTTTTCAGAACTTACTATAGCAGTAGAAAAAAAAAGCAATCTTCATCTAAAATTTACTAAGACATTGTCCACAACATCCTCAAAAATAACTCAAGAACCAAATGCTCAGCCACCATATAGGAAGAAATTCTTATTGTTTTACAAAATGAAAGGGATTTTATCTCATCTTGTGAAAACATGTAAAGCATCATGACAATTCTATAATGTTGCTGCTTCCAATGTGTTGTTGAGCATAGGGTAATGAAACTACAACCATCTTGGTGGACTGCTTAGTCTAAAACTTACCATTAAAGGACACTTTCCCTCCTTGAACAGTGAAAGAGCCTTCGTGCGATCATGCTGAGCTTTGTCACCATGCACAGAAACAACCTTCCACCCCCTTAAAATCAGAATAAATATATCTTAGAAATGTATAATGGAATCCCTTTTATCTGATCAATCAATAATGCAATACAATGTCGACTGAATGCAGAATTTAGGGACTTTTTGCAAACCAAACAATGTAGTAGTTAAGATTTTCCAATGGGCCATGTCAGAAAATGGGCCCCTGAGGTTCTAGCAAGTTTGCCTATCCCATTATTCCAAGTTTCCAACCATTCAATCTAAAACATTCTATACATGCCCTTGGAAGTATGATTCCATAAAACCGAGAGTTAAAAGGACCTGATAAGCCCCAATCTTGACAAATACCTAGATCTCAAGACACCACACTCATGTTACCAAAAACCACCCACATATATAAAAGACACATCTCTAAACAGATGCACACACATGATAGATGTGAATGGCTAAAAGAAAATACCGATTTTGAAGCATAGTTTCCACGCGAGCTGCTTCTTTCTTGTACAAGACAAAAACCAACACCCTATTCCTGTTCAAAAATATTGTCGAAAATTAACATCAACCAATGCTCAAATAGAAGAAGATAAAAAAGGAAACATTATAGTGAAGATTTTCTCTTTGATTTGTGAACATACACTCTGCTACTATGAATAGTTAAAACAAGCCCCTTAATCTCTATGCACAAGCGCCTTTAACTTTATGCTTTCACACTGAACAATAATAAAGTCAACTCCTTCAAGTATTTGGATGACTCATTTAGAAATTTAGACGGAGAATTAAAATAATTAAAACAGGTTTTTCATGGATTCAGAAGAATAGGATATATCTCTATGCCTTGGCCTTTATAGGGTGCCAAGGCAATTCATTTAGCAAACTTTCAAAAAGAAATGTATTCTTAATAATTACGTTGAGATTATATGAGATGTATGAAAGGCAACAACTAGCTCTTTTATACCTTGATGTTTCTTTTTTGGCATCAATATATGTTACATTACCTCTTAAGACAGATATGCATAAAAGGTAATAACTTGTCTAAGAACAATGTGTGAGAAGATGGCAAAGTTCCCGTTGTAGTGGGACTTCACCAAGGGTCTACTTTAAGGTAGTGTTTATTTGCATTACTTATGGACAACATAACATCATAAATTCAGGATATAGTGCTCTGGTGTGTGTTATTTGCAAATGATATAGTACTATTTGACAAGGCATACTCAATTAAATGATCAACTAGAAATGTGGAGGAAAACTCTAAGACAAATGGCTTGAAAAGTAGTAGAATAGAAAGACCCTGAATATATGGAGTATAACTTCAATGGAACACAGAATAGGGAGGAAGAATCAATTAAAATTGGATAGGACTCATTGCCATGTTACAATAATTTAAAATCTTGGTGCAACTCTTAAAATAGATACAGTATCAAATTTAGATATAGTGAAAAGGCTAAGAGTAGGGTATGCTAAGTGCAGGCAAACTAGCAAAGTTCTATATGCTAAAAGAATACCACATTCATTAAATGGACAATTCTATAAAATAGCCATTACACAAGTAATGCTTTATGGAACTGCGTGTTGACAATGAAGAAAAAACATGTCAATATATTTCTTGTAACAGAAGTGTGTATGCTTAGATGGATACATAGCGTAGGGACCCCAACTAGATGGAATTCGTGGTTATGATGAATTGATGATGATGATGTGATGCATTGGAGTATTTAGGAGATAAAAACCAAGGCAATTCTGGCAATTTACAAAAATTTAGGTTCAATGTACAGTATTTAGCCTTAAAGAAGTAAAAAAATATTAAATTCTGTGATACTCAAAGATAAAATTGAACCCAACTGAATTTAAGGAGAACATCACAAAAATCAAAAGGCACAAGTGCAATTTGCAAGTGATAACCTTTGGGACTTGTGGTATTTATCAAGCAAGGCAATCAAGCGCTCATTGCGAGCTCTATCATCCAAGACCTATAAATGGAAAAGAAATCGTGCTTAAGCAGAAATTTACAAAAAAGGGGAAAGAATTAATTAGTGATCATATCAGGAAAGGTTTGATAGTTTCCAACACATTATCCATACCTCTACTATCTGCATAACATCATGGTTCGCAGCTAAATCTTCTGACCCAACAACAACCTGAAACTGGAGCTAATTACTGTTTGAAAGACAAACATGAGCTTAGCTCAAAGAGGAAATATACCAAAGGCACACCTTAACAGGGTTTGGATCCATGAATTCTTGAGCTAGCTGATGAACAGCAAAAGGCCATGTTGCACTGAACATTACCATCTGGCGAGCTGTGAATGCAAGAAGGTATTCAGGTCAAAATGGAGATAAGATAAATACATCAAATAATATTTCCCCTCATTATTCTAAACAGTTCGAGTGTTAATGTCAAAGAACAGTCATCAGTGAAACTTTTGATGTACAAAAATGGGTACCATATGGATAAAAAATTAATGTATAAAAAACAATAAATGAATAAATGTTGAAAATGGCTATCAAGCAAGAACCATGTTTGTTTGAGAGGTCTCATGTCACAAAAATAGTTATTGTACAACAAAACTAAGAGGCAAGAGCAAGGACATTGAACGACACATACTGGATGATGTCTGACTCAATATAGAGCGAACTTCTTGTTCAAATCCCATGTCAAGCATTCGATCTGCTTCATCGAGAACCTGCAAATGGTCCATGAGTGTTACACACACACACAGAGAGAAATTAGGACTTTTAATGTGGGCTTCATTAGGACCAGCACACATATGAAAAGACACTGAGAAATTAGGCTATGGGGCTTCATTAGAACCAGCACACAGACAAACACCCCCACCCAACACACACACGCGCTCGCACAGAGAGAGAGAGAGAGAGAGAGAGAGAGAGAGAGAGATGAGGCTATTTAAGATGTGCTCCTAAGCACGTTGTCAACAATCACAACCAGCATTCTTTCATCTTCTACTCTATGAGAGTCACCCATGGAGTTCCAACTTAAGTAGCTTAAGGATATCCATAGAACTCTACCAATCCATAAAACTAATTCCATAGACGTATGTAGGGTAACTAAAATGAAGTACTAAAAACTTGCGTGCACATCCAGAGTCAACATCACAAGTTTTTCTGAACACATTCAACTTACCACAAAAGATACATCATTCAAGCAGCAAATACCCATTTCAATCAAATCCTTCAAACGACCAGGCGTTCCAATGACAATGTCCTGATATGCACATGAAAAGACACAACATCAGATAACATGACAAATATTCCCAGTAGAATACAGATACAAACATGGAATATTTTTCTGCAGTCAATGGCTTCTCATAAAGTGTTTGAAAAAGATTGGATCTGGATGCATTAAAGTTTTCATTATATCCTCACTAATTAACAAAGAGGTCCAAAAATCAATTCTTCACAAGGCATGAAACTGAAAGGAAAAGTAGAAAGAATGAAAGAAAATAAAGAGAGATCAAATTTGGCTATAATAATTAAAAAGCCAACAAAAAATGTATCATCAAGATAATCATCTGTAAGTTGTTAATTAGCCACATAATCTCTATAGAAATTATACCCTGTTCCCCATGCCATTCCCAGATACAGTAGATAAAAATATCAGAACTAATCCAGGATGTAAAAATAAAAATGTGATAGTAGGAAAAACACCCTTCATAAGCCTGCAGAAAATCAATAAATACTACCATACTTTTCTAGATATTGCCTCCTTTCGATAAATGCATCAATGAAATCATTGCCAATCTAGAGTCCACCAAGGAAATTTTTGCTTAAACTGTTGAGAAAAGGATTACTGCAACAAAAAATTCCAAAAATATCTTACAACTCCAGCTTTCAGAGAAGCTATTTGTGGTCCTTTGGAAGTTCCTCCATACAAGCAAACTGATTTCACGCCACAGGTTTTCCCAGCATCACATAAGACATCTGCAATCTGCCACAAGGGAATTCATCTAAGTGAGCATAATGAACAAAAAGGCCTGCATAATTTAGAAAACTCTTCTACAAACCTATACAGAAAAAAAAATTAACTATTCTTTATGTGGATGGCAGCTTTTAATGTCAAGAGGAAAATGTCATTAAGATCGTATGTGAGTATCACTGACAGTTTCATAAATCCATCGAATGAAAAGGTCAGACAAATGTTTCAGGAACATCTCTTGGCAATTCTGCCCTCTGAATCAGAAGGGTTTGCCTCCTTTGGAACATCTTCTGGGTTGCTACAATATGGAGCTTATGGGGAGAGAAACAAAAGTTTCAGGAACAAGGCCTCATCTGCTGTTGATCTTGCAAATTTGGTGAAAGGGAGAGCTACCTCTTCGGCCAATATCCTACCGAATTTCAGATCTTATTTTTCTGCCCAAGCATTATTAAGACGTTGGGACGAGGTGATTTAGGATTGTCCTAATTCTCCAGCCTTATCCACCTCTTGGACGCCCCCTCCTGCTGGTTCCTTCAAGCTTAATTTCAGCGGAAGTGTGTTAGGTGCTCCTGGTCCTGGGGTGGGTTAATTAAATATGATTGCAATTTTACAGTCATCGCATTCTCAGGGCCGACAGGCCCATCTTTGCTTTTGAGGCTGAAGCATTGACTCTTCTGTTTGGTCTCAAGTTAGCAGTTGAAAGGCAGCTTCTCCCTCTTATTCTCAAAGGTGACTCTGCTGGTGTCATTAGCTGGGTTTCTAAGGGAATCCCGTTTCCTTGGAAGATCACCAACATTATTTAGGAAATTCTGGACATTTATGATGGCAATGCAGTGTCTTTTTCTCGTATCTGTAGACAGATCAATGGGGACGCAGACACTTTAGCTAAAAGAGGTGTTTCCAGATATCAGGTAGTTACTGGTGATTTTCTTCAGTGTAGATCTTAACAGTTCTCTCTGGTGGCCTTCCTGGAGTATGGTTTCAAGTTTTCTCCCTTTCCACTGAGGCATCAAGTGTATTTTACCATTCAGGTGCACTCTTTCCTTTCCCCAGCTTTGGTCTTGTTTGGGCCTGTTTTTTGTATCTTCCATCCCCTTTTGAATAAAATTATCATCATTCAAAAAAAGGGTAAGACATATGTCAACACATGCAGCTGTGTTTCACAGTAAGTTAGCAGATGGTTTCATACCAAATCCAAGATTTAAATGCATCAATCTCATTTAAATGTCTCAATGCTCTAGTCACTTTTATATGTTATAAACCGAAAAAGCATTAGAATTGCAAGTGAAGTTAATACAAGGTGAAACAGACACGTGTCCATACTTGTTGAGCCAACTCCCGAGTAGGCGATAGCACAAGACAAAGAGGAACCACTCTCTTTGAAGTTTTCTTTCTCCGCAAAATATGCATGAGCGCCGGCACGCCGAATGCCAATGTTTTACCTAATGCAAAAGCGGGTGGTATTGTGAATATACATTATGAATATGTATGTGCATCTGTTACATGACAAGGAAAAAATGGAATTTTTAAGAAGAAGAAGAGGGAATTACCCGAACCAGTTGCAGCAATGCCAATGAAATCACGGCCATCCAGAAGGAAAGGCCAAGCGTGGGACTGAATTGGAGAGGGTTTACTGAAGTTCTTGCAGCATTCGAGAACCTCCTCTGGAAGCCCGGATTCCGTAAACGAGTCCAAAGCTGCGTACTTGGAATCCTTCGTTTGGTATCCAGACACAATAACACCACTAACTTGCGATTCCTCTTCTTCCTTCTCCTGCTTCTCTTCCTCAGAATTCCTCTTCTTTTTCTTCTCCTTCTCTGGCGTTCCTACGGTTCCATTTCCTTCTTGGGTAGAGTTGTCTTCCTTGGGTTTCTTCTTCTTTTTCCTCCTCTTTCCTCCATCTCTTTCGTTTTCGTTGGTGTCTGGAACATCTGGGTCATTCTGATATTCGGAATTCCTCTTTCTATTGGATTCTGAGAGATCAGAGGATTGGTTTTCTTCTTTTTCCTCTCGTCCTTGGGATTCCTTGCATTTATCTTTCTTCTTCTTCTTATTCTTCTTCACGGGTTGGACTCCAAGGTTCTGGCCAGTACTCAATTGGGGGATTTCAAGGGTTTCTAGATCGCAACAATGCAGAGCAGGTTCGAGTTTCTTTCCCATTGCGCAACCAGAGAACCGAATCCACAGTGAGCCAAGTAAGCGGCAGTATTTCTACTTTTCCGCTTTCTAGGGTTTTTAGTGCAGCTCGCGGGAATGCCATCGGTTCACGTCTTAAATTACGTATTAGAAGTTAAAATAAAATTATAACAGTTTGGTTAAAATAATTAAAAATATTTTTTTTTATAGTGAAATAACTATTTTAGAAGATGTTAAACTTACGCAGGTTGTATACCTTTATATTAAAATTATTAATACAGCAAAACACAATTAATTAAACTTTTAAAAATTAATTATGAAACTAATTAATTAACTTGTTACATTACTACAGAATATAAACAGATATAGTTTAAGAGTAAATTAACATTTTTCTTATCTTAATCAAAATAAATAATTAATTATCTTTCGGTGAAGTACTTATCTTTCCATTTAGTCTTTGTAGAGTCCGATTAATCAATTGTTGGAAAACTAATTGTATTTATAATAGGTGAAATCATTTAACTGAGGTTTTAAACTAATTAGGCTTAGGTTCAGTTTTTAAATAGTTTAAAAAATTAGAGTCATAACAACAAAATATCAGTTATTACAAGATAAAAGGAAGACTTGAAAAAAAAAATCATTTGAATTTCAGAAATACATAGTTTCAAGGCACACATTTTGTACAACAAGTTGACACCTTTTTACTCCTTGTCCAAGCTTCTCACTGCCACCAACTTCTATAAATCCCTTGCCAAAGAAATCAGATTATTTTGATTTGCATTATATTAGATAATTTGCCATTATAGTATTTAGTATGTTGTTGTTTGTTAGAACTTTGTAGACGTGTGCATTGAATTCATAAAATAGTAGAATTATATGAATTGAATTGGTTCTTGTACACAATGATTATCAGTGCATCTCACTTAATTCTGTCATTGATTTTTTAATAATGATATAGATTTTTTTTAATATAAATATTATTACTTTATATTGGAGATAAAACTAATCCTACAAGTATATATAAACTTTTGAATATCCTGGTTAAATTGATAAAGAGTAACTGCATGAGATGTAGATAAGAGAAATTGAACGTGAATTGAACTTGGAACTCACCTTAACATCTTGAGTTTTAGGGCAAACCCTTCAAGTTATAATATAGATACTTTAATTAAGAGAATAATAAACAAACGTAAAGGGTTTAGGGTTTATTGATTTGTATTCAATATTAAAAATAGCTTCCCTCGGTAAGGGCCTGGAAGGGTTGGACCCTAAATCATTTCCCCGTCCCGTCCGTTTGATACCCAAAACCTCTATCTTCTCCCTTTTACTCCTGTTTCTGCTTCTTCTTCTTCTTCGCCTTTTCTCTCAGTCATGGGAGACGCAAAAGCAGAAGCCTTTCGACTGAAATCAATGTCAGAGAAGAAATACCCAACCTCTCTCAAATCCGCTCTTAAATACGCCAAGAGGGCTCACCGTCTCTGCCCCGACCTTGACGGCATCTTTCAAATGCTCACCACCTTCCGCGTCCTTCGCGAGCACCGTAAATCCGATTTCCACAACTGGTACAAGATTCTCCAGCTCGACCCCTTCTGCCACCCCACCACCATCTCCAGGCAGTACAAGAAGCTCGCCCTCCTCCTCCACCCCGACAAGAACCCTTCCCCTGGCTCTGATGAGGCATTCAAGACCATCGGTCTTGCCTTCCTCACCCTCTCCGACAAGATTCGCCGCAAGCAATTCGATGTGTCTCTCCGCGTCAATCTGCAGTCCCAGGTTCAGGCTGCCGCCCCCGATGATACCTTCTGGACCGCCTGTTCCACCTGCCGCGTGCTCCACGAGTTTGACCGGCGCTATCTCGGCCAACGTTTAATGTGCCCCAGTTGCAAAAAAACCTTCTCAGCAGTTGAAGTTAGCCGCACCCACAGTGGCAGTGACAGTATTCGTGATGGAAATGACAACGGCAAAAGAGCTGCTAATTCTTCTTTGGTAAAGAGTAAGAGAAAGCCTTCTAGAGATAAATTAAAATTGATTTCTTCTACTGAAAAATCGTCTGTGACCACAGCAAGTGGGAGGCAGAGAAGAAGCAGAAGCCGCAAGTTGGATGATGATGATGATGATGATGATGATTGGGTTGCCAATGAGATGGACAATGTTGATAGTTATAATGATGATGATGATCGTCTCATTAATTGGATTCCGCAAGACAAGAAAAGGAGGAATACACAGAAGAGAAAGGTCGCAGATTCTGCGAAATCTGGTTCTCAGAAAGTAGAGAGTCGGCATCAGTTGGTTGATTTGGTTCCTCTAGAGAAGAGGGGGACTCGACTGAAGAGAATGGCCATTGAATTGGAGAAGTCTGACTCCCAGAAAGTAGAGAATCCGGGGGAAGAGACCCTGGCACAAATTCAGTTTGAAGTGAAGCGGAAACCTAAAATAAAGAAGGAAAAAAAGGAGAAGAAGGAGAAGGAGAAGGAGAAGGAGAAAGCTCCAGTGACTGAGTTTACGGATTTGGTGTCTATGTCTGTAGAGGATGCTGATTTCTATGATTTTGATAGGGATAGGATTGAGAGGAGTTTCAACAAAGGACAAGTATGGGCTGTTTACGATGACGATGATGGGATGCCAAGGCATTATGGTTTGGTTGAAGATGTTGTTTCGGTCAATCCATTCTTGCTGAAGATGAGCTGGTTGGACTTCCAGAACAGCGGAGATGAGGCTTTGATATGTTGGGAGAAATCGGGGTTCCATGTTTCATGTGGGAGGTTCAGGGTAGGCAAGAAGGTTGACATCCATTCGGTAAATTTCTTCTCGCACCTAGTGGAATGTGAGAGAGCTGCAAGGGAGATTTATAGGATATATCCAAAGAAGGGTTCTGTTTGGGCCCTTTATAGTGAAGTATCTTTGGATGGAGAGAGGAGAAGTTCAACGTTTACAGATAGGCGGTGTTATGATATTGTTGTGTTCCTCACGAGTTACAGTGAGATGCATGGTTTGAGCTTGGCATACCTGGAAAAGGTAGAAGGGTTCAAGACAATCTTTACGAGAAGAGAGATCGGTTGTCATGCTATTAGATGGCTTGAGAAGGATGATGTTAGGTTGTTTTCACACCAAATTCCTGCTAGGAAGCTTTCAGGGGAGGAAGCATCTGGTCTTCCAAAAGATTGTTGGGAGCTTGATCCAGCTTCTCTTCCTTCAGATTTGCTTAGAATTGGTTGAAAAAAAATGAAAGTTTGAAACTGACAATTAATTTTTTGTGAATGTCGTCTTTCTTTCTTGGTTTCTGATTCCAAATCTACATGATCAATGGTATGACTCCAAACATTTTATGAATTTAGTATCCATGATGTCAATTTGTGATGTATCATAATGCTCATTCCCGTGATTGACTCTTTGTATTATGGTTTCCGTTTTTTTTTTTTTTTTTAAATTTTTTGAGTTTATGTATGAGGCATTCTAAGTGCCATCCATGCACTTCTTTCTGTGGAAGCAGATTGAAACACCTAATTAATTATTTATTCTTCTCCATACAGAAAAAAGTGTTATATCATTGCATGTGGAATCACACTTTCATATTACGACATTAGCATAATCTCAGGGAGAGTGCAGGTTTTTATCTGTAGTTACTACAGTTTCTCATAGAGTTGTAGGTGCTGTTTCCACTGGATCTCTAAATTTTACTTGATTAATATCTTATCATCGACATTGAGCAGTAATGGTGTCTTTGTATTACCAGGAATTGAATATTCTTGAAAGTTTAACTATGCTTCCATGATCGAAACTACATTGCAATGTTCTCATTTGTTGGACATTGAAGATTACTCTTTTCCAACATGTCGTGGAAGTTTTTTGTTCTGTTATTTAACGATCTATCTTGTATAATATTCTGAGTACAACATTTAGATTTTGATTTTTATGAAACAATCACTTTGCGTCTCAGGATTTGATAACTTATGATCAGAAGCTATGATACCTGGACACTTCAAAATAATTATGTTTCTGTATCATATTATTTCCCTTAATTTTAATGTGTAAAATCCTTGTCGTTGCCATATCTCCTGACTATATTGTGTCGTTGCCATATCTATGCCTTATCTGGCATTGTGGATCAGAAGTTGATTTTAAGACGTCAAATGATAGAACAAGCACAAATGAACATTCAGTTGTACATCTTAAGAGAAATGTGGGAAAATATTTTAATGAAGATGAACCCCATTCTTTATCTTAGTCTCGGCGTTAGTTGCGTGAAGAGAACTAATTTTGCTATGCTTTCCAATCTCTTCTTTTTTCTCCTAAATTTTTAATATCTGAGCCTGTCTCTACATCTAAACATCTGCACTAAAATCCATAAATACATTTTAGGAATAGGAAAATTTAAAACTTTCTGGAATAAGAGGGGAAAAAAGTTTGTTTAGAATTAAATTATGTTGCTCCACGACTAAATATCACTCCCAACTTTATTTTTGGCTTCCCCATTCTTGTAACAACTGAAGCAGCAACCCTTAGTTCTTTGGACAATAATTGTTCTAGTATCTAGACATGCCTAAACCCTCAGTTCTTATAATGAGGATACACACCTTAGCCACATCTACTTTTTTACTCTATCCTTTCTTTGTTTGCCACATTCAGCTCCATATAACAATGCATGCCTAACTCCTACTACCAAAAAACTAGAGCATAGGGAACGTTTGGCAATTGCTCACTGCTGCAACTGCAAGTGGGTTGCAGTCATATATGCTAGTGCATTTAATCATAGGGGCATTCAATGATAGCAGAAGAGTCCAATGCGTCATCTTCTTATATGGTTGCTCTGAGATAACAAAACCTATCGCATAGAAGTATTGAATGGTTTGGTTCTTGTTGATCTTAAACTCTGCATGTTCTGTTTGTGTTTTCGTTATTCTTAAGGTACATGTTCTGTCATTGTTTTGCTAGTTCTAATGCCATTTGACTCAAAAGCCTAGCTTATGATTTACTTTGTTGTCCTACCCAACTCTTATCATCATATCAATCTTTGAACAGCATTTTGGATTTCGAAGTAACTACATTTTGGATTTCTACTGTCAACTTTTCCTCATGAAGGCAGATAAATAGGGATTCAAAGTAGGTGTCGTTCAATTGGGTAGGCGCCACTAGTAGTTCTTATGCTTGTACTAGAACTCATGCATTTGTTGTACGGTTTCAATATATCCACTAGGAGGGTGTTTTTTTTTTTTTTTTTCTGTCCACTAAATCAATTGCCTTGGCATTCTATCTATTTATTTATATATTGTCTTGAAATGGTGAAAATTTTATTGCCAATAAAATAATGGAGGGAATACACCCCAGCTGATTACATAAGAGTGACATAGAAGCCCATGCAACAGAAGACACCCAGGCCTAAGACAGCCAAACAAGAATATAACCCAGTCCCATGCCTGCCTTAGCCCTTTTGTCTGCCTTCCTGTTGGGTGATTTAGGAAGTTGCTTGACTTTAAACTTTTCTTCTTATGATCTGTCTCACCCGATCAACTTTGTCTATAGATCTACAGGGACACGCCGAGTTGACTCATAGAGTCACCGCAAATGAGTCTCCGTTGACCATATCACTTTCTGAATCAATCTTTTTCTATTCCTTGCACGCCACCAAAAGGGCATGAAGCTCAATGTAATTTGCATGACACTGGCTGGGACCAGCATAGGTAAGAATAGTAGCTGGCTTATCATTGCAAACGAGGCCACCCAACCCAGCTTTCTGCGGATCTCTCATATAACTCTCATTAAATTTGAGCTTTAATCTGTCTGCAATAGTAGGATTCCAAAGCATGGCCATAGCTCAATAGATGGTTGTAATCATTAAAATGGAAAAAAAGAAGGGAAGATAAGTTCGCCATATTTTGAATGTCTCCTTCCTTAAAAGGGAACAAAAACATAAGCATGCATGCATAAACACAGTCTCTCCATTCTTTAGGGGCTGTTTGTTGTATCTTTTTTTTGAAAGATGGTGCGGTTTGTCATTTTCAATTATGGAAAATGATGAGTGTAAAAAATGAGATTTTTTTTTTTCATAGGTTTAAGGTTTCTTTGCCAACACAAGAAATGAGACTTGTTCCTCTTATTCAAAGGAATCCATTTCTGGGGATGGAAAATTTTAATGATAGGAAAGTTTTAATGAGGAAAAGGTGGATTTTCCTTGCTCGTCGAGATAATGTTTTATTCATTTTCAATGGAAATAAATATTTTGACAAAAACAACAAAAAAACATTGGGTTTTTACTTTGGGCACAAGGCTTGATTTCGTAGGACTTGTTGGATGACATGAATTATATATATATATATAGAATTGCTTTCCTCGAGGAAATAGACAAATAACTCTCAGGTTAGTAAAATGGATTTTCTCCACCAATGAAATTATTTTTCACTTTTCATTTACTTTCAAAAGTCTATGGCTTTTTTATTTTTGTCTTTTTTTTTGCTTTATCTATTGTTTTTTCATTGTCATCATCATCAGATAGCCATCCTAGACTCCTAGATTTCCATTAATGGGTATGCCATTTATAAACTGACATATGATATATTAGTCTCTTTCGATGAAGGAAAAATACTGGATGAATTGGAGAAGATATGAATTCACCAATTTGGTAATCGAATAGCTTGGTTTAAAGTCCCTTAATCATCTATTTGGTTGGGCGAGTTTTGGATTACTCCATGGACCCTATCAATTTCAACTTTCTTCTCAAATGTAAAATTTCTCCATAGTTCTGAATCCAGATTGCCAGAATAGCCTAAAATTTTCTCTCTAATACCATTTGCTGCCTTGGAGCCCATTGCAGCACCAGTGATTATGAAATCCCAACACAATTAGTCAAACTCATCACTAACCAGGCCTCAAAACTCAATGAACCTAAATTGTGGTTGTTTCTAACTACTTGTTCAGCAGAATTCCAGCCATTTTTGTCAACAAAACCATTCAGTAGGTCCCCACAAATTTGGATGCATGGATTTCTCACAATCCCTGAAGTCAAATTTTTGTTTGATCAGTCCCTTTGGAGAATTTTTCAGAGCAGGGTTGGATGAAATATGCACATTTTTTTTTTTTTGATCGAAGTTGTCCAGTCACGTCTCACACGTAGGGGATTTTACCCGACTAATCTTTCGAAGTATCTGAACACCACCCTAGATTCACACATACTGGGTTCAAGCGATAAAGAGTAACTCCAGTTGCCGATAGGGGTTTGAACGTGAATCAAACTCTTGAACGTCAGGCCAACCCCTCTAAGTTGAAATATGCACATTTTTAAGAGCATGGATCTGATTCCTAGGTGTTTTTTTTTAAAGGCAAACAACTTTTATTAAAAAAAAAAAGAAGGAAACAGAGTACAAAGGCCTTGCAAAAAGCTGGCCAAAGTAAAAAGCTAAACATTGAAAACACATCAGCAACTGCATGTCCAAAGATAAAGGCAATAGAACTACAATTTGGATGACATCTAATGCAGATCTTTCCAGCTACCAAAGAACAGAGCTGCATTGAACCCAGCAAATGATTCAGTAATCATCGCCCATTGAGAAATACTTAGCTTTATCTTGCTAATAGTAACATTCAAAGTTAAAGCTTCGTCTTCAAAGATTCTTCTATTCTTCTCAAGCCACACATAAACCAAATGATGGCCAAGGGAAGCATTTCTCCAGAGAACTTGCTCTTCTTTGGAAAAGGCCCTAGGACTGCCCATTTCACGAAAAAGAAAAAACGTGGACTGCACCCAAATAGAGTGCTGACAAATAAGAAGGAATCACTCAGATCATTGAGAACAGGGATAAAAAATGATACCAAATAGGCAAAAGAAGTGGACAATAAATGAATACATGATCAACTGAAAGATTACAGATTTTGGAGGTAGCAAAATTTCTCAACTTTAGGTTCTCGATTGTTAGAAATTGCCAAACATTTTACTTTAGACAGATATGTTTCATGGAAATCTCCTGAAACAAGAGAAACCCTCAAACTTGCCTTACATGTGCTGCCCCCTCGTTACAAATTACATACACGGCCCCCACCAATATTAGTTGGAACTTGGAAGTTGGAACCGGGGGTGAAAATATCTGCCTGGCTGTTATTTTTCTTTTTTTAAAAAAAATTCAGAAATATTACAGAAAATGAATAAAATTATGGGCTTCATGGATATGTAATTTTTTATTATTAAATATCAGCCATTTATATGTGTAAATATTGTTTGTAAGTTACGAATTCAAGAATTTTAAATGTTTAAAAAAATGATTATAAATTACAAAAAATTGTAGAAAATATTTTAAGTGATCGTTAAATAAATTTTGATTATTTGTTTGGACTCAAGGCCATTGATACTCCTATTATTTAGTTTAAATGGAGATATCACGTATTTAAGTAATCATGTTTAAAAAATTCATTTTTTATGCTCATGAGGATGAATGAATTAGTCCATTTATTTTGAAACAAAGAAATTGGTTAAATAAATTATAGATTCGTTCATCTTCATAGAAACTATAACATTCCTCTTATTTTTATTCTTTAATTGCACGTAACGAGAATAATAATACATTAGCCGTGATAGGTATAGAAACGCCATTATTTTTTTCTAAAAAATATATTTTATCAAAATTTGACAGATTTTAACTAAAACTTTGGTCAAATTTTAAAAATTTGGTGATTTCGCTCATTTACAGATTTTGGCCAATATGAGCAAAATATCTACCAATTTTTTTTTAGTACTTGCTGGAACTATGCACAACTCGAGTGCCTAAAGAAATTAGGCCTGATTCTCAGTGGATCTCGTAGCTCACAAATTATGATTAAACCAAGATCCTATTATTACTTTGGATGTTCCTATTTCTGTTTCTTCTTCTTCTTTTCATTCTTTTTGGGTTGTTTTGAATGTTTTCAAAAAGCCACACCTGGGCCCCAGGTCATCCATTCAAGTCCGAATGGCCCTTCAAGCTGAGCCCACTGATCAGCCATTCAGGCCAAGCCAAGTATGATAGTGAAAGTAACCGATAAAGGCAGGGAAAAGTTGAATAATGGTTCTATCTGATTAGTGCATTTCCAGAATCACCCCTGCAAATTACAAAAAAGAAACAAGACATGCTCTCAGTGAGAGAGAAGAATTCATGAAACCACCCACAACAGAGTTGTGAATTGATATCACCCTGCTTTTTTACTAAACATAAATTGAATGAAAATAAAAATTAAAAGAATAAATAAAGCCATGCTTTCAGAGACCATCCACACCTGGCAATTCTGACCATACATTCACAGAAATGGCTTCTCCTTGTTTGTCTTCCAAGTTTAGATGGCCTTCAAAAAGCAACATGACCACTTTCAATCTCTCCGGCAAAAGACAATTAAAATTCATCCAGTGTCTGGGGTCTCTAAAATCCTCAAAATATTGTCAGTACAACTTGGGCCAACAGCTTTCATGAGATAGAATCAAGGGAACTGGAATGACCCTCCAATTGGTTAGCCCCGTCAGGGGGATGGATTGCCACCCAAAGGAGTGAAATTGTGATGGCAATGAGTCCTGACCACACGAAAACAATAGTCGGGGTCCTGCCTCTCCTGCCCATCAGCCCCTTCGCAAATGGGTAGAGATGTGCAAGGACCCAGAAGCCGAAGAAAATGCCACCCAAGAGCCTACTCCACTGGGGTATCGCACTGTATATGGTCCGGCTAAACCCAACAGCAATTGCAATCAGGTTCGTCATCATGATGACTACGGGTGGTATCATGAGTGATGTCCACTTGACAACGTATAGATCAGCAAATTCATCATCCACATCATCGCCAGCTGATTTTGATGTCAGGGTAAAGGATATCTCAATTCCAGCAATCACTTTCAGAAGTCCTTGAAGAACGGCAGCAAGATGTGCACTCGTGCCACCAATCAACCAAAACTGCTTCATTTCGCCACCATTCTTCCAATGATATCCCTGACCACTTGATCTCTAGAACAGCTAGCATGCAGAGTGTTATAGTGATGGTCAGAAGGTAGACAAGGAAAGTGACATCAAGAGACTGAACAATGAATTGTCCAGAAAAGAGCGAGAGAGCTGGAAGGAAACAGTACACAATCAAGAAGATGGATGTGAAAGGATAAATTCCAACATTCAGATATGCAATCCTCTGCAGGAACTTCATTCTCGGGCTCGGCAAGGCAAAGCATTATTGCGAGAGAAGAATATTTCGACTGATCCAGTGGCCCAGCGGAGGACCTGGTGCAGTCGATCAGTGAGGTTGATTGGAGCAGTTCCTCGGAAGGCATCTCGTTTTGTAACACAATAAATTGACTTCCACCCACGGTTGTGCATTCGGTAACCAGTGACGACATCTTCTGTGACGGATCCATAAATCCACCCAACACGCTGGCCCCATTCAGTTTTATCTTCATACCAACAGGAAATAACATTGATTGCCTCTGCAACTGTTGAGGCATCAAGCAAATCACGAGGATGTGTAAGAGCACCTGGTGGACGGCCATACTTAACTGCTGGATGATCAGCAAGAGGTCGGCCTTGGAACTCTGCCACCGGGATTGACTCAATAAGGAAATTTGAGTTCCCAAATTTCTTTGGAAATTGTGAGAAGTTCATTTCTTCATCATCGCTGTCACCCATTCTCAATGCAAGTTTCTCTTCAGAAATAGCAGTTGCCTTTCTTTTGCGCTGAGCAAAGCAGCAACTGCAGCATCCTGGGTGGTACTCCTTGGAGCGAGGTGGATCAAAGCCATATAAGGCAATTCGGCGGAAGAGGCATCCAGTTCCAACATAAACAGGACCCTGGAGGCCATCAAGGGCACGCATGTTGACATCAAAGAAGACTGTGTTGTGGTTGGCATAACGGTCAGAAGGATCGATGCCCTCAAATCTCTGAGGGAACTGGACATAGCAGATGCGATCACCACCTCTGTCCATCATGAAGCACATGCCTTCCTTCATTGCCTGTGAGTTGTAGATGTAGTGATCACAGTCGAGGTTGAGGATGAATGGCCCATTAGACATGATGGCAGAGGCTCGGACCAGGGCATTCATAGCACCAGCCTTCTTGTTGTGGTCATATCCAGGCCGCTTCTCACGAGAAACATAAACCAGTAAGGGAAGACGGATATCGACATCAGTAAAATCAAGGAGCTTAGACTCATCAGATGATCCTTTCAGTGGTTTATCACTTGGAGGCTTCAGCATCACCTATAGATGGAAACACGAGTTTTTACTTTGTGAGACAGGAAATGACAATTAGGTGAACAGTATCTGATGCAAATGCTACAGGGAGCCTTCATACTCAAACTTGACATATAATAAAGTGTAACAAATTGAGGAATCAGATCAACAAAAAAAAATGACAAAGGGAAAAGGGTTAATCAAAAAGTAATCACGCATAGTACCTGTATGATTCCAGCATGATCACCCCTAGAATGCTCAGGTCCAGGATTCACCCAAGTGCCAGGCCAATGAGTAGCATCTGCCATCCAAGTAGCTTTTGGTATTTTCACACTTTCAATCTGTTCATCATTTGCATTTTGTCTTTGGAACTTCATGGCCTTAATCTCCTCCCGAGCATGAAATGCATCGGACCTGCGCCGGATTGAATCCGGCAAGCCATTTATTCGAACCTTAAATTCATCATACTCTCGCTTTACCCGTCTCCGATCTTTGACAAAATCTGGGCGTACCTTGTTCTTATAAGGATCTCTCTTGAATTAAAATAGCTCTCTGGGTTCCTAGGCTCAATATCATGTTTGCGACAAAAGGGAACCCAGAGGTTAGCAAAACTTGCAGCTTCAGCCATTGCTTCAAATGTCAAAAGGGCACCTCCATCATCTGAAACATAGCAAGCAAGCTTCTCAACAGGGTAATCACCAGCAAGTATTGAAAGTATAGTGTTTGCAGTGACCAATGGTGGTTCCTTTTCTGGATCGGCAGTGGAGACAAAGACATCTATCCCTGGAAGATCAGATTTTCCAGTGGGGTTCAGAGTGCTAGGTTCTTCAAACTTCTCTTTTAAAACGGCAAGATCAGTGGAACGGTTGACAGGGCAGAGCTTGGGTAGCTGATCAAGCAACCAAGAGAAAGCAAACCAGATCTCACATACAACAGACATACCCCATAGCCAGATTGCATCCTCATTTGGGTTTGTGATTCTCCACCATAGAAATAGACCAAGGACGACCATCCGAATGAAGATGAGAAACCTGTGAGAAGATGCACAAAGTAAAAGGTTAAAAATGTTGTAGCTAAAAATATTTAAATCACAGAAACATAGAGAACATGCAAAATTATTCTTGGCCTTACAAATCATCGAAGAACAAATAAATTCCTGCTATTATTCTTTCAATATCTTCTTCCCCCTTGAAGAAATAGAGATTTTATTAAGAATGGTGATGTATCACAAGGAAAGTACATAATTCAAATAGCTCCCCTTCCATAAATATGATGGAGGGAAAAATCCAAGGCATAAACTGGTTGAACAACATACATTGCTCCACTGAGTGCTCAAGAATTTGATAGAAATGTAAAGCACCTACTTTTTCATTCACCTTGCCATCAATGAGAGCGAAACACGATAATCATACCACACATTAGCACCTTGATGTCACTCAGAACATAATACCTCCAAAGTTTCATTCTGTCACTTTGCCATTCAAGAGTTACAGGCCCAAAGGAGTGCTTTCTGATTTCTGAAGAGTTTCACGCTTTCTCTTAGTATTAATAATTCATCTTATAGAACTAACAATTTAGTATTTTCCAGTAAAAAACAAAGTTCGATACTCTCTTGTCAATGGTTATCTTAACCCCTATCTCACCTCCTCCCACCTCACCCTTCAACAAAAACTAAAAGAAAAAGATTTTACTGTCACGAAGGAGAATCAAGATCATAATGTTGGAATTGCCTACTTGTAGAATGTAAATGAAGGATCATAAAATGCAAGACTGAGGACTGAAATATGGAAATATGAAGCTACAATGTGTAAATTATCTGTCTTGGTCATTAAGAATATGATAATGGTTATTTTACCCTTTGATGCTGAGATATGGAAAGGGGCGTGACATGAGGAGCCACCAAGACATCGTCTACATGATAAAAGTGCATATTTCAGTATTTTATTGTTAGAAGATTTTAGAAATTGCGATATATTTTAGCTTTTGAGAGGACAATACATTTTAGCTTTATATACCCAACCATCAATTTTGAGTCTTCAAAACATCCTAAATATATCATGATTATTAAAAAATCCTTTTAAAATTGTAATTGTTTCTTTGAGAAGTTATTTGATTGTTGACCAAGCCTTGCATTTATCCTCAAGCTCAGATTGGTCTTATGCGTAGCAACACAAACAAATCTTCCCGAGTGTGAGAGGGCCATAGTACCATACTATCCCTAAAATTATATTCATTACCTGGGTGATTTCAAGCATGGACCTTTCTTGGGTGACCGCCAAACAGTGGCATATTAGTCTGGCCAAGGTCTGATAAGACTCAGCTAGAGTTGGGTGGCATCTACACTAAATAGGGCATACCCTAATCTATAAACACCAGGTATATATTACAGGCATCTGCATTTAATTCAGTAGGGGCATTCACAATTACCAGAAAATCCATAATTTACAAAACAGCAGGTCTAACCATCAATCAAGGAATCCATCATTACATGTCATGAAACCAATAATTCAATGCCTGGTTCATAAGAGTATTCTTGGTCAAGATCAACAAAACCACTAGTGCCTTTTGATGAACAGAACAGTTAATATTGTTACTATAACCACCCCATTTCACTTCTCCATAGACTTTCCTGTAAGCTCTATGATGTGAAATACCAAAATGATTCCTTGCTTAGTATTCATGAAGTACAAAAAAGCAGCGCTTGAATTTATTGATGCCATATCAGGATTGACTACTGAATTGCATGATATTTAAAATCCATGGACACCATCAATCACAATCCATCATGGAAGGATCTCTGATATGGCTTTTTATGACCCAGGATTCCTCGAATGTCACCAGAAAGTAGTAGTTTTGCAAACAAGTGCTTTTGTTTAGCACTTGATAGTATGAAATCGAGCCTACAGAGGGAGCACAATTCTGAAAGTTAGGAAATAGAGATGCAGCAATTGTCCAAAGAAAGTTAATTTAAGCATTTTTTAGAATAGCCTTTTTGCCATCCATCATACAAAATAAATAAGAAGAAAATAAAGGATAAAAAATGAGCATGACAGAGATATCGGAAGTAAATTACCTATATGGGCTGAGAATGGCAGCACGGATTTTCAATTTGCGGGTAAGTGGCCTCCAGGGCTTGCTGATCAATTCTGTAGGTGTGCCTCCATCACCATCATCACTCCCATTGCCAAAACCTTCGTCCTTGGGCCAGATAGCATTCCCATAGCCGTAAGTTCCCTTTGTTTCAAAAAGCCAACGGTTGTGATCAAAATCAGCCCCCATCTGGTTCCTCATCAACACTGATTTGGTTGATTTCATCAAAGAGAGCCTTCTCTCCATCTTTGACGTTCCAGTTAGCAGAGATGGCATAAGAGATCGTCCTATATCCATCCTCAACTCATCTAGCTCTGTGGACTGGTAGGGTTCCTTACAGCCAGGGCAAATTGCTTGTCCTGACTTAATAGCATCCATGAAGCAGTCCCTACATATCTTGAAATCACATTCACAAGGAAGGATATCCATCCCACGCTCATCACTCATTACCTTTGAATCACATCCCGGAACCGAACATGAAGACCCCTTTGCACCAGCCATTTGGGGATGGCTCGTGTCAGACTCAATCACCTTATCCATGAGATGGGCTCGGGTAACACTGTTGAATCCACCAGTGAAAATAGAATTCGAAACGTACTGCTCTTCAACCTTTGCTGAGATGTTTGGATCCATGGGTTGGTTGTCAGGTGTTGGCGGAATGTGGACAGTGTAGCTTGAGTAATCACCACTTTCAAATTCACTTTCAAGATCATCTCTTGAATAGTTCAGGTACCTACCGGAGGAAGTTCTCCTTAGCAATCTAATAGAGGGAGGAAATGGAACGTTGCCCTGCTGCATTTCAACGTCGGCAGCTGATGCCATGGTAGAAGAGTCGCCAAGCTTATAAGCATGAGAAGCCATAGATAAAAACTACAGGTGGTGAGTGACCACTGAATTGCCAGATCCTGAAGTTCTGAAAAAAAAGACGACGACAAAAGTGGATTCAAGCTTGATCAGAAGTGCCAAAATAGGAGGATTAAAATAAGTGAAAATATGTTAATAAGAACAGATTATTGAAGTGAAAGTCCTTCTAGTAGACACTAACGCAATTGGATAAACTAAATTTCAAGACCTTCATAGACTGTTGGGTCAAAACTCAAGAAAAATCTGTGACTCGACATTATGCAGGTAGCAAATTACACAAATTTGGGAATTTGGAGAATCACTGCAATAGCCTCATTTCTTTTTTGCTGTGTGCGTGTGTTATTGTCATCATCATTGTTTGGCAGGCGTACATTTAGTCTCATCTGAGAATGTATATAATCAAAGAGATTCAGAATTTGGTAATCTAAATGATTCTTTTTTCTTCCTTTCTTTTTTGAAATGACTCCAACAATACTTTGATGAGATATGAGTTTCTAAATCCCTTGAGATTGAAGTTTTATGGAGTTTCATAATTTCCAATTTAGTATCCAATGTTTCATCAAACTTGGAATTCTTTGTGAATTTGAAAAATCCACAGAATTCAAATACTACCCAAGAATTCCAGTCTAGCAAACTAGGTAGGCCCTCAATGAAACTTAACATCAATTCAAACATGTTTCTAGAAAAGGGCATAATCTCCAGGACTACATGTGGATGCATAGAAAATAAACTTTTCCTAGAAAGTAACCTTCTTCTACTCAAAATCACTGAAAACTGGTTACATTTGGTTAGAAAATGGTTAATTTATGTACACCCAAAAGGAGCATGATAAACAGCAGCATGCAAATGAAGTACAAGTCGTGGCATTTCTGCTTACAAAGCTAAGAAATCGATCCATTCATGACAAGAACTTCAAGTAGACAGAACACAAACAGAAGGAAAATGAAATTCCAGAACTCTCTGATTCCTTCCTCAACCCAAATTCCAAACAGGAGAAAGCAAAAGACTTTACCTCAAATCGAACGTTTTCCACACCAAACTGACATGGGTTTTCTTCGGAAATGGAATCGATCGTGCAAGCACATCCGTAGAACCGAGAGCTCTGAAAGATGTCATTTTATATCAGACTTCGTCCGATCTTCCACAATTCAAACCTATTGGATTATTATTTTATTATTAAGAAAACAAAGAAGAGAAGAAATGTGGGAAAGTGTCAAAGGGAGAGAGGGATTGGAAGATATGTGAGAAGAAATCCAACTGTCGCAAGGAGGAAGCTTTCATGGAGACCAGTTCTATGGCATAAGTCCAACCCATACACGCCACCATCCATCAACTACTTTTTTCTATATATCTAAATAATTAAATTTAATTAGCTATTAATTATTTATATGTTTTTATATGAAGATTCAAATGGATGAAGATGAAAAGCTGAAAACGCCATGGTATATCCAACAACTGCTGAATAGTCAGATTCAGACCGCCGGCGTTGGCAGTAAAAAAAGAAGAATAAAATAAGAACGCGTTTTATTTATTTATTTGAGATTTGTAAAGAGGTGGAAGACACGAAAACGAGGGAAACGCCAGCGGAGTACTGTCGTGAACCAGTGCTAGAAAATTTCAATTCAAACCATGGATTCATTTCTCATCAAATGAGAGTAGTACAATAAATTTTATAATTTTTAAATTTTTTTATTTAATTTAATCTGATGATGAGTTTAATAATTTAATAAACTAATGGAGTTGGGGTTATTTTGTCAAGAACCACTTCAATTCCTATTCTCCCGAATAATCACTCTTACAGTTTTACGTGTGATGTATGTAGATAGGGAGGTTTAGATATACTCGGAGGATTAGTCGAGTGGTGTAAGAGTTTGGGACACCTTAGTTTTCACAAAAAGAAAAAAAAATTAATAACTATATATAACACTTGAAATACCTTACTTTCAATGACTAGTTCTTAAGTGTGAGTTCTACTTTAAAAATATTATCATGTCTTGATTTTCTAATAATATCAAATCACTGAGAAAATTATAATTTAATAACAATGATAATAACAATAGTTGCATCACGAACATAGATGATTGTTCTAACTATTATTTGTTCTCTTTCTTTTATTTATTCTCTTTATATGGTGTCATTTTAATAAATGATAAATTAAACTTTAAAAGGTTTAAGTATGGCTCAACCTCAAAATGGGCCTAGTGAGTTCTTGACAGTGCCTTTCCTTACCTCTTAGGAGCCTTCTCCTTATTTTCTTTTGATGAAAATTACATTAATTTGTTGTACGAAAATGTAATGGAGCAGTGTAGAGGTAGAAAAATATAAATATAAGAGACGGCCTGCCTGGAAAGTGGAGTAATGATTAGTGGGCCCACGTCAAAACGTGTCCACATGGCACAATAATATTGAAGGATTCCACCTTTCTCGTAGTTTGGAGAGTGTGGCCCAGTGATCTGCTGTGGGCCCACTTAGAAGCAGACGTTGACACGTGGACTTTCATGCAGCAGGTGTCCACTTATGTACAAAACCATGTTTAGTAATTAGGATTATTATATTAAAAGGACACGATTAGGGCACCATTTAGTGATTAGGATCTTGAATCTTCTAGACTAGACAGACACCCTGTTTAGTCTGTTATTAATTTATTGGACTTTTTATATGCTAAGATCCAATTTCATACCGTTTAGACAAATGAAATGTTGAGGCCGATCAACCAAAGTTCAGTTGATCGGAACTTATAATGTAAAGCTCAGTTTGAAGATTCAACGTACTGTTGTTTTTAATTCTTGTTAACACATAATTATGATGATTAGTGATAAACCTACATAATTGAGGTTCTATAGAATAAGTCAAACTTGTGAGGAAGTAATGAGACCTAAGAAGCGTTATAGACCACGTAATGGGGAGTGAAGCCCAAAGGGCTTCATGGGATTTTATCCTCGGCCAACTTTTATCTTTATTAAACATGTTCATAAATGGTCGAGTCCAGTAACCTTTTTTATAATGAAGGTATTCCTGAACTATTGATCCAACGAGACTAATCTTTCAAAGTTTGCACTACTATTGTCCACACAGCCGGTCGAAAAAAAGTTAGAAAGATCATCTTAAAGAACATTCATAAAGATGGACGCGTTATGGGCAGAAATTGTGAATTCATTCACTCCAATTACATCTTTGGATGAGCATAAATCTTTGTTTTTTACTTTTTAAATATGTTAAATAATTCAATTAAAAAATTTAATTAAAATTTTACATAATAGGCATGGTCGGAAATAATGGGTTCCAAGACTCTAGAACGTTATTGCTTCGGTAACAATTATAATAGCATTTGCCAGCCAAAGCAAGAAAAGGTCTAGTAGTATCCATTACTATATAAAATGTTCCACGCCTGACACATTTCTTTTATGATTAGACATGAGCACGTTTGCCATTTTCAACCATCATTCGCCAATAATGATTCTATAGCAGAGATGGGAAACAGAATTTCTGACATGGGGTGGAATTTTCAAGACGTCCTAAAAAAAAAAAAACTTAAAACTTTGTTTTGATAATATAGATATTCCAACTCTCATTGTAGGTGATATAAATCCCATGTATACACGAAATCACTTATGTTGAAATTTAGGATTTGGATAAGAGAAGTATCTCCACCCCATATTTTTCATGCAAATTCAAATGGGCTGTCTGCCTTCCTCATAAAAAATTCTTTGTTTACTTTTTAATACCTAGTAAACTACGTTTACTAGGCTGATATCAGCCTACATTTATATAGTTCTTGAAAAAAATAAAATAAAAATATCAGATGTATCAGCCATATATTGGACATGTAAAAAAGTAAGGGTTTTCAAGAGCCAAACTATCAAACTATCAACTAATTTATATAAAATATTGGTTCAAAACTTCAAATATATATCAAAATATTGAAACATAGCTTCTTTAACTCAAGAACAAAAATATCAAATTGAAATTGGCTTAAAAGCAGAAGCCCACGAAATTAATAGTTTCCAATGTTGCTCTAAATGCAGACGTTTACTGGTGCAAATCCATGTTATATCCATTTTGCCTTGAATCACCAAATCACTTGCAACAATTGGATTGAGAACAGGTAAGAAAAGGATCTAGAAATATAAGTACAACTAAACTCAAGAACCAGGATCACCTGTGTTCTAATACAAGCTTTGTTCTATATGTGCTCTAGGAACCGGCGAATCACTACTGATGCCAATTAAGTCAAAATTACAGCAGGACGAGAACTGGCTGTTCCATATCAAAGCTTTAGGAGCATTGGTTACAGAGAATCAATGTATAACAGGTTTGAGAGGATGTGCCCTCAGTTCCGACAAGTTCAGATTTGCATCGAGTTCTTCATCTAATTCTCCAACAACACTTCTGCAAATTTGGAAGAATGAACAGAGAAGTGAGAATGTAATTTTTAAAAAGGCTATACATATGTGATACAATAAAGGATGACAAAACATTAGATCTACAAGTTCGTGGGGGGAAAAAAATCTGATGATAGAGATGGCATACATGTTATCACCCCTTATAATGTACAGGCCCAACACAAGTTGTTGCACACCTTCCTGCAAATCAACCATCAAAAAATAAAAAATTGAGACATGATAATGAAGCAAAAATTAACCATGATTGGAATAACTACTAGAAAGAGGGGTGCAAGCCAGAATATATTATATGATCCTATATCAAGAGAAATTTGTGCGACTAGCAATGGTGCATACTTTTGGGAATCTAAAACACTGGTGGGCAGCATCATGGGAAGGGTAAATAAACTAAAGTCCCTATCAGATGGTTGTAAAATTCAAAGACTAACTTGTCGATGGACAGCCGAAGCCCATAATCCTGCCCCCTGCCCCTCCCCCCCTAAGTGTGCTCACATACACCCGAGAGCTTTTAAAAGACCCAACTTGGGAAATCCAGGTATTGACTCCATTTCTGGTTCAGCTTAGAAACCATACTTGCATTTGGGGCTTTGGGCCCATTAAGCAAACAAGACAAACTACAGTTGCAGGTAATCTATTCCCCCAAAAATAAGGGTCCCGAACTCAAATCCAACACGCCCCGAATTGAATTTTAAGTAATATTTTAATATTTAATTTATTTTTTACCTATTAATTTTCGCCCATGTACACACCAAGTTAAAAATGTCTTAGGCTATTATTTCGATTTCCATATCCCAAGGTGCTCACATGAAAGGGGTGCCCTTTTATCTTTCATATTCTATTAAAATAATTTTCTCTCATTTTAATTTTTTTTTTATAAAACTGGATCGGGTCAGATAAAAACTCTATTATTAACTATAACCAACCCAAACCCAACCGAATCTGATCCCCAATGGCACCCCAAACATCCATTCACTCAAAGACAAATATTCATTGCTCTTTTGAGTTTTTATGCATTCAAAATATCTGGTTAGTTCCCTACTAAACTTATTTCACCATTAACAAATCACTTAATTAGGAAATAATTCTTTTGTTATTCCATTGACTAATACAAGGTCTTTTAAGACTCTATGCCCATCATAAAAATATACATGACAATCTTTAAACTGCGCAAGAATTAGAGTCTCATCCCAGATATGCTATTTGTGAAATATCTACTTCTATAAAGGGAATAGGCTCTTTGTAAAATGCAACGTCATGTAAATTTAAGGCATAGAACTAAGAGATTACATGAGAGTCGACTATGAAGATAGAAAGGCTACAGGTGCATCATATGGAAGAGGGGGGTGGGGTGGTGGTGAAGGGTATTTTTTTTGAAAACCCTAAAAACCCTAGAGATTTTTTTTTTTTGGAAATGGTTACCATATTAATAGAGAAAAAGCACCAGGGGTGCAAATACAAAGAATACAAAAAGAGGAAAATAATCAATCCTACAACCCAGTACAACGAAAAAAGCCTAGACCAATTAAAACAAAAAGTAAAACAACTATAACTGGACTTTATGACAATTCAAAGCACTCTTTCCAACCTTGTAGAATTTCAGACATGGGAACATTCCGGAAATCTTCAAAGGAAGAGGCCTACGCACATTTAGTGAAAATCAAACTACTAACAACTTGAGTCCTTTATGCAGTGTTCCTAAATACCCTATTGTTACGTTCCATCAGAGTCCAACACGTGGCAAAAAAGAGTAAGACACCACTAAAAGTAGCACTTGGGGGAAACATTAACAACCTCCCGAGCAAAGTAAAGATGAAGAACCAAGGAGGGCATGTTCCAATGAAAACCAAACCAATCCAAAACAGAGTTCCAAATTGCCGAGGAGAAAGAACAATGGATAAGGAGATGATCCACATACTCAAAGGCTCGAGGCAAAAGGGAAATGCATTGACCAACATTCTTCCTCTCTTGCACATATTATTTTGGGTGAGTATTTTCCCCAATCTCGTTCCTCCAAAACAAGCTAATGACCTAGACGGAGCTACCAGATGGCAGGATTCACCAAGGGACATGCATTGACCAACATTCTTCCTCTCTTAGCACATATTATTTTGGGTGAGTATTTTCCCCAATCTCGTTCTTCCAAAAAAAGCTCCTAGGTGGAGCTTTGGAAGACCAGATGGCAGGATTCACCAAGGGAAAAGAATGATTTTGATTATTTCAAACATAAAAGGACTTAACCGAAAAAGAGCCAGAAGGGTCTGGCCACTAGAGCGGAGAATCCTTGACTTGAATTCGGATGGAGCGTAGAATCAGAAGGAGATTTGAGAAAAGAACCCTGGCAACAATCATGAGGTTGTGTTCATCCTAGACTTAGCAAACAAGAGTACAATGATGAAAAGAAGCAATACACCTCACTGCAACAAATAAAAATAGGAAATCGGGTGGCAGTGAGGTCAAAGATAGGTGGAGAAGGGAAGGAGTGAGTGGTTGGGTTATGAAGAGATGGGAAAAAGCATCAACAGTATCATAGGTTTACAAAAAGTAGAAAATGGAGTGGCTGGAGTATCAGATCTCTAAATCAATAGGTTTATGCATCACATATGTTTTCAATGTATTTTATAATAAAAAAAAACCATATGAATTTTATTCTTTTTATTGAAATAGACACAAATCATGCCATATCTTCGAAAAGAAAGGATGAGGTCAGTGAATTTTCATAACATCCATTGCATGTATAAAAATGGGAATTTGCTAACTATGACCCAAATGGCTTCTGTAATTAGCACCAAAATATGGTTTGTTTATTTTTCAAAAATAAAAAAATAAAAAAGACTATGGTTTATTTCATATTTTTTGTTATTTTTGATACAATATTTTTACCATCACCATCATCAAAACCCCTTATCCCATATGTCTAGAGTTGGCATTCTTGTTCTACTTTTCAATTTAACAATATCAAAAATCATGTTGCCCATCAGTCCACAATAACTCCTGTTCTTCCTGACCATGATAATTCATATATTTAACGAACCACCCTTTCTCCTGGTGCTTTCCACTTATAACCCTTCTACAACAATAATATTGTGGTATTTATATAGTTTAAACTATACAAGAATTGGAACCAAATCCATCCGAGATTTTTATCTGGATCTCAAGTATTTGAAGAATTGAAGGGGTCTAAATCAGATCTTAAATATAAGATTGGTTGTGCATCCAAGTCCACTCTATAACCAACCCAATGGCACTCCTTCTTCATCTTACAGTGAATCATTCATGTTAGGGACATACAAAATTAAATCTTTTTGGGTGTCTCACATCCATGACACAGATCACAACTCATCAGTGTGAATGGTTTAGCACATCAAAAGGTGCAAATGGTACTAGACATCCATAGTCAAACTTGGAGAAGTGCTGGAGACAATGCCTATCTTTGTATTCTGAGAATCTGTAAGGTTTTGGGGTGTTCTCCTTTGATCTGAGTTTGTTTATATCTTTGCTTTTGTGTGTGTGTGTGTTTGTGGATATTGGTCTTGTATTTTTATCTTCTTTCTGCCCTAAATTAAATTACTTGTTATTAAAAAAATGACACTGGATATCTGCTCACTACTAGAATGTCTAGCATTCCATCCAAAGTTCAGTCAAATTCAAGAAATAATAGTATGATGGATATATATTTATTATATTTAAAGACATCCGAGACTTCAGTAACCAATAGAACCATATCATGGTACAAAGAATATATCACGGAATTGAATTGTAACCAACAATGAGGCCATAATTCATATAAAGCAGAGACTAATCATACAACATAATCAAACATTTAGTATCAGAAACACATGTTCAATATCCAGAATCGGTGAATGGCTAACATGGATGACATTGATGATGATGAAGTACTTCCTAAGATGACAACAGGTATGCAGACAACCACTTTCATGGACAGAGTTCAACCAACGTGCATTGTTGGGAACCATCAAGAATGTGCACTGTAATGAACAAAGGATGCAGGACAAACCTTTGTGGAGTAAACCCTTTCATGGGATTCATCGAGAATGATATTCGTAGCCTGGTCAAAACCTTTCAAAATTCCCTAGCAAAAGAAGAGATGATAGACAGTGTTATTAGAAATTTAAAACAAGAAGAGAAGACACTTGGGAATTTTGAGGCTAACCACTATATTGCGTCCATCATTCGTGATAACAGATATTGTTTCTGCAGAGGACAGAGCAAAAGAACAGAAGTCATTACCACAATCAATGGGAACCCCATACAAGGGCTTTCAAACAGAACAAAATTTTAAATTTCTCATCAAGGTAAAATTAAAAAGATTGCTGACCAACATGGGGTTTCCCCTGTGAGAAACTGAATTCCTAAATCCCAAACAGTAAGTACCCAATGCATTTCGATGGAATGGGTGATTTCTCATTCCAAAAAAAGACATGGAGCATTAAGGATTATTCTGAATCACATTCTTCTGCCTTTGCTCCTGACATAGATTTGAGCAGAAATGCATCCACAACCAACGTCACAATTTTGGAGCCTCTTGATATTTTGAAGACCCTTAGTGTGAAAAGGAATGCATAGTCGCTATTTAATCTCGCAAACATACAATGACTAAAAATAAGTAAAAACAAAGTAGCAATTACGAAAAGCAGGAAGGATCAGTAAGAATTGTCATACGATCTACGTAAGTCTCAAGCGAAGGACCACCCGACATTGCAGAGCTCCTGAGACTGGTAACTGGGCAAATCCTTCGATAAAATCAACCAACCCTGGTCATACACGCAATTATTGACAAACTGAGAATCAGTAAAACCTGGGGAGAAGAAGAGAAATGAGATTACCTGTTAATTTGATGGGAAATGATTGACACCGTCGTCGATCTCTCCAGTAAACCCTAGTTGTGACCACAGAAAAGGGGGAAAATGATCTGAAGGTTCCGGGCTTTTTTAAACGAAGCGTAAAAAAAAATTCTTAACCTCTTTGAAATATTTTTTAAAAAATATTAAGCTTACATTCAACTTATTATTTATCAAAAATTTCACGTCGCCTCTACATGGGACTAGCTGAGATTTAAATTTGCATTCTCTCGTTCTAACTTACATCTATTCTCGTAAATTATATTCATATTTAAATTAGAATTATTTGAGTTGATCTAAAATCCATCTAAAATTAATTTTATTTTCACTAATTAATCTTTGAATTTTTTAAAATTATGACTTCTTAAATCATTTTAAAAATACTTTTCAAATCTACTCTTTCTCATATATTAGATCACATCCCTCTCAATCCCACAAGACCTAGAGGTGCCAGGTTGCTCGTGAGCGATGTCGGCCTATAAAAATCAATTTAGTTTTTTATATAATAATTTTGAGTTGCCCGTGACCATGATAGATATAAATAGATGTAAGTTCAGCATCAATGTAGCATCTTTATATAAAATATTATGAATTACTATTACTTTTTTTAGTAATAAAAGAGACATTTTTTACAGATTTATTACTTAAATAATAGTAATAAATATATGAAACAAGAATCTCATAAGAATGGTCAGTGATATCACCTGAGGTCATATAAATGATTCACGTTGAAAGGTCTTAGCTTATATATGATATCTAAACATTTTTATTTTAATTAAAGATAGCGATTCTCCCACGGACATTTAGTGTAACGAGACACGGAATTTATAGTATTGTCCATTTTACCATTCCACTGTCGTATGAAAGCATTTTAAAAAAATTTAGTAATCCGGTTAGTGAGTCAGTCAGTGATCCGATTTGATGTTTTTTAAGAAAAAACAGTCTCATTTAGATAAATTTCAGTGAGTCGATTTATATCGCAGTGATCTGGTGAACTATTTTAAAGGGTTCGACAAACTTATTCAAATGGCAAAATGGACAATACAGTAAAACTCGTATCGAATTACATAAAACTTCTGTGAAAAGATTGCTATCTTGGATCATTCTTCGGTGTTATTGATATTCCTTAATTATAAGTACCAAAGTGTCCTTATCACAACAAGTGCTTGCATACCCTTCTCATTATCATCTATTCCTCTTGTTACACATTTGTGTTTCTTCTCTTTTTATCTTTGGTATGTCCACCTCTTCCAAGGACCCATCTAGAATTTCCAAGACTCCGAAGATTGATTTGATGCATTTCGCTCATTTGCTTCAGCGGGTCCTTCCCCTTTCTTTCGAATCCTTACTATCGATATTCCTTGATTTTTCACGTATAAATTTAAAAAAAAAAAAATAATTTCTTCCCTATCCATCTACCTATTTTTGTTCCTCTTCTCAAAAAATGGTAGGTTTGTCTGCTATATTTTTTTTTTTTATGCTAAGGCTTCATTTGTTTTTGAAAAAGTGGGTTCCCACGTCTTTACCCGTTTGCAATGTATCAATTATGATTGGTCGGTGCATCCCTCTTTCCTAAATATATTTTTTTGTTATTAAGGAAGGTGCAAACAATTTTTCTTTGATTTTTATCCTCAGTAGAGGCTTTACTGTTATGCCGGTATGATAGTTAAATTTTTTTTAGAGTATTTTGAGATATCCATTCTACACTGGATGTGAAACTAATCAATAAAAATATATGAAATACCTTACAAGTCTTGTTTATTAGATTTTCTCAAGAAGAGTTAAACATGAGACCTTTGATTTAATCTTAAATGCTTAGACTAACTAAGTGTTAGGACTTAGGCTTTCAACCTGAAAATATTAGGATGTTAGGTAGACTGACCTTAGTCCTTTATAAACCTCTAAATCTCCCTCTACACTTTCAACGTGGGACTCATTCAAAACAGCCCTAACAATCTCTCCTCGAACGAGGCCCTCTAACAGAAATAGTGACACCAGTCATCCTGTTCGCCTGGAGGATCAACCCACATGAGGTAGCTTGAAATCTGACTCTGATACCACTTGTTAGGACTTGCACTTCCATCTCAAAATACTAGCCTATTAGGTGAAGTGACCCAAATTTCTATAAACCCTTATATCTCCTTCTACACTTCTAATAGAACTCGTTTGCAAAAACCCCAACACTAACTATCCATACCAAGTACTCCCCCTTTCCTCAAGAGTCTATTTTTTTTCTCACCATCTCTCATTTTGCATATCTTATAGCAAGTATGTTGCTCTTCAGCAATTTCTTTTTCCCCAAAGTATTTTCCTTGTACCTCGAGCTATACTTCGTGCTTCGTGGTATAGAATGAGTATTGCAAAACATTTTTTTTTTTTATTGGTGGAGAGTTTTTTAAAAAAAAAGGTAAATGGCTATTTTTTATTGAAGCCTTGCCATGTCATTGGTGGATCACCTCCAATTGTCCTTTAGGAGATAAAGGGCAAGCAGAATTTGACAGAAGGAAAATTTGTTGCTCTAACTATAGAACTATTACTTGTAATTATTTCTTCTAGCATTCATTTCAATTAGATGCATTTAGTTTCGACACTTATTTTCTTCGATTACTTTCTATTTTCATTTATTGTTTGTTTTTTTAGTACACTGGCAATTACAAGCTTGTATTAATGAAATTTTAGTATTTCCCCTCTCTTTACCATTAGAATAAAAGGAAACACTTGAGGTTATTTGTTTTTTTTTTTTCTCAAAGAAAGTAATTTCAAGAAAAAAATTATATTAGAGTTCCGGTCATATTATCCATCACTTATTATGAAATCCAACGTTATTTTGAGCTGTAAAAATTCGATGTTTTGATTGTTTGCATTAAAATCTTTATTTTTATTGAAAATTAATAAAGAATTGTCTTAGTGAGAGAGGAGAATTTCTTTATTTTCCTCAATAAAATTCTCCTATCTCCTCTATGGAAAATGAATTCTTTGAAATGAAAGGAAAATGTCACATTTCTTATTGTCTTGGTAAAAAGCTTTATCCATAGAAGAAGAAAGAAGAATCTCATTTTCTAAAGTCTTTATTTTTTTTTTTTAGCTGAAAAAATGACAAACAATCTCCTAATCTTGAAAATATTCTTTTGAAAGAACATCTAATAATAAATTGACACTCAATTTGGAATTCAAATTTGACATAAAAGTCCTAAGGGCTATAAACTTGATAAACACACTAGACACAACAAATCTCCTTTTCCGTACATTTCACCTTTAGCTTTTCTTTTCTTTTTGAATTTTCATGTGGAAAATCGTAGGATGCCTAGCGTAAACCCCACTGATGAGAGCCCACTACCCCTAGGGCACACCAAGGTTAGGTCATGGGAGCTCGAACCCTCAACTTCCCGCTTTCTGAAGCGGGAAGTAATCAGTTGAGCTACACCCATGTGGGTATACAAAGCAATTTTCTATCTTTATTGTCCTTAATTGTTGATTGGGTTGGAAGAAACAAGTCATAGAATTTAGAAATCAAGAAAATCTTGAATTGATTCAAATTGTATGAGTTTAAAAATGACTTAACCGAATAATCAAACTATCAGAGTATATGTCAACACTCAATTTCTTCATGTTGAATAAAATAATTAAGTGAAATGGGTGTTGTTGAACATTTCTTTCTTTTTGTTTTTCAATACAACTTTGTTTGGCTTCAAATTTAGTGGAACAAAAAGGAATGGAATAAATGAACTTTGACTATTTCTATATTGGTTGCAAAAATAAGTGAGAACGGAATGAAATAGAATAGATGAACTTTGACCTAACCCAAGTTCAAATACACTTGGTCCAATTCAATTTCATTTCCACTTATTCTTGAAACTAAACAAACCTATATTTAGTTTCAAGAACAGTGTGAATAGCATGAAATGAAATCTAATGGTTAGGGTTGGAACCAAGTCAAAATTCATTGAACCCGTTCTAATATATTCTGATTGTTCAACCTAATGGGCTGGATCCAGGTTTGGACAGTTTTCCAGGAAAAAGAAGAAACTTGTAGGCCCATAATATGCAGGTTCTCTGTTCAGCCACTAAAAATCCATATTGGGCCATATTTCTAAAGTAGGTTGGACTGGGCCCTTTTGTAGCTTAATTTTTAATCATTCAGAGTGTATATTGGCTCATTGGCTATTCTGGATTACTATACAAAGATCGACTGCACTCGTTAAATTTTTCTATACTGATATCAAAACTTGGTATATCGACAAGAAGTAAAAATAGATGAAAGATGGAAATATCAGCACATATATCTGAATATTGGTCCAGTTTTGTGCCAATTTTTTGGGGCCCATATTTGACTCGGCCCATCTAACTGGAATGAAACTACTTCAAATCAGCCAATCAGGAAGAGGGAAACATGAAAAACCCTAATCATGCATAAAAAATTCGGCTGATACATTCTGTATTGGTTGCAACGCACTGATGCGTTGCAGATAGATGCGTACGGAGGTGTATCGGCCTTTAATGACTGCAACATTGCATTGCACCAATACTGGGAGGCGTTACGCCTAAAGATCCCTAATTGATAGCACGTTCTAGGCGTAGCAATAATAAATGATAGGCCCAACTGTACCAAACTGCAGATCCAGATGAAATTATTGTCCATATTTGGGCCAATGTACAGATAGATATGCTTCCTTATTATTGTGCATATGAGAGCAGTATCTGAAATTCTGAATACTACCAACTCAGCAATCCTAATGGTAGGTAAAATAAGTCATTTGCACTCAGTAGAATTGGTCGACAGATGGGTGACTGAGTCGCCTACGCTCGGTGTGTCTACTGAGTGGCAGGTACTGAGTCAAGTAAATTTGGCATGTCTACTAAGTAATTTGCTCAAATTTTTAACCAAATGAGTTCATTGACAGTGGTGTGATTCCTACGACCCATTTACAATCCTTGATGGTATTCATGTACTATTGATATAACAATGAAGATTTTAAAAGTGGTATGAGAGTCAAATAGGAAGGTAATATATAAATGATCCTTTGATTTAATTATGAGTAGTGGTTTTAAATAAATGAGATTTATGAATCGTGATTATGATAATTATCAATATTAAGAATTTATAAGATTCAGCAGATGATAAATATGTGCTCTAAGAGACCCTAGACATCTCGGTAAAAAAAACTTACGTCTATATCCTATTAAAAAGACTTTTACCCTAAAATCTTGGAGGTTAGAACATGCAATACAAAGGATCATGGAACCTATATCCCATTGTCTAGGAGATTAGATCTTCTAACACATCAAACAAACGAATAAACAAGAATCTATGACGTTGAATATAATGGGAATCTTTCAAAAAAGAGGTATGATATCTCAGAAAAGTGATAGTATAATACCCTAACTCAATTTAGAGGTTAATTATGAATAATTGTGATTAATTAAATAATTTTTATCTGTTAATTATGAATCATTTTCCTCTAATCATGAAGAGTATCAAATAAGTTCTTCAAAGGATCTGAGTTTGACTCGATCCGAATCCGATAACTCTTTTAATTAAATTTCAAAGATATATGGACGAGTTATGAATATAATAATAATATTGTTTTAGGCTTAAACCTTGGCTGCTTTAGAAACTCAGTCATTTGACTTAGTTTAAACTTCAAATTTAAGGTTATGCATTATTTTTAAATTATGGACCTAATAACATGCCAATCTCGTTATAATTTCATTAATTTATTTTACTCCTAAGTTTTAAAGTGGTAAAACCCCAATTTGATAGGGTAGAGAAAGTCCTAAAAATATACGGAAAGAATCAGTACTCAATCTGTATTATAACTAGATTTTCATTTCTTTACACTCTAAAATAGTGAGTTTTTTATATTTACTTTAAGCCATGAAATATAGGCCATTGAATATTCTTTCACTTGGAAAATGTAGTTTTTGACTTCAAAATACTTTGAAACTTTATAATGTTTTTATCGGACAAATTTACTCTATCATACTATAAGGTTGGATATTTTCAAAGAGAATCTTGAAGATTAGGAGATCTTGTGAAAACGGTAATTTTTAGCAAAAACACTGAATTTTTGAAATAGATTTCACTCCAAATTTTAATACCTATGCTTACTTTTTAATACCTGATCTACTGAACCAATTGTATCAATCTATTGAGACCCTTGAAATACCCAGATAAAAGAAAAACATAGATGTAAATAGTAAAAAGAATAAACTAATATTATACTATAAAATAATAATAATAAAAAAAATGTAACATAAGCTTCAAAGCTACTGTTGTAGCTTATAGTTGTGCTGGACGGTTACAACATCGTCAAATGCCTATGTCAGTGTTGTGATAATTGTAATAATAATTATAATATATAATAATAAATGTATGGTTATCTAAATCCTATGAAGTTAATGAATAGCTTAGGTATCGTGTATGGTTAAAAAATCCATACGGTTGCTTATAAATGAGAGTAACGGGAGATGAAGCAAGAAGGTAAAAAAAAACCCTCAAAGTCTTTCTGCCGTTTCACTCTCTCTCCCTCTTTCAAAACAGCATGCGCTCTCTCTCCTATTTTTCTTTTCTTTCCTCTTCTTTCTCTTGCTTTGGCCGTACTAGCAGTAGCTGAATTTTGCACTCAAGTAGCCGAACGTTCGGATTTCCTGTATTCTTTTAAGGGTTTTCAAATTTATTCAATCTTATACAGAATTTTGCACCTAAAGTATCAAAATGATTCTATTCTTATTTTCATTAACTTCAAAGCAAGTTAGAAGTAAAATAGCTTAGTATTGGGGTTAAAAAAATGAGATTTTTTTAAATGGAGGGAAAATAGATTTCCTCTTAAAATTTAAATTTCACCCTCAAGATTTGTATTATTTTACGTTCAAAATATAGTTTTCGACCCTAAGTAAAATTGGAGAAAATATTAACCTCAGCTGACTATTGTGTGTTTATTTTTTCCTCTTGTATGTTTAAATTCCAGTACTGTACCCTCTGGGTCAAATTCTCAATACGTCTTCATGGTCCTTCTTCCAGAAGTCAATACGAGGATATGACACTTAGTACTTTTATTTACTGTACTGTCTCACAATACGTCTTCATGGTCTTTCTTCCAAAAGGCAATACGAGAGAAGGCACTGAATACTTTACATTTTTTTATTTTATTGTAATGTTTTGGATGGCTGACAACTAACTTTCTAACATAATTTAAAGTAGTAGAAAGAGCCTAGCTGACTCATTACACATATCATGTTTTTTTTAGAAAATAGCACGGGGTTTGAAAAATTATTATGTGTATATACTGATAAATAGAAAATTTATACATTTTACTCTATCTTACAGATTTTCTGTGAAAAACTCAACCGGAAAAGGTGAGGAGGCTTGAACAAACACTTGTATTGTGTTATTTATTAAACCCATTAACAGTAGACTGAAATGGGACCCATAGTCAATTAAAGATGGAAAAGGCTATATAGGTCCAGAATACGAGACCTGACACTGCCTACATGTAAGGGATATAAATGTTCAAACTGTTTAGAATGTAGGCGTTAAAATGGTGTCGGAGAGTCGAGGACTTGTAGTCTCTAAAGCAGTATGGACCCATGGAGTGTTTGGGAATTGTTGGGTAAAAACTGAGTGAAGGCATTCATGTTATTAAATCTAATTTTATATGTTTGTGTGATATTGATTATCTTATTGATTTCTTGTATTGGTATTTGATATACCAAATGGTAAGGCTGAAATATGGTGGTTCTCTCAGAATAAGTCCATGTGTAAGGAGGGCACTAAAAATCATGCATTATCATGCATTTGACATTTGCATATGATAATTATGTTCATAAGTTAAATCTGTAGAAGATAATAACTTTGTAAAATTTGATATTGGCTGTTGGACTATAATTGTTGAGATTAACCAAACACCGTTTACGAACCATTGGTTGGACGTGTTAGTAGGCTGTGGTCAACCGCCATCAACCATTGGTGTTGGATGGGCTAGTAGACCGGGTCATGGAGACCTTATGCACTTGCAAGTTACTATATTATTTTCGTAGAGGAATTAATATTAGTTCTGGTTGGAACTTCAAATGGGGACTGACCCAGGTGTTGTTAACATGGCTGGGGACTGACCCCGGTGTTAACAATACGTACAACCTGAATAAAAATCTTATAAGATGATCTTAGGGTGAAAATGGGATATGTTAATAACGTGCATTTTTAATTCTGAGGCATGCATTGCTTATTTATTGTTGCATTACAATCATGGGATTTTATGGTGAGATCTCCCTACTAGGTTGTTGTTCACGTCCCTTACAATGCAGAATATGAACCAGATGATGGATTGGAGGGACCAATGGTGCCTCGTTGAAAGTTGAGACTTAGAAGTTCCTAAGATTTTCTACATGTGGAAACCATTTGCCTACTTGAATATGTTTGAGTGTTTGTAATAAATATGTCTTATATGGCATAAGAACCTATGTTTGTAAGTTTGACTTATTTATGTATATTACAATAGTATGTTGATATGTTTTTATATCATCTTTCACGTGGTTTAAGTGTAAATCCGGATGGAAAGTAAGTTGGGTCAAACTGAAAAGACAACCCTTGTTGTTACTAGAATTATACACCTACACGGGCAATATACCGCCAGGCGTATTCGACGACATGACGTAACCGGTGATATATCGACAATGGTAGGTTTGTTGTGTCGGCTAGAAATAGAACAGCTATATTAAGATTAGAAGTGGGGACTAGAATGTCAGAGCATGTATGTGATTCACGTGTGCAGGGGAGATCTTTTACAAAAGGATTAATGAGTTAGTCTTGTTTTTAAAAAAAAAAAAATTAAGTCACGTTTCGGCCCCACATTGGGTTCAAGGCGTGACAGATAGAGACGTCGTATTTTTTATGACAACAAATATTAATTTTGTTTTTGTGTCTACTTGTTATCATTTAAGTGATAGGAAGATACATTAATATCTTATCATTATCTATATTAAAATATTAAAAGTAGATTGGTTATAGAGATTTATATATTTTTTTTAAATTTATATGTGAAAAACTGTAGGATACCCAACATGAAACTCCTATAGATAATGAGTCCACTACGACATAACAAAATTAGAGATTTATATTTAATATTTTAGCAAAATGAATATTGATTTAGAATGAGTTTTCTATAATATATAATTTTTTTTAATTTGATCATTAAATGGGATCCTTCTGTGAGTCAAAAAGTATCATTTTTACCTATATTAAAATATTACAAGTTGATTGTCTTAGGTGCTTGAGACGAAGAGGAAAAGGAGTTTCCGGTTTTACGCAGGATCTCGAGGAAGGCGCCCATGCAGAAGCAGTGCAGTAGTTACACGATTTGGTGAAAACCAGGTGTCACAGAGGCGTCACTTCATTTCTCCCGACAGCATCTTTGGCAACGTCAAGCGTCAAATTCTAGGATCATCCGATTCTCGACACGTGTCACCATATTCAGACGAGAATAAATGATAGAGTCATCATTATTACATAATTTGACTCCCACAGTTTTGAAAATCCGCTGCACTGCACCTGCCATGTGCACTTCACTCTACCAATTCAAAATCTACTTTATTCACCACATTGCTATTTTCCTATTTTCTATTTTTTATAAAGTTTATAAACAATGATAATAATATAATTATTTAAAATTTAAATCTTAGAATAGTGATTTCAAAATTTAAATTTTCGAATTTAAGACTCTTACTTTTTAAATGAATTTTTGGTCAACACACCAACCATTTAAGATTTTTATCTTTATCTACATGATATCTTACGGGTACGAAAAGTTCATTATCACTCATTTCTTATTAAAATTTAACTTTTATTATTTTTTACATAAAAATTAGGCTAGACTGAGTTGGATCAAAGGGGCGAGTATAATGAAATTTGAGTGAAGTTAAACTAAGTTTAAATTTTTTAAAAAGTGAGGTAAAAATAAAAAAAACCAAAATATCATGTATAATCAAATCGCATCCGAACTGGCTGTGTGTCTGGCCAAGTACTGTTGACTCTTTGGTCCTTCGTGAGGAAACAAGATATTGTCCAAATCCCGATACGGATAAAAGAATCACGTGATTTCCAGATGCTTCATTGCAGTTCACAAGCAACAGTAGCCGACTTGGCTAGACAAAGATCAAACACTATTCTCTCTACCTCTCTCTCTATCTCTCTCTCTCTCTGTCTTTCATGGCGGCCTAATGGCTCAGTCTGCCATGCAGAGAAATTTCCTAACAAATGGAAGTTGGCAAAAGTGCTGTTAAAAATAGAGCTACGTATTCCCATTACACACACTCCACTTATGTGTAATTTGACTTGTATGTTTCTGATTTGATTCAAAGAGTAAAATTCTGATCAAAATCTCATTCAAATAATCTTTTAAACATATCTAAATCTTTTAATTCATAAATATTACATAAGTTTAATGGAGAGTGACGCTTTAAGATTAAACGTGAATCAAACACAAGGCTTCCGCTTCTTCAAACGAGTTCTTAGCCGTCAGACCAACTTCTCTAGATTTTATTTATTTATCAACACATATCGAACATACAAGTATTTTCATTCCCTGCAAGCCAATCCAAAACTTTTAAAAGCTAACAATGCAATGAAGTAACTTTTATAATTTGAGATAGTGGGAGTGTAATCTTAGCTGCAAAGAAGAAAGGTGTAATTTATTTTGGAGCATTGATTAAATTAAAAATGTTCATTAAGACCCGAAACTTTTAAGGGCTTGAAGGTCTCCATAAATTTGAGAGCCAAATGGGAAATTAGAGACGTTGGAAACAATCATTTTACATTTTATTATTGATTTGAGAAAAATCTTATGTGCTAGAGATCACTAGCCGAATGACAATCGCTCTTCAATTCCAACTTTTCATTCCTCATTATTTTTTTTTTCAATTTCTTTAAAAACTAACGATCAATTTAGAAAACATAAAAACAACTAAAACTATCATGTCCTATCTCGTAAAGGAAAAATTCTTTTTAGACATGCCATGTCTCAATCGATAGCGAGAGATTTGGTAAAAATGAATTTTAGAGTTCACATTGTTGGATTTAATGTAAAAAAAAAAAACTATATGAATAAATCTTCTATGAAGTTTTCACCTGATGATCGTATCTCTTAATTTTAAACTTTTAAAAATTAATGATCTATACTCATCAAAATTTAAAGACTGAGATTATATGGATTGAATTAGCAATTGATAGTGAAACTTTATATACTCTATATCTATATAATCATCTATTTAATGAACTTAAATTTATAGGACCTATAATCCATCTAATGACATGTCTTATTAGTGTATCTCGTTAGTGTGTTTTGCTAATCAACTCTTAGAAATAGTGTTGGGAAGGGATGATTACATGGTCTCCACTGTTTGAGATTTGATTATATGGTCAATAAAGTGGACTGAACCAATTTATGACCTCTCACTTTCTTTTATTGCAACTCAACTTTGGCAATCACTGTCAAATTTACATCCAAACAACACGCAAAGATGTTAGGTGGATCACAGATACACAGTCAGCAAGCAAGGCTCGAGCTCAAGAACAGACGCAAGACAAGACAAAGATGAAACAACACGAAAGAAAACTAACAAAGAAAGGAACTTCATATTCAAATTCTTCCTCTTTTTTCGGATTGGATTCTCTTTAGCAAGAAAAATTATGACTTATTTATTTTCTTCTGCAGATGCTATTCAACCATTTAAAGTTTAAACTCCTCAGATTAGCACAAGCAACGAGCATAAACATGGATTTCAATTTAAATGAATTAATGACTTTTATTCTTTATTGGTGGGACTGCTATGAACGAGTCTTACATTAGAAGTATAAAAAGAGATTTAGATTTATAAATGATTTGGGTTACTCTATTAATAGACTAGCTTTTTTAGAATGGATATCAGTCTTAACAAGTGATATAAGAATCAGGTCTCAGTTACCTTATGTGGACTCAGGCGATCTCTGACACGGAAGAATAGGGCTAGCCTCGTTCGAGAGGAGATTATTAGGGCTACTGCGAATGAAGTGTAAAGGAAGATTTAAAGATTTTTAAAGAATTTGAGTCACTCTACTTGAAAGACTAGTCTTTTGAAATGAACAGTGGGTCTTAAGACCCAATTTCATTCTTGTTTTTTCTTTTTCTTTTTCTTTTCTCTTTGTCAGGTTAACTGTAAAGCAAGTACGTGAGCATGCAAAGGAATGAGGAAAGAGCCCAACCCTTCCGTAAAAATCTAAAGTTGCAGAAGGGCCCCAATAGAATTACGAAGGATAATTTAAGTGCTTTATGCGAGTGAAAGGACATCTCTCTTTTTCTATAATTCATGGTCGCAAAAATAATTAGATTTCATATGCATGTAGAGAATATTATGCTTGGGCTTTTGCAATTGATATGGACATGCTTTTCCACCCATCACTTTTTTTTTTCTTCTCTTTTTTTTTCTGTCTCTTTTGCCTCCTTGTCTTTCGCTGTTTGTCACTGTTTCTCTCCTTTTTTTCCTTGCTTTCTCTAATTTTCAAGTGGCATCTGATTCTCGTAACAAAATGATTTGCAGTTAAGTACTCAATCCGACCTGCCCAAAGTGAACTCCAAATTGGGTTTGCCGTGGCTTGCCTCAGTTATGCTTGATGCATTCAATCCCGATATGCTTTCATAGCCAAAGCAATTTGAATCCATCTCCTTCTGAAAGTACAATCAAAGGAAAATAAAGAAAAGCTGTTAGATGGCAGTGATGATTGATGGTGGGTGTTGTTATAAAACATCTGAATCTGCTACTGTACGAGTCTGATCGATAGTACATCTCGGATAATTAGGCTCCACACAGCTTAATAGTGGGTGGATTTTTTAGGGTTGGTGATGGTAATCCCGGCAGTTGAAATTTAAATACAAGTCAAAAATGATATTGCTTTCTACATGTTAGGTGGATATTTTAGACATATTGGCAGATAGTTTGGTCCTTGCAGTGCTCATATTACAATCTATATTCATATTTAGCACATCAGCTGAAAACACAGAGAAATAATCAGATGAGTTTTATACGTGAAATTCACTTCTTTGATAGTTGTGAATTTTGACTAGTACTAATTAATATTTTAAATAACGGTCGATATCATGATCTAGTCATAGCAGTGGTGGTGGAAGCGCGAGGCTGGGCACAAAAGCCTCACCTGCTTATTATCAAGGAAATGGGTTATCTGCCTGTGATCCAACCTAGTTGTTTGATGGACTCCTTAGAAGATAACCCATGACCTTAGAAATAGAACATTAGAAAAATTCTATACTTCCAATCCGCAGAACACAGCCTGAAAATAGTATATAAATAATAAAGACATTCATAAGGGGGAGAAAACTATTGTAGGAGATATAATTAATGCTTTGAAGCCTATCAATCTTAAAAAAAAAAAAACCCTAACAGAGGAGCATTTGAATGTTCATTAGCTTTCTTTCTACCCATTTTCTCAAGTCTTTCTCGATATGGAAGTTTGAGTCAGTACGGATCATGTTTCCCAAACTCTGTGACCTGAACTTCACTAGGCCACTGATTTAGTCGGGTTTTTTTTGCCGGGTTTTAGAGAGGAATGCCCGAGTCCGAGTCTCTCTACTTGACCGAGTTCGAGTTAACTCTGCCGATTTTTTACCTCGGGTTCATTGGTATTTCCTACTCACATGATGCATACAGCTTTAGGCTCTTCCAAAGACCAATCTACAAATTGCACAATATATCTTTGTTCCCAGGCTATCATCAAACATTTTTTTTTAAAAGAAAAGAAAAAGTAGACTAGGTTACTCCATTCAATCTTTCATTACATTCCTTTCTTAAAGCCTAGGACATACAATCACATCCATTCAAATGCAAGAATATTTCAGAAATTGGAATAAACTTGAGTATTGGGTTGAAATGGGTACCTCAAAAGTGGATCTGCTTCCTCTGGAATCTGTTGTTTTCTTATGCACCCAAGCTCCCATACTGCAAACCAGCATAGAGAATATTTTTCATCAGTTGGGGGAGTCCATGCATGAAAAAAGTATACCAAGAAAAGAAAGCAATCTCTTAAGCTTTTACTATTAACTTGTTAATTTGTATAAACTCGCTAGCTTTATGAATTATTCTGATTGAAATAAAGTTGAACCCCCATGTGATTGATTGCCCCCATTAGCTATAAGAAGAAACTACTAGGAAGCTTCAAGGGTCTTAGCTTTGGCACGAAGATTTCTACTCAGTGGGGCCCATTTCATGCCACATTGCACACAGAGTCTCAAGGCTGACATCTCTATTTCATTCAGATTCTTTCACCAGTTCAATGTATTTGAACCGGAGAGAGAAGTGACCTCTTGCTTCTTTTGAACTGCTAACAATAGGTGGCAAGAACTTGTCTTTTTATTCACTTCTTATCATCTAAACGGTGAAAATATACACCGATGCCTTTTGATATAAAAAACACCAGTGTTTCTATCATGTTCTTAATTTACAATAAAAACATCAGCTCACCTGGATGAATTGCTCCAAAGGCTGGAGTAGTCCATGCTAGGATTCATAGTCAACCTGCTGTCTTGAACTACTTGCTCAGATTCATGCGGATTACGAACGTCAAGCAAGACGTCGTCGGAAATTTCTCCGGCTGACCCATTTTCAAATCCAGCAGATTGACCTGGTTTGTAATATAAAACATCACTATAATCCAAATCCAAACTGGGAAAGCATTTTACAAGTAAAATACAGAATTTTCTTTTCTTTTTTCTTTTTCTGGGGCCGGGAGGGAGGAAGGGGTGAAGTTGCTATTACCAGAACAGGCTGCTGGTCGATCAGTGGTCTTGATAGTCCGATACATCTGCAACCGAAAGTATGGATTTATCAAAATGCTTCAAATTTTTTCTTGGGATAAAGTAACCATTAAGAAATCTTCATTGTTCCAAAAAAAAATGTAGGAATCAATAGACATTTGCTTTGGATGTCTATGGACTAGAACAAGATAGAAGTCAGCTTATATATATATGTATTCGCACGAGTATTTATATGGTCTTGTGCATGTATTTATTAAGCAAAAAAATTGATGGTGTTTGGTTAGGAAATCCAGAAATCAAAATAATTTTGAGTGATATTCAGCTGAGGGTGTGAAAATCAGAAACAGGGGGTGTAAGTGTCATTTTTCTTGTACCAGAGTTTTAAACAGGTAATGAATGAATAATATCATCGAGTTGAATAATCTCAACTCAGGTAAGACTTGCCACTCACTTGGCTTGTCCTTCATTACCACACAGATAATGTCTTCTTCCCCTCTCCCTCTCTCTCTCTCTCTTTATTTTACTGGGTATTTCTTTTATTGGTTGGTTGTCTGCATTAGGTAAAAAACTGCTACTTAGTCTGCGCAACTCAAAATTTTAAAAATGGTTAAAGAAAAAAGAGGAGGGGATCCACAGGGGAAAAGAAAATGAGAGAGAAATGAAGGGAGTGAAGCGTGGGAATTCTCCTCACCTGCAAATGGGATTTGACATGAGCCAAGGTAAGATCTTTTACATCCATGAGCTCAAGAACAGATTTGGGTGTGGCCCCTGAAAGCCAAATAAATGATTAAATAACAAGTTGGATAAAAAAAAAAAAAGGCAAAAATTAGAAAATCCAAATTCAAACTGAAAAGAGGAAAATTTGAGAAGCCTTACTTTCATGGCCACCCAATAGCTCAACGGCGTGGACAAAACGGGAATGGAGGGTGGTGGTCCACCGCATCCTAGGTGCTCTCATGTTCCGCTTCGATGGAAACCTCGATAAGAATCTGGATCTCATGATATTCGGAGATGAATAAGTAGTGACACAAGTACTAGTGTTAGTAGAAGATGAAGCATCGGAGGGATGTTGTTGAGGAAAAGGGAAAGAAGGACAGCTCCGGTAGATTGGAATTCCTCTTATAGGCTTCATAAAACTAAGGTCTTGATGGTTATGCTGGTGATTGCGACGAATCGGGCTTAGATGGAGGTTGTCGATGTTGTTGGATTCGGTTAGTATCGGATTAGACAAGGAGAGATCGAAGAAAGGATCATGGGTTTTAGCTCGCCTCCAATAGCCCATGTCTTTATCTTCTTCGGTTCTTCTCCTACTTGATGTGGGTTTGATCTCCGGGGGGCTGATTTGAAGAGATAAATCGGGTTGTGCCGGAAATAACTCCATCACCAGAACTTCTTCCTTCTCTTCTTCTTCTTCTTCTTCTTCTTCTTCTTCTTCTTCTTCTTGTGTTGGTGGTAAAGTTGTATCACCGGCAATGGATTTGGGTATGTGAGTGGCGAAGTTGGTGGAAGGATCTGCGGATTTTGTTCAGATGCTGGGGAGATTTGAGATGAGAGCGATTATGACCAGCTGTTGAAGTGAAATGAATTTTTCCTTGTTGCTTGTTTGTTTCAAGTATATGTGAGAAAAAGACACTTGCAGCTGATATAAAAGAAGGAAGAAAGAAGAGAGAAGAAGAGAGAAAGAGAGAGACTGAGGGGAGTGGAAGGGAGGAAAGATTGAAACAAAGATAAAATGAGACAGGGAGTCTGAGACTCCTATTCCTTTTTAACTCCTTTTGCTGTTTCTTTGTGGGGAAAGGAAAATTTTATGTAAGCTTTTAACAAGTGCTTATGTCATTCAACCACTGCTCTCTCTCTTCTCTCTCTCTATAAATAATTCCTCACCTAATCTTTGATTTAAAGTAGATGAAAAAGCTTTATGATAAAAAAAAAATCAGATGGAATCTTATGGTCAAGAAGTTCTCCTTAGAGGTTTTGAGTTCGATTTACACATAAATTCCTCTCAACTACTCTTCATGAGATTACTTCTCATCAACTTAATAAGTGTGAATGGATTGAGAAGTTTACACAGATTAGTGAAATTAGTCTCACATCTAATATAAAGTAAACATACTCATACGAATATTTCCCTCTTGCATGGGTGTAATTCAACTGGTTAACCTCCCACCTCAGAGAATGGGAGGTGCCAAGTTCAAATCCCATGGCCTAACCTCGTGTACCCTAAGAACAGTGGGTATCACCCGTAGAGGTTTTACACTGGATTTTCCACATTTTCCCACACGAAAATTAAAAAAAAAAAATTACTTCACTCTCTCTCGCTCATTTCTCACATAATCTTTGGTTTAGAGTAGATGAAAAAGCCACTCATTCTTCTCTTTGATAAAATCAAGTGTGACAGTAGAATGCTAATAACTCAATCTTACAGTCATTTTATTCTCCATATCATTTATGCAATCATGCAATCAGATTACTCTCTCTCTGTCAAAATAAATTTGTGGAAATGCGTGGCATCCGCTGGCACTGCTATAAGCCAGTGGGGCCCTTGGGTGGATCACACAATAGACTTTTGATATGAAGGGCCCTACCTTGGATTATGCATTGTCCATAAACAATCCAGTAGTGAAGAGTATCGAAACCACCAAGGGATTTTTAAAGGAATTTCATTAGTGGGCCTCATCAAATCAGCAGCATCCATACAAAATCTTAGACACAGAGGTGTATATACATCTTCCAGGCCTGACGTATCATTTGAAATGCTAGAGATCACATAAAATCAAACGCTTTTCTATTTAGAAAGTGATGCTTCTGCAGTTTCCTCTTCTCCTGGTCTAAAAATCTTTAAAAATATGTTAGGATCTGATATCCAATTCAAAAGACTAGCTTTTCAAGGTGGAGTGATTCAAGTTCTTTATAAATTCCTATATCTTCCTCTAAACTCCAATATGAGACTCGCTCACAGCCCGTTCCAACAATCCCTCATCGAAGAAGTCTACCCATCTCGTCCGCTTAGGGGATCTCTTAAGGACCACATGAGTTCTGATACCACTTATTAGGACCTAAGTATCCAGCCAAAAAGACTAGCCTTTTAGGTGAAGTGACCCAACTCCTTATAAATTTCTAGATCTCCCTCTACACTTTCAATGTGAAACTCGTTCACAGCTCCAACAATATCCTCTCGAACAAGACCAGTCATCCTTTCTACCTAGAAGATTTCTTGAATCCACATGAGGTAGTCTCAGACCTAGCTTTGATACCACTTGTTAGGACTTAGGTATCCAATCCAAAAGACTAGCCTATTAGGTGAAGTGACCCAAGTCCTTTATAAATCCGTAAATCTCTCTCTACACTTCTAATGTGGAACTGTTCGCATTCAACTCCAACAAAATCTACTGAATTTTTAACAAAATTTACTGATTTTTTCTAAGTAGAATAAAAAATCTCTTCTAAGTTGCTCAATTTAAAAATATTGGTTGTGTCTGAGTTCAAATGACAGGTGAATTTTAAGAGTTATTCTTCATAGATAAAAAAGGAGATCCAAATATCCAAATAAGGTTGAAGCCTCATTTAGATGAGGGGGTGTAAGAGTATCAGAAAGTTACCCCTCATTACTTTGATAACTCTTGATAAGAGTAAAAAATCAACTTTTTATCTCTATCCTCTTAATTTTTAAAACCCTTTTCTTTCAAGAAATTTCATATTTCTTAAGGTAACCCTGCTAATTTTTCCCTCATCCAAAGACAGAATTTTTCCCTTTTGACAAAGACGAATTAGGTTTAAGGCCCAATCTGCACCAAATCTTATTGTTTCCAGGTTGGATCCATCCAACCTTTGAGGTTGTATTTATGGAGGATCTTGATTGATTTAACGTCTATTGACTAGTAAGAGTGTGGATTATTGATCATTTTCTGCTCAACCGTCCATCTAGTGGGCCATTTATTATACTGGGTACAGCCCTCCACATTTAGGCTTACACACCTTTATGTCTCGTCTTCTAGACAGGACCTGGTGCTGTTAATGTGCTTAAATGAAGACAGGATGATTTGGTCCACAGCATTAGACAGGGCAGACAGATATGGAATGGAAGACTCTGATCATGATCAAATGATGATGGTAAAATGGTGGGCCCCACACCTCTTGTCCAATACAAGGACTTGAGTTTCTTTTTGTTGCACCCATCTGTCACCACTGTCCATTTCTTGTTGCAGCAATGAATAGCTTGTAGATTAGATATACCTATCATTCAGGATTCAAACATCAGACTTAACTCTGGGTTGACATTTTCAAGCAACACAAAATAAATGGCTACAATCTATGTTCGCCTCCTATGTAGAAAAATCTTTATTGCAAGTCAATGTGTCTTTCATTCTCTGATGAAATTTAAATGTTTGATTTCAAAAATTCAATTTGATTTAACATCTATACTTTGTGAGGTTGTGTGATTTGAATTTTAACTTAATTATTTGCTTTTGATAGTGGATACAGATCAAGATAGATTCATGGTCTTCCTATTTAAAATACTAAATCTTCTTTTATGGTTCTATCTATATAAAGTTGAGTTGGTAGAATTTTACTCTTTTATTTTATCAATTTTATCATTCCCCAGTGTTTTAATTTGACTTCAAGATTTTTTTTTCTATCGTTTGCTCTTTCTAAGATCAACTTAGTATAATTATTTTAATAATCAAGGTGAGCGCGTCAACCCTGAACTCCATTTGAATGCATTTGTGAGTCTCCTTCGATAACCGAGTTGTCTTGACCAAAATCCTTCTAAATTATAAGAGTTCTCCTAATACTAATAATTTATGCCTCATTTGAATCCTTTGTACCCACCGATATTTAAAATTGAAGACTATTATCACCAATTTGAGCAGCAAGTTCTAGCGTAAAACATTTTGTTCAAACTTTAATATAAGAACCTTATATTGAACCCAATAAATACATTTCTTCGTTCACATAATTCTTGCTCAATTAGAGACTGCTTCAACTTTAAATTTTCTTCAATTTAATTTGATACATTCTCATTATTTGATAAAATTAAATTTTAAGAGAACTGTTAAATATGTTTTCACATATCAAATTAAAATAAAACTTCTAAATATGATTTACAAATTAAAATCTTTTAAACCCATCATTCATATGACTTCAAATAAATTGAAAACACTATCTACACAAAAATATCATGAAAACAGTTCTCGTACGAACATTTATGTACCACACATTTGAGTTCTGCTCCACTGTTTTTGAACTTTTGAGGCTACAGTGTACAATTGTTTGGACAGAAGCACAAAGTAAGAAAAATGGTCGTAATTCTAATTGTATGATTATTAATTATTAAGGAAAAAAAGACCTATGATCAGAGGGCACAGTAGTTAACATTTAATTCATGGGACAAATATTGTCACGTGGTATTTGACAGACAAACAGTTTACAACCTGTACATATCATTATTATTGTTATTATTATTATTATTATTATTCACTTTTGTTATTGTGAGTACAATAACGTTGATAGACTTGTCTATGGTATACTCGTCATAAATGGGTTTCTTAGATTTAAAGCATAAGAATTAACATTCATTTGAAAGAAATTTAATCACCAAATAATCCATTTTTAAAGAGAATAAAATTAAATTAAAAAACAAAAGACATACTTAATATGGGAAAATCTAAAGAAATACCGAGACAGTTTTTACACCCGAGGCAGACTTTATTTTAAATTTGGACTGTTAGAGTTATTTTTCTTTTAAAAATTCACATCCACATTTTATAATTTCTATTTGAGTCTCATTTTTTATAATATGATAGTTCTCATACATACTCACTATTAAATTGAAAATCATAGCTAATTAAATTATTTTCAATAGATTTAGTTTGATATTAAAAAATCGAAAGCTAGAATTGTTTCATAGAATCTATTTGTGATAGTTGAATAGGTTTTGTGCTGATTCAAATAACCATCCAATTTTTTAATGAAATCATAAGATGCGTCTCACCGTCTACATGTCCATCACAACACTTGTTCTGCTAATCGTGTGTGCTCACCTGCTCATTTATATTAATTAATCGATCAATGTCAAGTCTATCTAGGAAATGGGTCTAGGTTTTCAGAATAGAGGTGAAGGAACATTGAAGGGTGCAGAAGCATCTGCCAATCATACAAGCATTTTGCAATGCTCTCTTCCTTGAGTAGGTAGATTGAAAAGACTTAATGAGTCTGAACTTCTTAATATTAGGAGAGCGCTACAATTGAAATATTCCTTAAAATAGGTAAAGTAATTGTTGAAAGTGACTTGATAAACGTGATTAAATGGGCCACTGTTAGAGGTCAAGAGGTTTCAGTTCTTACATATTAGCAGATCGATCATTGAAGTAGTGGACTTCTTCGCTAGATATGGAATCGACTCTTCTCATCGTAGAGTTTTCTACTTGTGATTGCCGTGATGAGAGGAGTCATTCCGGGCACATTAATTGTATGATGTCTCTCATTCGTAAACAAGTAGGAATATGATTAGTACGTGTGATTAATCATTTGTGGTTGCCAATACTGTCGATTTAGACACAGAAACATTTGTACTCGACCTCTATCTACTATCTCTGGACAATCAGTCACAATCTCTGAAGTCGCAATGACAAGTTACTACTGGGGAAGATGAAAACAATGAAAGAAACTGACCCTTTTTTTTTGAGGTCTGAAAATTAAGACACCAGCATGCTGGATTCAATGCCTTTGAGAATTCTATGGCTAGAAAGGGGTCTGAAATTCAACGGCACTAGAGATATCCCGGGCGGCAAGCAGTTGGACTTAATGAGAAAGGATCCATACATACTGCAAAACTTTCCGACTCCAATCAGAATCAAGTCCTGATCCATTCATTCGGTCTATGTTAATATAGACTACAACTCTCCTCCTTCTGTGCTAAATTTGTGATGTCTTTTTTTCTTTTCTTTTTTAATTCAGAAAAAATGTGTGGAATCGATAGGAACACTAGGTGTTTTTTATTACAAAGGCATTGGTTTTGTCTTTTTTTGTCTATTTGTCATCACCGAGTAGTGAAAATGTACACTACTGTACCTGTCAATTTCCAAAACGTTGTGGGCTGTGTATGATGAAAACTAAAAGTTTGTAAGGTCCATATATCTTTTCTTTCATTGTCTTGTATCTAAGTGTTGTAACTTCGTGGACCGACTGAGTTTTTCAGCCCAGGCCAGTGAGATAATGAGTTGATTTTAAACGCTATACATTTCATGCTGACCTGAGAATTTAAACAAGTTAGGTTTGGAGGACCCTTTACTGGGGCAGTTGGTCCTTTACTTACACACTGCTCCAATAATAATCAGCCTGTGAGTCACAAAATATGATATAGATTAACATTTAGGACTGAAAATAGCCGCTGCATTAAGAATAATGGTTATAATTAGAAGATATTAAGAGAAGGGAAAATCATTAAAGACGTAAGTCGACGCAACTGAAGATATGATAAACTATGGAGTGATGATGAATAAGATTTTTGATACAGTAAGATAGAAATAAAGAGAGAGAGAATGAATCTAAACCCTGGGGGGGGTGGGGAAGAGAGGTTTTTTCAATTTTCAAATAGTAACATGACATCCAGAGCAACATTTTGAAGTGGAATAGTAGGCTAATTGAGTTACCAATACATATGATACAAATCAAATTAGTATAATGACTAGTATTTTATTTGATCAGTAAAAAAATGATTTAGAGAGTAGAGAAGCTGCAAACTACATTTTCAATATTTAAGACAAGAGATTAAGGAGGGTGCTTCCTTCTTTGGCAAGCACAAACAAGCCACCATCGCCTCTTGAAATCCGAAGATCCTGGTCAAGATAAGTTGTCACAAGCCATGATGAGGGCCTATCCCCTGGAATTGGAACTTTGAGAGGCGGCTGATCTGAAATTACACGTGAAATGTTTGCCACAGCTTCCTGCAGAGGACTAACTGACTGTTGAATGGACAACAAGTCAATTTTCTGTCCAAAAATATCAACAGTTTCAGGTAGAGCAATGCTTGATGATATCTCTGGAGGCTGGAAGATTCCTTCCTTGAATTTGACCTGCAAATTCCAAGGATCTGATTGATGACATGCTCAAAATTCCATAATTTAAACCGCACCAGGAAAATAGAAGACCAAACTGCATTGCTACTGACAAAATACTAATGCATGCAAACAGAGAGAGAGAGAGAGAGATGGGCTGTGTGTGGACAAGAAGAATTGGGGAAATTTCTCTTCAGTAGTCCTGTTTGGTTATATTTTCAAGAGAAAGTGGAGCCCATAAGTGGCTAAAGTTCTCCTGCTCAAGGAGAAGATGATGTTCTCCAGCTTTTGTAGGAGAACACCATCTCCTCTTGCTGTTCTCTATTATGATTGTCGTACAGTGCAATATCTCATTTTCTGCATATTGTTAATGAGCTGAGAAGATAGCTGGGGAACCTTTGGTAAATAAAAAAAATAAAAAATTAGCTTCAAATAGCCAACGACCATTGGCATTAAGTCACGTCCACTTTCTGTTCTACAGTGCCCACAAAGCAATGGGTTTAATAACATAGTGCCAGTATCATGTCACAGGTACTAGTGTTCAATAGGAACTTGGCTTGCATAACATGTGCAATGGAACTCCACAGCAGCCCACTTAGAACATTACATGAATTGGCAATACAAGGACTTCAGAGAGTGATTGGCTGGTTCTTGCTTTGGGTTTTCCTCATAAACTAAATACATTAGTCTAGAACCCTACTAGGAGTATCATGGTCTAGAGATAATGAACATTAAGTTGCTGAAAGGAAAAATGCCATAAATAAAAAAAGTGCAGATGCCTTGCCTTGCAATTTCAGTTATCTACAGTAAAACATGAAAATGATATATTCTTTAGGAGGGAATATAGGGTTTTGCACCACAGCCAATGTACAATTTTTTGAGCCTTCCAGTGCCATATGGACCCACAGTTCAACAATCAATTCACATGATTGGTCACACCAAAACTGATGTGCTCAAATCTTCCCATATTGCAAGATCTTAGCCTTTCTTTTTGGCCTCTTTTTCTGGACGGTCACTGTATCATATCATATTATTAACCTTCTAACTAAAGAGCAATAATCTGCCAATCTTCTTCTTCATCCTCTCTTTTTTTTTTTATTAATAACAGGGGATTAATCTACTATCTGAAAAGAAACTCCGTTCTGACAGAAGTTATGTTGGGAACAACCCATTAATTGTTTGGATTATAGAGACATGGTTCTTCATGGACAAAGTGACAACAGACTATTCATTTACCTGTGTCACAGAGCCTTATATTTTTTAGCCTTACTATGCCATATGGACCCATAGTTCACTAATCAAAACCATTATCACTGATGGCAAAATCTCCATCTTTCTGAAGAGTCTTTGTATCATATCATGTTATTAACCTTCAAATTCAAGAGAAATAAGTTCAGGCCTCCTTCTTCAACAAGGGGCAACAATCCTACAATCTGAAAAGAAACAATTTCTGACAGGAGCCATGGTGGGATTAATTGTTTGAACCATAAAAACATGGCTCTTCATGTACAGAAAGTGCCAATGAACTATTCATTTACTGCATCATGGAACCCCATCTCTTGTGATAGTCATCACTCCCTTTTGGTATCAAATTAATATCTATACAGATAACCTGCCTTTGGCATCATATTTCAGCTTGTTAGTCACAGTTACAGTTTTCCATATCATTATGGTAGGTGTTCAAGTTAAAAAAATTGAAAAAGGTTAATTTTCTAAATACTGCTAAGCAACCATGCTCAGATTGAGGGTTACCTGTATCCTCGAAGGACTACGAACTTCAAAGGAAGCCGATGCACTGAAGGAAAAAGTGGCAAAGGGACTGGAAATTGTTGCAGAGTTTTGTATAGTGAAGCTTCCAGTATCAATTTCTTGGGATATCCCTTTAACTTTCAACAATGGCAATGTCCCAACTGCAATGAGCGGAAGCAGTTCAGAAAAAGCTGTGTACCTGAGGTATTCATAGAAAGCAAGCTCCAAGTCAATTTGCAGGGAATAAATTAACAATCAGAAGGCCCAGGCCATATTGCATATATAAGACCAATCCATGTACATTACTCAGATTTGATCACAAGCAATGCACCTAATCATTGGACAATGTGCAATACAAGTTTGATGGCCCATGAGGGTGGGAGAGATGAGAACATATCAGTCCATTTGGGCCTTGCCAACAATTACAAATCTCTGAGATGACTGGAATGCATATGTACATACACAGATTTGATTATCCATGCTGCACCTTATCATGAGATTGGTGGTCTTATTGTCTATTTTTTGGAGTCGATGGTTTGAATGTGCAGCGGCCCTTGCAAACAGTGGTATATGAAAACTCAGCCCCATTCAAGACACCTAGCCTTCCTATCCAATCACAGATGTTTGCAGTGGGTGAAATAAGTTATATCTTTATCATTAGGCCACAGGCATTCAATGCTGATGAACTTCCACAAGCCACCTATCTACATGGCCCAAGATATCCCATCCACTCAAGTCAGCCACACCCTTACATCATGTGTGCAATGTACAAGGTGTATTGAAGGCGATGGAAACTCTGTGTCTCTCTCAAGTATAACTTGAGAATGTGTACTTCCATGTCGTGTGACAGAGTGTGGCCCTACTTTTGGGCAGTTCCAACCCTACATGCACCCCACCTTTTCCCTCTGAATTGTCAATCAGATTACCTTTGACACACTCAACTGGATGATGCACACTATTGGATATAACATTGTCAAAAAAGCATTACCCCTTCATTCATTAAAATTTGCAACCCTAAGATAATGTGTTAAGATGATAAGATGAACTTGTCTACATCCCATTAAGATGACAAAATGTGTCATATGTCCAATGGAACCAAGAAGAATATGTTGATGATACGTTAATCATAACAGAACATGCCTCCCGTTCCCATAGATTCTAGTTTTCTCCTTGTTGACCCATCCACATTCAATTTGCAAGAACCCACTGATTGCTTCTCCTATTTCCAAGTCACCCGTTATTTTCTACCGCCAACTACAAATAAGTTGTGTAGTCCTCAAAATCATGGAAGACATAGCCCCAGAATTCCTTGCAACCGAGCATCCACTTAATCAGCATTTGCCTTTGCTGTCAAAAGAAGACCTCTTAGATTGTGCATTCCTTCAATTCGATTCAAATAGAGTTAGGCTAGTGAGGCACTCTAACGAGACATGCCATTAAATGGATTGTGGAGCCCATATATTTGGGTTCATGTGATAGATGATTATATGGATATGAAGTATATAAAGTTTCATTATCAATTGATAATCTAAGCGATATAATCTTGACCTTTAAATTTCGAAGAGTGTAGGGCACTGATTTTTAAAAGTTTATAATCAAGAGATAAGATGATCAGATGTAGCTGAAACTTTGTACAAAAACTATTCATATGGTCCTCTATACATCACACCTAATTATGTGGGCCCTGAGATCCATTTCATGACATGTCTCGTTAGTCTGTCTCAGTAGAGTTTTTTATTGTTGCCTTTCCTTCTAGATAAAACAAATAATCCTTACTAGTATTGTTTGCTAAACAATCCTCCCTACCCTTTTATATGGACAAAATTCAAACTCTTAATAATTGAGCCAATAGATACTTGTAGCATTCAGACATGAATGTCCAAGCCTTTTTCTGGGGACCTAGGTAGAAATGAGTCTAATGAAGCAAAGCTTCTTGCTATTAGGGGAAGCTATGAAGATCTTCAGAGAATTCTTTTGAGAAAAGCTTAACATTGGAAGTAACTTGGCTAATGCTATGCAATAGGTGCGTTGGAAAAAGAAGGAACCTTGGAGGACACAACACTTATATAGGGAGATAGAAGCCTCATGTCTTCTTTAGATGCTTCCTTTTAGCATGTGGGGAGATCAGCAAATGGATTAGCAAACTTCTTAGCCAAGCATGGGGTTGATAGAGTTGTATACTCATAGGTCTTTCACTTAGTTTAGTAATCGTCCTGACGACATAAGAACCCCTTTTTATAAGCCCTTCTCTATAAATCTCACCCGCCTCCCCCACCCAAAACCACTCAGATAGGGGAAAAGAAAACACCAATTTACCCTCTATATCTCACCTTCACCATAAATAAGTCATCTTCATCTCGTACGTTGTGCCTCCAGGGTGACTATGTAATGTCCCATTTTTGTCAATCAATCTCACTGATCCCTGCTACCACCTCATTTGGCTGCATTACTTCTTCCATTCAATAAGACAGACCTTCCTCTTCTCACTACCTCGCCAATAAAAACCCCCTTCCGTTCCCTTTGTTTCTGCCTCAGGCACCTCAAAAGTAACATTTAATACACCAGCAGACTAGTTAGAGTTGCTTAATTAATGTTATCCTCCCTCTAAGTGAAAAGTATTTTCATTTCCAGCCAGCAAGTCTTTTCTCAAATCTCTAAACTATTAAATGATAAGCAGAATAACTAAGGCATTCACCTGCATATACTGCAGAAATTACTATATTTTAAGGCAGCACCTTAGGGGTTGAAACTTACTGTTACATTAATTTGCTATTGTTATGAACTTCTCCAAATGTTACAAACTAACAAGAAAAAAAAAAGGCATAAAAATGGAGTAGCATAAGAAGAGTATAAGAAGAAGAACAGTAGCATTCACTCAGCTGTGAACTTACAGCAGAACCCAACTCCCATTTAGAAGTGATGCTTCCTCTGAAGGCGATGGAGTCGGATTCTGCGCTTCAAGCTGATTAACCAGTTCCACAATCTCCGCCCTAGTTTCAGGCGACGCTCGAATACCATACTCCGTTCCATAAAACGAATCAACAAGACACCGTTTCAAGTCCCCGAGCTTATCAGACGCACCAGTGCCGCCATTGTCAGTCACATAATCCGAATTTCCAGCTTCCTTTCCCAATTCATCTTCATCCTTGGGTGGGTCCGCCTCTGCCGTATCCACGGCTTCGAGTTCTTCTCTCTCTCCCCATTCGTCGACGACGCCAGAAGTTTCCACTGATTCTGAAACTGTATTCTCGTCAGAAAGCCCGTCTCGCGTAGCGTCGGGGTCTTGAATGGGGACTTTGCCAGGACGGGGTTCAATTTCATTATCTTCGCCAGAGAAAGAGGCGGAAATGCGGAAAGAGGAGAGTCTGGGGCGGGGGCGGAAGGAAGAAAAGAATCTAAGAGATGGGTTTGGGGAACGGAGGGAGAAGAAGCTGGAGATTTCCAGGGCTTCGAGAGAGAAGCCATGGACGGGATCCGAGTAGCAGCGCCATGTCGGTTTACTACTTCGGTGTCTCACTCGAAAAGTTTGTAATCTAGCTGCTTCAATTGGACCTCTGCAAGCCACATACATTAGATCACTAAAGCCAAAGTGTATCAATTAAGTTATTCAACAACTATAAAAAATATTTAAATGGATATTTTAAATAATAAAATATATAAAAATAGAATTACTCAAAATTGATGGTAAAAACCAAATACTATATGAAGTATGTAAAATAAAAAACCTTTTTTATAATCATTATTTGAAGAAACAATTTGTACATGTTTCTTAGAAATTGTAATTAAGTGACACTTAAGAATGACATTTCTTACTAAACTTGTAAGCCAAACTAATCTTAATTCAAAAAAATTGAGTTTGAAAATTTTAATTTGAGTCAACTAAACTTGACTTGAAATAAATTTAGATTGAGTCAGATGATTGAGTCTTAGACTCGAATTGGATCCCATCAAATTTAAAATTATCAAATAAAGTTCTTATCAACTACACATATGAAGCATTTTAATACCTCAGCAAATCTACCTAGAGAAACTATTCTTTGTGAACCGATTGCTTTGAAGTAGGTAATGAACTTTTAGTAGAGTCTACATTTACAATGTTTCTTACCTTCAAAATCATTATTATCCCATGAATTAGATTTTACTAATTTGTTTCCTTTGATTTAGGCTCTGATAAGTTAGACTTAACTCAAATGGATGGGTGTAAGACTCAGTGGCTTTTCTAGCCAAGCCACATGTTAGTGATGTTTTGCTATCAAGTTTCATATAATTTATAGGACATGACAAACTTAGATTAGATGAAATATGGAGAAAGAAATAATCAGAAAACAGTAGATCAAGCATGCAAAGAACAGCAAACCTCAAGTTAATAAGTATTGCAGCATGCCTATTCTTGCAAAATGTCCTGGTTTTGATTTTGGTTACATGTAACTAGACTAAGTGAAACGAGGAGAAATTATGACTAATTAAAAGAAAATTGAGGATAGTGAATGAAATTGTGGAGATTGTAAGTGATTGCAATCGAAGTTAAAAGTCGAAACTAAGTTGCCCTTAGCACTAGGATCTTTTGATATTCCAAATGTAGTCAACCAATCCATGTGTGCACCAAGCGTAGTCATAGAGAGATTATTGAGCGAGTATGGCCTCAGTGGTGTTTTCCATGCCTTTGCACTGGGAGAGAGGTGGGGGTCTTGAGTTTCTCCGTCATAAAAAAAATTGATGTTTTGCAAAGTTCATGGTGATACGAATGATCACTTGCCATATGGACCAATTCACAAAATTTATAGTGCTAGGGATGATGATTTGTCACGTGGGCCAATTCAATAGTGAATTAGTCATTTTAACTTGGTATAATTTTTTCCCTTATGACCAATTCACCCTTGCTTTGTTATGTGGTAAGAGGTGATTGGTGACACCATAATTTCTTTAGTGTTAGCACTAGAAGATCCAATTTCGGATTGAGGATACTATGAAACTAGATTAGTGACCATTGATGGAAACAACATGTGAATCTAACATATATAGATCTTCCTTCCACTTTCAATTGTTGTCATCTTACCAAGGCCCAATTAAAAAAGAGCTAAGAGATGCAGTCTTGACTTAAAAAGCCAAACAAAAAAAAATACAAATATATATATTAGTGCTTCGAAGGATCTCAATTATGTGGCTACAAATTGTACAATTGAATGGTGATCTTTATCATCCTTATCAACATATAATCCAATTTTATATTTATACTGAATCATAGATCACAAATGTATGGCTCTCTAAGCATAAATATGAGACATGGATAGAATTTAACTCATCAACCTTAAGCTTCGGCAACCAATGTTTTAGAATTAGACTTGTGGATCAAAGTTGAATCGGGTTCAACCGCTTAAAAGAGTGGAGTTTTAAAACATTGTCGATAACCCGTACTCAGTACAAATCAATTTTCAAAATACACTTGGACCTTCCTGCTTCAGTTCTACAATATTTATATCAGCAGTATCCAGACTCCGCATGCTAGAGATTGATGAAACGATACATCCTCTCACCAGCATAGTTCAACAACTCAAGGCACAAGTCAACTCAGAATGTTGTTGATTCTTTAATCACAACCGAGTCTTTGAACTATGCTCCACAAATCACCACTTTTCGCCCGTCGATGACTGGAGCACCCGACCGGAAATGGCAGCTGCAAGAGATGCCGTGAAACTCGGATCTTTTGCCAAAGATGTTGCCATTTGTTCCACTAAGAAATGTTGGAAATCCGGGGACTGGACGCTGGGCCGAGGCTTCTTGGCACCTTGGCCCAACCCATTTGGGCTTTGCGTAAGATCAAGTGTAACTGTGGGACTCACCGGGCACGTGACAGGGCCTTGTGGTCCACCGTGACTCGATGTTGCCATTTGTTCAACTAAGAAATGTTGGAAATCCCGGGGGGACTGGACGCTGGGCCGAGGCTTCTTTGCATCTTGGCCCAACCCATTTGGGCTTTGCGTAAGATCAAGTGTAACTGTGGGGCCCATCGAGCCCACAGAAAGCGAGCACGTGACTGGGCCTTGCGATCCACCGTGACTCGAACTGCTTGGCACATTGGCTTGACCAGGGTGTGGATGGGTGTGCTCCCCTTCATATGTTGCAATCAAAACAGATCTATCTTGGGCACTTCTCTGGACCTACAACAATTAAGATAACAGGAAAAAAACCCTAATATCAAAATCTCATTGTGTGACTGGAAATGGATGCTAGATTAAACATCTTTGTCTCAGGAAGTGGGAGGCATGAATTCCATTCTCACTCCATCCCAAAGGGCCAATCTCCACAAAGTTACTTGTGTGTATAGGTAGAAAGGCTTGCACATGTCCCGAATACTATTCAGGTGCGCTAAAGAGATCTGGACATCTCGGTCATAAAAAAAATATCTTTTTATGGGGCTCACCTTCTTTTTCACTGGACATGTAGGAGCAAAGGAGCACTTGTAGTAGGCTCTTGGAGATGGGTTGTCTCTAGTGACTTTTTGACCGTATTTCCTCCATTGGTACCCATCTTTCACAACCTGAAATATCTCAGCAAGAAAAGTCCAACGAAAAACAGTCAGGACATGACTTGAAATTCTTATTTGAGTCGAGCAATTTGGCAAATTTTTCCAATTTGTAAAGAGAACTTGTTAAATCACAAAACTCAGTGATTGAGTCAAAATGAGAACTTGTTAAAGCAAAAAACTCAGTGATTCACTCGATTCAAAATTCGATCTCATCCAATCGCAACCATCGTACAATCAGATCAAGTTCAGAGCATGATGAAATGGGCAAAATTGAGCCCAGCACCTTCAAATGGTAAAAGCAAGAATGACCCACTTTACCACTTGATGTATATAGTTGTATTGAGATCTCATTATGATCTTTGAATACACTGCAGATCGTGGTTACGACTGGACTTCCAACACAAAAGACTAGTTTGATAGGTGGAGTGACTCAGTCCCATATAAGTTCTTAGTTTTCTCCCTCATAACCGATGTGGGCTCTCGTTCGCATCCCAACAGATCGCCTCTTTTGCAACCTAGCAATGGCAGATTTACCCACAGCAGGACTTCTATGGTTGGGAATCAGAGTAAGAGAAGAACTCATTCACATTCGACTCATTTTTTAGACTGTTTTTGCGGCAAAAAAATTCCATCCTTTGATGCTAATTAGGAGGAATTTGACTACTTACAAGGGTGGAATCAGATGGATCGGTCTGGACGTGGACCTTAGAGATGTTCTTGGGTAAATTGCCCTGCTTCTTGCAGGAGTCTTCACTTGAGCTACTCTCCATATGATTACCATAACTGAGAGTGCTTTTAATTACACTGCAATTATCATAGCTTTCTTCTTTCCTCTTTCTTGAAACAGGGGATTCATTCTCTGCTGTCTTGCTTATCAATTCCACCATCTGACTCTGCAGAGACTGGAAATTCACACACATCACGCTCAGCATCTTGTTCAACTTCTCATTCTCCTCACTCACCCGATTCAACTCCGCTTCTAAGATACCCACCTGAGGTAAAACACAAAATTCAATCAGTACTCACTCTAAAGTTGAACATGCTTGGAAGAAAGTGTTGGGGTGCGAACGAGAGTCCCACATCAGTTGTGACGGAAGAAAATTAAGGACTTATATGAGACTGGATCACTCCACCGATCAGATTAATTTTTTAACAGAAAGCTCTATAGATTTCTTTTCGAGATCATTAATTTTAAGTTTGAATTAACAACTAAATTCAGATACCCACCTCTTCTTCTTTGGGCGAGATCTTTTCACCTAAATCAATGAAATTGCTCTGTGAAAACAGAGAGAGACTCTTCCGCAGCGGGAGAGGATCGGTGTTGAGGTCGAAGCCATGAGAGGAGTGAACCCAATTAGAATCCATTGTTGTAGAGGGCAAAGGTTTTGATTCTTGGATAAAATTCAAAGAAGCTGGATTGAATTTAGGCTATAAATGAATGAGAAGAAGAGAAGGGTGTGGATATATATACACCAAACTCATCGTTGAATGCAGGGAAAATAGAAGGAAGTAGCGGGGACGTGAAGGAGAGGAATCTTACATCACCATATTTACATCATCCCCAGACGTCGTCATCAATTGTAAGGCTAATATACACATGCAAAAGCAATGATATGTGAAATCATGTTTGTTGTTTTGGGCCTATGCAGATTCGTATATCCTACAGCGCATATACAGATTAGTTTGGTGTATAATACTATGATTGAGAAAGTGGTGTGTTTGGGTCTTTTCCAAGTCAAGCCACAAGTTTGGAATTCTATATTGAGCCTTGACCCTAGCCTTGAAAGGTTTTAGTCTTCGTTTGCTTCCCACTCACGCTTTCAATATCTAGATTCTTTACTATCTTTTTTTAACCTTTTCATGTCGACATGTTAGAGTAAAGTACGGTACGCTTCTCTCACTTATCTTTCATTTATTATTGGATCGTCATTTAGGAACTCCACCCTTCTTTGAAAAAATATTTTATTTTAAAATTTTGTATAAAAATTACCATTTTATCTTTTAATTTTTTTTTAAATATTCCTCCATACAAAATTGAGGGATAAAATGATAATTTTATATAAAATTTTGAAATAGAATGTCTATTAAAAGAAAAGTGAAGTGTTTAAATGATTATTCTTATTTTATAATCAAGTTGTCCAAGGCATCAATACTATACCTAATTAATTCTTTGATACATATGTAAACCTCTTTACTTGTACATTTCGGATAATTCTAAAAAATATGGCTCATTGATTTAAGGAAAGAAATTATCAAAATAAAATTTGAAGACTCGTTCATAGCAGCCCGAGCAATCCTCCGGGGGATTTCCTGAGTCCAAATGAGGTAGTTTGAAACTTAACTTTAATACCACTTGTTAGGACTTAGACTTCCAGCCCAAACAACTAGCCTGTTGGGTAGAATGACCCAAGTGTTTTATAAACCCCTAGATCTCACTCTACACTTCCAATGTAAAACTCATTTGCAGCAGCCCCAAGAGATAGATCTGAAAATGATTTATGCATGAATTAAGTAATTCATTTTTAAAGGTAGTGATTTTTGTACCTATCACTTTTTTTTTTTTTATGGTGCACCGACTTTAAATAAAATTTAAATCTTATGTTTACTATTAAGAAAGAGAAAAAAGATAGAGATAGAGAAAAAAAATAGCAAAATTGAAATTTTCTTTAAAATCAATGCACTATGAGAAAAAATGATAGTGCAAAAATCACTATCTTTTTCTAATTGATATTTACATTTAAATTGAAATCTATGTGATGGTTTCATGAAAAAAATATCTAATTTTTAAATATAAATTTATTAAAACTTATCTCTTAATCAAATTATATTTTTAAAGATTATTAAAATTTAGAGATTAAAAATATTTTGATGGACCAAATTAAAAAACATAGACTCATGCTACACTATAAAAGAGTGGTCAGGAGATCATCATTTAAAAATTATAATTATAATATTGGTTTAAATGCCCATCAACTCTATTTATAGTTGATGTGTTTGTCACTATTTACAAATGTTGTCATTCAGGGGCCCACTTTACAATTTTGTAAAAGAAATCTTGGATTGAATCAAACAAGCGCTTTAATTTCAATGATTAGGGCTCAATCACTCCAAACGAAAATAGCAAAGGGACATGTTTTTCTATACAGGCATGAGAATTGCAAAATTAGGTTTTTTTGTGAAATGTTCTATAACTTTGGGAAAGCCAACAAAAAAAAGGAGTTGAGAGCCTCTCTGCGGGTTATATATTTGAAAAATGGTCATAAATTATTTTGCTTCTTAAATTTTATTTTAGGTATATTATAATTCTCACATTGTTCTCAAATTAATATAATAATTTTAGGGCTGCAACTTGGGTTGGGCCGGTCGGGTTCCTTAAAACCCAACCCGACCCGAGTTGTTATATATGAAATCCGACCCGAACTTCACAATCCGACCCGACTCGAATTAATTCGAATTCTGACCCGACCTTCATTTTGAACCCATTTTAGTCTAATTTTAGCCGGGTCGGGTTGTATTGGGTTGGGTCGGGTTGAGTTAACTTGTAAAATCCTCAACCCGACCCGACCTAAATTTCATGTGGGTTTTTATCTCCTCAACTCAATCCGACCCGCTGACCCAAAATTCTCGACCCGACCAGCATGATTTCTCGGGTCGGGTTTTTGCAACCCTAAATAATTTATTTTATTTTATTTTTTTATGACGGAGGAGAGAACTTCAAGCACAACCCTACTAAACCCCCTTTCGAGTGACATCCCATACCTCTACAGGATAGCCATCGGATTACGTCGCGGGGACCTAAACTCATGTAAAAAAAATTAATTTTATTTAAGCATTATCACTTAAGCATATTAAATTTGATCTCCACTCATGAAATAATTTTAGTTTAAATTTTAATTTTAAAGCTTACGATGTCTAAATGGCCTTTGGAGTACATCAATGGATAAAGTTTGGATTGAGATAAGATTTAGATCATTGATCTATTTATTTGAAGTATCAATAAGAATTAACCCTTCTATCAAATAAATTTCTTGACTCAATTTAGAGATTTGTCAAGTAGCTCACTTTACTCAATTTAAACCTTAAACTTTATAATTAAATTTTGAATTGAATTTACAATAGAATAATAAATTGTCATCTCTACTGTAGAAAACAGCACAAGACTAAGAAGAGAGTGGTTAGTTTCTAAGTCATTGATAATGATGGTTGTTGATAAATCACATAATATTTTCTCATTTCAAAAATGGCTTTAGAAATAATGGAGTTTATTTCTCTTTTTTTTTTATATATATTTTCAAATTTCAATGAAAATATATTTAATAAATGAATTTCTTCAAACATAAATAAGTTGTACTTAATTTAAAAATTATCATTAAATTTGAGTTAAATTAAGAGATCTAAGTAGAAAATTGTGACCCCTCCTTAAGATTGGAATGTGGTCGGATTCCACGTCACTATGCAGAAATAACTAAACCATGAGCGATTGACAGCTATTGAGTAAACAGTCCACAAGAAAATATACAAATTCTATGGGCAAAGTAAGATGGTTTAAATCGATGGGACTTGTTTGGTGGAAAATTTTGGAAAATGCTCATATTAGTAAATTCTAATATTCTATAAATTTTATAAAATATTCTTTACATTTAATTTTTAGATTTTAAAATTTGTAAGAATTCCGTAACTTCTAAAGAAGCCCAGTAAAATTTGTGAGAAAAGTGATGATTCGTTAGATTACTTTTGAGTTTTGAGGTTATTTGTCTATTTCTTAAAAAAAAAAAAAAAAGTTATGGAAAAAAACTATAGTAGAGTTTATTTGTATCCTTCAAGAAGTGCTTATGTCTGTGTCGAATTGTAAATAGTTTGTTAAAATGTCTCATGTCTAAATACAGGTTTGAATCCTAGACACTTTGGTTATAAAAAATAATCTTTATTTTTTCAATAAATTTTTCTATTCCTCCATGAAACATGTATTTCTTGAAATGAGAGGAAAATATAGGAAAAAAAAAAAAAAAACATTTCGTGAAAAAAAAAAATCTCGTCTTATATACTCATTATTTTTTATACTTGACAATTGAAAAAAAAGAACCCTTGATAAATGAAATAATAGTTAGATGATTAGAGTCATTAGACCACATCTCTTTTTGTATATTTTCATTTGTTTAACGCCTTTTTTTTAAGAGAAAATAAATTACTAATCAATTTTACAAAATGGGCAATTTCTTATTTCCTTTTGGACTCCAAAACTTTTCAACACATTCAAAAAAGTCCCACACTTTAGTTATTTTTTATGGTCACATGGATTTATTTAATTATTTCTACTTGTCTATAGGGATAGACATTAGATGTGATTTTTTTATGAGAACATATTTAACTAAAGTTTGAAATTTAGGCAGTCATTTGAATTTGGAATCTTGTTTAGGGGATGTACTACTTCCTTAGTGACTAGATCCATTGTAGCATGGGTGTTGAATTGAATTGAATTGAATTAGGTGGGTCATTATTCATTAAATGGTCCAAGGTCAAAAACACGAGTAATTAGGAAAGACCAGTGACTTGTCTTGCATCCAAGGTTTTGTTATTTGGGACAAAACTTCAGTATGTAGATGAAGGAGGGACCAATTAGGCTAAGTATTCCAATCTTGTATTGAATGGGATAAAAATTTTGATTTTTCATGTTATGTCAACTTTAGAGTTTTGTATATTATATAATCAGGGCCGCCTTGAGCATTAGTCAAGAAAGGCGGTCGTCTTAGGCCCCAGATGAATGAAGGCCCCTCTTGCCGTGGCGCACTGTGTATTTCTAAAATGATAAAAATTCTTTAAGACTTTAAGTTCTTTTGGCACTCCTAAATGCTTAAAACACAGTCTTTTACAAATAAGGGTATCCTCAGCTGTGTCGAAAACACACTTCTGAAAGTCCAAACAATAAACCGTAAAAACCGTTGAACTCCAAATTCAAAGCTGAACAAATATGTGATATTTAAAATCTTAAATCTTTCAAATGATTGTTTACCAAAAATAGGTGATCTTTTCCCATCCCAAATCCTGTCCCTTCTTCAAAACAAAAAAAATCCAGTTAAACAATCATTTAAAAGATCTAAGTTTTCAAATTTTATATATTTGTATTGTAATACCCTGCCCCAGATTAGGCGTGGCTTAGCTTAATTTTCCTGTTTTACCGGTTAATCTTGAGGATTTCGGTCAGGGCTTTGAGGAAAGCCCAAGTTTGGCCCAATCCGAGCTCGAGAGCTCAGTGATCCAGCCCGTTCAGCTGGAGGGGTATTTTGGTAATTTACCGCTTTGAGTTGTGATTTTACAAATTTTATTGATATGTGTATATTATTGATGAATAATATTCTCCTTAATGAAGGATTTACATATCTGATTTTAAAATAAATTTATTTTCAGAAAATGGTATTTAAATCCCGCCCGTCAAAACCCCGAAAGAGAGTTTCAATTATTTTAAATAATTTCGGAAACGAGATAAAATCGGAATAGGGTAATTGATGTTAGACCATTTTAAGAATAGTCTACTTATTTCATTTCACTTCAAAATGAGATTGCTAAATTGTTTATTTTAACAATTGTTTATTTAAGTAAATAGTGTAAATTTATGAGTTTTATTTAAATAAATGATTTTTAGTAAGAGATAAAATCTGAGATTTTTATGGTGACTAAGGTTTTCAAAACCCAACCTATCTGTAAGGTTGGATCAGGTTTTTGAGTTTTAAATTATTACTTATAGTTAAAAATCGAGTTTTTATCACATCAGGGACTTATTTGCAAAACCAGAAATTTCAGAGGGCTGATTTGCAAACCCTGAATCCAGCACTGTAGCAGCGTCAGCCACGACGGCATGTAGGAGCATGCACTGCTGCTCGGCCCATTTTCCGGTGAGTGATACCTCCGTCCCGTCCCATCGTATGCAGCCGATTTTTCGGCCAAAAAACCTATAAATGCAGGCCCCCTTCGATCGGTTGAACTCCCACAGATTTCTTCTCTTCGCTCTGTCTCTGAAACCCATCCCACCGACCCTTGTTCCTTCTCTGTTTATCAGTCACCGTAAGCTTATAGGGAGATTTGCAAAAATCCGAATTTCAGCCCAAGAACTTCAGCAAAGGTATCCATTGTGTTCCTCTTTCAATTCTAACCGGTTTAAAATCAAACAAAACCAAATTTGATTATGTTTTGATAGAGAAAAATCAGTTTTAAATCTAAGGAAAAACCATGGGTTTCATGTACCCGTGAGGATTTACTGTTTAAATCCGTTGGCCCAGTGAGCTTCTGAGCTCCAAACCTTTCCCTATGGAAAGAGGACTCCCAGAGGAGTCCATCAGACCAGATAAAAGTAAAAACCGAATCCGGGAAGCCTTCCTTTTCTGGAATCGCATTTTACTGTATTTCCACCGTGACTGTCTGCGCCGGGAAAGACGACTCTCGGAAGGTCCGAGAGACGTTCTTCGAAAGGTCCGAACCTTCGGATGGTCCGACCGCTTCACCCTCGGACGTTCCGAGCTTCACCCGAAGCCCAGTTACGCCCGAGGCGAGCCTGACCCTTCGGACGCACCGAGCCAAGCTCGGAAGGACCGAACTCGCTCGGACGTTCCGAGCATGCAGACCCACCGAGACTTACTGTTTTCTGTTTTTATCAGTTCGGATGGACTTCGGAAGGTCCGAGACCCAGTCTTTGGACGATCTGAAGTCAGGCCCCAAGTTCCGAGGCCAGTGACTTAGTTTAGTGTGGTTCAGATGATCCGAAGCCACTGTACCCAGTTCCGAGGTGATGTTCCGAGGGACACAGTTTGTAAATGATAAAATATTATTTGATTATTGTTTTGTCTAATCTTGATTAATATTTGATGTGATTAATGATAATGATGATTTATACCCCCTTTGTTAATTAAAAATGTACTAACCCCTTTCTCTTATTATTTATAGTGTAAATATTATTGTATCCGCTTTCAGTCCGACCCTATTGGTCGGGAACTGAGTGATTCACTTTCAGGCCGACGCTATATAGTCGGGCACTGAGTGACCTCGAGGCCTACTTAAAATGTCAGCTCTGGTCTTATCCAGAAGACAACCGAGAAGTGACCCGAGGATCTAGACCTAACTCAATAAGTTAAATCTGGTCAATGCCCAGAAGACAATATGAGCTTGGACTGAGCCCCCTTTTTTATTATATTATTATCTTGTGGATGATTTAAAAAGGATAGAAACCAAGTAGGAGACTCAATTCCATGAACCCTGGATATTTTGTGGGAAAATGTATGATTTCCAAATACTACGTATATGTATGTATCTGTTATGAATATTGATTGTGCACTTGTGTATTGTTTGAACAGAGACCGCGTAAACCACACATCACGGTGAGGGAACTTAACTTTGCAGTTTAAATGTAAACAGGTTTGGTTACTGGATATGGATATTGAACAATGAGTGGTTTCAGAATTGATGAACCCACTTAAATGCCTAAATGTGACGCACTATGGTAAGAGTGCTTGTGATGCTGGCCTAGACTTGTTGCACTATGGTAAGAGTGCTCATGATGCTGTCCTAGACTTGGTGCACTATGGTAAGAGTGCTAATGATGATTGAGAATGATATGATGTTGATCATATGAGTTTGTAAGACTGCTTCCACGTGCTTGGACTATTGAATCAATATCAGCCATATGAGAGATGGTTTATGTCTACTGGACTATAGGTGGACTGTGGGTGTCAGTTGCTGACCTGAGGGTGTCAGTACCGGCTAAGTCAGAGCCGGAGATATACTTGCAAGGATATATTTTGACCGTGTCGGGACTTAATACTATTGTTGTCAATATGGTGCCAAGAGGTTACGGTGGATGACAGCAGTAATGGAAAAATGATGAAATGATGAAAGTGATGATGAGACTTTACTTGATATTGTGATTCTATTATCAAGCATTAGATGTTATATTACAACTGTTGATTATATACTAACCTGTTGCTTACTTAACTGCACTGTTATATTTCCTTCACTGGGCTAGTTAGCTCACCCCACTCATCTTTCAGGAGATGAACCCGAGGAGGAAAACCCTTCGTTTGAAGCTTAGAGTGGATAAGCTGCGGCGCTGCTTTGGGATTCCCACTGAGGGAAAACACCCTTGTATTTGTGCTTTCTGGTTTTTGGAACCATTTTCCTTTGTAAAGTACCGAGTGTGGTACTTGGCGTGTGCTAATGTGTCAAACTAGGATTGCTGCGTTTTCTGTAGCTACTCTGATGTAATTTTGTAAATGATGAATCAATGGTTGGATTCTATATGTTAATGTTTTGAATAATGATTCAATGTTTGGAATTATATATTGATGTTTGTATTTTCTATGTCTATTTTATGGGGGTAGCATATGATATATGTTTGAGTCCACTTGATGGGCTAATGTATAACCGCTGGACCTAACTGTTGATCCGGCCCAATTAGAATGAGTATGCTTGTGGTTCAGTTTATCTTTCAAAAAAAAAAAAATCAGTCGCGTTCCGGGACCACCCTTCGAGTCGGGGCGTGACATGTTTAGTTTTGAATTTGGAGTTCAACGGGTTTCACGGTTAGTCGTTTGGACTTTCGGAAGTGTATTTTCGGCACAGCCGAGGAATACCCTTTATTTGTAACATATTGTGTTTTAAATATTTGGGAGTGTCAAAAGACCTTAAAGTCTTAAAGTATTTTTATCAGGTTATCGTAATTAGTTCGGATATTCAATTTGATAAATTTTGGAAATACATAGTGCTTAAAAAATAATTTTAAAATTTTAAAGGTGATTTTATTATTCAAAACTATAGGAATTATATAGTTTTTTTTAACTAATGCACTATGCATATGTAGACCGTCCAGACGAATGGAATTTATGTATGAACTTCAAGAAAGCCCCATTTAAATTTTTTATCTTAGGCCTCAACTTGTTTCTAGACGACCATGTATATAATTAGATCGGACTATAATCTCAAGCTAGAGAGACCCAGGATTTGTATAATCGCCTTACCGGTCATATTATTTGTTTGTGTGGAATCATAATTTGTGACTTGTAATCTTGTAAGATTGTTGGGTTGAGATCGAACCATTCAAACAGCACCCATCTTAATAGATTAGACAGTTAAGTATGATCAATGAGATAATTTGGGTCAACTTTTAACACGATTCAATACATTAGTAAGATTGGAAGTTCTTTCGATAAAAGCCCATCAAGCCCATTGAGCTTTAAGCCTATTATGTAATGTATTTTATAATTTGAATTCGAATGATTACATCGAGTGATATCGTAATGACGACTACCGGTTGAGGTGGTGATGGGTCCATCGTAAATGTCTCTATTTCATTGTATGGCCTATAAAAAATTATATTGATTTAATTAAAGACATGATTTTAACCTCTCTAAGACTTGATCACTTAATTTTTTTTAAAAGACCATAAATGCCTATGGTAAAAGTTGAAATTTATGCTGAATTTTGATCCAATGAATCTGAGGATTCTTCTTCTTTCTTCCTCTGAGAGTTGGTGGGTGAGAATTACAGTAAAATTGTTTACATCTCTCTCTCTCTCTCTCTCTCTCTCTCTCTCTCTGAATTCTGAGGTTGGTCTTTTCTCACAGGCTTCAACATTTTTCTTGTCACGCGTTGAATAAGTGTGATGGTCACAGAAGGGTGGACCCACCCTCACTGGGTAGATAAATTCTAGCTTGAAATTGAAAAGTGGCAGTCTAGCTCTCCAGGTGAATAATATAAGAACAAAACAAAGCTGTTTTAGAAAAAAAATCAAATGCCCCCACATTCCTTACACATGTGTGGCCCACCATTTTTTAGGTGAAGTAATATGCACGGTACCATTTAATGATTTGACTGTATAGGCATAGCAATGTGAATTTCACATTTTAGAACACTCAATCAATCGTCAATATATATTTAAATTAGGAGTGAAACTTAGGTTGGATTTTAATCTGACCCGTATGATTTGATTCGAGAAATTAGTGGGTAAGGGTTATATATTTGTATATTTCAGATCGGATTGGCTTCGAAAAATAAAAACCTGAATGAAATTTGAGTCGGGTTGAGTTGAGAAATTTAAAATTTATTTGACTCTATCCAACGTAACCTGGCTTGACCCAGATGCACCAAGTTATAAAACACCACTCGAGTTGACTCGGGTCAGAAATTCAGATTGAGTCGAATTCAATAATTTTTAATATTAGATGAGTTGGATTTATTAAAATCCGACCTGAACTAACTTTGACATCTTTATCTCTATATTTTAGATAGATTTTAAATGTAGCGATAAAACCAACTTGAAATATGTTCAAATTGAATGAGAATTTAATTATATAAAATTAGATGGGTGTAATGGAAACTAGAAGAGTGCTTATGGCCCTAATAGCCCCTCATTAGGATCCAAATGAGTATATTATCCAAGTAAAGTCAAACAATAAAACTGCATTCTCCATTATGTTCTTCTCCTTAAAAACTTGATTTTCATAATATTCTCCATCTCCCAAAAAAAATATAAAAAATAAAGGAAAAATCTCCATTCTATAATTAGCATTTTACCCTGAAACAAAATGAAACTGAGTAACATGATCACAACCAGTATTTACACAAGATAAGTACAGAGATTAAAGAAGTTGTCCAATTTAATGATTTGTAGAAATTCAAGTTTTAAGATACAGAAGAGCCTATAAGGAATATTTTCCTATTTTTTAATGTTTAATTTCTCTAAACTTCTGACATTTTTCAAAATACAAATTCATATTAGACCAAAATCCAAAATATTAATATTTGAAGACTTGAATTAAAAGAACAACAACGGAGATAATAGATTATAGAAAAAACAAAAATGAATTTTAAAAACATGAGAGCAGAATTGCTTAACATCTCCTTTCTTTTGGAATTTCTTTTCTCATTTGGTATGAGACTGAGTTATCAGTGACTTCAACTCGAGTATTTTAAACGTGAAAATCAGAGTTCACATATATGAACGCAAACTAAATAAAGTCGGCATGGGAAGACAATGAATGTCTAGTTTACATCAATATGTTCCAAAAAAAAGTAGGCATGGGAAGACAATGAATGTCTAGTTTACATCAATATGTTCAAAAAAAAAAAGACATTAGTTGAAATTTATAAATGGACGAAATTATCGATATCTTTAAAAAAATTGAAGTGTTAATTTTTTTTTAATTATACGTGTAGAAAATTGCAGGATAACTAGAGCAAAATCCCCACAGGTGAACTCACTGCTCGTAAGACACATCAAAATTAGATCATGAGAGTTCGAATCCACAACTCTTCTGATTCATATTTTTTTATAGTAATAAAAGTTCTTTATTAAGAATATAAAAAATAAAAATAACAAAGATCCCATAAAATTCACTTCTCCAATCTTTAAATTTTATAATTTTAGTTCTTAAGATCTCACTTTCCTATTCCTTATCTCATAAAAATAAAATGTAAACGTATAAGAAATGCTAGTCTCCTCCACCGATAGAGTCCCCCTCAGTCTCAACATCCGCATGGAACACCACAAAAATTTGGGTAATGATATACACACCCCATTTGTTTTTCATCATACACCTTTTTTTGAATTTTTTTCCAATTCTACCCCTCCTTCCTTAATTTCATTCGCTCCTTCATATCTTCGGCTGCGTTTGGATGGGGGTAATTTTTATATAGGTTATCCCTAAGTAGGGGTCACCTTTGAGTAGGGGTGACCCTTGAATTGGGATTACCCTTATTTTGTTTGGTAATTGTTGTGGTAAAGTAAACATTATCCTAAGGGTAAAAAATCTTATTTGGTAACTACAAACAAGGGTAACTTGATATATTAATATATATATATATATATATATATATTTTTATAAAATATAATTATAAATAATATTTATGAAGTAAATTCTAATAATATAACTTATAATAATATTATCTAATTTCTATAAATTATTTTTCATAATTATAATTTAAAATGAACACTTGCATTCTAATATTAAAAATATAAATAAAGATTTTTTATATTACTATTTTAAATCCCAATAAATAAATAAAAAATATCAACATATCTCTTCATAAAAATTATAATTATTATTTTTTATATTATATGAATTTAATAAAAATATTAATTCTCATAAAATTATTAATATGTTAGTTTATCCCTATTCAAAGGTAACCCCTATAAAAATTTACCCCTCACTCAAATGCATCACTTTGAAAATGTTAAAGAAATTTTATTTTTATATTATATAGATTTAATAAAATTATTAATTCTCATAAAATTGTTAATATGTCAATTTACCCCTACGTACAATTACCCCTGCTCAAGGGCAACCCCTGTAAAAATTTACCCTTCACCCAAATGCATCACATTGAAAATGTTGCAGAAATTTTATTTATATATTATATAGATTTAATAAAAAATTTAATTCTCATAAAATTATTAATATGTCAGTTTACCCCTACGTACAATTACCCCTGCTCAAGAGTAACCCCTGTAAAAAATTACCCCTCACCCAAATGCATTACATTGAAAGTGTTACAGAAATTTTATTTTTGTATTATATAGATTTAATAAAATTATTAATTCTCATAAAATTGTTAATATGTCAGTTTACCCTACGTACAATTACCCCTGCTCAAGGGTAACCCCTGTAAAAATTTACCCCTCACCCAAATGCATCACGTTGAAAATGTTGCAGAAATTTTATTTTTATATTATATAGATTTAATAAAAAATTTAATTCTCATAAAATTATTAATATGTCAGTTTACCCCTACGTACAATTACCCCTGCTCAAGGGTAACCCTGTAAAAATTTACCCCTCACCTAAATGCATTACATTGAAAATGTTACAGAAATTTTATTTTTGTATTATATAGATTTAATAAAATTATTAATTCTCATAAAATTATTAATATGTCAGTTTACCCTATGTACAATTACCCCTGCTCAAGGGTAACCCCTTGTAAAAATTTACCCCTCACCCAAATGCATCACGTTGAAAATGTTGCAGAAATTTTATTTTTATATTATATAGATTTAATAAAATTATTAATTCTCATAAAATTGTTAATATGTCAGTTTACCCCTACTTACAATTACCTCTGCTCAAGGGTAACCCCTGTAAAAATTTACCCCTCACCCAAAGGCATCACATTGAAAATGTTACAGAAATTTTATTTTTATATTATATAGATTTAATAAAATTATTAATTCTCATAAAATTGTTAATATGTCAGTTTACCCCTACGTACAATTACCCCTGCTCAAGGGTAACCCCTGTAAAAATTTACCCCTCACCCAAATGCATAACGTTGAAAATGTTGACACATTTTTAAAATAATCTTCTAATAGAATAAATTGTTAATTACCGTAAAAGATATTATCATAAATCTCAAAATTTTCAGAGTTTTGAGACCCTATCGAAATTTCGACAGAATCACCCCTTAAAAATAGAACATTCAGACAAATACGTTTCAAAAAATTATATAATATATAATTGAAAAATAGATGAAGGCACGGGATAAATAGAGAGAAGGTTTTCTTAAAAAATAAAAAATAAATAAAAAACTACTATTATTATTTTAAATTTCAATAAATGAATAAAAAAATTCTTCATATCTCTTCATAAAAAAATATAATTTGTTATTTGGTGATATGAAATTTATCAAATGGAAATAATGGAGTGATTTAAAAAAAAATAAAAGCCAAGTACTCACCAAAATAAATAAATAAATAAATAAAGTGTAAAAAAAAAAAAAAAATCATAAGCAAAAGGGGGGCTTGCCCCATGGGGGTATTGAAAAAGGAGACAAGAGGGGTAAAAATTTTACCCCTCCCCTCTTATTACCAAACGGGGGTAAGTAGAGGTAACTCGGGGTTACCCCACCTTACCCCCCATCCAAACGCAGCCCTCTTTTCCTATTTTTTCTCGTCAACTTTAGCGCCATTCAAATGTTCCCACAAAGGAATTCCAATCTTCACATCTTGGTATACTGCCTTTAAAATTTTATATTTGATAAATTTAGAAGTCTAATATTAAATGTCAATTTTTCATTGTGAAATTAATAATCAAAGTTGAAAAAACCAAATGGTAAAAAAATATAAAATACCTCTATATTTTTGTATTTTGATAAATTTAGAATTTTAGTTTTATGTTGTACAATAAAAATTGGTATACAACCATTCTTTGCTACAAATTTGAAACTATAAATTTAAATCTATGTAATATGTGTTAAATTTGAGTAAAACTTAATAAAAAAGATTTAGGTTTTTCCAAAATTTCTATTAAAAATTATATAATTTCATTTGAAATGAACAAGAATCAATCAACTTGTTTAGAAATTTCATATTTGATACATACATTGACAAGGCTACATGTGTTATAATTGAAACCTATAAATGTTATAATTTCTTCTTAAAGCTTAAAAGTATATAAAATTCCAAAGGCATATTACGAAAATGTCAAATTACATAGAAAACATGGTTTTTCTTATTAAGTCATTCTGATTTATTTGAATTTCTTGGGTAGAGAATTCAATTTGAATATTTAGAATGAGTTCAACTTTCCTGCCTCAACTCACTCTGATGGAGCCAGAGTCATAATCTTTCACATATTGTCATCATAAGTTTTTGTTTTTATATTAATCATTTTAATAAAACACACACGATCAATAACTATTTTTAATTAAAATTATTATAAAAAAAAAATTGATATTGAATAGATTAAGAAATGAAAGATTAGTCTATTTAATTTAAGGAAAGATTTGACTGATTAGAATTATCCCACAATTCCCTCGAGTGCTACTTTCATACATGATTTTTCTGAATAAAAAAATAATTTTAAACCATGAAAATGATCAATAAGTTATTGAATATGATTTAGTTGATTTAATATCTATATAAATTAACATATGTAATGCATAATATTTACAAATATAGATTATATCACTTTTTAATAGAAATTTTGAAAAAACCTTAGCAAATCGGGTTGGATAAAATCTGGACTCACATGGACTCAACCTAAAAATAGTTAGAGTTGGGTCAAAATCACTAGATTTAAGGTTTTGAGTTGTGACAGTTTCATGTTCTGAAGACAGAGATTTTTTTAGGTCAGATTAGGTCCAGTCGAAAAAAAATATTTCAATACAGCAGATTATATATTATAAACAATTAATCCTAATTGTTACTCTGTATGTGAAGATATTTTATTTCTTTCATTTTAAACCTTTTTACTTCATTTTTACTTTTGCAAGTTATCATAGATTTTCTTTGTCTGGTTAGAGCTTTTGTTGGTAATTTATTACAACTGTCAACTCCAAGGGGTTATCCTAATTAGTTTAGGAGGAAGATTTCTAGATGAAGGTCTTGGGCTCAAAAATTATGAGAGCTTCAATGAAGGACTAGTTCCCATGGCATGGGAATGTGTATAAAATAAGGTCCCATTGATTTATCTGGTATATGTGAATAGGAGGATTTTCACACATCCCGAAGGACTAGTAGAGTGCGATGCCTAGACGCTCGCCTCCGAACCTCAAAATTTCTTTTTATTAAAAATGTCAGATTCTTGAATGTGGGTTTGCAAGTGAATTTAGATCTAAATTTAAAAAACTCAGTTCTGAAGTGGGTTACCAAATACTTTTTTAGCCCTATTATATCACATCTGACTTTTAAAAAAATTATTAAGAAGGCTATTTTTTAAATATTAAGATAGATCATATATTTTTTTTAATAAAATATAAAGAGAATGACATGAACGCCTTAATCATATTAATTTTATAGTTTTAAATTTTAAATATTTTATTATTAAAAAATGATTGATTTTTCATCATCTATCTCACTGATAAAATTTTGGATCTAAACTGTATATAGATCCAAAATTAGAGGGAGTTGGGTCAAACTCCAACCTGCCAAGGTGGGCCCATTCCATTTCATGATGTGGTCATTTGATGATGCAAGCGCTTACGTCATGGGTGATGGCATCATATATGACATCATCACGTTATGATGACATGTGGAAAGACTTTATCTAAGCATGGACGATGGAGCGAGTTGGGTTGCATGGGCCCGGCCCGGGACCCATTCCCTAATTTCAATTCTAAATTCCATCATGATTTTGACGTGTGAGGAACATGTTTCATGCAGTACTCTTTTCGAAGATGATCGTACAAGTGTACAACCAGTACTCTTCCAACTCATTGCGGTGTCCACACTAATAGTGGTAATATATGAACATGTTTTTTTTTATTAAAATAACAAATATAATATAATATAAAAATAAAAATATTTCATTTCTATCTTCTCCCTTTTAATTTGTTAATAAAAAAAATATTTTTTAATTTACATAGTAAGAAAAAATCCAACATAAAATTCCCACAAGTGATACCCATTGTTTTTAGGACACACCAAGTGAGATTATGAGAATTCGAACTTGACACCTTCCACTTTTTGAGATGGGAGATTATTATTTTGTTAATAATAAAAATAAAAAATTATTTTATATAAACTAATTTACAAAAATTGATGTGTACTCTAGATTATAACTCTTAACCCACTTAGTAAGAATCATGGTATGCAGGGGAAAACTCTAATTTCATATAATTGATTAATAAGATTTTGTAATTTAATTTTAACAATATGTTATTTTATTAGATATATTGACTAATCAAATAAAATTAAAAACTTTAATATGATGATCAAGAAATTGACAACTGCTAAAAAGTTTTATTTTGACCGACTATTTCAAGTAGTTTCAATGAAGTGATTATATATAATCAATATATTTTTTTCTTAAGAAATTATTTCTTTAATTTTTATTAGATATACCTTTATATTGAAATTAAAATGTAATAAAAAATCTTGTGTGAAGAATTATCAACTTCGGTTTGGTGCCCACTCACAATCACGAGACACACATGCAGGCGTTACATCAACCAATGGTAGTGGTGGGCCACGGTTGTCTATGTACGATACTCACAAGTTTACCCATCCAAAGTTACGAATAAACAATCATTAAGAAAGAAAAAGAAGTTGCAAAGTGCCCCATATGTTTTAAATTTTAAAGCTTGACTTCTCATTGCACGAGGTGTGAAACAGATGTACGAAGGACACTCTGTTTTTCTGTTGAAAAAAAAAAAGAGGATTTTTGGCTAAAAGTACTTTGTAAATTATAATTTTAGGTGGCAGTCTTAAAAAAAAAAAATTAGGTCTGTTTAAGACTTCATCTACTCAGATCTATATGTATTTAGAGTCATAAGTATCATGATTTTACTTATTCTGCAATCTTGTAAGTTGCGCATTCAATCTAATGTTAAGGTATCTTCTTAGTCGTTAGCACGTGTTGTTGACGCATTAGTTTGTGACATTATACATTATTATATATTTTCGATCGCTAGTGCAAAATACAGAGATTTGCGCTAACATATAATATAGAAATCAACGCATAAGTCTTTAAGAAGGACGAATTTGCAATAAATTTAATTTTTATTTTCTTCAAACGTATCTTATTATCGAATTTACAGAAATTATACTTTTTTCCCCCTTTTTGGAAGTCTCTATAGAAGATCTTATGTAGTTTTAGAGAGTTAAGGAGAGGGAAAAAAAAAATGAAAGAATCATTGGAGGGGTTTTTCCTTAGACAATTTTTTGTTTTCACTAAAGATTTTGTGTGATTAGGCTAAGAAGAGATAACAAAAAGAAAAATAAACAAAAAAAGAAATGATAATTTCACTTTTTTGAAGTTTTGTTTTTCTATTTTACTGCATAAATGGAGTTTCTTTCCACAGTAAGTAATTTTATGACCTAAACTCAAAATAAGTTCGACGAACGAATTTAATAAACAAGTAAATAATGGGTTGAGAGTTGTTGACATAAATCTAAATTGACCCGACCCAATTCAACCCAATTGACATGTTGTCAAGTCTACCTTGAATTATACTTGGCAAAATTTGACCCGACTTGATTCCTTGAACCGAACTCCAGCATTTTAAATGAATATGGATTTAAAGTGTTGTTTAATAATTTTACTGATTATTGACACAAACCCAAATAAGATGTGATCTGATCCATTACTGGGTCTATGCTACAACTTGCATGGGCTAGGTTGGGTTTTAGGTGTATTTGAAATCTAGTTCTAAACTACAATTAAAGGGTTTAAACCTGAGCATGAACCTAGGTTAACTTAAATTAGTCAAATTTAAGCCTCAATTAAATTGTGTTTGTAGAACCCAAATCCAATTTCAAGGCCGAAATGTATATGCGAGCTTACCTGGGCTCAAGCTTCTTTGGATCAAAAATTAAAAATTTTCAACTATTATATAAAAATTTGCTAAAAATATATTTATATAAAATATTGATTAAATAAAATAAATTTTACTAAATATGTTAAACTGTACTTAAAATTTGTGCTTTACGCTAAGCTCGACGATAATCTCCAAGATTCTATAAAATCGCAAGTAAATCATTGCAGCAAGGACAAAAATTCACCTTTTAAGTATTAAAATGATATTCTAAGTCCCTTGCTTGGGATGTGGACAAATAGGTTTTAAAGGATAAAGAAAGACCAAAGACTCTAGAGATCAAACGATCCAAAATATGATACACATTCTTATGCGGAAGAATTTTTTCCATCTCACACATGAATTTAATTTTTTCTTTAAAATTTCTGTTTTACCCTTCCAATAAACACATAAAGTGGAAGGGTAAAATAGAAGTGAAAGGGTAAAATGAGAATTCTCGTATAAAATAAAAAGATTCTCGTATGTGAAAATGTTTACTCTAAAATATGGATAAAATTAATAAAGTGAAAAAAAAAAAACAACTCTGATGTCATTTGATATGAAAAAGCTTGGACCTTTGGAGCCTTATGAGATTGGATTAAGAAAGATAAATATCATTTTATTAACAATTCTAAGTCTTTCTTTAGGTCCATAACTCGTTGACTGTGGGCATTAGTCTTCTAACTTGAACTTGATAATTTTCAATGCATATTCAGTGGTATACTATTATCGTGCACATCTAAGCGTATAATTCACTAAATAAGGTGGTAATGAGTTATTGGAATGATTTTTTTTTTTTTTTTAATAAGTTGTCTACTAAAAATTACTTTGATCAGATTGATCAAATCATATTTTTAAAATCTTTAAAATTTTATTAATTTTAATTAAAAGACTTTGTCTTTTAAAAAATGTTATTTGATCAATTTGATCATAATAATTTTTTTTTTTAGATTAACGTATGGAAAATTCAGATAAAGTCCTACTAAAATCTTTACGGATGAACCCACTACTTCCAAGGTAGACCAAGATTAGGCTACAGGGGCTCAAACCCAAAACCGCCTACTTCTTAACACGGGAGACAATTAGTTGAACAATATATTAAAAAGACACCAATTCAATAAATATATCACTATTTTATTTGATGAACTCTAGACTTAGCGGGTCAAGGTCTTTTCTTTTAGTAAATGTTTCTTTCTTGGCGTGTTCAACTTCCTAACCACAATTTCCAAGTGTGGCTGGATATATATATATTTATGTATACTTGTCTTCCTTAAATAACTTCTGTAAATGGGATTATTTGTTGTAACGACCGACACTCTACGGAGAATAATTATTTTACAATCATTGGATTTATTCCCCATTGTAACAACAATCTGATTAGTAATATAAATAATACGATTAAACTGCAAAACCAAGGGATTAGATCCGTAAAATGTCACTATCTGGTCAATTGATCATGTAATAAATATGGCAGTATATTTATGCTTACTGTAAAAAATTTGAAAAAAAAAACATTTCCAGATGATGTTATATTTTCCATTTTTATGTTATTAATAGCATTTTTAAAACATTTTAAAGTTATAACCTCGACAAAAATATTTAAAAATAAACTCATATGATATTAAATGGCATCTATGATTCAAGAAATGTTAGATAATGAATTATATTTTGTTTTTGTTAGATAATTATTAAAGCAAGTTATTTCTTATAGTATATTTGTACTTTAATAATAAATTGATTAATGATTATTTCAATTTTAGATTCTATTTATTTTAAATATTATATTATGTGAGATTTTGTTAAATTATATTTTAATAAAAACTCAAAAAAATTAAAATATTCTGAAGTAGCCAATAGTATGGATTTGATCAATCAAAGCATTGAGATAAAGTAATCATGAAAGAAGCCGTTATTTTTTAGCACATTTACTTGCCACAGTTTATATGTTCAAATGATTAACATTAGTTTGCCTTTCACATCCAATGCCTTGCACCATAAGTAAATAAACTGAAGCTTCTATGCAATTAATTTTCAATCAATAGTGGAAATTACCTGGAGAGTTGATCATTTTTTATTAAATAAAAGAGATTAGTTGACTTTATCTTTCCATATATAATTTTTTATTCAGAGAGTGAAGAGTGATGATCACCCACACACTCTCTTACGTAGTGAATTTTGTGAATATTTAAAGATGAAATCCATCAATTAGAGTGATGAATTGATTGAAAAATGCTATGCTTGAATAACTGGCGTGCTTTAGATTAATTTGATAAAGCAATTTTTCACTGGCCCGGCTAATAAGCACATTATAATGAATAAAGTAGGGTAACACCCTGTCCACTAGTGTGGGGGATCATATCATGGAAAGTTAAGCATTCTGTATGGCCAAATTACATCAGAAAGGCCAAGGAAATTCACAAGATGGAGCAACCAAAACAGGAGAGGCACCAGGTGACTGGGGAATGTTCAGCTTCCACAGGGACCTGGCACATCAAGGAAGGAAGCCATAAAAGGGAGAGAAATTATCCATTATATACGGGTAGATCTTTCAAACCAACTCATACTCATCATCTAAAATAAGTCTTACAAAAGAACTAGTTATGAAGTTTACGATGAACCGGTTCACAGCAGATAATTTGTCAATAAGAGGGGTTAGCTTGATGGACGATTCCCACTCTTGTTTGTGGGAGGTATTGGGATCAAGTCCCCTCAACATAAAAAAGTCACTCCTCTTAGTTCTGTACTCGGTGTTTGTGAATTGGGAGGTTTACATATACTCTAAGGATTAATCAGGTGGGACGCTTGAATACTTTGGTCTTAAAAAAAAGAGCAAAAGCTAGCTCCAGCATAAAAGAAATCAAAATAGCTAAGCACTTCATGCAATTCAGAGGCGTGCTGAGCATATTGATGCATATGGCTAGCTGGTATCAGCATGGTGTGCCATGTACAAAATCTAGGTATTTCAAAAATGGAACCAGCATGTAGATGATCCATACCAAGAAAGGCCACTCACATAGACAGTTTAGAAGACCTGGGCAACAGAGTGTATCAATTTTAAAAATAGCCTGAAACACTTGTAGAAAACAGAGCAAAATTAGAAAAAAAAAAAAAAATTTGCAGTAGGAAGATTTCAATGGTACAAGTCCTTTAGCTATAAAAAGCAATATAAATAAAATTTTCTAGCAAACTTCTTACGTTTTCATTTCAAAGAGTAAAAAAAAGAAAGAAGAAAATCCTAGAATAAACTCAGTTAGCAATAGGGCTGAAAACTTGTGGACTTTGAATAGTCCCAGCCCAAAATCATAGCTTTCTTTTAAATCACAGGTTCACTTAATGATTTAACTGATAAATTGTTGTTATCTTATCTGCAATAAGCATATGATACATGAATATTAAAGAGGACAACATCTGAGTATCATCCATCTAGAAGGAAAAAAGGCAGAAGGCCTTGCCACAATGAACCCTTGCATGAGACAAAACTTGCAAATTTTTTCTATGTAGTCTCTAAAAAGTCATCACTCAAACAAATACAGTATTCTTCATAGACCATGACGAAAACAGAAAAGAACAACAGAGAAAAAGAACTACATATCATCACCTCAGAAGTCTCCACCTTATACGCGTAGGAGCTGGATTCATGCCACAGACCAAATCCAGCAAACCAATGCTCCATAGGACTAATGAAGCTAAACAATGAAAAGATGACTACAGCAAAGGACAAGACATAAACATAATTAACTGTTTGGCAAAAATAGGACAAACAAGCACCAATAAAAATTCAATTCACAGTTTGAACAAAGAACAGAAGGAAGAAACTACTTAGCAAACAACTGTGTAAGATCTAAAGCAGCGTATGACACTCCTATACACTCATTTAGAATTTTACGGACTAGTGCTCGGTACATGAAAGCTAGACACATTACATGGATAAATGGCATCAAAACGAGTTGGCCTTGTGTCAAGAAGAATTCATCATTCCAAGACCTGAGTTTTAGATGAGAATCAAATCAATCTTGTATTCAAAATTTCAAACCCAGTTGCAGCATAAACATGGAGCAAGGAGCATTATTACAGTTTGTTGTAATGACAGTGAAACTTACAAATTTATTCTATAAAGTCTCTTAGTACTGCCAAAGCACAATTGCTCATCCATATCACTTAGACCTGGCAATGGGTTGGGTTGGGATTCAGGTTCGGGTCTTGTTAAACAGGTTAAGTAGGGTTTATTTGGGGTTCGGGATGGGTCGGGTTCAGGTCAACTTTACCCATTAACCTAGCTAATGACACCTTTTTAGCAAGACTCATATCCAGACTACCCTTAAATGAGTGGAGGCCTTATATGGTTGCATGTGTGTGGAAATAATCAAGTCAATCAGGTCTACCAATTTATTTTCAGGTTCCGGTCGAATCGGGTCATCTATTAAATGGGTAGGTTTGTTTAATCAGGTCGGGTCATATTTTACCAGGTCTAATATCACAAGAGATGGATTTCACAGCCATCCTGGAAGAGACAAGTTTGCTCATCTGTCACAAGAAGCAGCTCAGCCATGATACAAAAAGGTTGCACAAACCTAAAGCCAAATCATAAATCAGTTGGTTAGGCATGAATGAGATTGCTATTGGAATCACTAACACATAAGCTAGGTCCAATTGCTTTGGAATGGAAAGACGATGCCAGGATAAGGTCTGATAGCTTTGAGGAGACGCCATCGCCTACTAGTCACCGAGTCGTTTGATGTTCTTAGTCATAACTGGAGGATCTTGAGGACATGATTTGATTATCCTGTGTATCCAGTTCCAGTGAGGATTTCATATATTTCCTGTAGCTCCTTATTCCCTTTTCCTCATTTCCTTGGACTAGCTTGACCTTGTGTACCCTTTTTTTTACCAGAACTGCTAATGTAATTGGGATGATGTTCCTTCACCCAGTTACTCTCTAGCTGATTTCCTTCTTGTTGATCAATTTCCATCAGATCTTCAAACTCAATGCTTCAACAAAGAGAATCAGCAAGTTTGTCCCATTTTATCAACTCTAGCATTTCATATTGCCATTGCTTATTAGTTTTAAGGAAGTCCACCATTATTTTTTGAAAGTTCAATGACTTTGTTGTCAGTGCCAATAAATGTTTGAGACCTGGCATCATTGATCCATTTACCATCATCAATCAACAGAGGAAACCCATTGGATCCAATAACCATTGTGTTCTCTATAAAACCCCAGAAACTCACTCCCCACATGATAGCTTTTGGACAGATCTTGGGCATTTCCACATGATCCGATATTTCTCTCCAATTTTGACAAATCTGCCTAGCTCTTTCACCTTCTATGATTTTCACAAATCTTCCATGCTTGCAGATTTGTCAAAATTGGAGAGAAATACTGACGGAACTGCATCAGATGATCAACAGGAAAATTCTCAATCAAATCCATTTTCAAGGTTCTCATGTTATATAAAAATGGTCTCCTCGAGCCAAGGTCTTATTTAACAACATAATCTTGAGAGTGGAGGCTTTTATTGGACAAAATTGTCAATACAATTCTAATTTATGGGAGTACCCTTCTTTTCAAGTTCTCTAAAACCAAATAGCCTTTTTTAGGAGAGATAATAGTACAGATTTCATTGAGAAGAAAAAGAGGAAAGAACATACATAGAGAATACACAGCCCAATGAGCATTTGGCACCAAACCCAGTCCCCAAAGGACAGGAGGAAAAAAGAAAGAAAGTTCAAAACTTCAAACTATTTCAATTATAAAATTTCATCATAACTTCAACATCCATCAGTCCTTGAATTAAAAAGATACCTACCCAGCAAAATGCTTTGACGAGGTTTCCCACTAAGCTAAAACCAATGAGCAAGGCAAAGACCTGAGAAACATTAGCATTCCTAAAAGCACTATGACACTAGAAAGGCCTAAATAAGTGGTCACAGAAGCATAAAGATGATCCCTAGTTTCTACTTCAACTCCTGCAGTACCCATACACAATTGGAGGTGGGGGATTATTATCATAGGAGGCTACTGAGATGAAAACATACATAATAGAAATCTTGTAGAGGTTAATGTAGCTTCTGCTATTGATCCATTGTTTGTCATACTGTTGTTGGACAACAGTGCATCATACGGTTTCCACTACTTCAACATAACTTTAGTTAATTCATTTAAAAAAGAAAGTTGTAGTCAATTATTAAAGTTACCCATGCCTTGTCAAATTCAGATTAAGAACTACTGCAGGTGCAGTCCTAAATAACTGTTGGTTTGATTGATGTAAAAGAACCAATTAGATACCTCTTCCACTTTGTGACCAATAAGGATTTGTTAATTTCCTGAAGATCGGGCAGAGAATGTGCCTAAGAAATTGTTATGATTCAGGTTAATAATGATACCTGATAGCAAGAGAAGCTGGCATCTTAAAGGACCTTTTGTTTCTCTTTATAAAAGTGTTGTATTCCTCTCCATAAAAATGCTCTACAGAACTGTCAACAGGAACAACTTCAATATTAACTCCATCCTCTTAGAGCCAATTAAAAGTCACATAATAAATAATTGGGATAGACCCTTCAGCATTACCCAGTAGAGATCGAACAACTGGAACACCTCCCTCCAAACTGCTGACATCAGAGGAGAATTAAATAATGAACACATTCAGCTTTATGACAACATAGGATACCAAAATCTGGGACAATGTGCTTTAGGCTTCACAAGTGGTTGCCATAAGAACTTTACTTAATCCAGTTATCTGGTAAAGGGGCCAGGATTCAAGGGGTGTTTTGGTTCTCCAGATACCAGGAAGATAGCCAATTATGACTGATGTAAAGCAAAGTGGATGAAGGGCTTCAGCAAAAACCATCCAGTACCGCCTAGCAACTAGATCCGGTAATCTGAGCCTGATAATGGCCAGAGAAATCATTAAGAACATCTGAAAGTTTCATAAGCATCTTAGTGAACCTAAAGATCGGTCCACTTCACCCTTCATACTAACCTCTCAAAACCATTGCCTAATCAGATGCCTTCATAGGTTCTCCTCTTTACTGCTTAACCTCCATAGCCACTTCCCAGGTAGAGGAACTATAAGTTCATCCTTGAAATGTCTCACCCCAAGATCACTTTCAGACATAAGCATGAAGATCTGGTTCTAGTTAACTGGGTGATGGTGCAATACCTCCTTTTCTATTTAATCAATTCTATAGGAATTTTTTGGTATACTTCAAGGTCTTCTGGTGAAGCTTGTTCTTTGCAGGACAGCTGAAGCAAGATGATAATAACAAAAACAATAATAACACGTCTCCATTTCTGAGCTGATTGTAAGGAAGTTCTCAATGATTCTCTTTCAAAAAAGAAAGCACAAAAAAAAAAAAAAAAAAAAAGAAGTTTACTCCTATATGATTTGATTATTGTACTTCATCATTAACTGTCTATTATCTAATGAAGTTTTTCTTGAGATTCATTGATTACTTGCCACGTGCTTAGTGGTGCTTAGTCTGGGGTATAGGTGTCAAGTTGGGCTTGCTAATATGGGATAGGATAAAAGGCTCTGATTTTTTATGTTCCATCAGCGATAGAGTTTTTAGTGTATTGCTTTGGTACCTAACAGTTGCAATTAGATTCCCAATCTATACAACATTAGATTTTGGTGTCCCTTTTAATGCAAAATAAAAACATCCCCTCATTTTATTTTGTAATAAAGATGGAAAAGTGGGTATCATTTGACAAAGCATCATTTTAAGAAGATTATTGTTGTCCAACAAAAAGTGGCATTTCAGTTTCTATTATAAACCCCTTTTTTCTTCATAAAGATCAAAGAATTGAAGAATGGGCATTTCTATATTTTTACAGAAGTAGAATTAATTTTTGGTTATTTATATCAAAATTGAATGTTGTCCCTGGCTGACAATGATGGTAAAGCCTTAACTATGACTGATTTTTTGTTCATCATCATCAAATGCCAAAATCTCATCTATCTGGACTTTTTGAGTTATACTTCTCTATTCAACCCTATCATAAACCATACAGAGCAACTCTAGGCAGACCGAGGTACCCATTATAGATGGGGGACTACACATTTATCATAGGATGGACTCCATATGGTTGGGTGGGATGGATATAGAACTTCATGGATGATATAAATCAAGGGAAATTCCTTAATCCGATCAACATAATTATGTAAGATGGACCATAAAAAATCAATGGTTTTGTAGCAATCAAAATTTTGAAGTCTAAAATCACAAGGCCACTATAATAAGATGGAGTTCAAATTTCAGATAATCAATGTACTTATCATTCTCTACATATTCCATCAAAAAATTTGTGGCTCACCTCAATATTAAAAGAGCATTGTCTCTAATTAGGGAGACTTGAGCTGGAATTTTTGAACCATATAGTCAATCGATGTCACTTCACTATCTATCATGTCATTCTTTATTCCTTTCCTCTATATTTCAGTGGTCTACCCCTTCTCCTGCTACATGCAACTTGCAATACATACTTCTGTCATCTCTGGTCTTCCATTTATACGACCAAACCACCTCAAACGAGTTTCCCTTTGCCATCTATTGGGACTATTTTTGGACTTTCCGCAATGCAATCATTTTTACTTTATTCTTTTAAAATTAATCTACTTATCCAACCTAACATACGCATCTCCATTACTTTAAGTTCGTCTATTTGTCTTTCCTTCCTCTACTCCATAGAGCATTTTATAAAATCATCCCTTCAAGTGACGTGGCACTCTTTTGCCAAAGAATAGGAGACCTTTTCAACAATTGGATGCTTGAACACTCCCCATTTAAAACTTATTAAAAATGGAAAAAACCCATGGAGCAGGGAATTTATTCACTGCACGGTATAATTTTTCACCGGGTATTAAGTGTCAAAAATGGGTAGCTCTGAAAGTGTTCTTGGGCTTCTCTTTAGCTTTCATAGACCATTTACCAAAGAAAAATGTAATAGCACATGTTGGGAACAATGCAGAACGAAACAGAGTAGATAAACAAGAGAGGAGAGCGAATATGACAACTGAGAAGGAGAAGGAAAAGCAGTGAATACAATTTACAATGGAAGAGAAAGTACTTGGCCAAGGAGGAGGAGCAGAAAGGTCCTTGAATCTCATTCGCCGCTTTGTCGATCTAATCCTCCTCCATTTCCAGCACAAGGCAAAGAGGAACAAAGCCTTCTCTACTTCTCCCGCTACTGCAAATGACCTACTATATTTCTAAAATCCATTTCTTCATTTACATTTATTATTCGAAAACTCTTGCAGCTTTCTCAACTCACGTCGAAGACTAAACACGCAGAAAATATGAGAAGGAATATTGATCATTAAAAAATAATATTTAGACACTATTTAATTATGTTAATTTTGTAATTTCAGATTTTAAAATTTTAATTATTGTAAAATTACTAATCTTTTATGACTTGTCTTATAATAAAATTCTCTATCTCATCAAATCACTTCAGACCCATTTTGTAGTAGATATACATTTTTTATTAAAATGAGTAATCTAATCTTTTTAAAACTGTACTTTATTATCAACCTTTCAAAAAAAAAAAAATCGAAGATGGCTCCTCTCTTATTCCATGGCTCAATATATCTCTAAGGACTTCATTTAGAGTAAAGGGGACGATTATAACCCATTAAATGGTTCATTTAAAATTCGAACAGCGTATAAACTGATCTAACGGATATGGATTTCTTTGCTTTGAAATGAAAACACATTTCCATGGAAATGTGATTTGCAAGAAAGAAAGGCAACATGATCACCTGGTTGTTTTTGTTTTATCTCTAAAATAACGTTTATTTGAAGAGTTTTTCTTTTATACACTGAATCTAATCTGTATATTTTTTTAGAGACATAGATATACAGAATTATAAATATTTTTTATTAAAGATGTGGAAAGATGAGTGAGAGAGATAATCAGCTAGAGTTGAACAAAACGAGGAAAATTAATGTAACTTGGGTGGGCAAGTCAGATTTTGGGTTTATTTGATCACGGGTCTCATTGAATCTTAGATTAAATTGAATCAGTTAATTTTGAGGACCATCTAACTTTTATTTTATAGGGCTTAACGTCACATGTCAGAGTTGATTTTAAAGTCTCTCAATCCCAACTATAAATCTAGGAGAGTACTTTCAACGTGGGATTTGTCCACTTTATCTGCACTCGGTCCAATCTCTGACACATTCATTAAGGGGATCCACACCAACCTCGGATTTATAGGATCCCTAGCCCACACTGCTATGGATATATTTTTGCCTTTTGCCCTCTCAAACGCCAGACACACATTGCCTTTTAACCGGTACACGTTAGAGTCCTGGTTTCACACAAAAGTGATTCGGTTTGCTTTGATATCAAATTGTCACGGTTGATTTCGCACTCAAAATAATGGCGTTGGTTTAAAGGTCTCCTACCCCAACTTATAAATTCAGAAATTTTCCTGACTACTTTCAATGTAAGATTTGCCCAAGTTACATTAAGCCCAATTTCAAGGTCAAAATAATTATTTGAGTTTATTCGGGCTCAAGCTTTTATGGACTTAAATGGAAACTTTTGATATTATTTTATTAATTAAAAATTATATGCTATATAAAATTTATATTCATGGACAATAACAATCAAGAAATTTAGATTTTATAAAATGAGGTTTAAATTCGGACTTTTACGCCACGCTTTGGCTTTCATGTATTAGGCTCAAGTTTGACCCAAATTTTAATTTGAGTCTAATATTGATCTGGACTTGATTTCAGGTCAATCTAAACTCAATTTTTTTTTTATATGAACTTGGGTTAGACTTGATCCAATTTTTTTTAATATGAACTTGGGTTAGACTTGATCCAAGTTACGCCCTTAAAAGAAATAACAAAGTAGAGTTTACATGTTTTGTAGCGTGTTTAAAAACTCAGATCTTCTTGCAAGTTAGAGAGAGATACATTCTTTCAAAAGAAATCTTGAAAAGGATATAAATAGATGGAAAATAAGACTTAAGTAAAATTGGAATTTTTTTAATACAACCATGCGATCAAATTGATACAATTAATGGAATCCCATTAAGAGTAACAATTTGTAATATTAAATGGAAGAAATGGGTAGAAAGGAAGAGAAATAACCAAGAAATCACGATTGAACAAAACGTTACCTAAAATGTCTTTTTTTTTTTTTAAAGACCAATCCTTTAACATGTGTAAAGTATAATCTTTCCAATTCACATGAGCTCCGTTATAAAACAAATAATAGGGAGCGATCTTTTTGTATTAAGGGTAGGAGTAAAAAATTCAGCTGAATTTCGTATAGGCCGAGATCTTTCCCTCTCTTCATTTTTTTTTTAAATTTCAGTGGCTTTTTTTTTTTAAAAAAAGTCATTTAAAAAATAAATAGGCTGTTTTTTAAAATAAAAAATAAAAAATATAAATATCGGCCGATATTCGTCCCATATAGGCAAATATCGGCTGATATATCGGTTCGAGCCCACAATTAATATTTATTTTTTTTTATATAAAAAAGGAAATAGGCCAAATTTTTGTTATACCTCTGATTGAGGGGACTTTCTAAGACTTCCTTCAAACAAATGTGGATTTTTTACCACCAAATCCATTCCCAAGATTTTAAAATGTTTCTTTTCTATAAAAATAAAAAAGATAAGCTTAATAAAAAAATCAACTATATTGCCTTCAAAATTTCTTTTTAAAAAAAAAAACTTTTTAGACCATCTCATTCCTAATTGTCATTTTAAGTTTTCAAATTTCATCTTTATTCCAATATGTATGAAAATTGAGGGAGATACATGATTAAGTATCATTGTTTGATTCAAATAGCATGTGCTTCTAATTCACCAATAACTTGTTCCACCGGGAATTCTCAAAAAAACATAATCTTATACGTTCCTTAATTATGGTTGAGCTATCCATTTCTGTAAAATAATATTTTTATATTTGCTACTCCAACTAATTTAAGTTAAAATATTTCCAACGCTTCCATTGTCAATTTGTCTAACCGTCATTAGAAACTTCTAATGCTAGCAATAGATTGCTTCAGAGTGAAATGGACATTCCATGGAACATGCGATTTCAAATTATTCTACACCTGTGATTGGCGCAATAAATTGAAAAATAACAATATTTATTGTTGAGCTCATTATAAATAATTATCTTAATCAAATTAATTAAATCATATTTTTTTAAATGATAAAATTTAAAAGAGTTTAAAAGATAATTTGATTCATTTAGTCGTAATAATTTTGGATGGATTATACGTTAAAAGAAAGAATCGAACGGCCAAAATTCATGGCTACAGACGGATTACTCAGAACGTGAGATGGGCAGATTTACTGGTGGGCCACGGGCCCACATAAATATACAAGTCTCCACCTTCGAAACGGTAGTCCCGCAAAAAAGGCCGCGATAGTGGCAGTTTTGTTAGCTACGTGGCAGCCGACACCGTGCCACATGTCACCGTCAGACGCGTTTTTCTTGAGAAAAATACCAAACACAGTTCTTGGGGATGGGCCCCACATTCCTAAGTCCGATTGGAGTCAAAACTCTCTCTTGGCTTTCTCCCTCTTTGTCTTTCCGTAACGACCACCTACTCCCACTTGCAAGCGCTGACTAATGTCGACCGTCGGATGAATCCACCCAGCCACATGCCAATGTACCCGATTCTCCCACGTAATCCATTTCACAGCTGGGTATTTCTCCGAGTCCAGATGCCAAACCCCAACCCATTCCACTCTCTCGTCCCATACCTGAGTTGAATACTCAATCCACTTTATAGCAAATAAATAAATTATTATAAAAGTTATTTAATTATAAAAATAAGATATATTGAATTATTTTAACCACTTTTTTAAAATATTAAAAATTAATTATTGAATAATTATATATTTATATATCATAAGTAATTAAAAGATCAAAATGAACCAACTTCTGAATTTGATTCTCATTCTATCTTAAAAGGCTATTTTCTGTAGAATTATCTGATGTTTCTGTGAGATAGAAAGGTTTACAAATACTCTAAATATTAGTCAAACGTTTTAAGAGATTTGAACACTTTAATTATAAAAAATATTATAAATTAAATTATATATGTCCCTTTGCAGTCAAAAAATGTTTAAACATTTATTTTTTAAAAAAAAATCTTACTACTATAGTACTATGTAATAAATAAATAAAATTTAAATACTGTTGAAGATTTTTTTAAAAAATTTATGATATTAATGTAAGTAGTTTCTACTATAAGATTAAATACAATTTTAATTTATTAAAATATAATTCACAAAATAAAAAACTTCAATTAAGATTGTAAATTATTTAATATTAAATAAATACTTGTAAAAGAGAAGGGCTTTACCTATTTTTCAAATGATGTGTCAAGTAGCGAGGAAGTGTAACTCCCGCGATAACAAGAGAAACGCACATGATAAATGATATGAGAAACAGATAAAAACCCTAATCTCTCCCTCCTCCTTGCACTGCTCTTCTTGCTTCTTCCGTTCAGAGAGTCGCTTTCTTCTTTCCCATTTCTGCATGGTGAAAATGGCCCATTTCTCCTCTTTCCTTGTTGTCGCCTAGTTAGATCCGCATCTCAGGTGCATTTCCCTTATCTGTATATATCTCTCTCCTTCTCTCGTTATCTCTCTCTCTTCTCTTGCCGTCTCCATGTCGGAAACTTCAAGAAGATTCACGGTGGGCTATGCCCTAGCCCAAAAGAAACGGGAGAGCTTCATCCAACCGTCTCTTGTCAATCTTGCGAGGGATCGAGCCATTGATCTGATTCCGATCGACACATCTCGGCCGTTGATCGAGCAGGGGCCTTTTGATTGCATACTCCACAAGCTCGGCAGCGCCGAATGGAAGGAGCAGCTGCATGAGTACACTGCAAAGAACCCTAGCGTCCCAATCGTGGATCCTCTTGATGCTATCGAGAGACTCCACAATCGGATTTCCATGCTACAGGTTGTATCCGAATTGGAGGTCCCGCAGGACACCTCAACATTTGGCATCCCCAAGCAGATCGTCATCTTCGACTCTGGAACCCTCTCCGAACCCGCTGCTTCCAATGGCCTCAAGTTCCCCATCATTGCCAAGCCCCTCGTTGCAGATGGAAGCGCCCGCTCCCACAAGATGTCCCTTGTCTTCAGCCAACACGCCCTCTGTAGGCTCAAGCCCCCTGTTGTGCTACAGGAATTTGTCAACCACGGTGGCGTTATTTTCAAGGTGTATGTTGTTGCTGACCGGGTCAAGTGCGTCAAGCGCAAGTCACTACCTGATGTGTCTGAGGAGAACCTTGAACGCCCACCAGAGGGATCTGTCTCCTTCTGTCAGGTCTCCAACATGACAATGCAGGACCGGACAGATGTGAATTACTATGAAACAATGCATTTGGAGGATGTTGAGATGCCACCCTTGAATTTCCTCATCGATATTGCCAGGGGGTTGCAGGCGTGCAATGCGCCTGCACTTGTTCAATTTTGACGTAATTCGGGACACTAAGGTTGGGAATCGGTATCTCATTATCGACATTAATTACTTCCCAGGATATGCCAAGATGCCGTGCTATGAGACTCTATTGACGGATTTCTTCTGGGACATTGTTCACAAGAATGCTAATGGAGGGGTGGAATTGCTATCAGAAGAAACTGCAGATTCAGAATGCCATAAGTCACTTAATTGTGTTCTTGAAGGTCAAAGCAATCCATCAAATGAGAATGAGAATCTGAATGAGAATGAGTATGAAATGGAGGCCATGATTCAAGCGGTCGAGAATTAAATGCATGCCAGCATTCATGCATAGCCAGAAAATGCGTAGCTGGAGGTAAACTTTCAGTTCGCCGGTTTTACGTGGAACATATGGAACCACACATGTCTTGTGAGTGGCTGTTGCTGGCTGGCAGTTGAATAAATAGGATCAATAGATTCATGTTTCTTTCTTTGAATTCCTTCATTAATTTTAGGATCAGTCTTGTATATTCTCCCATTGAGCCGGAAGTAGGCCTTTTTCATATACAACAAATTTTAGGATGGTCAATGGTGTATGTCTCGTGCACATGAGCTGTTCTTACAATCTTCTCAAATTGTCCATATTGTTACACCTTTAATGGATTGAATTCCCAACTTTGAATGACATTCTTTCTGCTTTGTTTGTCGCATATGCATATATGCGGAAATTGTCGTCATCTTGTCTATTGTTGTTTCTATTTTTATGTCTGGAAGTAAATACTGCAGTCATTTAAATAGCATGTACGTTGGTGATGCACCTTTTATCGGATCTCTGACAACGTGTAGAACTAAAATAGAATACGGGATTCGGATTCTACTGTTAATGTTTCCTGTGCTAATATGCAGTGCCGGCCTTGAGATGCCTTGAAATCTTAGGGGCCCTAGGCAAACTCTTAAGATGGGCCCTAATGCAATTAGTATCCCTCTTTTATTTTCTAATTTTTTGGACCTATTTTTTGGGGGCATTAGGCGGCGGCCTACTTCGCCCTATAGCCAGGGCTGGCCTTGCTTATATGCCTTCTCCATCACAAATCTTCAGCATAACCAGTCAGGGATACTGATTTGGAAGGGTAAATATGGAAGAATAATAGACGACATGATGTTAATAAAAACCATTTAATGTGATTACTATTTTATGCTCTGCTCAAAAGTGCAATGGAAGGAGTAACTATCTATTATATGCATATTATTCAAACTAACTAAAACCAAATTGCTATTTTTGTGCATTCAAATGCATCCTAAACTTGATAGTGTCATCGAGTGTTCCTAGATTTTAAGAATTAGGGCACCAGCTGCATTTGCATTTGTAGTTTTTTGTGTGTGTGCACCATGTGGAAGCTAATAGAGTTCTGCAACATATAATGAGAATCTTCAAACTTTGCATATTGGATCTGCTATTACTTACAACTGTCTTGTAGATTAAAAAAGAAAAAAAAAAAAACTCCCAATTGCAGTTTTACACACTGCATATGCGATGGATACTTATCCTTGGTAAATTTGGCATGCCAACCTTGCATCCTAAACTTGAGAGTATCTCTGACTGGAGATGCTGAGAATTAAGACATTAACTGCATTCATATATGATGGATTTTTTAATTAAAGTATTGAGTGAATGGAGTTGATTGAGCTTTCCAAATATACTTACAATACAACTGGAATACTAAACTAAGCATTTTGGATGTGTGATGCTTCTCTTGTAGAGAGGGAGAAAAGAAGAAGAAAACCTCATTCCCCCCTTGCAAACGGCAAGATCTTGCGGTGACTCATCCTTGGGGCATTTGGTGTTAAGATTGCCAATCCTCCTTGTCCAAATTGTGACCCTTATCATGGATGGAGTTCATCTGAATATTCATTTGCTTGGACACCACTTCCAAATGATTGGGCATCAAATAGAATGTGAAGAAATAATGGCCAACAGTCCAACTTCACTAGTAAAACTGGTATCATGCTACCATTAAGGAAGATAACAAAATTATCTCTTATATTTAAGGAAGACCCAATGGATGGTTTTCTACCTTGGGTAGTACCATTGAATCAATTAGATATTTCTTGTTTCAATCTGGATCATGTTGTGTTCTACTAGAATTCAAAACGATTGTTAAGCTTCTGCGGTTATTAACTGATCATTCTGATACAATTTTCCTTGTCATTGTTTCTGATTTTGGATTTCTTACGTGTGGCCTTAAAGCCAGTACTGGGATTGTGCTTTGCTTTGGGTAGGAGCACTGCATTACGATTCAATCTTTCTTTGCTCATTCTCTGAACTTATAATTCAAATATTCTGCTACAATTATTTTATAGCATTTTTGTTTTGGACTGCCTGATTTTCTCTTAATGCCCTTATTGGAGCTTGTATACGAACCAATTACTTTAGCTGCCAAAGTCACTGAAGCTCTTCTGTCAATCATTTTATTTTGTTTGACTGTCTCTTTGAGGTCTAATTCATGTTTTTCCCTGTTTTGATAATCTTTCTAATATCAGTGTGGTATTCACCAACCTTAGTCATCCATGTCTTTGCAGAGGGATGTGGATGTATTCCTTTCAATGTATTTACATGCCCTTGCAGCCTATTACAGCACACCATGAATACTGCATTAACAAAGAATATACACAAAAATGTGTTGGAGATGATGAGATATGGAAATGTCTCCTACTTTTAAGTGTCCGAGCAACATGGCTTTTAGCACCATCTAGCAACTCTTCTGGTTGAGTAAGAAATGAACTGTGACAAGGATGGGAGTTTTCTGTTTGTGTAGGGAGACGACGACTCTCCATGTCAGGGATGGAGGATAGATTCCTGAGATGAAATGAAAAATTGTTTTTTATTCCTTCCATTTTTATTGTAAATTTTCAATTTTATTACCTGTATTCTAAAAGTAATATGAATGAACTGGCATGCATGATCTCTTGTGGTTTGCAGAGCCCTAATAATTGTATGAGATATTTTCTATGGTTTTATAGCCATCTTCATTATTTCATTAATAAATTTGCTAATCCAACTTTGAAGGAGAATTGCATGTGTGCAAAAGCTGCTGTTGTTTTGTCAATATTCATTAAAAATCACATTTATTACTATACTGTCTACATGGAAATGAGTAAATGACAATTTTTAAAGACTTGATACAAAGGGCGAGTGCAATTTTTGCTTTTAGTGGCTTGTTGGCATTACATGGATAATTGAAGTTGATGGTTTGACATCAAACTTCTCAAGGACTGATATGAGAGATTGAACAGGTGTTTGTTTAGTCTCCATAGCAAGGGGAATGGAATCAAAGTGCAATATATGTTATATTTAAACAATATCTTTGTATCAAAAGGTTTAGAAGTTTGATAATTGAATGATAAAATAATGTATTTGAACTTTGAAATAATGTGAAGTATTATCATTTGATTCATTGCATTTATTTTTTCGACTAAAAAGGAGGAAATATTTGCGCTTTTGTTTGCCTTGTTTTAGGGTATAAATATTTAATTAGGCTGATCATTCTGATATATTGCTCATAGACTGTCTGGAAATGAATCCTTTCTTGTAAGGCATAGGGGGAGAATTCTTGCTGACAAGGAGCTTGGACTGCTGACTTCCAGCCTGGTGCATTTTGTCCATTAATCTGTTTCCAGATTACATTCTATTGAAATTTTCTGTTAATTGAACCATTTCTTGAGCAGCTCTGATTATATGATTCCTTAGATGATAGCAAACTTGATATATTGGGCATTGAATTTCTGTATTGGGTTCATCCAAAAATACCCTTGTAGTGATGCGACCCACCATCAGATTGTGAGTCATGTGAAATCTCTGAATCCACCTGGTTACTTAGGCTGAGACCGAGTCCAGCCTGAATCGTTTGAAGCAGGTTGTGGAGGCGGAAACAGGGCCTGGATAAGGTACTGTGTTGGTGAAGTGGGTAGGTTTTTCACCTGTAACACTGTAGTTACTGATTGCTCTTTTCTGTATGTAAATATGGGCCAAGTCAGACAATGAGCATGAATGAATTTCTAACTTAATTTGTGGTCTGTTTCTTACCCAAATATAGACAAACTCTTTAATTTGAGCCAGGTTGGATGGGGGATGTCGCAACTTACTAACAAAGAGAGGATCGAGAGACTGGAAATTAATGTTCATGAGATATCGGAAGGTGTCTGACAATTGGATACAGCCGTCCGCAACAATGCTCAAAGGATGACAGATCGACTATAGCAAATCGAAGAAATTCTGCGAGCATTGACCAAGGTCATCGTGGAGTTGTGAGTTCCATTGGAAACATCGGCTTGTAGTAGAACAATATACTATGGTGAGCACAACTTGTCTACAGAAGGCCATGCACAACCATGATATGTCAAGATGGATTTTTCGAGATACTCAGGAACTGAACCAACCAAGTGGCTCAATCGAGTTGAGCAGTTTTTCAAATACCAAGGGACAACAATGGATCAAAGGCTGGCATCGGCATCCTTTCGTTTAGAAGGCGAGGCGAACCAATGTTACTAGTGGTTGGAAAATCTATGGGGAAGTGACGTGGGACAAGTGTGTGGATAATTGTGTACGCGTTTTGGACAACCAAATACGAGGACTTCGATGGGACCCTAAAAAAATTAGGCAACATGGTGCTGTCGGGGAATATCAACAAGAATTCGAAAGACTCACAACTCACATTCTCAGGTGGCCCAAGAAAGCAGTTTAGGAGCATTTATTGGTGGGCTTAAAAGAAGAAATTGGAGGCGAGGCTCGAATGTTCAGGCCACATTCATTGAGGCATGCTATTGAATTCGCACAAATGAGGGAAGACCGACTCACCTGCCAAAAGAAATTAACGAAGACTAAGGGGTTATGTTTTTATTGTGATGAGAATTTCCAGCCAGGTCACAAATGTAAACCTGCCCAGATTCTCATGATTGTGCTAGAGGAGGACGAGGAAACACCCTTTGGAGATGCCACTCTGTTGGAAGAGGTGTCGGAAATCTGATCATTACAAAGTACTTGAAATTTCACTGCACACATTATCTGGATGGGCATCCCCTCACGATGAGAGCGATAGGATTTATTGTCCGACAACCGGTCATGATACTCATTGGCAGTGAGTCTACCCACAAATTTGTGAGTGACAAATTGGCCCTACAACTCAAGCTTCTGATCACCAACACCACCATTTTTCCGGTGATGGTGGCTGATGGCAACCTGCTCATGTACAAGGAGTGTTTTGACGATGTGAACATGCAAATCCAGTCCTTTCAATGCTAAACGACCCTTTACACACTGCTATTAACCAGTTGGACGTCGTTCTTGGAGTTCACTGGCTCCAACAATTGGGCCCATTGTTGTGTGACTGGAACAACCTCGCCATGGAATTCAAAAAGGATGAGAGTGAATACTGATTGAAGGCCAGACCATCGCTGCTAGCTAGCCTGTAACTGTCCACTTATTGAACCTATCGATCGAGAAAGGCAATGCCCTGTTTGCCCTCCAACTTTTAGAGAAGATTGACGTGAAAACGGTATTAATGCGGCCAGATTTGACTGGAATACAGATGGAATTCAAATTAGTCTTCACCAAACCAAAAGGTTTGCCTCCAATCAGGTCGAAGGACCATCAGATTCCGCTTCAGCCAAGGGTTCCACCAATAAATGTACGGCCTTATAGATACCTCCACTTTTAGAAGAATGAGATCGAAAAGATGGTCAAGGAGATGTTGAATGCAGGGATTATCAGGCCGAGAGTACCAGTCCATTCTCTTCACTAGTATTGCTAGTGTGGAAGAAGGATGGAACGTGAAGATTTTGTACGGATTATCGAGCCCTCAATTCGATCACCATCAAGGACCGATTTCCTATTCCGGCAGTGGATGACATGTTCGATGAATTACATGGTTCCCAATTCTTTTCCAAACTGGACCTTTTGGTCCAAGTACCACCAAATTTGCGTCAAACCGGAGGGCTTACCAAAGACGGTGTTCCAAACCCACAACGGCCACTATGAGTATCTTGTAATGCCGTTTGGGTTGTCAAATGCACCGTCAACATTTTAGTCCCCTGTGAATGACATTTTTCATCCATGTCTACGACGGTTCGTGTTGGTATTTTTCTACAACATTCTCGTCTACAACCTGTCGTGGTCGGAACATTTGTAACAACTCCGCCAAGTGTTATTTTACCCTTAGACAACAAGAATTCTTCACCAAACCCTCTAAGTGCATCTTCGGAAAGGACGAAGTTCGAGTATTCGGGGCACGTCATTACTCGAAAAAGGTGAAGACAAAACCTTCAAAAATCAAAGCCGTGCAAACTTGGCCACTGAGTTGCGGGGGTTCTTGGGCCTAACCAGTTACTACATGTGATTTGTTCGAAATTACGGCTTGCTTGCCTTTTGTTGACCAATTTACTTAAGAAAAATAACTTTCAACGAAACCTGGAAGCCAAACAAGCATTCCAAACAAGCATTTGAGGCACTTAAACAAGCCATGTCGGCCACACTGGTCCTTGCATTTCCAAAATTTTCTCAAACATTCATCCTCCAAACTGTTGCATCAGAAAAAGGATTGGGGCCATTTTGAACCAAGAAGGATGACCGATTGCATACATGGGCAAGGCCCTTGCCCAACAGAAACAATCTTTATCAACTTATGCTAAAGAGGTGCTTGCCATCATGGAAGCCGTAAGATACTAGCGTTCATATTTGCTTGGTCGGCAATTCCAAATCCACACTGATCAATGAAGACCCAAACACCTCTTAGAACAGTGTATCGTTACTTCGGAACAGCAAAATGGGTTTCTAACAAAATTGTATACAAGCCGGGAAGAGCGAGCTTGGTGCGGACGCATTATCCCAACTGTCAGCTATTTCTTTTCCACGACTTGCCATTTCAAATGACATTCAGGAAGAAAATCAGTTGGATAACCATATGTAGAAACTCCATCAGCAATTGTCTGAAAAACAGGATGCTTTGCCCCATTATTCTAGCCGAGATGTAATCTTGTCTTAGGAAGGATCGTTTTCTCAGTTTTACTGAAAGAATTCCATGATACACTAATTGGGGCCATTTTGGAGTCCTACATACCTACAAGCGGCTCAAGCAAAATTTTTATTGACCGGCAATGAAGGAAGACGTCAAAGAATACGTCACTGCTTGCGGAAATAAATGAGGTCCACATGCTAGCTGGGCTCTTGCAGCCACTACCAGTTCCCACCCAGGTATGGGAAAATAACTCCATTGACTTCATCAAAGGATTATCAAAATCAGATGGAAAAGATGCAATTATGGTAGTGGTGGATCGGCTGACCAAATATGCCAATTTCATCACTTTGACTCACCTATACACTGCCAAAAAATCACTGAAACATTTGTTTCAGAAGTTAGCAAGCTCTTCGATAGTGAGAGAGTAAGATTGCATTGTCATCAACATATTATGGCAAGAGAATTTCTAACTACTGGGGTACTCAGACTCAACATGAGTACGATGTACCACCCATCGGATGGACAAACAGAGATTGTAAACCACTGTGGAAATGTACCTGAGATGCCTTACCAGTCAGAAGCCGAAACAGTGGGCCAACTACCTCCCATGAGCTGAATATTAGTTCAATACCACATACCAAAAGTCAGCTGGTATGACTCCATTTCGGGCATCATATGGAAGGGATCATCCTCAATTCGTACGGTACTTGCATAATGCAACTGAGGTTAATGAAATCAAGAGTTATGTACCCAAGATTAACTTCTGCAGCAAGTTGAGGACAATCTCTGCAGGGCGCAACACCGAATGAAGCAACGGGCAGATTCTCGCAGGCGTGAACTTGAATTTGCAGTAGGCTACCTGGTCTATCTAAGATTACAGCCATATTGCCAAATTTCTGTCTTCCTTCGGGCATGCCAATAGTTTTCAAATTGCTATTTCAGGCCATTCCAGGTTTTAGAGAAAATTGGGCTGGTAGCATATCGAGTTGAATTACCCTGGAGCTCTAAGCTGCATCCCTTGTTTCACGTGTCCCTACTGAAACCATGAGTTGGGCTTGCAGATGTTGCTAGCAGTGAACTTCCTTTCATGAATGGAGTAGATATTCAACGGAACAGGCTGCGATTCTGATTGCAGCTTGAAAATGGTTGAAATATATTATTGAGGCACTGGTTCAATGGAAACAATTGCCACTTGAGGAAGCTACATTGGAGTTGGACCAACTTGACCAAAATATTCCTAAATTCAGTCTTGAGGACAAGGCTTGTTTGAAGGGGAGAGGAACTGATGTGATTGTGAGTCATGTTGGACCGCTGAATCCACCTGGTTACTGAGGCTGAGACCGAGTCCAGCCTCGGATCGTTGATAGCAGGTTGTGGAGGCAGAAACAGAGGCTGGGTAAGGTATTGGGTTGGTGAAGTGGGTATTTTCTTCACCTTTATACTGCAGGTACTGATTGTGCTTTTCTGTATGTAAATATGGCCCAAACCAGGAGTGAGAATGAATGAATTTCTGACTGAATTTGTCGGTCCGTTTCTGACCCAAACGGTGACAAACGAACTCCTTAATTTTCATCCTCTTTATCATCCGATAACAATTGATCCTAACATGTTTTACTGAAAATTCAAGGCATGAATGCCATGGATCTGCCAGTTATGCATCCCACAATTCCTGTTGGAGGGCAAGGTGCTATTTATGTATCAGGTCTCTCTAAGCGAAAACCAAGTAAAGATTGTGAAGTTACTGTTCAGTAGGAAACAAGTATCATTTAAATATTTGTATCTATTTGATTTAAGCAATTAAAATGGACAGTTGATATGAAGTTTTTACTTTAGTTGAAATTATGTGACTGTATATATTTGGTAAGTATATTGATCTTAAGATACATCTGGATATGCTAGGATTATATTTGGATTATCTGTATTAATGAAGATAATATTTGATTTGATTAAAAGCTATCTGTTTAGAGCGTATTGTATCCATTGAGATACTTATCTAATGGAATACAATATAATTTTTTTATACATTTCTCTTATTATCTATATCATTTTATAATAGCTAGTTTTGATTCTTGTGCTTCCATAGATGTTTCTATCAATACATTTTAACATCTAGAACCGTCTCTCCGTTGTATTCATTCATCTAAACCCAAAATCTGTTTGTCAATTGTCATCGCCTGCATGCCCCAGCCCACCCATGTCTTCTGAATTCAAAATCTATTTCAACCTCCTGCCTAAGCCATGAACCCACTGCCACCCAACCCACTCGCCAAGTCTTAAGCCACTCTTGCTAGCACTTTAATAATAATGATAATAATAGTAGTTATTATTCTTTTTGTGCTTCTGTGCCAAGGAGCCCACCGCCTACATGTTCCTCTTTTCCTCATTAGCTTGCCCTACGCCCATCTCCTGCCTGAAGCTCCACCAACCATATTTCTCACCGTGCTGCCCAGCTAGACGGCCCATCCATTCTCTGATCAGCCTAGTGGGGGAAAAAACACATTCAGACTCATTTGGCATTAAGTTCCTTCATTATATTCCTTTAATATTGATTTAATGCAACAGTTCTGCCATTTTTTATATTTGCCATCTTCACCCACTACTTACGTTCCTTTTATCTTCGTCCCTTTTCCTCACCACACTCTTCTCCCCCATTGTCCTCAGGTCTCCCCTTTACTCCATTAATATCTCTCCCTTTCTCTTTCTTCCTTCAATTTCTTTTTTGTTCCGTTCAATATCATTATTGCAAAAATCAAATGCTTAACGCAAACTCTTTCCTTTGCCTGGGCTTGTATTTTGGGACCTTCCAACTAAGTTGTCCCAAGATATGAGGCTCCTAGATTATCTCAACCTTGGCCAACTACTGAATCCTATCCAGGATGCCCTGCTTTGTGGTACCTTGACCAAACTATGACTTGCTCTTCCTACTCAAAGGACAATGGTCTCATGATAATGCTCTTCAAAACTGTCCCAACTCTATGTAAATGTTTACAAGTACAGCCCTAGCCAAGGCCCCACATTTTAACCAACAATCGTACGAGGGAAACACGTGTAGAAGGTCAAAGCACAATCATCGTTGTAAGGAAGAACTAACCTGATTTTACTGGTTTCACTTGGAAATGATGGAGCCCTTTTGCAAGTGAGGGTTCATGGTGAGATTTTCCTTTTACTTTCTTTGAAATCTCATCCTTGAAGCTTTCCAGGTATTCCAACAAGTGTTTGCATCTCCATTGGCAAGAGTGTATGGGTTTCCTTCCTAATTTCTTCTGGATTTAGTCCCAGTTCATGCCTCCAATGTGAAAGACACTATTGTTTGTATCCCTGATGCTTTCTGGCAACTCCAGCATGTATTTGGCATCTCCATTGGTTGCAATGTATGAATTTTCTTCTGTTACTGGAAAGCCTCCCAGAATGCTAACATCTTCTGGAGTTGTCCCAATTTATGGCGCCAATGTGAAAGACTCTACTTGTTTCCCATTGACACCGTGGCATTGACTTGTGACTGCATTTTTCGAAGGATTTTGTTGCTCACTTCTATGGCACAAACAATTCCCGTAGCCTGGAGTAGCCTCACGATCTCATTTAATTCAAAATTTCCATTATGTCTCAAATCTGTTAGGCATCTCTTGTTTGTTTAGATTGACTGGTGGAGGGACTAAATTTGCCCAGAATAGATCGCTAACGAGCATATTCAAACCTTGGGCTTTCCATCACATGCAAATGCTGCAATGGAGCCAACATACCAGTTCCCATCCCTGCTCAATAACCATAACTCCTCTTAGGCTTCCTTTGGAAATTCCAAAGATGGTTCTTTCCACTGCTCTCCATTCTTCTCTGCAAATTCGAATGATGGCTTAAATGATGCCTTTTTTTCCTTATTGTCTTTGAATTTCAAACACCTCTCGTTTATTGGACCTGGCAGATGACTATCTAATCCCTTGTGTCAACATGATGAAATCCCTTTGGCCTCTTTTTTATTTTTATTTTCCTTCTTTTCTGTGATAGTATGGCTTTCTCTGCTTCCAACTATAATTCATGTGAGGCTTTTATGTATAAGGAAGAAATGGGAATGGCTTCCCTGGAGCTTCGATGGAGGTGTTTTGACTCCTAAAGAAAAATAAAAATGAAAGATCTAAGAAGCTGCAAGTTGTAGAAAGAGTATAAAAGTAGGGCTCAATCTCTTGTGAAGAGGTTAACAAGCTTGTTTTCATGGATGTTACAGTGTATAAGTTTTTGAGGGTTAAGGCTTAGAAGAATTTGGGAAAAATGCCTTGTAATCTTTATAGTTGTTCTCTAATTTTTGTCGGTAATCAATTTTTGAAGAATAGAAATAGTCTCTGCTGTTTGTGATTGTTGTGTCTATTTTACTTTTTCCATCTCTTCTTTCTATTCCTTTTCATTTGCAGTCGAGTAAGATCCACCCTTCTTAGGGACCTAACTTGATTACGCATTTAGACTGGTTTAAAGTCAATAACAGCGTTAAGAACTTTATTAAAGTAACATATGACAGTTCTTCCTGAATGTTGAAACCATTCTTGGACTTATAATTATGTGCATTATGTCTAATTGATAATAAAAACATAATGATGTGCATGCAAATTTTTTCTCTTAAGAAGAATTGAACACAAGTTTTGAAACACACTCAATTCCAAACAATTGACATGTGTATAATATTTTACATGACCCTCTAATAACTCTTTAATATGCAGTACCCAGAGGTAGAAATCTCGGTGCCGATACCTCGACCGATATACTTCTCTCTTATTTTATTTTTTTAACAAAACCCACTAATATCGGTCGATACGTATCATATCGGCCGATATATAAAGGTTTTAAAAATCGATATTTGCACTCCTAGGCAGTATCACTTAAAGATGAATCCAACATAGTCAATCTTTTATGTAAATACGTGTCATTGTTATGCTGAAGTAAACTGATTATTATCTTTTTGCAATACTGCAAGATGAATTATGTCATGGTGCATTGCTATAGACCAATGTTCAACTAGGTGACTCACCCATTGCTCATGTCAGAGTTTAAAATTACATTTTTTTTTTTCACTCATTTAGCTTTTGTAAATTGTCTCTTTCCTCTGATTATTATTATTATTATTTAGATTCTGAAAATTTCAACTTACTCTTGGTGGTGTTATGTTGTATGAATTTTTTATATTTTTAAAATATACTTTATTTGTATCGAAATTTCAACTTTCAAGAGTCTATTACTCCATAAAAATGACCGTTCCCTTTCTCTATGTTTCTCATATTTTTCCTGTATTTTTTAAAAAAATAAAAAAAATAGAGGAAAGAGAAACCGTGTAATGGACCCTTTTTTAATCCTGCTTGCAGTATATAAGAATTTCTTTAGAAGAAAATTTAGACAAGAAAACAAGAGAAATCAGAGAGCTAGGATTGTTTCATTGCTGAAATTTTGGCAAATTGGTCATCCATGGAGTGTCCCTAAGATTTAGGGCCGGCTCTGGGCGTAGTGTCGCTTAAGGCTCTCTAGACAGAAAGGGCTCCCACACACTTAAACTCCTTAATATACCAGTCACAAAGGGCCTCTGAAATCTCACCTCGCCTAAGACCCCCAAGATTTTAGGGGATCTCAGGACCGGCCTTGATAAGATTGATATCCATGTCAGGGATTTAAAAAACGCCCGGGCCGATATATCGGCTGATATTTTTATCTCTCCTCCCGATATCGACATTTTCTCTCTCCTCCGATATCGGAACCGTGAAAAAACCGCAAAAAACAGCGACGAACTGCGAAGAACCGCAAAAGCCGTATCCTGACGAACCGTTACGAACCGTGATGAACTGCAAAAAACCGTTAAAAACCGCAAAAAACCGTGAAAGCCGTGTAAAAACCGTATCGGTGTTTTTTTTTTTTAAAAAAAAAATTTAAATACCGATATTGGGACCGATATTTTGGTCCGAATCTCGGCCATATCAGCCGATAATACTAATGTACGGCCGATACATATCGTATCGGCCGATATTGTTCGGTTTGAAAAACCGATATATATATCGGCCGATACGATATGTACCGGCCGATATTTGAACCTTTGATCCATGTCACCCAAAACCATCATTTGTTGGCCATGTTATATGAATGTATGGTGCATCATTCTCTAACTCAGCCAACTCGATTGAATTCAATCTCGAGTTGACCCGTTGCTTTTGTATTTATGCATTGTGCTTCTCTTTATTTCCAACTTCCAATTCATATTCTTTTTCAAACATGAATGCATTATATTTCTTGTCACATTCAAAATGCTTCATGCATCATTAACAAGGAACAACCTTTTTCATCAAAAAATACATTTCAAAATCTAGTGATGAAGTCATTTCTGTTAACAAAGTCCCACATCGCCATTAAACTTTTGGGTCTTAGAGTTTATAAGCGCATTGACACGCTCTCCTTTCAAGTCGGTTTTGAAGGATGAGTTCTACTCATATGTTTAACATGGTATGAGAACGGGAGTACCAGAAGGATGAGTTGGGTTCGCAACTCCATCCCTGTATGGAGGGGAAGAGCCGAGTGTCTCTAACTCTGGCGCTGAGTGGACTATTGAGTCTTAGAGTTTATAAGCACAGGAGAACCTTCTCCTCTTAAGTCGATTTTTAATATACGAGTTCTATTCATTTATTTAACAATTTCCATGAGTCTTAAGTTGCAATAGTGGTAATCAGAACACTAGTATATCTTTTCACAGATTGAATATTCTTATTAATAAAAACACCGATTTACTTATCAATTTGCGTCATGAAATAATGTCTTGATCGATTCTATGACAAAAATATGATAGGTTTCATTGTTGAGTCGACAAATGGTTGTAAAAAAGAAAATCCTCTAGTCATTTAAGATCCAATGGTTTATGTTTAATCTTCATATCAATCAAAGATCAGTGCTATATTATAATCATTCTTGATTGTATAAAATTGAAGAATAATCAGAGTTCTCTTCAACTTGCTTTAGCTACCACCTCTGCAGTCAACCCCATTTAGAATGTTATATCCATTAACAGCATCATTGCAATAACCAAATAGTTTTCAGCATTATACACATGATACATTTAAATGATTATTTGGTTTGAAATCCACCACATGTTGGGGAAGGTAGGCAGCTGTTTTATCTAGTAGCAGGCAGACTTTATAATCTGATCCTTTATTTTACTGTATCTGCTTTGTCAACCCCTCTTAGAAATTATTCACTCCCCTTTAAAAAATTAGTAATCACAAGACAAACAAATCTGTATTGAACTTTGCAAACAATTCACGTGGAGATTCAATATTCACTAGAGAGAGAGAGAGAGAGAGAGAGAGAGAGAGAGAGAGAGAGAGAGAGAGAGATGTTGCCTTGTTAGGTGAGCTATGGTTTAGCAGCAGTCAATGGCTTGTATCCAAAGGGTTTCACCTAATGGCTAACCAATAATCTGACTTTGTTTAATCAAACATCTACAGCAACATAGTATTCTAGAATTTGCCCTTTGTCATTCATTCTCTTAATTGGCCGACACATGAAGACCACCTTAGAAAATAATATCCCAAACATATATGAAGACCGTATAGATAGCTTCTGATTTAGTAACTATCCACCTTAGACTTGCAGGAAACTTGTTTATCCAAGGTCAAACTATTTCACTTAATACCCAGAGAGTATCAAAGTCTCTATGGACTGTAGAAAACAGCAAGAACATTGATCGCATAATTTATTACTAAGCCGTTGATTTTTTTGTAATAGAGATATTTCCACCTGATATTGGAGGTGAGACTAATTCCACGAGCATTTATAAACCTCTTAATTCACACACACTAGATAAATTGATGGAGAGTGGCATGGAGGGATTGGACGAGAATCAAACTCAAAACCTCGCTTCATGAGGCGAGCGTCTTGATTGTCAAGCCAACCCTTCATTGATTTTTCATAGCATGTTTCAAGGATTTATAATGATTAGATAGTGAACTTTTCTTTTAATTATTTTATTCATGAAGTCCTCTTCTATCACTCTCAAATCCTAGTCTTCTTTTGAGTGCGGGTAAAACTTTGATTCAATAAGATTATTGTTTCAGCCGCCTTCATGAGTGTCCCATTCAGTCCACAACTAACTTATTTTCAAATAATATACTGTTTATCATGTTTCATCTACTCCTAGTTTTGTTGCTCTGTATATCTTCTTAAGGAAGGAGTAGGCCAATTTGGTTTGAATGCTGTGCATGTATATTACTAATCAATACAACCAATACTCCCTCTTAGGAAAATTTTACATGAAGTGGGTATTTGTGAAACAACGGATTCTTTTGATACAAGCTACAGCCTTTAAGACTCGAAACAAGAAAAACTCATCACTGAATCTTCTTTTTTTTTAAAAAAAAAAAATATGCAGAGTCCATCTCACATCATCTGAAAGTTGCTGTATGATTCCTTCGGCCATGAGGGGAGTGATGTTTGGCTGCCACAGAGAGAGAGAGAAGAAACAAGTTGCAGTTAATTTATTGTAAGAAGGTGAACAAAATTAGAAAAACACTGGAACTCAGTAGGATTAATGAAGATTGAACAATCCCTCCTCAAATGATGTCCTCCGGCGGATAGAACATCGTCAATCGCCCCATTCAGGTTAGGTGATCCCTGAGTCCACATGATGTGGCTTGGGAACCTTACTCTGATACCACTTTTAGGATTGGACTTCTAGCTCAAAAGACTAGTCTGATAGGTGGAGTGATCCAGTCCCTTCGAAGTCTTTAGATTTTGCCCCTAACAATCACTTGGGACTTGCGTTCGTAACCCTAACAGATTTCACATGTACTTTGGTAGGAAATGATGTAAAGGAAGCACTATAAGATGGGAATTTCTTACTCGATGATATCCAAGCAATAATCGCTTGCTTGATCATCTAGGTTGAATTCTCCCCAAGCTTCAAAGGCTGTTGAAGTGGATGAATGAGTGGAAATTTCAGTTGGGTTGGCCTGGTCCTGCAACGCGTCCACGTCGACAAGCTCGAATGAGGATGAAACTAATGTAGTATGAGGAATTGTAGGTGCAATGGCAGAAGAGATGGACATTTGGTTGTTGTTGTTGCTGCTAGTACCCTTGTTCATGTCAAAATGCGGCATTGTGGCCAACTCATTGATTTCTACCGCTGTTTGTTGTCCTTCCAAAGAGAGACATGATTCCTCAAGGGCTTGATAACCACCATAAGGAGGTTGATTGATTCCTGAATTTGAAAAATTAGAGTGAAATGGAGAAGGGTGATGACCGACACCGAGAGAGCCATCGAAAAGTCCGACCGAGTGGCCGTTCAACTGCAAGAGTTTGTTAAAATGGTATTCATGGAATGAAGGAGATCCCATGGGACTGATGGCTTCCATGTTTGGAGGTATGCTGCCATTCATAGTCTGCAGAAGAATTTGTAACAGCTGAATCCTTGCTAAATGTGCAGTATCAGCTTGTACCATGAGAGCACTGTCCCAAGGGTTGATTAAACTGCTGTTGGAAGCAGCAAGCAAATGGGTAAGACTGGCAAAGAGATTGAGATCAGTTCTTGGCTTGTGGGTCACTGGGTCGATACCCATTTGAAGGAGCTTCTTCTTTAGATGTGTGTTCCAATAGTTCTTGATTTCATTATCAGTCCTTCCCGGAAGTCGGGTAGCCATGGCAGACCACCTGAAAGGGGAAACAAAATAAAGAAGGTTAGTTTATCTTATGTCAGTCTCTAGTTTATACAATTACTACAGAGTTATAAAATCATCATCATGCCAATTATGATGCAATTACACTTATCTAAGGAAAATTAATTATGTTATTAGCTTTGAGAAGGCCGATCGAGGAAGTCCATGTTGGGGTTGGCTGACTATTTATTCCGAATGGGTAATCAAGTCCCACATTGAAAGTGTAGAGGGAGATCGGATTTATAAAGGATTTGGATCCCTCCTATCTAATAGGCTAGTCTTTTGTGATAGATATTTAGGTCCTAACAAGTGGTATCAAAGCTAGGTCTTAGGCTATCTCATGTGACTCAAGAGATTGTCTAGGCGGACGAGATGGTTGGTCTGGTTCAAAGGGAGATTGTCGAGGCTGGATGTGAATGAGTCTCATATTGGAAGTACAGAGGAAGTCGAGAGATTTATAGTGGACTTGAGTCACTCTACCTAACATGCTAGTCTTTTGAGATGGACTACCGAAGGATGAAAAAAACATAAATTGTTGCCAAAATTACTTATTCCCGAGATGAGAATGAAGTTTGATGATGATCTTCTCTTCTTCGTCGGAGAAGTCCCCCCTCTTGATATCAGGTCTTAGATAATTTGTCCACCGGAGTCTGCAGCTCTTTCCGCATCGATTTAGCCCTGCAAGTTTTGGGAGTGCCCTCCAACTTCCATGCCCATTTCTCTGTATGTAGTTGAGAAGCTTTTCGTCCTCCTCAGGAGTCCAGGGCCCCTTCTTTATACCTTCTTCATCACAGCAAGGAGCCCTTCCCATTGTTCCTGCAAAACCAAATCTATCTGTCAATGGCTGTCATTACCAGAGTAAGAACAGAAGGATAAATCTCTGGTATCCCACAAACAAACCTGAGATTAGAATTAACAAGTTTTGGATACAATGGATAATCACCCAAGGAAAATCCAGAGATTGTTGTGAGTTTTATAGAGGTATGGTTGGTGTAGAAATTAACGACTTTGTGTGTAGCAGACGCATTCTACGTATACCATGCCCTGTCTAGTAGTAGTTTCTTGTATATTTTATTCATGTTATATTGGCTGAATTCTGGTCTTGTAGCTAAAATAATCGAATTTCTACGTATAAGAAGAAGGTTACGTATGAAGAACAGAGGAAGGAAAGGGAGGAAATTCAATGATGGGTCCGCCCTGTGTGGACCATAGAGACAATCTTTTCAATATGACCTATGAAGCAGCCTCAATGGAGATGATCGGATGCTTAGAATAAGCTTATCATTTATTAGTCAAGGGTAGATTAGTCGAGTGAGACGTCAAGACATCTTCAGTCGGAAAAAAATTATAATAATACACATAAAATAATTTGAAATAATTTGTTAAATTGAAGAAGCTTATTAGGTACTTAGGTGTTTTGATCATCATGTAGGCTTCATTTACATGTACCTGATTGGATGCATCGAGCAAGTAGAATCAAATTAGGTTGAATGTTCCACATGGCAAGCTTTTACAGGTTAACCATTTGAATTTTTAACGGCATGGAAGAAGACATTATTACAAGAAATCCTTTCATTTCTCCCACCTCTAATCCACAACACACGCAAATCTAAACTATGTATATGTGGGGCTTTCTTGTTTTTATGGACATTAAAAATGTATGATGGTATTCTAAAATTTTAAAGTTGCATAACATATTTATTTTAGATTAGTGGTTCGTATTATTGAACACTCTAAACTTGACAATCATATAAATTCTAGGATTTTACATTCATATCGTTGATTTGATGAGTTAAAATATGACGTCCATCATAACACGGGCAAAATTTGTTAAGAGACACATGATTGAGTGAAATTCTCATTTTATTTTTACTAGTGTACCGCTCATCAAGTACCGATGTACCGATATATATGTAAAGTGATGTGTTATCCGTACAGCGGTAAGGATAAAATGAGAATTTCATTCTATTTCGTATCTCTAAATAAATTTTGACCGTGTTAGGATGACTGACCGTTAAAATATGAAGCCCACTTTCTAAAATGATGTTCACTAAAATATTTTAATATACTATTTTTATATGGACAGGTCCAAACTTAAAAAGTTAAAAGCATTGATGTTCTTATAGATGAGACCAGGGGTTAAAAAAAAGGCCATGCCGATATATCGGCCGATATTTTTATCTCTCATCCCGATATCGGTATTTTTTTCTCTCCTCCGATATCGGAACCGTGAAAAATCCGTGAAGAACCGTAAAAAACCGCAAAAAACCGTGAGGACCCGTGAAACTCGTGAACCCTGAACCGTTGAAAACCGTGTGAAAACCGTGAAAAACCGTATCGGTGTTTTTTAAAAAAAATAATAAAAATAATTAAATACCGATATTTATGAATATCGGCTGATATTGTGACCGATATTCAGTATGTACGGCCGATACTTATCGTATCGGCCGATATTACTCGGTCTTAAAAAACCGATATATATCGGCCGATACGATATGTATCGGCCGATATTTGTTCCTTAGGATGAGACTACTCAAGGATAAAAAAATTGAATGGATGGATAGTTTTTGGGGAAATTATGAAATTATTTAAAATGGGACTCATGAAATTATCTTAGCCCTTATTTTTTTATAGATAAAACGAAAACTATTGAATACATATTACGATAAAAGTCAACAGTAATGATACATTAAATTGATATCAATTTAGATTAGATATAAATTTTTTAAAAAAATTAAAAATTTAGATTAATTGTGCAATGGCTCCAAATGAGACCTATGTATCTAAACAGCATGTCTTCATGAAACAATCATTGTCGGCTAAGTCAACTAGCAAAAGCCCATAAAGCTGTGAATAGTTGGCTAGTGTTTGCTGTCAAAATAACCAAACGGTTCTTAAGGAAAGTGTTGGTATATAAAATCTTTAGATTTTGCACAATAATTGTAGAGAAAGTATCCGTTGAAATCATGAGATATTTTGGTTCAAAAATTTATGAAGACTGGGTGCATCAGAATTTTATTCAATGCCTTTATACTCATAAAGAAGTGTGAGTCCACTATAATTGAATGCTTACATTATTTTTTGTGAATAAATTTACAATCACTAATTTCTTATTTCTTTTAGTTTTAAACCCAATGTTTTTTTTTTTATCTTTTAAAAATATTCTAAAGTGATGGCCCACATAGAATTATTCAATAATCACAATCGTCCATAAAAAGATGGCATGAAAGCACCATGATATTATAAGATGAGAATGTTTTGCACCACCTTAGTTTGGTATAGTTCCAGACCAAATCATTCCACGTTTCCTTTTCTTTATATTTTCATACTAACTACACATGATCCTCTAATGAATTCTCCAAATATACAATGTAATTCCCCTTTCATTCATGTAAAATCCCTGTTGTTGGTCAAGTAAAGTTCCAACCTAACTTCTTTGTTGCAACCATATAATTGCAAATTCTTCCTTTTAATAACCACTTTAATCATCATTAGCACTAATGTTATTTTGTACTGAACCTCATGCCATGGTGGTTGTAAACATGAAAATTGCAACATTGGCAGCTTAATGGGTCCACCCATCTCAATGAAAAATTGAAAAAAGGAACCCATCTTTATCATTCATCCAATTCACTTGTAACAGTTATCAATTGGACAGGCTGAGTCAATCCTACTGTAACTAAACTTGCTTAATCAGTTAACAAGGACAAGTTATGGATTTTATTATTAGCATCAAGATCTCGTGATCTCAACTTTGTTTATAATAAGATTACAAACTTAATTAAGAGTCTTTGGTTGATCTTCCATCACCTTCTTTGGTGTCAGTGTGTTACCATGAAACCCTAACATCATCATCATCAACACAATCTCTCCAACATTAGAACCCTTGATTTCCTCTTTGAAATTATCAATAGTTTGCTTCTTATTGTGTCGTCATTGCATGATTCAGTTCAGCCTCCCTCACCAAACAAATATTATAATAACACCTAAAGCTCTTAGATTCTTGGGTCATGACACACACCCATGCAAATTTCTATTCAACAATGAAATTAAACAAATATGAAATAATGATAGGAGAATCCAATCTATAATGAGTTATGTCACTGAAGCAATTGATAAATATAATATTTCTTATGTCTTGCTCAATAAAAATTTATGAGGTACACACATTCACTTAAAATATGGATTGTATTTTATCTAATACTTGTAAATTTGATATTTCCCATCTTATTAGATTTGTTGGGATGTTCTATTTTAAGGAATTTTTGGAGCTTGATGCAATGAATCTCTGTTTGAGCTTGCCTCTGCATCCTTGGGCTCATTATTTGTATATTCATTAGGTAGGCTCTACTATTAAGGGTTTGACCGATATACTAAAAATTCAAGAGTCGATGGAATGCAGAAAATCAAGTCATTTAAATCTATTCCATGCTAGGTTGGCCCACACTCTAGGCCAAACCCCAGCACGCATCTAACAAATTATTAATGAATCTCAATCGGTCATCTTCACTCGTCATATGACAAACCATTTCCATGTTTCTCTACTAAACCTTCTGAATAACAGTTCTCATGTTAAGATACAAAACATAGAATTAGCAAAAAATAAATGAGGCTCAGCAGCCAAAGGTTCTAAATTTTGGGAATGTGACAGTATCTTGCATGGAAGCAGTCAAAGCAGAATCGTAGGAGGATGTTATCGTATCATTGCCTTCTCCAAATAAAGAACTTACATCAGCGCCAACTCCCCAACACGGCCCCTTCTTCCTCATTTCATTTGACTTTCGAGATTTGCAATTTAACATAAATTATATTTATTACCTACTAGATTAGGTTCATTTAATTCTTTTAAAGTTGTCAATTTGTAGTTTTAGCTTAAAATAAGTATTTTAATGTTCTAATTATTTGATATATTTTGTAATAGTAGTTAAAGGAAAAAGGCCTCATTCTTTTTCTTTCAAAATAATAGTTAAAGGAAAATAGTAAAAAATTCCAACACTTAAGAGGGGCTTAAATAGATTTTTCTTCGTTTTTTGCTCAATTGAGTGAAACACAACAAAATTGTTGAAAAATAGACAAAAATATAAATAAATATTGGGGCAAATGTGTATTTCGTTTCAATAATATTTGTCCGAAGCAAAATGAACAACTTATTTTATGAGTTGAGAATAAATGACAATCGTATATATAGAGTACATCAAGATATTTCTTTTCTAATTGACGAATATCTCTAAATCTATTATAATAAACCATAGTCTTAATAATATCCTAACATATTTTAACAAATACAACTCATTTTAAAAAAAATACACATATGTTCAGTGCTGATTTGGAAAATAAATTTTAACAATTACAACTCATTTTTATTTTTTTTAATTCTGAGTATTGTAGATCAGATTAAGGGCAGGTAAGTTGGGGGATGTCAATATTTTATGTTCAATTTCTTCCATCCAATGTTCTTTCTCTAACTAATTTATGTGGAGTTGTATAAGCTTGCATCATCCCTTTATTAGGTCAAAGTGAACTTACAAGAGTGGAATTTGTTATTACCATTTCTTCTCCTTCCTTACCTCATTATCTGTAACTTACAAGTCTCTTCTTGTTAACAAAACATAGTAGATTCATTCAAGATATTACCAAATGTTCAATCTTGAATAGGTTCTTTACCTCATTCTTAATACAATGTTTATCTTTTCCAATGTGGCTTCCTTGTAGGAGGACAAAGGACTTGAAGATCCTTGCCAAATTATTTTTGTTTTTACATTTTCTTTTTGTCAGCTTCATAGTATTTGCCATCACAAGTGATGACTACAAACTGGTCAAATGTATAATAAGAAGGGATGGTTTAATAATTCATTTTCTCCAATTCTTTTCAAAGTGAATGCCACTGGAAACTTGCATTTAGGATTCAAAAGGGGTAGACGCATAGGTGGTAGATCACACTTAGGCATTTTGTGCCACCGCGTGGCCGTACTTTATACGGCGTCCACATTATCCAAGAGAATAAGCAACAAATGTCAATGGGTTAAACTTCTTTTATCACAACAGTGTTGAAACATCTCACTCGATTAATTTTTTAGGATACGTGAAAACCTGCTAATCTAGACACAGGATAAAGTTATAGAGAGTGATTATTTGAAATTGAGCATGAATAAAACACAAAAGCCCCCCTCGTAGGGTGGGTTCTTGGCCGTGAGACCAACCCCTCCGAGTTAAAAATGGTTCTGAACTTGAGGCATGTTAGAAATGGCATTAAATGCACTCCACATGTAAAACAAATTCAATTTAATGTAAATTATGATGCAGGAAAGCTTAATCAAATTCTTCTTGTTCTCCTTCGGATGAAGGACTGAAAAAAAAGGACCCACTTTACCTCAATCTAATCTCGGTCCAGAGACTCCAAAGAATTCTTTGCTGAAATTTTTTGCCATTGAAAATGCTCAAAGTCGGATGATAGAAATATAGAATTTTTCGCCCTCTGTATTTCCATCAACTTCCCGTCGTAACCTGGCAGTGGCAGAATGAGATTTTCCTAAAAAGGGTAAGGGAAGGAATTTGGAACCGTTCCATGTAATAGGAATTCAGTTCTATACGCCCTTTGTTGGTGGGCCATTTATCAATGTCTTATCTTACAAAAAATTTAAAGAGATTTTCTCTATTTTAGACTTTAACATATTAGCTTTTAAATGGGTTTTAATCTCCACGTTATTGATTATAATGTAAAGAGGATTATGCATAAAGGGGTGTGTCATGTTTCACTACATCATTCTATTCTTTAATTTTAACATTTAAAGAATCAATGATTTATACTTATTGAAAATTAAAAGAAAAATACTAAATGGTGAAAATGATCTACTGGTGTTGAAACTTTACACTCCTCCATGTTCATTAAGTCACTTATCGAATGCATCAAACAATATAGAACCTATGATCCACTTAATGAGAAGTATAGTGAGTCATGAGAAATCTTCCTATTATAAAAAAGAGATGTACAACTATATTTTTCTACGAAAAAAATTCATACAGGAGATTGCCGCTTGTCGGCCCTTGCTCCATGTGAGGTCGACCGGATCGAAATTCATACTTTCTTCTTCTCACACCCATTTACCCCTTTGAATTGTATCTGTATTGAAACTCATTTTGAGATATTCTCACCATTGGATTAAAAATCCATTTAAAATTAACCACATTTTTTACTATTGGTCTTTCGGCTCTTAAAAATCATAACTTTTTTTAATCCAATGAGCTTGATTTTTAGTAAGAAGTAATATATTTTCAAATTCACCCACTCTATACATTGATCCCCACTCCAGCCCATATAGACCAGACAAATGTTGCTCATGGATAATGTAATCCAAATGAAAGTAGTTCATTTTTCCATTTAATCTTCCCTATTGTTTTTAAAAAATGGGTCCAAATGTAATATCCCATGCTTTTTAGGTAGAATATAATGATCACATGCATACAGATGGATGTAATGTTTTTAATGTGAATAAAGAACTCATTTTGCCTTTTTTTCATCCTGCATTTAGCGATTTACTCAGAATTTACCGTCTTTTTTACCACCAAACGAAACAGTGCACATCAAATGCTATGAGAAGTTACCCCAAGTAATATGAAAACCCCTTGGAAGAAAAGGATTTTCACAAGTGAGAAAGGAGGGGTAAATATTTGGATTTTTACCCTTATCCCTTGGTTACCAAACAAGCACCCTCCTCATCCAAACGCAGCCCAAAAGCATGAAATTTGAGCCAGAGTTGATAAAAGTAAAACCCTCGAAGCTTGGTTTTATATATAGCACCAGTTACCACCCAAACAGTGCAAAGACTCATCTTAACATTTTATATAAGTGAACCTCACAAATATCAAGACACCTATAAATAATTCTAAAGTCAATGAATGGGGAAGTCGCCATTCAAGAGGCAGCCAAAGGCTAAACGTCTAACTATAGTCCAGATACTGGCTAATACTTGTTCACTATCTTTCCCATATTTTTTTCTGGGTGCTCATAAAATTTTAAAGGTGTATCTATTTCTAATAGCTTCTGAGGAAGATATGCAATTTCAACTTCTGATTTCTGACATTACTGAATGACCCAGATAAAAGAAATTGCCGAGACAATTTATGGGGAGCCAAATCCAGATTGGAGAAAATGGCTATGATGATGAAAATGAAGATGTTACAGTGTCATCAATAAGAACAATGTTTCAATTTGTGTAGAAATGCTGGGGACTTGGTTAAGAAAATGAGACATAGCATGGCAGCCGAACAACCATCACTGTTTCAAGTGGATACAAATTTGATCATTCACCCAGTGCGAGTTAGCAGGTTGCTCCAAATTGGAGTTCTTTTTTCTTTTGGATAAAAGCTCCATTCTTAAATACGTCCTACAGTGCACAATATCATATTTTACATCTTTCACCAATTTTATAAAAAAAAGGAGTAATGGAGCTTCCACAGAATCACTATTCCAGTCAGATCAGTCTCTTCAGGGAAATTACATGCATAGGATCAAATAAATAGTCACGGCACATCTTCATTCATTAGCTCAAGGACATTTTCTTTGAACATAGGAAGTTCCATGTTCCTCATATCTGCCACCCACAAATAAGCAAACAAATATTGCGATAAATAATTTAATATAGTCAGATTAGTACATCCCTACTAGAGAAAAATTGTGCACACTATTATGAGCCCTCATAGGACTATGTGGACGAGTTTTGTTAGAAAGGTCTTTGCTTGAGATGGTACACATCAAAAATTACTTAAATTAGATAAGTGAAGGCATAATTTTTTAGATCCAAAAGTTTAGGTCACTCAAATATAAAATTGTTTAATCCAAATTTAGGGTGAGCTTCACTTCAACTGGGAGATAGTCTTGGAATGGCATCAAAGTGGGTGAGGACCTCCATTCGTGAGTGGAAGAGTGGGGGGGAATGTTAAAATGGGGCCTCCTCAGCTCCCATTTGGCCAGGGAACTCATGGTGCATATAAGTGTGTGGGTGCCTATGAAATCCTGGAGCGAGATATATCTACTGCAACTTGTGACAACTTGCAACCAATTCTCTTTTCCCCTTTTTTAGATGGACTAGGCGTGGACCAAATTTTGGCCCAAACCCCTAATCCTAGCCCTTGATTTTTAGGATTCAGAGTTTTCAGTTACTTAAGCGGGTCAAATTTCTTCTGGTTTTTAGAAACCAACATATGTAACAGATGAGAAGTGGGAGGCAGGGAGGGGATGGGAGCAGTTTGAATTATCAAAGTTGGGCCGTACAACTTAAAAATGGAAAACTTTTGGGGAGGTTGCATGTTGTGATAGGTAGCACTTCTATTTTCACCAGAAAATTCACTGCTTTATTTTAGCATGATCCAAGTAGAATGATTCTCCAAAAATTAGAAACAGAATGGACCACACCCTTTACAATAAGGTAAGAACCAAAAGGGTACGTACTTGAAAAGAGAAGTCATTTTCCCATGAAAAATAATAAAGAAAAGAGCAATTGCTCCAATGCATATACTCACTCAGCTTTGGAGAACCACATTTGCTGAAAGGAACCAAGAGATGCAAGTATACTCCCTCCTATCCAAACACTGCATTATCATTCACATATCAATAGTTTTTTTAACGGTCAACATATCAATAACATTAAACAGCACATATGCAATCATGATTGCTTGTGGCCATATATGAGATGACCAATTTTAATTGTCTGACAAAGCAAGCCAAAGTCCTGAGATTCATTTGAGTAACAAGTTGGCAAGCTCTGAGGTTCAGATTATTACTAATGAATCTTGTCACAATCAAATATCAACACGTAGTGTAATAATGAACAAGATATCACACTATTAAACATCAGTGAAAAAAAAAAATCATGATTTCTGGGCCAATTGAATAGGTCATATGGATAAATTTCATATCCATCTGAAGTGCTGATCGCAACTCAAAAGACTAGCCCAAAATCAGTGTTTCCAAATCTAATGATTTACACAACCAACATCCTACAAGTAGAAACCATTATTTTACAATTAAGTTATTCAAAAATGTATTGCAATTATGTGAAAAAAGGGAATATAGCAAGAGAATAAAACATCAAATCTTACCTGAATCGCCTTTCAGTTGCATTCCCACTGGCCAGGACCTTGACTCGTGCAGCTTGAGGAGACTCCTACGCACCCAAGAGTAAAATAAAAGCTCTTTGATAAGTGTCCTTTTTGAAAGGGTTGATGCAAATATGCCTTAATATACCATATATATATATATATATAGAGAGAGAGAGAGAGAGAGAAAGAGCGAGAGGGAGGGAGAGAATTTATCTCTGAAATCCCTCTTTAAAAACCTAATACATTTAGATGATTACGAGATGTCTCTCTTGTACAACTATCATAATTTCACTGCTCCATAGTTACTCTTTAGAATAATCCCTTAGAACAGTCCAGTGCTTTACAGGTTCTAACATAATGCTCCATAAATACAACAGTTAATTCAGTTTGTGGAGGTAAGGGCCATGGATATGACATGGTGAATGAAGTAACTCTCTCTCTCGATCTCTCGAAACGGTGACAACAAATAGTTTCATAAAAACCAGAAAGAAGGATACCAGGAAGGAAAGCTCAAGGCAGTGACCAAGGAGGGCACAACCCAAACATAAAACAAAGCAGAAACAAAAGGAACAAAGATATAATTAATCAATGAGAAATACACAAACAAATCCAATTAATATATGCCTTTCTTCGCCAAAAGTTTGCCACAATATTGGCTGACCTCCAAACATAGGAAAGATACATCTAGAGAGTAGCACAGTGTTTGATCTCTCCAAAGATAGGGACGAGCTTCCAAGACAGAGCTTTCTTCCCTAAGGCCCACAAGGTAGCATTACAGGAATCACTCTCCACAATGAGAATGACTTAAAAGTGAGAGCAAAAGATCCTCAAGGCTTTATTAACAGCTCCACTTCATTTGAGTTTTCTCTCCCCACTAGGACTGAGAAGAAAGCAAATACCGAACCTTTGTCATGATGGAAAATACCACCAGGCCCTGGTTACCTTTAGCAGAACATTGCTTTTGAAGAATGTAACTGATACATGCTTCTCATATGAACGTGCCTCTGATTCACAAACTGAATGCTTAACAAAATTCCAATAAAATAACTCATGATGTAAAGTAGGTTTGGATATACAAGATGAACTTGCATATAAAGGGGTGGCAACAAGTGTAAGAATGAAGTATGGAGATTTGAAAAGTCCAACTCCAACTAGAAACTCTATCATCTCTACATGCATCATTCTTACACTTGTTGCCCCTTCATACATGAGTTCATTCTACTTATATACTCAAACCTACCAGTGGATCAAGAGTTCAAATATATATAATAGATCTATTTTATTGGATTTTTTTCATAAGCATTGAACTTGTGAAACATAGTGACATGGCTTTCTTGGTTCACTTGTAATAATTCATTTTCTTCAAAAGCATATTACTTCATTCACCAAGTCAAACCATCAACAGGTTTTCAGAAACTAGATGGTTTAACAGTTAGAATATATCTATGGACCACTATAATTATCAAAACTGTAGAATTGAATTGATACTTCAAGCTCAACCTAGTCAATAATCCATCATATTTCTTGAGTGAGATTCCAAGTCCTCGTCCTTGCTACGATTTCCACAAAATCAGTACCTGTGCCCCTCAAATGGAGCTTTCCCTTAAGACCCTCCAAAAAACATACATCACTTCCATTTCCCTCCCCCCCCCCCCGGAAAAAAAAAAGCCTACTGTTACTTGAGGATTCTATATGTCCCCAAGTTTTCAAGGCTGGTGAGATAGCAAAATGTGTCTATATGTCCTGATATAGCTTTTGACTAACTTAGTATACAAATCATGAATGTAAATGTCATTGTAACATAGACAGAAATTTCATAGAATAACACATTTAAATAAATCACATCATCCCCCTAGCTAAAAACTATACCATACCTCTATCAAATCTTTCTCAAGCCGCTCTTTCAACTGTTGCATTGATGCTGTGCCACCAGCAAGCTATTTGAAAGAGAAAGTAATTACTATTAAATCCAAAAGATTTAAAAAGAAGAAACATCTAAGTGAACTAAAGCATACAGATAATTCACTTTAACAAGGGTAGTCACTAAAAGCATAATAATACTATTCTAACTGTATGATATGTGTCATGTTTTACATAAACTGGTAAGTATTGTATAAATGAACCATATTCAAAGAAAATTGTATAATATGGCTCATAATGTTAAAAAATATCTTTTGGGAGCACAAAAGTTTACCAATATACTGCTAAATAGTTCTCTTCGGATGTCTACATCACACTTGTTTATGCTCTCAATAACCTGAAGAATAAAATGACAGAACAAACAGAAAATTCAAAAAAAAAAAAAAAAAAAAAAATGAAGAGAGAGAGAGAGAGAGAGAGAGATTATTTCAACAAGCTAAGAATAATCATAACTAAAAGAATAAGTGCATCACCATTTGTGGAAGGCCTCGACAAGAATGAGCAGAATCTGGAAAGCCCTCCATACCAGGAATTTTCTAAGATTCAGAGGAAAAATCTTAATGGTAAAAAACAAAACATAGGAACACTTTGCAGCAGAAAAAGAATGCAAAGGGTTAAATAACTGGATGAAAAAAAATGCAGAGAATGTTAAACCATATTAACACAAACTAGTTAACCAGTTTAAGAAGCTCAATTCAATGCAAGATCTATCCTCTCCAACATCAAACATGAAAAAAATAAAAATAAAAATAGGAGCTTCTCAAAGGGTTACAGTCAATGATGTAAACTCACATTTGACTGAACTAATGGACACTGACATGATCATCAGGCTGGGTTATAATTCATCCTTTCTTGGATAAAAAAGAAACAGAAACCCAAGAATACAAAGCCACATTTGTGTCATTAGTTTCACCTCTGAAAAAAAAAAAATTAAAAAGAACGTGGCAACAAGACTTGAACCCAAAACCTTTGTGGTTGTGGCTATGGTGCTTCTAACTATGCTACATGCTCTCATTGGTTATAAGTTTCTTCTAAATCATCTTTTTTCCTTCTTTTTTTATTTTTTATTTTTTGGTTTCGTAAGTTATTTATCTTCATCGATCTAGAGCATAATGGAAGCCAAAGCAATTTGGTGATCGTAAAGATGCCAGAATGGTAGATGCTACATTCAATGAAAACAATAAGAATCTAAATAAATATCTACAGCATAATTGTGCTGATTGCCAACACAAACTACCTGTTACTTATAAGCTGAAGGAGCAAGAAAATGACAAGCAATATGAAATTATTCTCTCTACATCTTGGAACGATTCAAATAGTGTTAATGAATACAAACCTAGATAGAGTTTTTCACATAAACATAGTTGCATATTTATCACAAACCTGGGCCAAGGATGGATTAAAAAGAATATCAGGAATCTTGAATCTATCAGCTCCGATTTCTATTGTCCTGTTTTTGCACAAAGAACAAACAAACAGAAAAAAATAAATATAACAAAGTAAAACATAAAGCTGTAGGTTAGTTACTATCCATCTGGAAGTTTATATGGCACCACAAAGCATAAACAAAAAGAATAAATAAATACAATAAAGTAAAAGACGAGTCTGTAAGTTACTTACTGTCCATCTGGAAGTTCATATGGTGTCATTGGAATGTTTGCATATGCACCTTCTGTAAACCAGAACCAGTTCAATCAACAAGTTTCTAAATAAAAACACAAGGCAAAGCATCATATCCTGCTTTTGGAATAGAGAAAATCCAACAAAGTATCAAAAGAAATCCAGAAATCCAATGCCAGCATTAACGAAGTTTTTTTCTTTAAACTTGACAACAGTCCACATAGAATCCACTTCAAAAAGACAAAGTCCACACACAGAAATAACATTATGCAGACATTGAACATTTGGGAGTTAGTTATTTCTAAAACAGGATCTTAGGGTTTCTTTTTCTTTGAAAGTAAAACAGGATCCAATGATTTGAGGTTTGGACAAGTGGTTGAGTAATGCATCTTGAATACATAGATAAGATATTGTTTCATTGTGTTTTGACTACGCCCCTCTCCTGCTTCACAACAAGCATTTTGAGATGACTCCAAGGCATATTAGGTTTAATAGTGAATTTGGTTACAAGTCCACTCATAGGAGTGTCCTCCCTGATGGAACCGGTCGAGGAATTTGTCAAAAGGGCAGCAAAATACATACAACTTGTTTAGGTCTTCCATTGGTGCTACATTTGAATTGGTGCTTTGAGCGAGTAAACAGCTCAAAGAAGATTATATTTGTCTAATGGGTTGGAGGGAAACACTTGAACAAAGATTGCATGATCATATCTCCCATAGTATAATCTCTCTCTAATCCAAATACTGATCTTGCGAAGAAGAAATTAACAAAAGGGAAATTTAGAACCTGATGGTGGACTTGTGCAAGATATACCTGTTGGGCAAAAGTAACAATTGGCAAACTTTAATGGACATGTACGGAATGAAAATGATAGGCATACTGGATGAGCCTGTGGAACAACTATCAGTGCCCACTATGCAATCTTAAGGTGTAAAGGTGTAAATGGAGGATAGTTATAGGGAAAAAAAAAAGGGGTAGTAACAAATCCTCAATTTTAACTGCCTTTTGATTTGAAAGCAGCTAACATATGCTTAATGAAAGAAGAGCACCTTGTGCCATAGGACAAAATTTTGCTACTTTATGCTTTGACATTTTGCAAGGATTGTAATGCCATTCCAACAGTCTCACAACAGAAGTTATTGATTTAGAAGCTGATTAAATAAATGGATAGCTAATAAAAGAGCAATCTAAAGGACATTTGCTTCATACATGGGGTTATTTTTAGCAGCTTCTTTTACACTTCAAAGGACACTAAGCAGAATCCTGAAGTATTTTATTTGTACTCTCTTTATGGAATGATAACTTACTGATTTCATTAACAAAAAAAATAGATCATCAATCATAGCAATATAGGTCAACTTGAATAAAATAAGTGCAAAAAGAGTATCAATAACAAACAGAAGAAAAAAAATGAATTTGAAAGAAAATTGTACTAGAGGAGAACAACGAAATTACATGTGATGAAGGAAAACACAGAGAAGAAAAAAAGACGACAATCTACATAAGAAGAAGAGAAACTCCTAGCTGAGCTAAATGGTCCATTTCCTCGTTGACTGAGTAATGAATCTTCCTAACACAGGCACCATGAGTCCTAATGGTCTTCCTTATTTCAAAAATTAAATCTGATAAGCACCAAGAGAAACTGCTAGAGCAGCACCAACTAATTTTTTTTTTTTTTTTTGAAATGGACAGCACCAACTAATAGAGCTTCAGAAATCTCCTTCAATAATAGCAAGAGAAAAATTATAGAGAATCAAGAAGTTCACAACCCCTTTGCAGAAATAGAAAATCCACCAAAAAAAATGTAGAAGGTGAATTTTTAAAGATAAGACGAAAAAAAATATATGATAAGAAATAATAAAAAATTGAGGAAGGGATTACCTCTAAGTCCACGGCAATTATGATTTATGAATACAGGATATGAAGCCATGAACTCAATGCTAGTACCCAATATCCAACCAAGAACTAAGGCAAATTGTGAAGTTGCCAAAATCATACACATCTCATTAATATAAAAAAATCCAAATTGTAAAAGAGACAACACAAAGAAACAAATAAGAACACATAAGGTGATAAGGAAAACAATTACTGATTATCTTCTGCAACATTGATTATGCACATTCTGTCCTAAGACAATAGTTCATAATGACCTACCATCTTTAATACTGGTAAGATATAAAGATTTATAGTCTCAACAAAAGAGCAAATATTAAGGTACAAGTACACCTAGTGGGTCATAAACACACCATCAAAGGTTGTATCTGGAGCACGGCATACACATTCCTTGATATCACTAGCAATTACCCTCTGTCACAAGAGAAAATATAGGGGTAAAGAGGAAAAATATTACTACTCAAGAAAAGGGGGAAAAAAGTCTTGAAACACTACGATAGATGACATTGAGCAAAAGATCATGAAGGAACACAGTACCTGGGAATATAACTTGTAACTTTCTGTTGTATTTGGAAAATCAAGAACTGCAGTCTGTAAAATTTATAAAGTGGAACATTCAAAAAAAAAAAATTACTAATGAAATAGCCAATTTTGTTATTGCAATGGCAAATAAGAAATCACCAACAAATGTCACATCAAAGTTGTCTACAGGAAAGAATATGCAGTCGATATGAGAAACAGAGCTGCATGAGCTTTTTTTTTTCTAGAAACAACCAGTAGGGCTTTCTCGGTTATCAGGCTCATATAATGGTCAGGTACACTTGAAAATCAAACATCATCATCATCTTACCTTCTAAGGTCTTGTTGGAATTTAGATCACAATAATAACAGAGGGAGATTTGGGAGTTTTGCCCTTGCTGCAGTTGACAAGATTTATGTACTTGTAATGTTTGTAGCTTTAGCTATTGGCTATGAATAAATCAGACATTGGCAGTAAACTAACTGCCAACTACTAAACATCTTGGATAAAACAGTGAAATATCTTTTCCTAAATGAGGTAACCAGTCTCCCATTCTCTACGAGTTGGTAAGATCACTGTACATTCACAGAGGTAAAGTGAGTACCAAGGCCAAGTCAAGTTGTCCATGTAATTATGCCAGTCGGTGGAATGAGTTACCATAATATGTGGGGAGCTGCATATTAAAGTAAATTAATTGATTATATAGCGGTTGCAAATAGAAATCGAATTTACCAATCTACTGTAGGGGTGCAACTCGGACAGGTCGGATTGGGTCCTGTCCTAAGTCAATTCAGGCCAGGCCCTAAGTCAATTCGGACCAAGGCCCAGATTGCAAATATAAGACCTGTGCTACGGCCGGGCCCATGCAGGCCTGAGTTATTTGAGGTTGGGTTGGGTCCTGAAAAAAACAAATAAGGGCCTGAATGGGCTGTCGGGCGTTCGAGGCCTCACTCAATTTAGTTTTAAATCAATTATTACTATTAGTTTGTAGCGTTAACTGATAGTTATTCATCCTATCATACAAATCATCACCATAGCTACTAATTCTATTTCATTATCATATTAATTAAATTTCTGAGTTATTAGTTTACTTTAATCAACCATCATATAAAAGTCCAAACAAATAAGCTCTAAAATAAAAATAAACCTATAGGTTTCAAGTTCTACTGCTTGAAATAATAAAATTAATTCCTCAAAATAGGGTAATGAGTTTATTAAAGGAGAAGAGAAAGCCAAATGGTAGGGTTGAAAAGTGAAGAGTAACAAAAGAATTTATAGATTACTAAAATTAAGTTTAGTATGAGTGGATAGAAATTAATATTGTATAAAGATTAGATTTTTAATTAATCACATATATTTTAATATCAAGTATAAAATGAATATATATTATATATTATAGGTTCTAGAGTTTAACTCAGGTTTTCAAGTCGGGTTGGGCCCAGAGAATGCAAGGCTTGGGCCCAAAACAAATTTAAATCAGGGCCCTAATTTTTAAAATAATTCTAACCTTGGCCCTAACTGTGGAAAAAGGCTTTGGAATTTTCGGGTTGGGCCCGACCCAAGTTGCACACCTAATCTATTGACACGTTCCGTTAAATTCAGTGAGCACCTCTAAAACAATCTCAATAAAATAAAAGAAAATCTTTCAAGAATAAAAAATGAAAAGAAAACAATAACAAAAGACGATCATTCAGCTTCAAGAAAAAGAAAAAGAACGGAAAGAAAAGAAAGAAAACCATTTGTTAGAACAACAGAAAAAACACCAATAGGTGGTAAGAAGTAAAGCACAAGGCTACCTGATACTCTCCTGGTCGTATTTCCTTCCTTTTAAAAGAATATCTAGGCTTGATCTACAACAGCAGATACAAATAATATCAAGGAAACCGCAGCGATTTTGCAAGAATATCAAGATATTTTGGCATCTTGTACAATCAATTAATATAGCCTACCGTGATTCCTTTGTTTTCCAAACTTTTCATCAGGCATTCACTCAGGAATTCCCCTCCAACTGGAGACGTTGCAACAGCCTATCATAAGAAAACCATATGTTAGAAGCATGGAAACTGCTATTACTAAGCCATATATTTAAAGAAAACCTTAACATAGATTGTCTCTAGTTTCAGTTTTTTCACTTTAATTTTCCTTTATTGAAATGCTGGCAAATTTTATTAACAAAAAGAAAGAGCCAGAACTTTGGCAGAAACTGCTGATGTCTTATTTGCATTATCACTCCCCAAATCTTAGGGGAAATAGATGGAGTTACAAGATAAAAATCAAAAAGTAAAATTGTATTTCAAAATGGCACAGAAGTACTAAACATAACAACATAGGTCGCCTAAGATCAAGCCACAAATGCAAATTCTTCAAAGTGCTTGAGTGGCGAGGAGCCAACACATGGTGTGCTCTAGTGTGAGATACTTGACATGGCAACCTTATCCAATAGGAGAATCCAAAACCTTCCAGCTTACCAAGACATGCCCTAAAATCCATTTTCATGCTTTTAGCTATTTTTAGCACATTTTTCCTATTTTTAGGTGGTCAACCTTATAGCATTTTCCAAATTATCTTTTTGATAAATTAGACTCTAAGATTAGTGAATCCCATCTGGCCAATATATATTTCTATGATAGGTATCTAAGTGGAGAAATGTGAAAACACATGATAGGGTAGAGTGCTAACATTATTTTTAAATTTCAATTTATTTTTATTTTTCAATTTTTAGTGGCAATGCAAATTGAGCAGATCTTAATGCAAGTGTGTGTCGGTCTTTTTTTTGAAGACCAAGTGTTTGTCTGTCTATTATTATAATTAATATACTATTAGAATCATCTCACAAATATGAGCTAATATCTAAAACAACTTTAGACACCCACAACCACCACACTTGTCCCAACCCAAAAAGAATCATCCGCACCTACATTGATACAAGCTCACTAAGCCATTCTCTACAATCCATCCCACCTACACTCTGCCCCTCATATCCATCCTCCTCTGCACCTTCCCCAACTCCCCCTCCAATCCCAACCCCACCATTTGTCACGCCCCGATCCTCGGGATATGTGACCATTTTTTTTGAAATCTCCATTTTTCAAACGTCTAAGTCCATTCACACGTGGGACTTGGGTGCACGTGAGGAAAACTACCGTTCCAAGTCCTTCCAAAGGTCTAAGGATTCTACCGAAAATCTGGTAGACTCTCCCCTGAAAATAGGACCTTGGGGACCTTTCCCCGGGCCAGATTCTCATTTGTGTTCATCAACCTGTCCCATTTTTCCATCACATTCACATTCTAGATCTTACTCTACTATTTCTATTCAATCACTACCCATTCGACATATCATTGTTTTCATAACATCATGGGTTCAGGTGTACAGTCCACCTTAACTACAACATCGCGAGCTCTAATTACACAACCCAATATAAAACAAACATTAAACATACACATTCACACAATTAACATTCCATGATTCAAATCAAAATACAAATCATAGTCCTGGGCTTTTGTTAACAACTACTCCCAAACTTGCCACAATTCCTGAAATTTTAAGGGTGAGCATACAAAGCCCAGTGAGGAGTATCAAGCATTTAACACACACACACATAACCTATGTTCACATTCATATCATAATTACATTCATATCGTAATCACATTCATATCATAACTCATATGCGATGCCCAATGGAATGCATGTTATGCAATGCATCGCTTCCCACACTACCACTAGGTATCCACTCAAACAGACAGTGGTCTCATCACTCGTCAAACACTGAGCATCACATGGCTCCAGGCCTTCCAAATCATCACAACCCACAATGCGTGTCCGACACAACTTACTCTGCATGCCCGGTACGGCATACTCAGCGAACCCCATCACATCATAACCCACATGTAGCCACTCCCAAGCTTTTGAAATGTGGGGGCCTCATAATCACATCAGCAAGCTCTAAACATTGGGACTCACACACAGGACCAGCAGAAGGGTAAGGCAAGTAAGGCAACCGCCTTAGGCCCCCCGATCGGGAAGGCCCCAAATTTGAGACTCTTATTAAAACGCATAACAAAAACTATGAAATCTGCAGGAACCTAACACCCTTCTCTCCATCGATCTCCATCTCTTTCTCTCGGTCTTCTGATTTACCAACAAGCAATGAAAAAGGGATTGAAGGCAGCAACATCTTCAGGGATCTTTTCTCGGCAAAAATTGGATATGATTACGAACCATTGGAGAGCTTCTATTTAGCAATTGTTTTCAATCATGAAATGATGCCCTTGCTTGGTGATTTGAACAAAGAAGCACACAAGAGAAGATGAATGGAATAACCTTTTGGAACGAATTGGGCATGGTGAGTCTAATGGAGAAAGCATCAAATAAATTATGGAATCTCACTCTCAATACTTTGTTTTTGAATACCCTCTCAATACTTTATTCCTTTCTGGTTCTGGATACAATATGGCTCTTCGTATTGAAAGATGACAATATCGATATTGAAGGGATTCTGAAGGATGCTAAACCAACCCAATTAAAAGAAGGGTCTAAAGAAAGATGCATTCAAGCTGTTTGATGAAATAAGCTTAAAGGGGTGCTTCCAAATGTGCACTTGTAATTCATTGATATGTAGGATTGCAGCCAATGTTGTTTCCTTCATGGCTTCATATTGTCTCTACTTCATCTAACAGCTATAGCGCTTGACTGGAGTATGATATCTTTGGTTGATTTGTTAGCCTTTCCTGTCACTCAATTTACTACTGCAAGAATGGGATTTCAGGTATGTAGAAGATATTTAATATCTTGGTCTAAAGTTATCTTTAAGGCTATTGCCATTTTAGCAATAGTTGTATCTCATGTCTTTTGGGTTGGTTGAAGGGAACGATTGGAATCATAGAATCTTGCCAAAGTATATGGCAAAAGCAAAGAAAATGCCGAGAACTCCAACACATTTCACCCATGATAACTCACCTAATTGTCTTGTCTAATATGAATTATGATAATCAACAACATGTGCGTAATGTGATTAAACATTGAGATTGGATGTGAGTTTAGTTAGCGATTGTCATGAAGTGACGTATGTGAATAAACACCATGGATTGATGTATGTGTATTTGATAAATTGCAAATAGATGGAAAAAGCCTTAAATTGGTGATGGGCCTTGCTCACTAAAATAAATGAAATTTGTAAGGAATTAACCATTAAGTTAATTGTGAGCTTAGATTGAGTGTCATTAGTGTGATTGCATGAGCATGAGTATGGAGGTGAACACGATGGTGTTGGTATACATGGGACATGTGCGTCGCCTCGTGAAACGCAATGCCATTGGCATAGGTGGAAAATTACCAAAAATGCCCCATTTAGAATTTTCGCCTTAGGCCTCAACTTGTGTCGAGACGGCCCTGAGTCACATACTCTCTACTCTCGTCTACCCATCATACTCATGCATGTCATGTTGATGCCCCCACTCAACCATGCTTCTACACATGTATGAATGCTTACAGTTAGCCATGCTCTCATATGCTATGCTAATCTACACATGTAAGTCATCCACATGTATCACACTAATTGATGCAGGACAAGGGATAGGGCAAAATCCTAAATGTTAATGTGGTTCCCTAAAGATTAAAGGGGATGAAAATAATGCACCCTAAATCTAAAATGGGCTCTAATTAAATTTCAATTAATGCTTGCAATTAATTAATATAAAATTTACCACACATAATCATGCAAATACTAAGAATATAAAGTGTTTAATAGGACTAATGGGAAATTAAGCAATTAATCAATCCCGACGAATATCAGGCCAAACAGTCAAGGCATGGCTCACAAGGGTAGGCACATGGGTTAATAAATTGGAAACTTAGGCACTTGATATAACTTATTGAAATAAAGGGGAAATACGAATGGAACTGGTGAAAGAAAAGGGGCAAGATGCGGAGAGTTCAGTTGTGCGAAACAGTCATGCAAGAAAAAAGGGAAAGAAGGAAGGAGAGGGCTAAGATAAATGGTGGCAAAGAGGAGGAGGGCTACATGCAGAGGCGATGGACTAGGGGGATCCAAAAAGGGGTAGCGGAAATAGTGGCGGAAATGGCAAAGGTAACAAGGGTGGGGCGGAAGGGGCATGGAAGGGTTCGGAAGCTAGCAGAGGTTAGGGAGGGACTTGGGTTGTTGGATCCGTACGGGTGAATCATCAAAAGGGATTGGATGGGTTCAGGCGAGAAGATTGAAGATGGGGTTGTGCGTGAATGGGATGGTTCCTGCAGAGGCGAGGTTGCAGAGGCTGATCAGCGATTGGTTTCAAAGAAAGAGGAAAAGAGAAAGGGGAGAGAGAGAGGAAGATAGAAGGGTACCTGGGTACAGAGGAACAAGCTTCTCACCTTCCTTTGGCTTCTCACCATGTCGTGGCTTCTCGCCCTTTGGTTTCTCACCAACTCTTGGATTCCGCCAAGGTAATTTCGTCACACAGTTTTCCCGATGCAGAGTTCGAAATTTTTCGATATTATTTCATTCCTTCACCACCGTATGAATTACTAGAAGGGCTTATATAAGATTACACAAAACACATGACTAAACAGCAGCACTTAGATAAAAAAAAAACTAAAATAAACTAATGAAACAAGGAAAGCACAGAAATAGCATGTATCCGCATGGGATGCGCCGCATCACTAATCTACTTGCGTAAGCATGGTTTCATACATCACAACAATTCTTATTCACAGACATATCATCATATATCATGCTATTCCAAAATTCCAAGCATGTTCGCATGCATTATGTTAATCCGCCTACATAGCAGTATTCTCATCATCTCAAGAACTTTCACAGTCAAGCATGTTATCACGCAGCATGCTTTATTCAATTCGTTTCACAACCAAAAACATTCCATCATACCATGTTAGTTTAACACACTCAAACATGGTTTGTTCAACACATCACATGTGCATCACATCAATCAAGAGGTGATCCAAGTCCTCATCTTCGGGGCAATTTCAACCCAGCTCGTCTTTTCTCTCAACAGTTTAGCCCTTACAAATTTCATACAGTGTGCGAGCTAGACCCCTCATCAACAAGGTTAACCCCACATCATCTAATCCAAATTTTCAACATACATTACCAACATGTTCTCAACGCATTCATCACTGTTCACGAAATGAAATTCAACTAAACATGCCAACATTTGAAATAACCAACCCAAGCGTGAAGCTCTTCTCACCTAGTCGTCCTACGACAATTTTGGGGTCTCCTTTGGTTCGGCAAATGTCGGTGCCAAAAGGGTTAGTGGTTGTCCAACATAAGCAACACACAAGAGAAAATGCATAAGTCCCAATTTGGGGCAATTGAGTCCTAATTTACAATTAAGACGAAAACCCTAAGTTTCTCCCAATTTCACATACACCCCATTTACATAACCAACCTCTCCAAGGGTTTAAACCTCAGCTCTTTTGGGGGGAATCAAGTCCCATACGACTTTCATATAAGGGAAAACCCACATTCCCCCTATTTCGGAATCCACTACAAGAGGGGAGAGTCAAATTTCCACAATTTTACTCCCAAACAACCAAACAAGCGGGGATTCATATCCTTCCCCCAAACCACACTTCACTCTACGGCATTCAACCCAAATCAGAGACCCCAAAGCCCCTTTTGCTCTAAGTCAACCAAACCATGCATAGCCTAAGCCCCTCTCTAAACATGGAGCAAGGGTCACAAGCACATTCTTCCACCCTCATCCAACCAATCCAAGCCATCCCTCCAAACTTTGTTCTTCTTTCGTAGGGCTAATCTCTCCCAAAGCTTCATCTCCTCCTCCTCTCAAGTTCATAACCAAAATCTTAAAGGGATACAAGCCAAAAGAAGAAAGTTACCTCGAATAGGGGAGAAATTCAGGAGATACAAGGTCACTTCGGCAAGAAATCTCAAGAGAAAAGGCCTGGAGGTGAGGATGACTCAATCCTCTAACATGCAAATGGAAAGATTTGGGGAGAGGAAGAGAAAACCAAAGGCCAAACCTGCAAAACCCCTCAAAACTCTAAGGGAACCATGAGGAAGAGAAAAGGAAATGGGTTTGTTAAAAACCCAAAACAGACAGCCCTTTCTATATATGAACTGTCCATGCCATTTCAGTTCACCGAAGCCCAATTTCAATTCTACGAAGACCCCCTTCGATCGACCGATCAAACAGGGCGAAAATGGGTGCTCTCTGGTTTTTTATCCGAGCACACAGTCAGTCCACCGATTTGGCGATTCGGTTCACCGATCCGCGCCTTCGGTTCACCAATTTGGCAACTTCGGGTCACCCATCTGGACCTTCAGTCCACCCATCTGCATTTTGGCAGTTTTGCACCCTTCCACTAAAACAACCATAACTTGGGCTACGGAGTTCGAATTTGGGCGTTCTTGTGCTTGTCGGAAAGCCCTTTGACTAATCTATCCAACAAAACAAATTTTACCAAATTTGGAGCTCATTTGATACCCCAAGTGGGTCTCACAAGTCAAGCCTACTTTCAATCACCCGACTTTGCGTCAACTTGGCTATATTTATGCCAAGTGTCACTTCCATGCGTCTTCTACACGAATCCTTGACAATACTTCGGGTCGTGCCATTACACCATTTTTCTCCCAACCCACACAATTTCATCACATCAATTGAGTAGTGGTAATTGACTGGTAACAGTTTAGGATAACATATCCTGCACCAATGTAGCTTAGTGGGCTTGAACTTATAGGAATAGACTAGAGGTCTTGAGTTTGACCCTGCCTGAAGTTACCTGATACACGAGGCTAGCGGGCAGTTTTGTCTATCCATGGGATTAGTCTTACGCCCAAAATTGGGTGAGGATACCCATGATTAAAAAAAAAATTAAAAATTAAAAAAATATATATAGCTTAGGTTGACATACATACATGCGTGTGTGTGTTTATATATGTTGAGCACCAATGCCATGTGGAGTCCACTAAGAACTAAATGGATCTCATCTCCCCCCACACCCACCTACCCCCTATGAATTGCACCCATACCCAATTTGACACAAATCTGAATTGCAACCCCTATGTATGTCAAATATGAGTTGACATACATACATGTATGTGTGTATTTATACATGCTGAGCACCAATGCCATGTGGAGTCCACTAAGAACTAAATGGATCACATCTCCCCTCACACCCACCTACCCCCTATGAATTGCACCCATACCCAATTTGACACAAATCTGAATTGCAACCCCTATGTATGTCAAATATGAGTTGACATACATACATGTACGTGTGTACTTATACATGTTGAGCACCAATGCCATGTGGAGTCCACTAAGAACTAAATGGATCTCATCTCCCCTCACACCCACCTACCCCCTATGAATTGCACCCATACCCAATTTGACACAAATCTGAGTTTTACAGACAATAGATCTAACTCAATAAATTTCCACCGTTGGATAAAATTGATTTTTCCCTTAAAAAACATGGCTTCACTTATCTTATTGAGATTATTTTTAAAGGTAATATATACAAGTCAAGAACTTTCAAACCCACACACTCGTGTGGACCCACCTACTAGTGCTCTTCACTTATCTGATTTAGATTATTTTTTAAAGGTAACATATACAAGTCAAGAACTTCCAAACCCACCCATCCATGTGGACCCAGGTGGGTCCCACCTAGGACTGCTCTCTCATGTATGCATGTATCATCAGTTCAGCAATGTATATATACTAGTCATGACAAAAATAAGTAAAAATTTCTTCAAAACAAAGTTCCATCCTTCTATAATTTTGGATCCTTACAATCATTCGTCAATCATTAGTCAGAAGTGCAACAAGGTAAAAGAACATTCAAGAATTAAAAATTCATTGTCATAATATAGGAATCACAACATTGAAAGATTCACTGTTCCAATTTCCACTACTGATGCCTAGCCACTCTTCTATATGACAAAGCATAATACCTTTTGCAGAACATAACCATCATGTACAGGAGCAACCGTCGTAGATCCACCACCACTGTACAAGATGCAACTCCAACTTATTAGTTTAAAAGAAAATTGCACAGCCATCTTCCTAATGGAAAGAGAGAACATAGTGATAGCAATACTGAGTACCATTCAACAGTCTAACAGTTCTCATATCACACATTCATATTAGATATTGAAAAGGGATGTGTAACAATATAAAAACGCTGAAGTAAATAACACTGCTTAAGTAGATATAACAATATGAGATGCCAAAGAGAATCCACTAAAGTCCCACCTATCGACAACTAGAGCAGTAGCACGGCCAGATGCAAAAGATGTAAGAACCTGGCAATGGAGAAATACGATGGTCAAAGCACTCATGATAACAAACAACAACAAAAAATATTAAATAATAATAAAAAGAACTCAGGACCACCACCAAACATTCAGGCCTCAAATCATATTGAGAATCACACTGATATTAAGGATTGATTAGGAGCATACAGCGTTTTTGGCTAAAAACAAAGCTGGGACTTTATACTTTTCAAACATGAGCTCGGCTGTCCTGTCAAATGTCACAGAGAATAGGTTATATTCTGCACTATTTGTTACCTTCCACCGGCAAGAAATCTACATGCAAACCAATAAAAACACTGAAAAGATACATTTAAAAGTGAAATGTACAATATTATCAAAAATCATAAGCCTTGTCCCATCTAACTGGGTGGTTAATTCTACAACCTAGAAATTAGTAAGCACTTTTTTTGTAAGAAATGTGAAGCAGTTGGGGAGATTTGAAAGAAAAAAAAAAAAACTCAATGAACAAGTGAAAAAAAAAAAGATAAATGAAAATGAAATTGCAAGTGTACCATCCCATGTGTCAAAAGGATGAGACCTAAAAGGCGCTTTCGCTATGTAAGTTTCATTAGAAGGAAAAGGGTTACATCATTTTTTTATTTTATTTTTTTTGAGATAGTGACGTTACTTGAACTTACAACCTTTTATGGTTGCAACAATGAGCACTTCCTAACAGTGCTACAAGCTCTCACATCAATACATCACCAAATATTCTACCTGCAATTGCCAATGAGCTAAACCTAAATATCCTTAAAATTTTAATACAGCTAAACCATAACATCTCCTAATTTTCAATATTAGCAAAAAATTAAAAATTGAAATGTTTTTATGCAACTTTTGTTATAAGTAACTTTTTTCGCTTAATCCTTTTCTTCAATTTCAGCAACATTACTTTCATAGTTACCTAATAGTCCAAACAGTACACAAAAGGGTCTTTCAACACTACAAATGGGAATCAGAAATACTGTAGCATTATAAAGTAAGTAGTGCATAATAAAGAAGTGCAATAAATATCAAGTTCACAAATCTGTCGTATTTGAAAGACAGAGGTACAGGATCACCTTTCTCTCTGTTGTGGACTGTTAGAAGATGGTTCTGCAAGCAACATGGGATGCTCTGTTGGGTCAATTAGCAAGCGTTCCCTGAAACGAAAGAACATTTTTTGAGGAAAATTAATAGAAAGCACAAGAATACCTAAATATACAAAGCTATGAAGCAGTAAACACCCGACAAGCTCACACCTCAACTGGTCCTCACAAAGATAAAAGATGAATTACATAAGGAAAACAAGAGAAATCAATTAGAGTTCATCATGCAGCCAAGCCAAGTATGTGAGATGCATAAGGCAAGGCAAAAATTGTTGGCATACACAGTGATCATATGCATGTGTGAGCGAGCCTATAGCACAATTGGCAAGTGATGTCACATTATAAAGATTGTCAGCTCAAGCCATGATCATTTTAAAAAATGATGATGAAGATGATGAAAATAGATGTGTATTCTAAACTAAAAATTCAAGGAGATAAAAACTCAATCATTGAAAATGACCACAACATTACAATAGTAGCAAAATGCTTAGCAATCATAAAAAGTTCACACGGAAATAAGCAGTCAATGGGTTTGACTGCAGCCCCATGTCCAGGTGAAGTTGAACTGGTATAAAGAGGTTTCGGGGTCTGTCCACATCCAGAGGTTAACATAGGATTTAAATTGCTAAATAGGAGGAATCCAGATCCTCCACTACTACATGGTAGAGAAAAGGACTCAACTGGTATAAAGAGGTTTTGGGTCTGACCATGTCCAGATGTTAACATAGGATTTAAATTGCTAAATAGGAAGAGTCCAGATCCTCCACTGCTGGCAGAGAAAAGGGCTCACTGACTAATTCATTGTCATATTGACTAATTCTATTACAATTATCATATCAATTAAATGACAAGTTATTATTTCACTTCTTCTTTTTTTTAAAAAAAAGGTTGATTAAGTATTTTGCTTTATTATTTGACTTCTATTCAAATCATCATATAAAAATCCAAACAAATAAGCTCCAAAATAAAAACAATCTGTCGATTTCAAGTTCTACCATTAAAATAATAAAATTAATTCCTCAAAATAAGGTAATAAGTTTGCTAAGAGAAGAGGAGAGGTTGAGAAGTGGAGAGTGACGAGAGAATTTTTACATGATTCAGTATGGGATGAATTAAAAAAAATTAATAATTTGTAGAGATTAGGATTTATAATTAATTATAATATATGATTTAATATCAATTATAAAATATAGCATATATTGATATATATTAGACATCAGTCTAACTTAGACTTTTGGGTTGAGTCAGGCCCTAAGAAAGCAAGGCCCAGGCCCGACCCAAATTCAAACAGGCCCTATTCTTTTAATCTTAATTCAGGTCCGGGCCATAACCAAGAAGATTTGGGCTCCAAATTTTTTGGGTCAGCAGGGGTTGGACCCAACCCAAGTTGCATCCCAAATTTCAGCCAAGTGATTTGACCAATAAAGGATAGGTACTTGCCTTTTCAAGAGGCAAATCTTTCCAAAATTTCACATCGATGGGCTCCCGAAAGAAATGTCAAGGTGTGCCAATGCATAAAGTGAGACCACGATAAGTAAGAGGGGAGAGAGTCAAGCTTCCATCTAAGGAGACATAAGAAAGAGTAGATCTTCATAAGTGATACTAATTCCAAATAGCTCAGTTTCCTGGTTGATTCGCAAACCCGAAGAAAGTTCAAACCACTTGAGGAGAGCTTTAAGATTCATAACAAACTCAATGTCTGTCAACTTTCCCAAAAAAAAAAAACTCAATGTCTGTCTCACAAAAGATGATTGTGTCACCACAAACTGCAAATGATGACAATCCAATGGGAATCAGTCGATGTTGAACCAATGGCTGAGGTTGAACCTAGCCACTTCAGAAACCAGAAGGCTTAGAGTGTTGTCAGCTACAATGACAAAAAAAATTGGGAAAAGAGAGTCCCATCATCTAAGACCCCTCGAGCTTTGGAAAAATCCTAAAGGCAAGCTGTTGATCAAGATAAAGAAAATAGGTTGAAGGGATACACTTCTTCCATGCTCACCACCTAAAACCAAACCCATGTTCTAAATAGCAAATTGGAGGAAACTCTAATCAACCATGTCATAGGCCTTCTCTAAGTCAAGCTCACAGACAATACTTTCTTTCCACAATAAGAGCTAAAAGTAGATGCATTTATGGGCATATTTAAGGATAGCATCCATGCGTTGGCACCCTTTTAACACTAATTGCTTGAAAGGGAGATAAGATGATATGCATGTCTCTTTTCAACTGATTAGCTAACAACTTAGCTAGAATTCTGGGTGTGCAGGTTTGGGATTTGCCATTGAGGCAGAAGTTCTCACTCCTTGCCAGTGTCAGAGAAGCAGCTGCTGCTGGCCACTTTACTCTACAAGTGGAAGGGAAGTCAGCGTCTGTTATTTCTTGGCCCCGGGTGCTAGTTCCTACCCCTGGAGATTGGCTGATTGGTTTGAGGAAATTCAAGACCTTTGCATGAACAATCTGTCAGCTTCTCTCATATCCGGGGGGAAGCTAATGTGGAGGCCGATGACCTAGCTAAATGAGGTGTAGGAAGGTCATCTCTTCTTATTTCCTAAGGTGATATGATGTAATTCTTCTCAGGTGTTGAGGAGTTTTTGTAAGCCTTGCCTTGGGCCTGCTGTCGTACTCTGTTTTCTTCTAATACATAATTATCATTCAAAAAAAAAAAAACTAGATTCTATAAGCACTACCTAATAAACTAATGGGGCAGAAGTCGCAAAGATGAGAGCCTACATCCTTTTCAACATCAAGACAACAAAGGTCGCACCTAGCTCCTCTGACAATTTGCCTTGGTTGTAGAATTCTTCAATGAAGGCAAAAAGATTGTCCTTGACGTGAATCATATGATTTTTGACAACGCTGCTAAAATGGATGAGTAGAGCAACACCAAAGTAAAATTCAAATGCACACAATGGAGAAACCTTGAAAGTGGCCCTAATGGATGAAAAAAATGAGGGATAACCATTTAAAGTGGTCTAGGCATGCAAATAAGAGGCCAAAAGCCCAAAAACGGCCCCTATGCAAAAGGTTAAAAGGATAAAAATAGAAGGAAGAAGAAGAGGGAGATATCAAAAACATGGATTAAAAGGGTAAGCAAGCATATGATGGATTCTAAGATAATGGAGGGAATGGTTTTTTAAAGGATGGAATGGAAGAGACCTCAAAAAGGTGATCCCAAATAGATGGGATCAGTGGCTTTGATGACGATAATAACAAAGATGATGATGATGATGAATCCTACAGATGGTGTAACTCAAGTATGGCATACAAATGGGTATGAATCCAATTCAACACGAGGTTGGAGATACAAATGGAAGCTGGGGTTGACATGCAAAGGGTTTCTCATGCCCAACTAAATATTTGTATATGTGAAGCTTCACCGAAAGCACTACAAACAGCAAGAATAATGATTTTGGAAATGGAAGAAAGGTGGATTCACCATAAAAAATTTGTGTGGACACAATAGTGAGCTATAATGCTTGGATATGGACTTGGGAGCAGATACGCAACATGGTAGCATGCATGGGACACGCCATGTATATATAAAATTATACATAATCATCTTGTTTTTTGTTTTTTATTTTTTTGAAGACCAAGATGTCCAGGCCTCTTAGAGCACCAAACTAATGCTTGGGGATGTAAAAATCTCCCTATCCACACACACCAAGTAAAACTACGAGGAGTGGCCCTTCGGGGGAGTGGGAATTGAACTCAAGACCTCCCACTTTCAGAGGTGGGTTCTTGGCCATAACTCCAACCCCATTGGGTTATCTTGATTAATTTTATATAGTCTTAAATTTTGATAGAAAGGCAAATTCGTCCTTCAACTAAATTTTACATTAAGCAATACGTCACTTCCTAAATCTTTACTGACACAATCAGCTTAGAACCAAGCTACTATGCAAACATGACCTAAGCAAGCCCATATGGAGGACTCAATCCATGCCTATAATTATAGTATGCAAGCTTATGGTTTTCTAGGGGAAAAACAAATTTTTATCCAAAACCTTACATAATGTGACATTATGGTCAATTTGTTGTCTTAGCATGATAATTGGTACTGACCTGAAAGCGTGATCCCATATACTGTCAACAATATCCCAATCAACAACAACTCCATCCTTTATGGGTGAAAGCACCTAGAAAACATAAATCCCATGCGATGTGTAAATAAAACAATCCACAACACCTTTCATTTGATCATACAGTAGTAGAGACAGCATAATCATTTTGTAGCTTAACCTCCATGTGGTCCCTGCGATATCCAAGGGCTTGTGATCCCACATATAATTTGCGGTTCGTCTTAGATTTATCCGACTCCAAAGGTCTGGCACCATTCTTTGCATCTGAAGCATACTCCAACTCCCTTTCAGACTTGACATCATCCACAACTTCTGTTTGATCAATTGATCCAACCACCTTAACAAGAGATCATATGTCAGGAAAATCCTTGGACTAATTTTTTGACCAATCATTCACAATTAATAATTTTTTTTGACCAAAACCATTATTAAAAGTACCAGGAAATAATGCAAACTTCCATTTGAGAGAGATCAAATTTCATATTGCTATCAAACATCAGTATTTCAGTAACTTAATGGTCAATATTGCAGCAGTGTGACCTTTGCAAATGAAAAGTCAACTAAGAAAATTAAGTGCTCCAAACTCAAGGAATATGATCCAATATAAACAAGTTTGAATGCCAATGTCTGATCCATTTAAATTTTTGGATCCAATTCCACATCAGAATTAAATAAATGATTGGTTTCATGTGCAGACTTGGATGAAGCCAGAACCTAATCCAATAACCTGTTAATCCAAATGGCATAGGTGTAGATAAACATACAAGAAGAGCATACATGTAGTGAGGTAATAGTGTTAAAAATGAAGAGCATTTGAATCTGAGTCATGATCATAAGTTGGATGTGGATGCAGACTCAAGATGTATCTATATGTGGATGAGGATTCAAATCATCCTAGCCAAAGGGCATGTTTGTGCACTACAATCCATAAATTAAAGATTCAATTTTCACAATGATTTATTTATAATACCATGTTTGGTGTGACATAAATTTATGTATTTTAAAATCACAAAGGATTTCAAATATCCAATTTTTTTGAAGATTCCCAATCCTATGGGATAGAGTGGGATTGAGAAAACCGGCATTTCAAAAACTATGGATAATTTAAAATTTCAGCCAAGTTGAATGTTCGCTCCATCAAAGGAAAGGCAAGAATTCAAAACACTGGGTTGTAATTTCATTCATTTAGTGAATAATGGAAAACATGGAAGTGCCCACCAATAATGCAAACATGGTGGTTCGCACCAACAAGCTAAACCATTAAAATACCTTCTGTGTATTTCATTTATTAAAATGCTAAGTAGGGGTGGCAATTTTTTACCCAACCTGCAACCTGACTCAACTTGAAAAAACCGGGTTTCGGTAGAAGGGTCCTGAACACGACCCGACTTGAATTAAAAAATAATATTTAACTAATTTATTTATTTTTTTACCAATTAATTTTAGCCCATGTACCTCAACCATGTTCAACATTCTTAGTCTATTGCCTCAATTTTCCGTAGTCCAATGGACCCACATGAAGAAAAATTCTCGTATGTTTAATTTTCTATTAAAAAAAATTCTCACAAATTTCATTTTTTTATAGAAATTTGGGTTAAGTCAAGTTGAACAAAATAAAATTTTAGCTGAGTCAATCAAGTCGGTAATTATAAAATTCAGGTCAAGTCGGTCAAGTCAAACAAAAAATATATTGTAACTTATAGCCAACCAGACTCAAAACCGACAAACCCAACCAATAACTTATAGCCAACCTGACTCAAACCCGACAGACCCAACCCATTGCCACCCCTATTGCAAGGTCTGACAAATAAGTATGGTGAAAGTGCAACCACAAAAATTCAGGGTCAAACATTTCCATGCCAACATCAAAACTATCTCATACTACATCATATTGGAAGATGAAAAAATGTGAAGTTGGGAACTAGGAAAAACAAGAACCACAATGATCTAAGGGAAGAAACACTTGGTGTTTACGCATGGCAAGGACAAACCAGAGTTCCTCCAATGAATATTTGAAATGTGTTTGAACATCAAAACAATTTAAAAAAAAAAAATAGTAAGACACTCTAAAGACACCTACAGATGGAAACACAGCCTTGGGAGCATCTTCACCGGCATAACCAGCCTTGCATGTGTGTGAACCCAAGTCAATGACTATTGCTGACACTTCATCTACACAACAAAAAATAATGAAATCAAGATTTTTTCAATAAAAAGAAAGGATAGGTACTGTTTTTAGAGTTAAACACGAAATGTGCACTTATTGTAGTAATCTGAAGCCAAGATGGCAGATAGCACTGATGTAACTATAAACATTGCAGGTTTGATTCATGCTAACATTTTAAAAAGAAAAAGAAAAAGGAAAAAGAATTCTTGACAGTGAGACACTGAGAGAGCTAAGATGTAAACTCACCACCACCATACATTGTCACAGACTGGGAAAAACCTGCAAAACATAGTGTCTGTAAGCCTTTTTTATCATTTCTAGGACAGACAAGCAAACAAAAAAGGAACATAAAAAACAATAAAAAATAAGCCAGTGGCAACTTCAAAGGTTGTGGATTCAAGTCACACCAGTTACACTTCAAAACAGTTAAAAATTAGAGAGTTAGAAACCTTAAATAGCAAGAAAAATTAAAAGGTATAGTTACTTTATGAATGAATGAATAGGGCAGCATTTTAAAAACCGAACCAGTCATTGAACCATTCAAGGTCACAATTTTGCCCAACCAGGTCTAATCAGACATATCAAACTGGGTTAAACCATGGAGATATTATGACCGTGTATGTATAAAATAAGAATACAAATTACAAACTTTTCAATATAATTAAAAAAATTGACGTTTACTCACTTACATTATGGAATTAAACTAAAATTTTAGAGTTTTGGAGGTTCGATTTTTATTACGAAATTTCTAAAATAAGTTACCATGTTTGATATTGTCAACTGATGTATTGAAATTTATAAATAATAATAATACTACTGTATCACCATCAAGCCTTCAATAGCTCCACAATGCTTAACCATCGAGAGGTGAGTGGTTGAGAAAGACAGTTTTAAGTAAAAAAAAAAAAGACGAGAGTTACTGTGACAGAGGATAGAGGAGGGAGAGAAAAAGAGGGACGAGAGACGGAAAATAGCAGGGAGAGAGAATACCTGCAAGTGCAAGCCTGATACCTTAGTTGACCGAGATCTCCGTCGCCAAGAGTGAAGGAAAGAGGGTTCGCCGTCAGGGCCGTCTAGACCATAAGGCAAGTCAGACGACCGCCTTAGGCCCTCGATTCACAAGCTCGTACTCCTTACCGCAGGACAAGAGTAAGGTGATTAAGCCGTCTTAGGCCCTCTGTTTTTAAGGCCCCAAACACAAGTTTTTGTCATCCTCTCATAGAGCAGCGGCGGCGGCCACGGCAACGATGGCTAGGGTTTTGAGGGTTATCACCGTTAGCAGAGACGGGTGAAGGAGAATGGGAGATAAGGATATGATAAAATATGGATTTCTGTAGATAGAAGTTCTTACAAAATCACACAATATGGATTTCTGTAGATAGAAGTTCTTACAAAATCACACGTGAGTTTTAATTAGCTCTCTCGTCAGCACCCTTTTATTGTTTTTTTTTGAAACATTACTCAGGTTTTAAAGATTTAAAGATTATTTTTTTATACTCTCATTTATTCTATTATAAATATAAATAAATAAATAGAATACTTGGGAGGCCGAAAATTTGACCCAACAAAATACCGTTATCTAGATTAGTTAAATGGGAAAATTCAATTTATTTTTAAGGTTTTTCATCTGATATAAATTTATAAAATGGTAACTCAAATAAAAAGTAATTATATGATTATTCGTTGTCTATTTATAATTTTATAATGATATTAAGACATTGTAATAGATTTATATACTGCAGAATTTTGGTATTTGAGTAGGTTTATTTTTTAATTAAACCCTTGAGACTCGTCAAATTTGACATACATTAATAAATCTGAACACATATAAGATATAATAGCCTACCAGAGCGACCCATGCTAAATTTTTATTATGATTTTACAAAAAGTCACAAAAGTCAATCGACTTTCAGTCTATTTAGCCATTATATGTATAATAAAAATACAACTGGTGTATTTTCTTTCTTCTTTTTTTAATTATTTTAAGATGATTCATAACAAAATAATGTTGAATTAAAATTATAGATGGTATACCGAAAGTAGATAAAAAATTGAACTTAAAATTCAATTTTTAATCACTTAATTTTACTTGTAAAAGTCATATTTTATTTTTTCATAAAAAACATTGTTTACATTAAATTTTATTCTAACTCACCAATTAAAGATTAATTAATAATTTACTATTATTTATAATATAATATTCATAGCATGGGTTTCACTGGATTTGACCACGGTTGAATCTGGTTGGACCAATGACGGTTTGCTAGCATTGTCGGTAACAATTTCTTCAAAAGAAAGAAGTTTTAAAAACTAAAATTGATAAAATCTTACCTACAATCAGCAATGTGACAAGAAAGATTAAGTGAATTAGCCATATTATTAATTGAAAATGATTTTTTAGCAAAATTTGAATAAAAAAAATTAATTAATAATTTTGCATCTCAAAAAGTAAGAAAAATAGATCTTAGATAAATTATTTTATTATATATAATTAAATTTTTAATTAAATATTACTTATAATAATGTGTTAAATACCAAGAAGGCCCTATTTAAAATTTTTGCCTTAGGCCTCAACTTGTGTTGAGACGGCACTGTTCGCCGTCTCACTCTCGCTCTCTTGGCTCTGGCTCTGGCTCTCGCTCTCTCTGGCTTCTGACTCTCGCTCTCGCAGGAAGAGTATCGAAATTAAGGCATCGAGGGATCAGGGCATCCAGGTTACTTGTACGTTAAAAAAAAAATTATGGGTCGGGTCGGGCCAACTCGGGTCAGGTCCTATTGGATGAATTTAAAAAAAATGACCTTAATTCAAATTTAATATAAATTTTTTTCTTCAGCTCAATCCGACTCTAATTTTTAAAATGTATAATTTAGATCACTGATTTATTGAGTTGTATCATACGAGTGAGTTAAAACTCAGCCCAAAACACCAGCAAGAATCTCTCACAAAATATATTGAATGGAGGACTAGAGAGAGATGGTATTATATGAATTTCATGTTTAGACCGTTGAGTGTGATATAGTATTTTTTAAATAAATTGAATAGGGCAGCATTTAAAAATCTGAGCCAGCCATTGAACCATTCTAAGATTAAAAAAACTCGCCTCTAAGTATGATATTGAGTTCGATTCTCATACAACTCCAAGACGACACTCCGTGCAGATTTAACTGGTGTGTGTGAATTGAAAGGTTTACACGTGCCCGTGTATAGGGCCGTCTCGACATAAGCTGAGACCTAAGACAAAAAATTTAAATGTGGGCTACTTAGTATTTAAGATTTTATTATAAATAATATTTAATTAAAATTTTAATTATATATTATAAAAAATATATTTAAAATATATTTTTCTTACTTTTTGAAAATTTAGAATTTAGAATTTTAACCATGTTTATTTACTAATTTTTACCATCTCATTATTCATTCTCTCTTTCTCTCGTAAAAAAGAAAAAGAAAAAGAAAGAAGAAAAAAGGTTGGTTGCTCTCCTCTCAAATGAAGAAGGCATGGTCTGAGTTTAAAATTCGGTATCAGCTAATATTTTTTTTCTCCCTTCTTTTTTTAACAAAAATGACCGATATCGACCAATATCATATAGCCAAGATATCGGCATATCGGACGGTACAATTTGTATGGACCGATATTATATTAAGACCCGTGGTATATAATATAGATAAACGACTGACATCATCTCTGAGCTTAACCAAATAATTCAACCCTACTTGAACCTGACTTAATATTTACTATTCGAGTGAATCTCATGCATTTGGGGTGTGGGGAGATTCAAGAGAGAGAGAAGCATTTGAATTTGACTATTCCCATCTCAAACCGTTTTGTGAAGATGGCAACAATCATGCCAATATAGTTAAATGAGAGTGAATTCAGGCTTTCCTTGCCTCTCCATTTGTTAAACCTTTTAACCAATTCTCTCTTTTTTCACTGGAATTACTTGTTGCATCACGATTACTCCAATACCCAGGCCCAACAATCGTTCCCAGATCTTTTCTCTTCGAAATTTGCTTCATCTTTCTTGGGTTTTTCTTCTTCTTTGTTCAGTTTCTTGACGTCGAGTAGATCGATCTGATCCATCGGATGGGGAGGCCTCCGTGCTGCGATAAATCCAATGTGAAGAGGGGTCTTTGGACTGCAGAAGAGGACGCAAAACTACTTGCTTATGTCTCCACTCATGGAACGGGAAACTGGACTTCTGTTCCCAAAAAAACAGGTTCAGATCTTTCTTACAAACAGATTTGCTTTACTTTTCTCTTTTTTTCATACTTTTCTTTTCTTTCCAAACAAAAATCTAATGTTGAAGAGTGTTTTGTAGGATTGAAAAGATGTGGAAAGAGTCGTAGATTGAGATGGACTAACTATCTGAGCCTGAATCTAAAGCATGAAAGCTTCACACCACAAGAAGAAGAGCCGATCATAACTCTTCATGCTACAATATGAAGCAGGTCATATATTTCTTTTCTTTTTCTTCTTCTTTATTTCCTTTTCTTCACATATTTCTCCTTTTAAAAACATATTTCATCATCATCTTCTTCCTTTTCTTTTCCTTTTTAGACTTCAGTTGCCTGTTGCTAAAGCCGGCTCTGTATAATTAGTCTCACTTCTCATACACGATGGAGATACTCATATTTCAAAAAAATAAACCATATATACTTCGTATCCATGTTTACATTTCAAATGAATCTAATTAAGTCCGTGTTATAATCTATTTACTAGCATATTTCATTCAAGAGCTTCACTCGTCAAGTATTACTGTCCTAACTCTTTTAGTACGAGTTGCATGTCTCACTTGTTAGTTTTTTTTTTTAATTTTAAAATATAATATAAAAAAATTAAAATTAAAATCTTTAACACTTTCTTGTATTGGAAAAAAATGCACTTTTTATAATTAAAGTAAAAGGTCCACGTAATTTTAATTTAATATACTCTCCATAAATTTTATGTTGTATTTTTTAATTTAATAACAATACAAATCTCTATCCTTTTTCGTTTTTTGGAGCTTTGAGCCTTTTATCTCAATAAATAAAAAATAATAATAATAAGTTTATTATTTATTTTGTATTATCTTATATAGAAATTATACAATCTAAAGTTTTAATAGTATTTATAATTTATATTATTATTTTTATCATGCACAGCACAGGTTGTTATACTAGGTATATAGTAAATTAAAAAGGACACAACTACTTATGCGGCAGAGCAACTTTTAATCAAATTCCCACTCTTGAAGTTGAAGGTACTTTAGCTAAGATCAGTTAAATTTAAGATAACCTAAATCTAATTAAATATTTAATTTTTTTCGAGAGTACAACTTGATTGTGTTCAAGTTGTGCTGACCTAAGTTCAAGATTTAACTATTATAAACCATGTATAAGAAGAGATTAACAATAGTGATAAATTTAGGCCAGCAATCTTCTCACAGACGTTTTGTGTAATTAGACACATATTTTAATATATTGCCGATTTACCCTTTGTCCCTACTGTACCCAAAAAAAAAAAGAATGAACAGCTCACTTACCGGATCACTTACTAGCCACTTGGCGAGCCGACTTACTATGTTTCTAGTGCTGGTAAGTGAGCCCATAAGTGATTTGGTAAGTGAGTCAGTAAAGAAAAAATTGACAATACACTCAAATCCGTGTTTGCTTACACAGAACTCGCATGAGAGAATTTACTATCATTCAGACTTATTCAACAAACTTGACATGCAGTGCACGTATATCCTATCAATAAGATAGAAAAATGTATCATTTAAATTATATATATATATATATATATATATATCCTTTTTTTTAGAAAAAAAAAAACCTCTAGCCAACGACAGCTAAGAGCAATGTATAGCTTTAAAAAAAAAACTATCCAGCCCATACCCAAACCCATCCAGGCATCTGGCTGCGTCGACGACTCGTCGTCATTTCTTTTTTTTAACAACTGAGTCCCACATTCCTAACTCTCGGAATCTTTCATTGGCGGAAATTGTATTGTTCCTGACACAGCTTATGTCCAAGATTATGCCATATTTTGTCTCTCTATAACAAGAGCCCCCTACTTGAGTTCTCCGCACATTTCAAAACAAAACTCTGTTTTTCTCTGTAACAGTAAGAGGAGGAGGAAGAAGAAGAAGAAGATGGTGAAGGGGCAGGTATCACACGAGTTGGAGGTAGGAGTGGCTGCAGAGATACTGTGGAAAACGTATGGGACGCTTGAGTTGGGGAACCTGGTCGTCAAACTACTCCCAAACGTGATTCAGAAGGTAGAACTAGTCGAAGGCGATGGAGGGATCGGCACAGTCCTTGCCGTAACTTTCTCTCCCGGTATGTCATCAAATTCAGTGATTTTTGGTATCTCATCCTACTTGAATTGTTAAAGATTTAATCAATATGTCTAAAGCTTAATAGCTAACAGGATGCGTGAAATTAAGCTCTATTATCCAATTCTTTGTGTTTTAACTCCACACTTTCGGTCAGACTATTATATGCAAATGACAAGTAATCGATGAATTTCTTCTGACTCAATTCTTGTGATTATCATCGGTGAAATTCAACACTCTTCCTCAACAATAACTCGACATAAATATCATGAACTTGTCAATGAATGATCCTGATTAACTGAATAATTAATCGAATTAGATCACTCTACCCTGCTACTTCAACCAAATAATCATGTCGCTTTTTATTTTGTCATATTATAACCATAAGGTTACCAAGGCATTCTATCTATTTTGAATTGCAATGAGTATTTGTTCCAAATGGATGATTCACCACTTATCTGTATATTTAAGAATCACCTGTCAGTTTCCAGTCTTTGTTTCTTTATCAGCTGAGGGGTATGGCGAACCAGATGAAGATCTGGTCAATTGTCCCATACTCCCATCATCAATTAAAAACCACTAATACTTTAAACCCATGAAATTATTTTGGTGCCTATTAGCCCTTGTACTTCCTCTGCGTGCAACTAAAAGGAGCATTGGAGCATGACATGTTTACTAAATGTTATGTAATTTAAATTGTGTCATAAGGATATCATAACTTAGTTACTGTATTAGTAATATGTGCTTTTTAGATCAGACGCTAATGTTGAAATAACTTCAAGTAAATAGATAAATGATTTGAATGATGATGGAAATTAATAAAATCATTATTTTTGTCTTAGATGTGCCCGGAGTTGGTACTTACAAAGAGAAGTTCATCAATATTGACAATGAGAAGCGCATAAAGGTGGTGGACGTGGTTGAAGGAGGATATTTGGACCTAGGGTTTCTTCTGTATCGAGTGCGGTTTGAAGTCGTCGAAAAAGGCCCTGATGCCTCAATCATCAAATCTGCCGTTGAGTATGAAGTTGCAGAAGAATCTGCAGCCAATGTGTCTATGGTCACTACTAAGCCACTGGAGGTCATTGCTGAAGTCATTGGAAAGTATCTCGTGGAGAAGAAAGCAAATGCTACTACTTGAACTTCAATTCATTTGGAAGTCTACTTGTTGTTTAGAAATAATACACATGCTTATGCATATGGAAATATTTTATTACTAAATTCGTAGCTCGTTATTTATTTATTTTTGGGTAACATGGTATCCCAATCCACATTGAAAATGAGATTAATCGACAGATATATAAAACCATCTACAAGTCTCGTGTATTACATAAGTTCGAAAGAAGTCGAATTCAAGATCTATAGTTTAATCCTATAAGCTTCTACTAACTGAACTATTCGTACAGATTAATAATCGATTCAAATTAGAAGTTGAGTTTGTAATTTCTAACCAGTTATACTCAACTAAAGTCGCATTAACTCTTTCAAAATTTTCAGGTTTCTTTCAGATCTTTTAAGACTAGGGTTGACCCTGATCAAGTCCAAATTTAGATAAAGTGTGTGGCTGTTGAATTTGATCATTGTGTCTTCTATCTAGATGGCCAACATTTGAACAATTTGAAATCAGCATCTTAAATTAGATGAACAACCGACAATCTCAGCTGGCCTGGACAAATACACAACGGAAGACAAGATAAAAATTTAACCTAGATTGACTCTATTCACAAAAAGAGCGAATAAGAATGAGAGAATTATAATATATCAAGTACATAATAAAAAATTAATAAATTTTAATATTATATAATTTTTTTCTCAAAATACACAAAAAAGAACTCACGAAATCTATCTCAAACACTCTCCAAGAAGACTTAAACAGAAACTCCAAATTTTATGTCTCTCACTTAGGCTTTTCCATTCACACAAATTTTTATCATACAATATCTCATGTTTGCAGAGATAAAATATGTTAAAAATGAGAGATTCCAAATATTTGAAAAAATAACTTTTAATAAAAAAATTAAAAAAAATAGAGAAAGAGGAAAATCCAGCTAATATGACACTGGTTATAGATAAGTCGGGATTGACGCACATGAGCTTGGCTTGCACCTTTCTAAATTCTGTCATCGTAAGTTCTTCTAAGTATACCAAATGCCGTACTTAGTCATGTTATGGTCAAATCTAGACACGATTATGAAATTAAAATTTTAAATAAATTTAAATCCCATTCAAAGTGGCCTCACCTTTGGCCATCTTTTACATTCTCCATTTGGATAATCATCATGAATTTCTAACTACTACCAATCTTTGGAGTAATAGTCAGGAATTCGCCTCAAAAAGTGAGAGTTTAAAACTTCATTCTCACTCCACTTCAAAAAGTCATTTACTGTAGAATTACCGATGTAAGTAGGTAGAGAGGCTTGCATATACCTCGATAATTACTCTTATAAAAAAACAGACTTACAAGTAGACGAGAACATCACAATATCATTGGCCGATATTCAGTCGATATAGGCTAATATCGGCCAAGATATCGACATGGCCCACGGTCGATATCTGAATTTAAAAAAAAATGATATCTATAAATATCTGCTGATATCTCAGCGAGAATTGGATAAGTGGGATTTTTGATAAACTTGATTAGACAAAAAAAAGGGGACGGCAAATGCACAAAGTGGTATCAGCCGAAAGGAAATTAATTTGAGAAAAGATTGACAAAAATAGGACAGATAAGATTAAGATGCAAATATATTTTATTTTTCTGATGTTGTTTCAAATAAATAATTCCAACTCTTCCTTCGTCGCCTGCTTGCAGAGATACCCACACAGATTCCATACTTTCAAGAACAAATACTTCCAAAAGAGATTGTTCCCTTTTATTTGTTTTTTGACAGATTTGGTATCGTAAGTATTATAAACTCTCATTGGTTAAACCTAAGACATCACTGTTTAAAATAATAAAGGAGCATTTTTATTTCTAAAAGAACATAAGTGTACGTTGAGTCGGACACAACGCAGATAACATGACTGAGTCGACCCATAAATTTCACACGACTTGAATTCTCATCAATTTAAACTAGACCAACATCTACTATTTTAAAGTCGTGTCAAATTTATGGGTTGACTCAGTCACACGGGTTAGAGATAACATGATTGCAGTTCAACTTATTCGTGAATTTTACTCGCATATAATACAACTCAAAAAATTATTTATTGTGAACCAGTTTAAAAAAAATAGATATCAAATTTTAATCTTTAACTATTGGATGAGAAAAATATTTTTGAATTTCACTTTTTTAAATTTAATCAAAAATTTAAGTTAAAAAGTGCGATTAAAAGTTTATACGAATTCGTCTATATTGGATAATTCCAAAAACAACCCTAGTTATTGTTGCCTATTTCCCTATAAATAAAAGGAGGCAGAGGTGGTTATGGAATACAAGCCATCACTCCCATCAGCAAAAGAAGAGAAGAGAGCAAGAGTGACCTTGGCAAGCAAGCTCTGTGTGAGCAAAGGGAAGGAAAGAACTCAAATAAGAATGCACGGGCAAAAGTCACACGAGTTAGAGATAGAAGCAGCGGCAAGCGAGCTGTGGGAGATATACGGCACTCTGCAACTGGCTCAGCTTGTGAGCCAGCATCTGCCTAATGTGGTGGAGAAGGTCGAACTCTTGGAAGGTGATGGAGGGACTGGTACCGTTTTTCACCTCACCTTTCCCTCTGGTTAGTTCACTTCCTTCTGCATGCCACTTAATCATATTTTGTTTCGGGTAACGAGATCATGTATCTAGTATGGTTGGTTCACATAAGTGAACGAGTCATTCATTCGCCGTAAAAGTGGAGATTTAAGAATTTAGAAATGACTTGAATCACTCTACCCCCAATAAGGTAGATATCCAATTCTAACAAATGATATCAGAGTTATATCATCCAGCCAATGCATGGACTCGAGAGATTCCTTAACCAGATGAAATTGTTGGATTTAGAGATTTATAAAGGACTCCAGATCATGGACTAACATTTTGGATTGGATATCTCATCCTAATAGGTATAGGAATGGCAAGTTGTTAAGATATTATTAAATTATAGTTGATATATTTAGATTATTTCTCTAATTAGTGATTTTCTAAATATTGTATTGCCTCATTTAGCGCTTTTCCTATTTAGTTGATTTACTTCCTATATTGGTAATCACCTTCTCTATATAATAAAGTCAGAGTCTCTCTTTAATTTAGAAGGAAGATACTATTTATTTTCACATGGTACAGAGTCAACTCTCGATCCTTTTTTTTTCACCCCACCTTTCCCTGAGTGAGTCTTAAATAATATTTAGATTATTTCTCTAATTAGTGATTTCTTAAATATTGTATTGCCTCATTTAGGGCTTTTTCTATTTAATTGTTTTACTTTCTATATTTTTAATCACCTTTTCTATATAATAAAGTCAGAGTCTCTCCTTAATTCAGAAGGGAGATACCATTTATTTTCACACACAAGTTAAGGTGCTGGTATATTGGGATAATAAATGTGGAGGATCCACTTATCTATGAATTTTGGTCTACCTTCCGTCTAAAGAATAAGTGAGCATATAATGAAATTTAAATATGACCCATTTTATTATATTTTCACTTAAAATCAAACAAATAGAACAAAAAGTTTACCGTACAAATAATGAAATTTATAAATATAAATAATGAAGAAATTAATCAGAATTATTTAACTCAATAAAATTACAAATTAAATTCTAATTTCATCTGATTGTATGTTCAGAGGCGGTAGGGGCGAGAACATACAAAGAGAGGTTTGTGAAAGTGGACAACGAGAAGCGAATGAAGGTGGCAGAAGTGATAGAAGGAGGCTTTTTGGAGATGGGTTTCCGGCTCTATCGACTCCGGTTCGAGGTGATTGAGAAGGGCAGCCAAGCATCCATCATCAGATCCACCATCGAATACGAGATTGAAGATGAGTTTGCTGCCAACGAGTCTCTGGTCACTACTCAGCCTTTGGCTGTCATTGCTGAATTTGTCGACAAATACCTCAGTGACAAGAAATCAATTACTCCCAATAATGGAGTTTAAATGTTTAATCAAGTTCAACTTATTTTTCTTCTTTAATTTTTGAGCTTTTATTCAGAATAATCATGAATGTAAGGTTGTTTTTTTGCGCTAAACTAACATATTTTTAGAATTAAACTAAGGATATTCATCTAAAAGAGAGTAGGCCCTGATTAGATCAAAGTATGGTAACTGATTTTGACCCGACTTATTGAGTGTGATATTATCGGCTATAGTTTTACTTTAACTGCACGGTTTTGTTTCTAGATCTGATCCATTAAACTAAGTCCAAAAGACCTTATACAAGAGAGAGGAGGTTTCCTTCAAATAAACCCCCTCCCACATCACCATTTGGGCGATGTGAGACTGGCATCACAATCCACTTTCCTTAAAACCAGAACCGCCCTCTGTTCACTTCGGCTACAACACATAGGGAGGCTACAAAAGCAGAGGGTTGAAAGTCTCTTTAATATCATTTTGTAACGATCTCAACCCGACTTCTCGAGTGTGAAATTGTCCGCTTTAAGTCTACTCTGCCTGCACGATTTTATTTCTGGGCCTAGTCCACCAAACTAAATTCAAAAGGACTTCACAAGAGAGCTTTCCTCAAATAAGTCCCTCTCCACATCACCATCTAAACTGATGTGGGACTCCAGGAGTATCACAAGTATAGTTAAAAAAATCGAGTTTAACTCGAACCCATATCCATCTGAGTTAACTGAACCAGACAAGATTCGTTGAATTTTTCCAATTTTTTTCAAAAACTTCGTTGAGGTTTTCTAACTTTATATATTTCGAGTTGAGACCATGGTTTACTAAGTTGCTTTTTCCCCTCTCAAGAGATTTCCTAGGATAAGCTTATGCATGTATTGATTAAACCATGGCGTGCTAGCAGTCAAGCACATGCTATACAGAGAAAGAAGGAGAAGTATACATAGATTGTGGTTCTTGGTGAGACAAAAGAGGGGATGAAAGAAACGTGTATCAAAGATGCAAGAAACTCCAACTTGAACCAACTAAATTACGTTATTTATGTAGACATAATTTATTATTTAATTATATAAGTTAATTTCTAATATTATTTTACATGATCTAAATTAGTTGATCTGACTTAAAAATTGATTAAAATTTTAAAATAACTTGAATTACAAATGAATTAAAATATAAATTCAATATTTAAAATTAATATAAATATATAAAAAATAAACTTCCAATCCAACCTGCGACCGAAAATGCAAGTGTGGAGTCCAATAGCCCATTTGTCAAATAGAGATAAAAAATTCAGATATACCGAGATATTGGTGTTTAGGCCGATATCTCTCTCCTGATTCTTTTTTAAAATCGCGATGAGATCACGGTCATACGTGCAGATATGCGGTATAATGGGCGGAGGGTAGGGCCCGTGTGCCAACTTAAGCCATAAACAAAAGTTGGGTGTCATTTTCTCTTCGGCTGACACGCGGGTCAGGCCACCCTTGACGTTCGCCTAGCTGACTGCTTCTTCAAAAACCCTTGAAGCGCAATGCTTAAACCCTGATCTTCTTCTTTTTCTTCTGCTCTCGCTCTCCCTTCCTTTACCTTTCTCCATCCCATCCATGGCTGCTGCTAATCTCTCATCTTCTTCATCCATTGAAAAATCCCATCTCTTCTCTTCCTACCCAACCCCAAGGGCTCCTTCTCTTTCTCCACCTTCTTTCCTCAAGACCCTCCAAAACCCTTCCTTCCTCTCAAAAGACTCCTTCCTCTATCATGCCCATCCCTCCCCCCTTTCTTCCCACCTCTCTTCCTCCACTGCCGCTACTCCTATTTCAGCTTCTTTCTTCTCTTCTTCTTCTTCTGAATTAGATTCAGATAAGCCCCGGGAAGAATGCGGTGTCGTCGGCATCTATGGTGATCCGGAGGCATCACGCCTCTGTTACCTGGCTCTCCATGCGCTCCAGCACCGAGGCCAGGAGGGAGCCGGAATCGTCACTGTTCACAATAACGTCCTCCAGTCCATCACTGGCGTTGGCCTTGTCTCTGAGGTCTTTGACGAGACCAAGCTTGATCAGCTGCCTGGTTCCTCCGCCATTGGCCACGTCCGCTATTCTACTGCCGGCGCCTCTATGCTCAAGAATGTCCAGCCCTTTGTCGCCAGCTACCGTTTTGGCTCTGTTGGTGTCGCCCACAATGGGAATTTGGTAAATTACCTATCCTTAAGGCACATGCTTGAGGATAATGGCTCCATCTTCAACACCTCCTCAGACACAGAGGTGGTTCTCCACCTCATCGCCACCTCCAAAGCTAACTCCTTCCTCCAGCGTGTTGTTGCGGCATGTGAACAGCTCCACGGCGCCTACTCCTTTGTCTTCCTCACTGAGGACAAGCTCGTCGCCGTCCGTGATCCCTATGGCTTCCGTCCCCTTGTAATGGGCCGCCGTCACAATGGTGCCATTGTGTTTGCCTCTGAGACATGTGCTCTTGACCTCATTGAGGCAGATTATGAGCGGGAGGTGAATCCTGGCGAGGTTGTGGTGGTCGATGCTGATGGGGTTAGCACACTCTGTCTTTTGCCACACCACCAGCGCAAGGCTTGTGTCTTTGAGCACATCTATTTCTCCCTCCCCAATTCTGTAGTCTTTGGCCGCTCTGTCTATGAGTCCAGGTACACCATTGGTCAGATCCTTGCTGCAGAGGCACCAGTGGACTGCGATGTCAGTTATTGCTGTTCCAGACTCTGGCGTTGTTGCTGCGCTGGGGTATGCTTCCAAGGCTGGCGTTCCGTTCCAGCAGGGCCTCATTCGGTCACACTATGTTGGAAGGACCTTCATTGAGCCCTCCCAGAAGATAAGGGACTTTGGAGTGAAGCTCAAGCTCGCTCCAGTGAGAGCTGTCCTGAAGGGGAAACGGGTTGTTGTCGTAGATGATTCTATTGTTAGGGGGACTACATCGTCGAAGATTGTCCGACTGCTGAAAGAAGCAGGTGCAAAAGAAGTTCACATGAGAATTGCAAGCCCACCCATAACTGGTTCTTGTTATTACGGTATTGATACACCCAGTTCTGATGAGTTGATTTCTAATAGAATGAGTGTTGAGGAAGTACGGGACTTTATCGGGTCTGATTCACTTGCATTTCTGCCATTGAAGAGCTTGAGGGAATTGTTGGGGGGTGATGCAATGAGCTTTTGCGATGCTTGTTTTTCTGGAAACTATCCTGTCCTTCCCAGTGAATCAAAGATTAAAAGGTTGGGTGATTTTGTTGATGATGGGTTAAACGGTAGTGTAGATGTGGGGTGGACTGAGGCTCCTGTTAATCAGACAGCAGTGAAAACAGAAGGGAAAGTCTAGCAACGCACTGTATTGGTAACGTATGCTGGTTTTAAGAAAGCAAACTCATCCTTAGTGTCTAACTGGTGACTTCTTAATGTGGTGATTAATAGGTATCTTCAAAGATGTATGACATATACTTCTCAACATGAATTGTGGTATTTGGGATTATTTTTTTTTCCAGTTTTGCTGCTTAATGTCTTATACTCATGCAGTCTCTTATTATATTGATAATAATATGTGTTTATTTTAGAATGGAGCATGATGAATAGGTGGATGAATTTTTTATCTTTACTCTTTTATGCTTTACATAGCATTCTTATGGTTTTCATTTGCCCTCTATATCTCTTTGTTGGTTTAGTCACTATTATGAGCTATTTTAGTTTTGGCAATCTCCTTTGCCAAGGTTTTAACTTCAGATTTGATTCTCATGTTTCTAAAATGTGATATTTCGTTGAAAAGTTTTGTTCAGTCTATACTCCATTGAAGTTCTATCCAAAAGAGCATCCAAGAATTACACGATGAAGATACCTTCATTCAGCTGCCCATTTTTTATAAGGAAACTAAGATATTTCATTAAGAAGGAAAAGAGATGCAAGAGAAAGAATCACGGGGAGGGCTTTCATATGAAGCCAACAATCCCAAAAGAAAGGATAAATAGTGATTAGCTAGAAGAAAAGAAAATGGTAATAAATGCTCAATCCAAAGAGAAATCTACAAAAAAAAAAACCCCTAGAAACACCCGATTTTGCCAAAAATTCGGCTATGTCATCGGCCAACCTCCTCACATGGTCAAAAGATGCCTCTAAGTTCTTCGATGGCTCTCTTATCTCCTAAAAGGGAGAAGTTTACATAGTGGTGTTCTACTCAATGCCAATCAAATGGCATTCACTCAGTCACGTTCAATGACTTCCCCTTAGAAGTGAATGTTGAAAATCTCTAAGGCTTACTTGATTGCTAGAAGCTTTGCCTCATTTGAATCCTTAGTCCCAATTGATTTGGAGAAAAACACCAAAATGTTGCCCTTGAAATCATGAAGAATTCCACCAACCCCCGCTAGACGCAGCTTTCCCCTTGCCACACTATTTCCGTTGAATCTCAAATCATCATCACTAGGCCCTTCTACATCTCTCCATGGTCTTCTCCTTGCTTCTGGAGTCCTAAAAATGCTTTACAGTTCCTTCAAGAGCGACATGAGTGGTACCAATAAATTCCCTTCTAGATTTCACCCGGCTGACGACTCTAGTCTTCTCCAACTCAAAGGCCCTCAGCTATTGATGCTTCCTTCCCCTCAAAGGATACTAATTTGCTCCTTCCACGCCAACCAAATAACAATTTCTAGGTTGCTCTTCCTCAAGGTCGTTTCTTTGCCCCTCAGAGGGCTCCTTTCCCATTTAACTACTTGATCACCTAGGCTTTGGTGGAAAACCCAAGAAGATCACGTAAGGATATGAAGAAAAACTATAGAGATTTGGAAAAAAAAAGGCAATGATAAGGTTACACTTTGAAATACCTTTCTTTCTAAGAGTTTCCCCTTTTGTGGGACCAAGCCTTGCTAGGTAGATCCATACATAGGAGATCTTGAGGGATTATAAGAGAGGGATCAAACCAGGAATTTGACTGAATGATCCCCTGAGGATCATCGGTGCACACCCACAGCTCTTCCTCATCCATGTAAATAATCGTTAAGGACAGACTAGAGATTGACATACTCGTAAGTCATAAGACTTTCTGGCTGAAAGAGGATGCTACACTCACTCTAAAACACTCAGCCACTCAATATTTCAAGCAATCACAAACCTTGGCTTGTTTCTTGAGACAAGCTCAATAGACTCTAGGACAATACCTTTTCAAAGAGGAAACCACCCCCCCCAGCCTGTACTCATCACACATAGGGGAAAAAAGGAGAGAGAGAGAGAGAGTGACCTTATTATAAACCCTTTTTTCAACTTGGATTCATTCTGACCCAATGCAATATTCTCGACTCTCAAATTGTCCTCTCCTATGCCCCCATGCCTCTTACTTCGTCACCTCCTTCAATCCTATCAAGTGAATCTTCTTCCCCCAACTCTATTACCTTCACACTCTGATTGGCATTCCAGATAAAGACATATAATGAATGAGTAGATGCACCTAGCATGCTTTGATTAGGCTGATTCTATTCCTATGGACAAGAAGTTCCTTTTCCACCTTGCCATCTTTTTCTTTTTCAAAGTTTGAACACTGGATCCCATAAGGACTGAGCTCTTAGGTTAACTTCAGCGGGGAGGCCCAAATATTTCATAGGAAGCTTTCCCATCAAACAGTTAAGAATATGGGAACAATGGATCTTCTTGTTTTAACTTTTAAGCTTCTTGATGCTACGAAAGGAGAACAAGGTAAACCATTTGATAATAATAGAATATGAGGCAGATGAGTTAGCTAGTTAGGGGATTTTTTTTTTTCTTCGGAGATTGTTACTTATTTGATGTAATTATTGGGTTTTTTGTCTTCTTTTTTGCTGGAATGCAGGTGGTTTGTGTCTGCTCTTTCTAGCTATGGTTTTGTTTTCCTTTCCTTCCTTTATTAATGAAGTTACTTTTCAAGCTCATGAATGCAAGCTCTCATCCAATTTCTCTATTTTTTTACCAAAGCCCGTTTCCTGAAATAAAAAGTCGACAAAGCCCATTTCACATGATCATATGACTTTTACATAACTATTTTTACTAGAATACCCTCTTCCTTCTCCTTCTTTTTCACGTGAATTAGTTTATCGGTCATTTCTGCAAGAAAGTCGGTGACATGGTTAATGTCGCTGGAAGAAAGAATGGATCCTGTCTTGCAGAAAACCATAGCTTTCTTCTGCTGAAGGGGGGTTAAGAATCTCACCAAGTAAAATATTGTGAGATGATATTATCTCCCCCACTTACTCACCTTCTCTCTCCTTCCCCGACTTTCATGTTGGCTGCTTAAAAAATGGCAACAACCTTTTCTTGAACTTTGCCTGCTTCCATCATCCTCTTCTGTGATTTTGGCCGCTGCCTGTCTTTATTGCCATGTGGCTGTTATTGATACCCCTCTTGTCTTCCACACTTGTGCTTTGCATATGTGACTCCAGCGATTTCTTCACCTTCTTTCTTTCCATTTTTTTTACTATTTTTGGAAAGCTTTGCTCGTTGCCTTCTTCCACAGCCAGTCTCCTTCCTCTCTCGACTCCATAGATACCACCCTGAAAGGGTTGGCTTTCATTTTGACTATAAAATTGTGATTCATAATCTGCACATCGTCCATTCTAACATCAGCATCAGGGAGGTGAGGTCTTCACCTTGGATGTTATCTTCTGCCGCCATGATGCAGGAGCCATTCATTCTGCCAAGCCTGTTGCACACCTCCAGCGTCCAAGCATGCAGCTGAAGTCCCATAAATTGGATCCAAGTTCTCTTCTACCTTACATCACCATACGGTCTCCACAATTTCATGTACAAAATGGTTTTCCCAGTAGAAGAGCTTTCCTCTTTCCATATTCCTTGCCTGGTTTAAAAATGGAGCTGTAACGAGGACCTGCTTGGCTCCCTGTCCACTCATCTTGAAGCCCTCTTGTGCATAGACGTGAAAGTCGTCCACTTATCAATTGACAACTGCTGAATGCACCCAAAAAGACTGCTTGATAGCTAGTTAAGAGTTATACTTGGAGAACAATGTCTAGCAGATCTACCTCCCCATCCCCCTAGCTCAGATCCCTTTCTCTTCTTAATAGTTTCTCTGTATTGTTTTTTACCTGCATTAACATGAAGATTGCTGGAGGAGACTGATGCTGCTAAAATGAAGCCTATAATTAATTACAGCAGCATAAATCTTTCTGCCATTGAGACCCCATCCCTTCTTCCCACTCTAGTTCTATTAATGTCTAGTGAAGTGCCTTTTCCCCTTCTATGACTGCTATTACCAACCCCATTTCTACCTTTGTAGAAGCCTTCTGGGTTTCCATAAAATGTTCTCCTGAGTCCTGACACAACCATCACTCTGATCCTTTCTGAACCTTTCTCTTCTTACTCCACTCTCTCTGTCCCAAGAATGCACCTACTCATTGCAGCTGCTGCTTGGTTAGCCTGAGATTCATCTACAAGTTGCATGAAGCCGAAGATGCCACCTCCGACATCCTGTTTCTTTGGGATAGATGTATCAGTCACTTCTCCGAACTTCCTAAACGCTGACCATAACCATCTGGTGGATGTATTCCCATGAAGATTCTCCATAAACTTGGTTCTGACACTTTCCCTTATTCCTGTTGAATCTCACCTTCCTCTTGACAATGCAGCCACTCATCTTCTTTCTCCATGTACACCTTCTCCACATCTGTGTATGTGGTGAGCATGCGTGGATCTTTCTTAAGCAACATTCTTTCTTCTTATTGTCACTGTATTTCTTTTTACATGAATTCTACGAGTCATTGAGCTCTGTATAACCAGAATTATGTGAATCTAATAATTCCCATCCTTATCTGTGCTTAATTTGTTCTATCCAATTCACCCAAAAGACTAGAAAGGATTGTGTAGTACGGATTTAAAAGTAATGCAGTTTTTGTTTACTTCTATAGCTGAGCCCATCTGAAGTTTGCTGTGTCAGTCCATATGGAAAGTTAACCAAGAAAATCCTATATCTAAGGGGGAAAACTAGTTGCAACGACTGAAATTACTCGATAGATTGCTTATCAGTTAAACTGGAAAACAAGTCAAAATACTCTCTACTTGTATGGCCAAATGCTTAATCTTCATGAACTGGACTTGTAAAGTTCTGAATTCATTCCTTTCCTCATATACTGACCACTCATGTGATACGTGCTAGTAGAATCCATGAATAATCAAGTTGTGAACGAGTTTGACAATTGACATAGAGATGTGTTCGACACGAGTACGTCGCCCATTTCAAAGAATCCATGGAATATGGCTTCTCTTCATGAGAAGTTGTTAACTGTTGCAATAAAGAACTTCATATTTGATACGAGACTGGAGGTCATTGTGGATGAAAAGGAGACGTGGGGCAAATGGTAAAGACATTCTTCTGATTGCTGATTCATGTTAGTTGGCTAGGAATCTTTTTCACGAAATGAGAATCGAACTTATCTCACTCCAAAGGGTTACTTTATGTGGTTTCACGTGGTGTGTGTAGGTAGGAAGGTTTGCACACGTCTCAAAAACTAATTGAATGTTCACACATCTTAAGAAGTGTCTAATGTTCTAAAAGGCTTTGGACACTAAGTCAAAAAAATGCACGTGCAACCTATTGAGTTGAATTTTTTATTTTTTTGACACCAATACTCTTATTTGGGAAATTTATCAAACAAATATCAGACAAACGGTTGCGAACTCATCTGCACATGTCTACCCTAGTCATCCTAGTTGTATATCTCTTTACTTTATTTTTATATAAAATAGATAATTTTAGGTGATCTTCAATTGAATTTTGTTTAAACAATTGTGAGGTGTGCACATATCCCGAAAGAATAGTTGGGTGAGATGTACGACTGGACACCTTCGGATATAAAAAAAAAAACAACTAAGATTTCTTACATGGTGTTGAGGGAAAAATAGGAATAATTTGTCAAAAAAGTTAAAATAGAAAAAGGAGCATTAAGATTTAATTTGCCGAATTTTAAATTTTTACTTAATTTTATCATTAATATTAAAAATAAAAAATTATGTAAAAAAGACAAAAAAGAAAAAAGAGATTTTAATATTTTAATGAATGGCCACTCCCCGCTAACTTACCCGGTGTATACGGATTGGAAGATTTGTATACACCTCGGAGGACTAGTCGAGTGCAATGCCTGGTCATCTCCGAATCTAAAAAAAAAAATGTATTTAGTGAATTAGAAAGGTTATGAATTAAAGAGAGGGTAAAGATGGTCGGAATGAATAGTAGATTCTATCATTAATAATGAGGAAGGCAAGCCATAGATGAAGTGGGATACAACAACTTGAAGGCTTCATTTCTTGAAAAATAGGTCATACTGCCCAATTGGCTTCTCTGTGATGTTTTTCGAGAGAACATTCTGAACTATTTTGTAGATCGTCCTATTGAAACTACAAAAATATTCAGAGATTTTCCCTTTCTTCTCCTTTCTCGTGGTGAACCAGTGTGACCCTTTACAGTATACATGGTATGATTTTATTGTGGTCTACCAACTTAACTTATCACCACCTTCTTGGTTATGATCAGTAACCACTAAAAATGTTGATATTGTAGATGGATGATGGATAGCAATAGTGAAAGTTTTTGGTCAAATTCTTTTCAAAATAAAAGTAATGACGTCGATAACACGATAATATTAGAAATAATAAAAATATCAAAATTAAGATTATTTCAACATTATATTAAAAATAAATGCTTTTAGTGTTTTTTTAACATTGATTTGAATGTGTAATAATCATAAATATATATACACTTAAATTCTATTTTTCTTTACTTTTTAAACAATATTTAAGGTAGGTATGTTTGTGCGCAACATTTTATGTGAAAATAGAAAATGATTGCCACGTTGAAATTGTTTTTTTTATTGTTCCGCATAAACCTTTTCAATGAAAAATGGTTTCAACAGCTTGATCATTTTCCATAAGAGAAGAAGGGACTTGTGGATTTTAAAATATATGTTCTAATTCATGAAATAATTATGTTCTAACTTGATCCATCATCCAAGACTGAACCCAAACATGACCCATGGCCTGATCTAGGACCTGTGACTCATTTTATGAACCAAATGACTCAGCTCATTAGCCAATCTATGACTTAAAAGTTGAAACCAAGTTGATAGTCTAACCTAAGCAAATATAGTATCTATAATCTATTACTTGACTCGTGACTAAATCCAAGCAATATCTCGTTCTCACTCATTGCTCAATCAATGAATCAACCTAATCTAACCTAACTTATAAATTTCTAGATTAAATTGAGATAGGTAAAGTTAAGATTTAAACCAATTATATTCCTTCTTATATAATATTATTATTTAAATAAAATATAAGTTAAATCAGCTATTTAATGTATATACTTGTTAATGTTATTATTTAGTTATTATGATCATTACCATCATAAAAGGGCACTCCCCATGATGTTACCCTGTGTATGGATAGAGAGATTTTACAAACACTCTAAAGATTAATCAAGTCTTCTAAAAAACTTGAACACCTCAGTCTTAAAAAAAAATTCATTATCACCATCATAATTTAGAATTAACTATAAACGAATTAACCTACATTTCTCCTATCTAACAAAGGAAATAATTCATTTATAAATTATTATGAAAACATTTTATCGCACAAAACTAAAGATATTAATATATGTGAAAAACAAAATATAAATTTTATTTTCTGTAAAATAAAATTAAAAAAAAATAATAATTTTCATAAAAAATAGTTGCTTATAAACACGCCCCTTAGTGATTATCACAAAAGCAACATTCTTATCATACATTGGTCATTGTAGAACATTCTCTTTAGACTTCACGAACTTATTAAACATTGTCTCCATTAGATATATGTCATGTAAATGGTGATTCTACACAATTCATTTGATTAAGGTGCCATGGTACGATTTACACAATCAATGGTTCATAAGCCCCTGTGCCTTTTTCTATTGAGAGAAATATTGAATTTGGTTGAGCTTTTCAACCTTGCCCAATAAGTGGGAATTCGGCTCACATATTCTACCATTAAACAATTGAAATGATTTAAATTATCAATTCTGAAATATTACCACCTTGTGCAGACTCGTAATTCCCATGTGAAAATCATCCTACCATAGATGTGGTATCTCACAAGCACGTAATTTTGAGTTAACATTTTCATGCACAATGATTACTACATATAGTTTTAAATATTGAAACCCATTCCACAACTTTTTCAAGCTTGGGCCCATTGCCTTTGGTAGTTCTCATTTCACATATTCATTCTAAGGAAAGCAATGAATCATGAACCCACTGCCTTTGCAGCTAAATGATCAAGGACTACCAATGTGCAATGAACCCAAATAACCCATCTCACAATTCTTTTTGTGAACAGATAACTTAACATTGTTGCAGATAATGAAATTATAAAAATGACCATATTAAAAATTCTTATGTATCATTCTCCCAGAATACTCAGAAAAGAAAACAAAAGCAAAAAGTCGGGGAAAAAACGCAGGACCTCTCAAACATCTGCAGAAGTTCCGATCAAACAGAATACAAAATGAGAAGTAAATGCAAATACCTAAAGTCATAATCAATGAGACCAGCACCAACTCAAGCTGCAACTGAAGGCTTTGAAGCAGCAGAAAGGCGAGATCTCTTCTTAGCCAAGCTCTCGCTCCTCCGATCACGCTGCTCTTTCAACCTCGTGGCAAGAAGCTTCTGATACTCCGCAGCTTCAGACTTTGCCTTGGCAATTCTCTTCTTCTTCTCAGCAATCCTAGCACGCTTCCTCTGCAATGTCAAAGGTGTCACAAGCCTTTGTATCTTAGGAGCCTTGCTGCATTTCTTCCCTGCCAATGGAAGCATGGATCACAAGACACATGTCAGCACAAAACCAAACCATATCTAGAGAAAGCACAAGTAGACACTCCCATACATATAAATTCAACATAAAATTTACAAGGCAATGATGTTGCATGTATTTTATGGTGGAATGAATGAATTTCCATCTCATAGAATTCATACCAGCCTTGTTTGTAAATGTACGCCTGTATGTGTTGACATACTTGCGCACATCATCTTCTTTGGAAAGGTTGAACAGCTTGCGGATCTTAGATGCCCTCTTAGGACCTCTCATCCTGGGCTTCTCGACGTCAGTTAAACCAGGCAAATCATTCTCCCCTGCTCCAACAAATCACCACAATCAGGGCAATTAAATTAATGCACATTAATGAGTTTAATTTTTTTAATAGAAAACAAAACTTTCACAATATCACAGAAAATACAGCTGCATATACATTATCTTTGCCTGATAGATAGACCAACTCAGTAACTCAACACCAGATGGATGCAGAAAGGACTCAATGATGTGATGATTCTATTTTTCATGAAGAAAATGCATCATAAGGTTTATTGCCCCCCAAACTATGGATCATGCCCTAATATTCGTGATTTGAAAATCCCAAGTGTGTATTTTTTTATTTCCTTTTTTTCTATTTGAAAATATAGCAAGATCAAGTGTTTCCCGTTTAAATTGGACTGTCTCCAAAAAAAGGCGAAAAAGAAGATTCTTTAAGTAAAAAGTGGATACTGGTTTCGCTTGGTTCCTAAGTCTTATATTTGTTGGACGAATTTTGGTAGGCTATAGCCTGACTTAAGGGCATCTTTGTGTTTTTCAGTGAAAATTGGTTTTTCAATGAAAATAAACTTGCACAAAAAATGTAGTAGTTTTCGCAAAACGCAAGATGGTTTTCAACTTCACTTCATATTTTTCCCATGTTTGCTGAAAGGATGAGATTTTCAATGAGAATCAACATGGATACTAATGCAGAAAGTAGATTTTCCTATCCAAGGGTCATCTGCAACAAAACCACTTTCCTATGGGGAAGGATATATAAGTAGCAAATTTCAGTAAGGAGAAAAATTCCAAATAGAAGCCACTATTTCCAAAATTTATATACTTCAGCTGAAACAAAAAACAAAGAAATTTCACTAGGATTTTGGGTTTCAGCTGAAATCTAAAACCTGGAGAGGATAGAAAAGTTGATTATCCTCTCCAACTTTCTTTCTTATAAGTGGAAACAGACAAACATGACCTTAAGATAATGATTGAGAGTAGCTTCTACTATTGGGACAAGCCTAAGTCAGCTTGTTCTTTTGAACTGCAGTTTAATTCGTAAAAATATGTAGAGTTAAGAAACCAAAACACATTAAAACTACATTTTTGTCAGTGATAATACCGATGTATGTAGGAGATGAGATTACCCTTTTTGACAATAACCAAGTTCAAAACTGAAAGATCTGGGCTAACAATGCATCCACGAACAGACTTCCGGCGGCGCTCTCCATTGCGCCTACCATAACCACGAAAGCATGGGGTCCCTGATCAAATACATTTTTTTTGAAAGATAAATACATATTTTATAAGAAATATGCTCACCAAAAGAATATAATTTTTTTTTTAAAATAGAAAAGCTAGGAAAAATACCTCTGTGCAACAGTAGACGGACACGCCCTGGAGTTAATACTCCCTGTTTCATTGGGAAACCTTGCTTGTCACATCCTCCCATAATTTTGAATACATACCCCTTAAATTCCTGTAGACAAAAAGGTATAACAATCATATCCAGCACGCCAGGAACCACAAATGAAAATTAGAATCAAATGGTAAAACTGTATGGACTCTCTGTCAAGTGAAATTAAAAACCTAAAATAAAAAGAAAAAATGATTTTTCTCTACTTATTTATTCTATTGTATCTTTTTCATAACCAATTTTGTTTGAGGCCTTCTTTCTTGTCTGCAATGAAAAATTCTTATTCTAATTTAGCTGTCTTGACAACAAGAAGTACATACCTCACCCAGAGCATCTCCACTGACTTCTTGAGAAAGCCTCTTGTCATAAAAGGCCCGGCTGTTCAAAAACAATGAAACGTCATTAAACTGGTACTATGATAACTGTAAGAACACACTTTAAAATATCTAGTACACAATAAAAGTTCTAAATATATATATGGCAAGCTAAGCAGCAACAGTACAAAAAGGATGCTGGAGCTGCACACTGATACAGGGCACCATGCTCAGAAAAAATTTGCATGCTTGACGTATAATTCAGTTAATTTGATTGAGTAAATAGAAATGAGTATAAGATTCACTGTACCTTTTGGCATGTAGACCCCACCTTTCACTAATCATAACCCTTGCTCTGATCATACCCCTCTCACAGGCGGAAGGGTTTGTATAAGGATTTTGATCCATTTAAGGTGGCCCACACACACCAAAGCACTGAAACATTTCTATCAAATAAATATTTCACATAAAATGATTACCAGTAACCAACATTGAAGTCTAGTACCATCTGGATAAGGGTGTAAGGGTTGGGGATAATCCTTGTGAATAAGGTATTTGGAAAAGCATCACTCTCAAGTCTGTGAATCCAAAACCATCAATAGCTATCACGTATGTTAGTGGTATGGATGTGCCAATACACAAGGTAAAGGATTGCCCAGAGATCAGATTCATATGCCTTTTGCTGCTCCATAATTTAATGTCTCTTTAATTAGTTCATATCAGTCTTTATTGGAATTTTTTTTTTTTGAAAAGTATTATTGGATTTATCTTTACAGTTCATTGCATTGACAACACTTCAATTCTTTCTACAGAAGTTGGTTTTGTTCTTCTATAGACATTAACAAGCAATATTATAGATAGCATCCTTCAAATAAATATTCTCTTCTATTTGAGTGCCCCTCTACCTTCTCCACTTTTCATTCTTAATACCCCACCAAGCTCAATTTACTCACGCATACCATTCCCATTTTGATGCTTTCTCAACAAGCAAATACAAATTTCAATGGTATTACTTGATAACAATATGAAATTGAACCAGTGAGATAGATGGCATTTATATAAGGTGGCTACCGAGCATCCCATATATAACATTTATACTCTATCAAGCATACAACCCTCATACAAGCAGGTGAAAAAAATTGTTCAATTGTGAGATCTTACTGTTGAATAAGCCACAGCCCACTAATAACACAATCAAGAAACTCTGATTGCAATCAGGCAAATTTTGTTATTGCTGGCTAGGTCATCTGAGGATGTATCTTTTGGATTATCACCCTAAATTAGGGATCACTAGGTCAATAATCCATATCTCAAGCATTAGTGTGACATGTATGCAGAGATCTTGGCAACTATGGTAATCCTAAGAAAACATCTTAGTTATCAATTTAAACAAATTGAGGAAAAAAAAAAGTTAGTGCAAACTAAAATTTATCCCTTCACCAGTTCATCTCGCATTCATAGAATCACTGTGGATAACAAGTACGATTCACTCAGATAAAGAAACCAATTAAAGAAAAACAGCCAGAATTCATTTCATATCAACGAAAACAGAACTCGTTCAGTTCATAAAGTTGAAACTTATTATCCCATGAACTAATAGAATCCCATGCCATCAGGAATAGCCAACACGAGGAATAAAACTTTCCACTTTCAATAACAGCCTTCAGGCTATGAAATAGTGCCTCTGTCGTCGCTAAAGGAAATGCATGGGCTCTGTCTCCGTTTAAACGAATGAGAAAGCAAACTGCTTTCTTAGAAAATACCCATTTGTTAACCAAAAAGCGATTAAAAAGAAGAAAGGGGTCACTGAGAGAGCTTACAGCTTCTGGTCGTCATCAATTTCCAGCTTCTTCTGGCAACCGGTGGTTGGATTTGCGATGTTGAACTGCCATAAGAGGAAGAAATAAAGGACATTAGATAGAGAAGGAAAGAGAGAAAAGCAGGGGAAGACAACTCTCCTTCATAAGACCAAGACCAGCGACGAAACTGATCCGAAACGAGAGAGAGAGAGAGAGAGAGAGAGAGAGAGAACCTTCATTGTTGGTGATTGATCTCCACTCGCGAGACCTCAGAGAACACAGGGACTAGGATTTGCGAGGGATTGGGAAGCGACAGTGTGGTGCTGGAGGAGGGATTTTGTATATGGAGGCTGGAATTTAGGGTTTGGGAAGTGAGCGATAGTCTGACATGAAATTACCGAAATATCCCAGGTAGCAATGGATCGGGTTGAATTATTGAGTGGAGGTCGGGTCCGGTCGGGTCGGGTAGTGCGAGTTGGGTTGAGTTAGATGCCTTTAGATAAAATATATTATACTTTAGATCACCAATACTGGTCAAACTAATATCCTTGGATCAATGGATAAAGGGCGAATATACACATCACTTAGCCAAGCTATTCATTTTGGCATATAGACCCTGTATGAGGCTCTAACTCACCCTAAATGCAGTTTTTTTATATGTAAATTTAAATTCAATTAAAACTTATATTCATTTGTCACATTTCTATTCTTGGATTAAAATTATAAGCAATTTTTTAATAAGTTTATTTACAATTAAAAAAATAAGAGTTAGTATGATTAATGGGTCCTATTTTTTATTTATTTTTAAATTTATATGTGGGAAACTGCAGAATACTCAACGTAAAACTCTCACTAGTAGACCCCTACTCCTAATAGATCCTATATTGAATATTTTATAGTCTCCACATTTGATCATCCAACTATCTTCTTAAATGATTGATATGTAAGTTGATAGAGTCCCATTAATGCAATTGAAAATATTTTTTCCTTGTACAAGATGGCTTTTGCAATTTTTGTTTTAGAACTACGGATATGTAGAGACTCTCTAGTCTCCAGTAGAGAGTGAATGTACACCTCTGAGTGAGATCTTCACCATAGAAGTAGATCTTTGATTTACGCTTAAGATTGTGTGATCTACATCTATGCTTGAGGATTCGATCAAATATAAATCGCCATTTAGCCTAGAAAACTACAGCGGATATATATTTTATGTTATGTCATTTATTTTAATGGTTGACATGCTAGTCTTAGAAATTAAGATATTGAAATTTATTTTGTTCTTTCATAGTGAATACTATAATTGATTTGTGAGAAAGGATAGTATCAAATTCTTTTGAGCACATCATCTTCAAGTGTCTATTATCCATAGAGAGTCACTTGTACTTCCTTGATAATTATGAGATTTATAAATACACGACTTTAAAGTGGAGTTGTAAATAAAAAATTTCATTAAACTCTAATGCTGTGGGATTTTTAGCATGTAAAGATTCAAATAACTTTAAGTGATCAATTGGTTGTCTCCTCAGGAGGTGCGGATTTGAGTCTCCATAGTCTAATATTGGTATGCATTAGAGATAGTGAGCTCATCTATAGAGATTTTAGTTGAAATTTGTTTAAATATTTTACACGTTAATCTAAAAGAAAAAGAAAAGAGTATTAATTCATCTAAAATTTTCTCATGTACATTTGCGTCAAAAATATTATAATGTGTTAGAGCACTTGAGAGTTTATAGTATTATCAATTAACATTTGTCATGTGGACTAAATCAATACTGAATTAATCATTTAAATTCGATAAGAAATTATGAATTTTTTCTTATTATCAATTTACTCGTACCTTATCCATCGGACAAAAAGTGATTAGTGACGTTATAATTTGTCTAGTGCAGTATCACTGTACAGTTCTAATTCAATAATAGTTCCACCCTTTTGCCCATACAAATAGTCAAAAGGTCAAAGAATTTCATTTATATATTTTCCATAAGCAGGTGAGAGACATGAAAACAGAATCTCACATTAGCTCGTTGGAAAAGGAAAAGACCAAAAGGACCACAAAATTTTGGGGAACTACCATAGTAACCATACACATACTTCCCGCTTCGTTTTACAAGTCGATTGACTCAAATTTGATTTTAATAATATAATTAGTTTATTGCATACTGATCTTATTAAAATATGAATTTTGCATATATTAATAATAATAAATAGTTTCATATTTTAATTATTATTATTATTTTAATTTAAATAAATAAATTTGATAGTCAAGAAGCTTCTATCTAATCAGACATTTGTATAAAAAAAAATTCCTTTGTTTTTTTTTTCAAACATATTGGAACCACTAAAAAAGTCAAAAGTGTAACTCATTGTTAACTTAAATGATGGATACAATGTGATTAAGTTTAATTACCCCATAAAATAAAAAAATATAATCGTTGAAGTTCCATAAAATTAAAGAAATAGTTGTAGACGTACAAATTTAAAGAATGTTTTTAATTAAATTAGTCACTTAACAATTATCTCTTTAATATTTTATCCGAATACATTAAATGGGTCGTGTGAGTTAAAAGTGAGTCACACTCACGAGTGGTCCCTACGTGTTCCTAGAAGAGTGAGAGTTTTCTCATGCAAATGCTTGTAGATATTTATGTGATAATTTAATAATTTAAAGTGTTTTTTTCTTAAAAAAATCTGACGTACCATGATTATATGAAAAACAGTTCTTTCTCTACATACCTATTTTAATAAAATTTTCTTTAAAATTTTAAAATTATTTTTTAAATACTGTGTATTTTTAAAATTTTTCAAATTGAATATTCGGACTAATTACGATAATCTAATAAAAATACTTTAAAATTTTAAGGTCTTTTGACACTCCCAAATGTTTAAAACACAGTATTTTACAAATAAGGGTATCCCTCAGCTGTACCGAAAATACATTTGAGAGTGTCAAAAGACCTTTAAATTTTAAAATATTTTTATCAGGTTATTGTAATTAGTCCGGATATTCAATTTGAGAAATTTTGAAAATACACAGTGCTTAAAAAATAACTTTAAAATTTTAAAGATTTTTTTTATTTAAGTAATATACTATATATCACTGTAGCATATAGAAGATATTTGTTAAGTACTATTTATTTTTAAAATTTAAGCTCAAAATTCATTGGGATTCTAAATTTTTTTATGTCGAGATAGGTTGGCATTGGATTGGACTTGGATCCCAATGAAAAAAGCATCATAAGGTATTTTATGTTATGTTGATCTAAAATTTAATGATAAATAGCATCCTAATTTTTTAATACTGAACATTTTAAAGTTCCGTTAAAATAAATTATAGTCTATTAGACAATCTTAAAGATAAACAATTTTTTATAAGATATTTTGTCATTTAAATTAAGTCAAATTAATTAATCAGGCAAAAATTATTTTAATTTTTAATTTTACTTTAATCAAACGATTATAATATCTAACATTTAATTTTTGTATATAGGGACATTCGTAATTAGTTATTTTAATTTATATTGAGCCGGCTGGATTACATTTATCAACTGGAAATTTGTCAATTAAAGAAAAGGAGTCACGAGTGTTCCTAACTCAATTGGGTCACGCTATCACGGTTATTTGGCGCAGTGAACGAGAAAGGGAGTGGCACATCGGTGAATTTGCGTAGTTTGGAGCCCGTTTCGCTACGGGAAAGCATTCCTCTGAGCGCAGTGGCGGTTCCCCATCTCCTCTGGCATCTCCATCCTTATTTCTCCGTCCAATCCCTTCCCCTCTTCTTCTTTACTGATGCAGTAGGGTTTGTTTCTTACTTAGAATTGGATCGACGTGAGCCGTTTGCTATTTGGAAGAAGGGAAAAATGGAGGGAGGATTGAATCACCCGCCACCGTTCCTGAGCAAGACGTATGATATGGTGGAGGATCCGGCAACGGACGTGATCGTGTCGTGGGGCCCAGAAAACAACAGCTTCGTGGTATGGGACCTGCCGGAGCTCGCCAAACAACTCCTCCCCAAATACTTCAAGCACAACAACTTCTCCAGCTTCGTCCGCCAGCTCAACACTTACGTATGTTTCCACTCATGCAATTCCTTCCCATTCATTTGATTTTTTTTTCTTTTTATAAATCATTTGTATGCCCAATTGATTTCGGTAGACCGGAATTCTTGGGTGGAATTGGAGTTGTGTGGGATTTCATAATTCTAGGATGGAAATAATGAGAACCTACAGAATTCCAATTCCATGGTATTTATAACTTCTCATTTTAGAATGTTCTCTTGGAATTTTAAAAGATTGAAACTACTTTGAGTATATAATTCTCATATTTGGCTTAATGATTTCAAGCCCACCATAAAATGGCTATTGTAGAAATTATTGTCTGATTGATTGAAGACTAGATGGGAATGGGTTCATTGAGTTTATTCCATTCCAATCCCACTTATAAGTCTAACTTCATTCAGCCCATTCCATTAAACTTTGCTAATTTCAAAATTTATGGAATTGTAAATTCTACTGGAATTTCTACTGACCAGGCCCTAGCAATGATATACATGTATCCTAATGATAAGGCAGAATATCCTGTGATTCAGTGACGGTTTTCCAGTATAAGATATTCGAGGCTAGCAATATGTGGAAGATTCTTTCCTAAGGTTGCTTTACTAGATTAACATAACATATGCTCTAATTATTTCTGAAATCCATGTGAGCATGTATATCTGATGGCATTAAGTTATATAAAAAAAAAAGACACTGTCTGCTGCATTTTCTTTGTGACTCCTATTCCATTTATTTTGAACTTTCCTTTTTCTATGTGTCCCGGGCTAAGTCTTTTGAAGCTTCAACTTGAAATTTAGGTTCAATGGAGAGTAGAACTCAATGGATTTTGGCTATGGATGTGGTGGTGGTGATGATGTTGATTAGAATTCAAAAAGTCAATCCCATATAGATGGGATTAGTGGCCATGATGATGAACATGGGATTTGGGTTGACTGTCTAAATGCACAGCCAAGTCTGTATTTTAACCTGTTGAATGGGAAGGGTGTTGCAGTTGGCAATGGAATTTTTCTTGAATTTTCTTTCCACATGCAGTAACCATGCGTGTTAACTAAAAATAAAAATTGAAAACAAAATTTCCTTACCAAAGTCTGAAACACCTTATGCATGAAAGACAAGCATGTGTTGATTGGAATTGGCCAATATCTACATATATGTATATATTGGCTATTCATTTTTAATCAAGCTGATTTTTTATAAGCATTAGATACATACGTGGATCTTCCAAACCCACCCAACCCCATGATCCATGGGCGGACTCCATATGGAGCTCTCACCTTGGGAGAACTTTATGGGGTGTGCGGCAGTTCATTTCCTATGTATGTGTGTATGAAAATGCTATATACATATATTAGCTTGGTCTGCAAGTTTAGGCCCTAAGAACAACCCTATTCTAATTGGAAATTACTAAATCCTATCTATCCAACATTAGCCCTGAAGATTATATGGTCTAAAATTAGCAACTTCTAATTTAGACGAAATCCATAAATAAGTAATTCTAATTTAAGATCCATCTAATCAGGTGGATCCCATTGGGTTGTCCCCTCTGGTGTGTGTTTCTGAATCATTGATGAATTCTAACAAAGAGAGCATGTGATAGAAAAGGCAAAGGGTTCCCATCATTTACCTTAGTACATGACTATGACCCTTGTCTAGTTTCTCTGGTTGCAGATTCATTTGGACTCTTCCTTCTATGAAAAAAATTCAATAGGTAGTTAGTTTTTGGCTCTGATGTATTTAAACTCTAGAATATTTTCTAAACTCCTGAATATTTGCAATCAAGATTTCTTCCCTTCAACATCTCACTTTGCAGACACATTGGCCTCTTGGTTGACTTCTGTTGGCACACAGCAATATGTCAACTGATGTGCTTTTATTTGGCTTTTGGTTTTGCTTTGTGTATAGCTGAATCTTCATGGCTCTCTCATCTCCCACTTGCCGATGCTATGGCATCTTGGAATCACACTCAACCAAGACTGCCATGCACCTTAATTTTTGGCGATCTTTAAGAGATATAACCTCTGCACTGCTATTATTATTATTATTATTATTATTATTATTATTATTATTATTATTATTGAAATATTCCTCTGCGTTTCTTGAGTTGCAAATACCCAACAAATGGAAAAAATACACACTTGTGTACATACATGTATGCATGCATGCATATTTTGCCTCACCTATTGTAAGGGCTGGAATTCCATCTATCGATGAGAGACCACAATGATTCTAGAAATACCCAAAAAATGGAAAAATACACACATACATATATTTTGCCTCACCTATTTAAAGGGCTGGAATTCCATTCACCTATGAGAGACCACATTGATTCTGGAAATACCGAACAAAGGAAAAGATACATACATACATACATGCATACAAACAGATGTGTGTGCATGTGTGGATTAGATCTAGAATATGCCCTTGCGGTCCTCTATCCATAACTTTCCTATCTTCCCTGCCAATAACTAAAATCATGTCCTCACCACTTCAAGAAAGAACTCATGTAAACTCTGAGGCCCCCTTCTTCCAAATCAATCTCAAATACCACTCTGGGCTTCTCAATTCTAAGTTATTGATGCATTCATTAGCGACCAAAATTCAATATTTGTCTTATTTGCACAAGAATGTACTAGGGATATCATGGTGTTGATTACCTCTATCTCTCAGTATATAAGCTAGTATCTTCATTAGATTTTTGTACTTGCTTCCAGCATTTAATGGTCTGAATTTCATGAGCATTGCGCTCCACTTTTGTGGTTAGCACAGTAAGTTGTTTCCCACACATATGCAAGTTCCCTTCAACAAATGTATGCATTATGGATAGTGTGCAATCTTCTTCTTTTCTCTTCAAAATGGCAGTGTGACTCAAATGGTTGTTTCCTGCACATATGATGTTGAATCTTTAGTATCTACAACTATAAGAAGTTATCTCTCTCTCTCTCAAAATAAATAAATGAATGAATAAATGAATAAATAATCTAGAGCTATAAGAAGTTAGTTCCAGAGTTGGAATTTTGAAATTGACAACCTTGATTACCTTTTTTCCCCTTTTTTGAGAGTTGAAAAGAAAAACCTACTAATTATGTAATTGGACATTTAGAGGTGCTCTAGGATTGTAGCTTCAAATGTCCTATTAGAGGCTTATGTCTCAGCATTTCTATCACTTTTATTCTGATGTGGTGTTCTTTATTTCAGTTCTCAACAATTTCTCCGTCTTTTCCCTCTCACTCTTTATCTAAGTCGCATGGGTATGCATGCGAGGTGCCAAACACAATAAAGAAGGAAAGAAAGGACATAGGGACATGACATCATATTTAAATATAAAAATAAGGCCCAAAAGAACACTAATAGAAAATAATATACAAGTTTTGCTCCAAACAATTAAGTGACAAACATATAGGTATTTTAATTAGGTTTTAAGAGGAGACAACTATTGTAATATTTTAATCATCTTAGAAAACATTGTTAAAAAAATACTAGAAGAGTTCATAAAGAATGGATGCAAATGTCTAATATGGGTGTGAGTGTCTGATATGTGTGCATGTGTCCATCATGGTGTGACACATCTTGAAGGGTCCATATAACATAGCTCTTTATTTTGGTGCATGAGATTTGCTTCCAAACAGGATGGATGACAGGTACCCCTGGTCATGATACAGAATTGCTTAAGATTTTCCATTAAAATGGTCCTATTGTCATGGAAAATGACTTGTAGAGTTGTCGGACAGTTTCTGACAATTTAGATATCATTTTTTACCAGTTGTTAGTGTTTGTTTCATAGATTTAGCAGTGAAATAGCAATAAGAAAATGTGGACTTGTGCTTCTTCCTTTCTACTATTAATTTGATTTTAAATCTAAATGATTGGCTCTAATCAATTACTGAAACGAAGTGTAGATTGTTAGATTCTGAGACAAGTCTTTAAAACATAATCAATACAATTATTCTCTCAATGCCTTGCTCATCAGTTAAAACAATTGCCTTCCAGGTTGTTAATGCTTTTATGTTAATGTTCTTTTCAATGTTTCCGTTATACCTAAAATTGTGAGTTGTCTTCAGTTATTGTTTTTTTTTTTTAAATGGATTGTCTTCGATTATTGTTATTGGGACAGTCTAGTCTCTATGTGCAATTATTGTTATTGGGACAGTCTAGTCTCTATGTGCTTGACCTTTCAGATCCTAGAAGTCACTCTTAATATTGTTTGTACATTATCAACTTTCTTTTTGCCTTTTCCCCCCTGTGCCTTTGTGTTAACACATCTTTGACTGGACTCAGATCCCGTTAATCAAAGTCAACCTAAGAAAAAATTATCTACGAATTAATTTAGCATTTGGTTCTACTATGGTCCAAATCAGCATTGCTAAATTTATATTTCCGAAGTTATGTTGAGTAAGCAAGTTTCGTGTTTTCTCTGCCTTTTGCTTTGCTTGAGCAGGGATTCCGAAAGGTTGATCCAGATCGGTGGGAATTTGCTAATGAAGGCTTTCTAAGAGGTCAGAAGCATTTGTTGAAAACTATTAATAGGCGAAAGTCCAGCCAAGTTCATACTCAGCCTCAACAGCCCCAAGGACAAAATGCGTCAGTTGCAGTATGTGTTGAGGTAGGGAAGTTTGGAGTGGAGGAGGAAATTGAGAGGCTTAAAAGGGATAAGAATGTGCTCATGCAGGAACTAGTTAGGCTGAGGCAGCAACAGCAGACTACAGATCAACAGTTACAGACCGTGGGACAACGACTTCAGGGGATGGAGCAGCGCCAGCAACAGATGATGTCATTTCTCGCAAAGGCCATGCAGAACCCTGGGTTTTTAGCGCAGCTGGTGCAGCAGAGTGACAATAACAGACATATTGCTACTATGAACAAGAAAAGGCGACTTCCAAAACAGGAAGTTAACTCTGAGGCTGAACAGGTTGCCACATCTGATGGACAGATAATCAAATACCAACCTTTGATGAATGAGGCGGCAAAAGCCATGTTCATGCAAATTCGGAAGATAGAAAATGCTTCCTCAACTTCTGAGGTATTTGACACTGGAAGCTCTTCAAGTGGAATTTCAGGAGTAACAATTGCAGAGGTTCCACCAATTTCTGGGCTTTCATATTTGCCTTTGGCATCTGGAGTTCCAGATGTTCTCTCATCTGCTACTTTATCTGAGATCCAATCTCCTATTCTACCAGACATGGTAACAACGTCTCAGTTACCTGATATAGGTGTGCTATCCAGGGTGCAAGAAGCCATCACCTCATCTCAGGCAGATGTTGTCATCCCTGAATACCATCAAATGCAAGCAATTATCCCAGAAAGCAATGTTGTTGATGTTGCAAATGAGAGCTTCGGGGTGCCTGAGGTGATCCAGAGTGATTTAATCAATTTAATCAATCCAATTTCTGCTGGAGTTGATGGGCTGGTGCCAATAGATGCTGGCAAAATTTTGAATGAAACTGACACAGACATCTTACATGATGGGGGGCCTAGACTTCCTGGTATAAATGATTCTTTCTGGGAACAATTCCTTTCAGCAAGTCCTCTCTGTGGTGAAATAGAAGAGGCTGAGTCAAGCACACAGGATGCCAGTGCAAGGGAAATAGAAATGCAACAAGAGCAGGAGAAAGGATGGGACAAAGGTCGCCATGTGGACCAGCTCACAGAACAGATGGGGCTTCTTACCTCTCAAGGAAAAAGGTAGCACTCTTATCCATGTATATGTTGTGGTAATAAAAAATACTTTATTTTTCTCTCAATCTCAGCTGTACTGCAAAATACATAATTATAAATTTTCATGACTTACCCTTGCTCAAGGAGTTCCTCAGGCCTGTATTTTTCCAGCATGGCACAAAGTATTGAGGCTAGCAAGTATGTGTAAGCACCTATTTGGGGATTTTGTATGCCTTTTTCTAGGTTGATCTCTTCTTTGGGTTGACGGCTTGTATTTGAGAGGATAACAAATTATAATGCCTATGAAGTTGTTTATATCTTCCATTGCTTCGATTGCTCTATTCATTTGTATTAAATACTGATGATTTGTTGATTTTATCTTGAATTGTGGCAGAACTGCTGGGTATTTTTATCAGGATTGGTAGTTAATTTTCAAAGTATTTTCTTTTTGAGGATTTTTTTGTGTACTTTACTAGGGTTTGTTCTATTCTGATTTTCTCAATTACTGTAAACGTGGCATACATATTGGATGGATGTAACTGAAAATCACATTGGATGGTTTTGATTATCTGCTCCTATGCCACTCGGTTTGATCTTTTCTTCATTTCAAGACGGTTTTAATTATCTGCTCCTATGCCACTTGATTTGATCATTTTCATCATTTCAACCATGACTGTAAGCTGTGTGTAGTGTAGTGTGGGAAGAGGGCATAGTGCCTGCAATGTTACCAGTAAATCTGTTGTTCTGTAAGTGGGATATTTGAATCTAGTCATTTCGTTGTCTGCACTACCGATATTGTTTGTTAGCATTGGCAGGTGTATAATTCATTAGGCAACCTGAATGCTCTAGTTTGGACTTTGGTGGATTTTGTTGAGCTTTATGCTAGCAATGGTGCGTCACTTTTAATATTCATTTATGGAGCATATGCATTGATCTTATTAATCAGGGTGCAGTTTTGAGGTTCATTCATTCAGCACACGTAATGACCTTATAATTCTGGGTTCAGCATAAAAAGCCTGGCATTGCACATGATGTTGACATCTCTAAAACGTATAATTTTTTTTTAACCCAATGGGGTTAGAGTGATGGCCAAGAATCCACCTCTTCAAGTGAGAGGTCTTGAGTTCAATTCTCACTTTCCTAAAGGGTCACTTCCCGTAGTTTTACCTAGTGTTTGTAGATAGGAAGGTTTGCACATGTCCCAAGGGTTAGTTAGATGCTCTAAGAGGTTTGGACACTTTGATCTTAAAAAAAAAAAAAATCTATTATCTTCCTAATTTCTTGTATTGTGAGCACACCTCTCTCTCTCTCAGGATCCAACTGGGATTTGGTGTGGAAAACATATCTTTTTATATTTATCATCATCAGTAGCTATTCCTATTTGGCATTTAACAAATTCCTCTACTTTTTTTTATAAAAGGTAACTACATTAATTTCAAAAAGAAAATTCAAGAAAAAAGGAAGCTAAAAAGGAAGGCATCAAAAGCCCAAAACCCAGAAAACACCCTTACAAAAAGCAAACCCCGGTAAACCTTATATTCGACCGCAACGATAACGGAAATCAATGCACTGATACATTGTGGCTATGATATGTCGTAGACCGTAGCTGCCACAATGGCGTGTATCGGTTTTCAATAGGCAAATTCATTATTTTTAAAACTTCTAACTGTTGTGGGGCCTACAAAGGTTTTTTTTTTTTTTAAATACCCTTAGGACATCTTTTCATTTCACCTTTGAGACATTATCAACATCCAACCAATCTTGCTCTTTCTCCTTAACCATTTCTTTCCAAATGTCATTTGTTCATATTATTAACTTAAGAAATCCAATTTTTGTCAATTTTTCATCCATCCATTTTCCAAATATCAATGTTTACATTTGTCATTTTTGTAGAATTTTTGGTATTTTTGCATTAATTTTTAAAAATAATTTGAATTATCAATTTTGTAAATTCAAAAAATTATTTGAATATATAAATGACTGCGTCTCAATGATAAAATTACATATTTTTGAAGCGTAGAATTTTCTGTAAAATTTTCAGATTTTTTTAAAAAAAAATTAGAGAAGAAAAAAGGCTTAGCAGCTGCTACGGGCCACAACGCAATGAATCGGGCTCCTGAAATTTTTACCCCAGCTTTAGAATAGAAAGAAAAATCTTAAAAATGAGTTTTTGAGTGGATCCAAAAATCTAGTGATCCCTTTACAGACAATTACAGCACCAGCTACTCTATATAAATGGTTCACGAGTCCCTCTCACAAACACGAGATGGGATGCTGATTTCTAATTGCACCATTCCAAAAGAGCATGTCTATGCATTGAAATGGAGAAACAAGAGAGGGACGGGGAGGTTAAGAGAAAAATAATAATATATTTTTTTAATTCCCTCATTGAAAAAGATAATGAGAGAGTAGAAAATTAAAAAAATTCTATTTCTATTCACTTTTTAACGTGTGAAAACACATAAGCATGCTCTAAATATTCCATAACTTCTCTAATTTAGAATCATTTGAATGCCTTTCAATCACAGGAGAAAGGAGAAATATGAATATTTTATGTCGACTGAGATTTGTAACCGAGTGAAAAACCTTAGACATTATTCTAATCAGGTATCCTACACCCAATCAATTTTTTTCTTCTTATTTACAGGACTTGTATTGACATTCTTATCTATGTCAAACTCATAATTCTATTTCCTTTTTATGTTCTTTTAAATTTTACTTTTCCACTTTTATGTTATAAAAAACTTTGAACTTCAACTCCACTCAAACCAACATTGATTAAGAGTTTTATCTTATTTTTAATTTTATTTGCTAAAACTTGGCACTCTCTTGACTTACGTCCTGGTCTAATGAGTTGATTCATCCAAGCTTTATCGAGTCTTAACGAGTCACTCTGCCTTGATGAGATAGAATGAAAGGATAAAACTCGAAATCAGACTTTAAATAGATGGACTGCCTTCGCTTGAAGATCAAAGAGTGACTACCTCATTGATAAAACTGACCCAACAATGAAGGGGTGAATCTAGAGTCTTGGTGGGTGTAAAGATTCTAAGAAAGTTCAAAGTGTCGTAGGATTGTGCTATGTGTTAAGATCCTAACCATCCATGGGTTAGAACCTCAAGTATAAATAGTAGGAGTGGTCTCACTTGTAACCAAGTTTGATAGAGTTAAGCCTCAAGTTTGGAGTCCTCTAGGATTGGAAAGGAGTGATTTAAGGAACCTGTTTTTATATAATCAGGCACTTTTTGCACGACAATCTGCAGTGATAAATGTAGAAAAACCTCGAGTCAACTTTGCCGAGTCGACTCTAAATTTCAGTTGAGCAAGTTGCCCAGTTCTGCAAGAACATGTCACTCTTAAATTCATCAGTCATTACTGAATAGATTGATAAAAACCAGGTTAGGACTGCAGCAAGCACTAAAGCAATGGAATACAGACATGTTAGGTGATGAGATTAGAGAAGTTCTCACAGTTCACCAATGCTAACCCCTACAATGCTGGTTGCAAGGGTTGCGCTTCAAGTCTTCAACGGGTATAGAAGAGAATCTGTGAGGGTATGAAGATGATCAAGTGTTGCAATGCAGATGAACAAAGAATCAGCATGAGTTGTCAATGCTCTTAAAACACAATGCCATAGACGTAGAAGAAGCTTTACAAATTAAAAAAGATGAAAAACACAAAATGAAATATATGGCATGCTAACCCCACTAAACATCATAAAGAGTTTGATAAGGCCCCAAAAATTTGTTCCAGTGGCAATATTTACATGGTGTATAGATTATTTTCTTCCTGGGTTATATGTTTTCCGATACAGCACAAATAATTTCTTTTATCAGAGAAATCCAGTCTAGTAAATTTAATAAGCAAAACATATAATGTCATTTTTGTAAAGGATTCAACATGACATTTCTCAGGCACTCAGGGAGGCAGAAACAATTGATGAAAGCTTAATCTTTCGAGATTTCTTTGAATTTAGTGGCTGAAATTCAACCTCGGTGCTTGACCTGACAGTTGCTTCCATCCATTCAGAAGCAGATGATCCGTCACTTCGATAATCACGAGAAGCATACAACACTTGCACCTTGCCTGCATTTGATAGAAAGGGAAGATAGTCGTCAAATGTGATTAGTCTTGCAATTGGAAAACCATCATATGGAGATCCTACTGAGGCCGCAAATCAATTTGTAGATCATACCACACATAGTAGGCCAGTATTTGGAGGGACTACATGGATAAAGGGTGGGTGGACTTTCACCGCCATCTGATCATCCTCCCTTTGTGAAATTGGCCATTGAAAATCAAGTCATCAAATACCAAAAATCAAAGGGTCAGAATGATCTGAAGGGATTTTGAATCTTTTCCCATTTCCCACCCATGTGCTCATATATTCTTTAGTTGTCAAATCCATTCCGTTCCAGACATGCCATTTCAACAGGTAGTGTAGAATGAATCTGACTGAACTTAATTCCATTATATTCCATCCAAATATAGGCTCTTCTGGTTTGATCTAGGCAAAATCAGTGTTCCATTTATTTCATCTTAAACCATGGTCCCATACATTTTTTTCCTTTGTATTTTCACAAATTTAACCCTGCATACTTAATCCATACCCTCTTTAAGATTAAAAGCAATTTAGTAACTTATCTTCTAACCCTAACAGTATTTTCCCTCTTGGTTTGTCCATTCTTCATCCCAGTTCTATTTTGATCATGGCTTCTTCATCCCAAGTTCCAATTCCAAGTTTCAGGTCCTCTCTCTCTCTCTCTCTCTCTCTCTCATGGTTAAGAACTACATGATGAAAGACATAATAATCGTTCCTGTTTTTATTGTTTGCAAAGTGCATGGTTATCCATTAACCTATTTTTTTGAGGTTTAATTTATCCATTAACATTACCTATGAAGTAGTCATTTGTTGAAAACTTTGAAATTAGAATAAGTGGAAGTGGTAGCCAAATGGTGCGATAAATGGACCATCAAATGCCACAATAATCAGGGTTGTCAATGGTGGTTGCTCAGTTTGATGATCCAATGTAGGCCCATTTCCATGCAGTAGTTAAAAAAAAAACATATACTCTGTATTCATTGTGGTAAATGGATTAAAGGAGGAATGACCAAAGATTAAAGGGATGCCTAGTGGGAATACAAGGAGATACTGAACCATGTTCAAAGGTATCAATGGGTGTGAAATGGAAAATGGGAAAAAGAAATCAAGGGAAAAATGACTGAGGCCATTGGGAACCCATTCGACATCAATGACAAAGAGGATTGGAGGTAATTATTACTACCATAGTTACAAATTGATGTACTCAAAAGAACTCTGATGTACTCAAGGATCCAATGGACTTCTGAACAGAGACAATGATGTACTAAGTTTTCTCAATTGTTAGATCAAACGGAATTCAATTTACTGCATTGAATTACAGTGTGCTGTGCACGACAACTTGAATATTTAAGAAAGGTATATTTTAAGCTGCTAAGTCTATGTTTTAGCCTTGGTTTTATTCCACAAATAATCTTTCTATATATGTCTGCACGAGACAACATCCATCTAAAACACTTGGGTAACATTCATACTATAAGAAGAAAGGATTGTCGAGGAGCCAATTTTGTTGATAGATAAAAGTGCTCTTGCTTGACAAGTCATTGAACCACCAAAGATAAAGACCTTGTCTTCAAAGTTGATGAGAGAGTTGATAATGGAGATGCAATAAGATGGTGATAGCGATCTGGAGATTGTGGTAGTGTGAAGATGATACAACTACTTTCTAGGTCCTTTGGTATGATTTGGTTGTTTCCTTGTTTTCTACTCGTTTTTGAGTTGTGCCTTGAGACTTATGATCATGAATGGATCAGCATAATATTCAATAATCATCTCATTTTTTTTTTTAAGCAATAACAAAAGAAATTGTATTAAAATAAAAGGAAGTTCACATAACATGTATAAGAGGTTTATACCCGAGAAAGAAATGGAATACAAAGATAATACAAAGAAAATGTGAAATCCAGGACCAAAAAACAATCAATGCCACCCTTCTTTACAAACTCATATCCAAAGCTAAAGGAAGAAAACACCCTCATGTTTCCCTCCCACTCCGCGCTTCGCCAAAAAGTTTGCAATGCCATTTGCTAACCTCCTAACCAGCACAAAAGATACCTCTCTGTCGGCACTCAATGCCCTGACCTCCCTAGTTACTAAGACTAGTTTCCAAGGACGACATTTGCAGCCCCCAACCTATTTAATCGCATTCGCCGAATCCCCTTCTATTATAAGTTTCCCTCAACCATATCTCACGCACAAGGACAAAGCTTTCTTAATCGCTAGGATCTCAACCTCATTTGAATCCCTAACCCCTACTGACCCCAAAAAGACAATGGACGATGCCCCATCCGAATCCCACAATACCCCTCCTATTCCTGTAGGTCCAGGCTTACCCCTTGCTGCCTTATCTATATTGAATTTAAAGAAACTTGGTGGAGGAGGAGACGAAACCTCTCTGACAACTTCTTTGCTTGACTTAGCCTTCATGCAACCCTCCCACGACCTATAAAAGTCCAACATACTATACCCCTTAAGATCCTTACTTGCCCATAGCCAAGCACACAACCTCCATTGTGCTATTTGGAATGTCTCAATTCATATTTGAAGCTATGTTCTAAAAAAACTCTAAGGTCTCTTTCCTTCCAAACTGACCATAAGATAACCCCTGGGATAGTGTACCATGCTTCTTTTGCTTTAAATCCAACTCTCAAAATACTCCAACTCTCCATTATTCCAACACAGAAATTATTAAAAACCCATGATACTCCCATCAGATTAGCAAACCTAGACCAAAGTATCTCTTGCTACTCGACATTTTCCAAAACAAGTGGTCAACATCCTCCTCTAGATCTCCGCACAAGGTAAAGAAAAGATTGTCGCTTGAGCTTAATATACCCCTCAGGTTCAATTCCATTCTGGTTAAAATTTTCTTTTTCAAAACGCACCACACGAACATTTGAACCCTCGGAGGAGCACCACCTAACCATGCTAAAACACCTACGCTAGGATAATCCAAGGGATCCTTAAGAGCCACCTCAACCCCTATCTTGACTGAAAATTATCCTGACGCATCACCCGTCCAAATAATTTCATCTTCCTCGTCTCGGTATATGGGTACATCACGTAGCGCTGCTCTCAACTCGTCCAAACTCTACTGCTCAAAAGTCCGAAGATCTCTTCTAAAACCAATCTCCCACTTGTGACTTCCTCCTCCACTACATAACAATCCTTAACCATGGCCCACCTATTGCTAGCAATCCTATATAGCCTAGGAAATACCCAGTGTCAGCCCTGAGATTTCAAAGGCCCTAGGCGAACTCTTAAGATGGGCCTTTTATACACTCAAAAAATAAAATCATACATTTCTTTTACAAAGTGTGAAACATCTAAATAAAATATCATAATCAAATATATAACAAAGTATTATTTAAAATTTATTTTTCTAGGATTTTGAGATGCAAAATTACTAATTAAATTACTATATTAAAGATTTTTTTAACATATCTTTTTCAATAGATAAGATAGTTAATCCATTCAATCTTTCATATGACAAATTTAATTTCCACGTATGTATGCATGTTGATTTTTTTTATTTTTTATTACTATTTTATTGTATTTAAAAAGAGTAGTTGACATGCTAAAGTATATAATACATTTAAAACAGCTTATAAAGTAAAATTATATTAAAAAATTATCACTCAATTATAAATTAGAAAGCACAAAATAGTCATTCAAATTTAAACCCATTTTCTTTTCATTTAACCATCTATATTATAGTGAACGCTAAGTTTCCTCATTTAAGGACTTCTTTAGGTCACACTTTTATTAAAATTTCTGAAAAAAATGATAAGATTAATGATTAGTTAAAATTTAACATTTACATAATTAATTTAATCTTGTAATAGAGTCAATTAATCATCTCAATTCTTAATTTTTAAAAGAAAAATAAAATTACAGGATAAACTTTTTTTTTTAATCATGGTGTTTAATTCATTTTATTAGAATTATAGATTTAAAATTTGAAAAAAAAAATAGCCAAATCAATCTGAGTTAGACTAAACTTGATAGGAATTCGAGTCAAGCAAGTTAACGAGTCTTGTCAAGTCTTTTCAAGTTGACTTTAAATACTCCCCAACTTATTTTACTTAAAGAAAATTATGTCTATTATTTTACTTACAGAAAAATTATGTCTAAATTTATAAGAAATTGCAAAAAAATTATCAACATGAATGTTCCCCAAGTTATTTTATTTAAAGAAAAATTATCTTTAAATTTATAAGAAATTACAAAAAGTAAAGTTATTTTACTTAAAGAAAAATTATAAATTATGTCTAAATTTATATGAAATTCTAAAAAGTAAAGTTATTTTAATGAAAGTAAAAATTATGTCTAAAATTATAAAGAATTGAAAAATTGTACCACCCATGAATCGAACACACAACCTTTGTGTTGAGAGTCGAACAAACTACCAATGCAACACTGGTCCAATTGCTGGTAAAATAAACATTAACATAAATTTATAATATAAAATAAGGTGCAGGAACTTAAAAAATGAATCCGACTTGGAGGCCCTATTTATTTGGAAGCCCTAGGCAGCGGCCTAGTTCGCCTAAGGCCAGGGCCGGGCCTAGAAATACCTTTTTCAAGGGTATTACTCCAAACTATAGGTTTGTCTAGAAAAATGTTCTATCACCTTTTCCAATTAGCAATCTCAATTTTTGTTTATAGAGCCTACCTCCCTTTCCTATACCTTTGCCTATTCTCCACCAGGCTTTTACTAACAAAGACCCTTTCCTTTCAACCTCAACCCTTAGACTCCAACCTCTTACATCTTCCTCTCCATACCTAGCAACTAATATTTTCTTCCCTCTCCCTCCCGGACAAATCTCCAACTCCATTTACACCAAGAAAAGCTTGGTTTCTAATATCCAAAGGGACCACACCCAAACCCCCAGCAGACTTAGGTTTAATCACTCATTAAGTTTGTGGACTACAAGCATGGTTATGGGTATTTGATAACCATTTTTCACAATTCTTTTTTAGTAGATTAGTGCTAAATGCTGCAAGTTATTATCTTGAATATGATTTTAAATTTTTTTATCATTTTATTCTTTTAAATTTTCCATTTTTTTCATATTTTCCATTCTAGAACAAAATTTCGTAACAGCCAAAAAGTAGGAATGTTAAATTAGTAATTGTCTTTCACATGAACAGAATCAGAAGGTAATTTCTGTTATAGACAACTGAACATAGTGTTGGAACTTTTGATAGAAAACCTCCAAACTATTTAAGAACTTGAGCTGAGATACCAGGAAACATGTGGTGTATGCTGAAACATATTATGTTGAATTTCGATGCCAATTCTAGTACTGGATACTTGTAGCTACTTGTTGAATATGCGTTAACTAAGTCTAGTTCTATAGGCTAATTGTATTTCATCTCTTAATAAATTCCCAATACTTTTACCACTTTATACACTAAAATGATTGACTCTAAAAGAACATCGTGCTTAAAAAAGCTGACTATAAAATCAGTAGTGTTGTTATATTTAAAATGCAAGAACAACTACCATGTCTGATAGAGTAAAAAATATAATAACATGGGTAAGGGGAACAATTCATGCAACCATAAAATTAAATTGGAAGAGTATGTTATGAATGGGATATCTGCAACCACATCCATGTCCTGATATTAGAGAAATGGCATGCCACATCCCTGTTTCCCATAAGTGTGTCCTCACTGGTATCTGAATCTGGGTATCAGAGTGCCTGAACTTTCATTTAGATGATGGCTCATCATAGATAGTACAAAAAATGCCTAGCCAATAGCTAGTGGTTATTTCCTTTGTTCCACATTTCTTTTGTGGAAGCTATGTCCAATGGTCCTGGTATTATTTCCATTGTCCATGGAGAAGTTTGTTTGTCAACACCAAGGCATTTGTTTATATATAGTTGATAATTTCAAATTTCACTTATACTTTTCACTATTTTACAAATTTATCCATTACCTCAATAGGAAATCCAACTAAATTCTGTGAACCTTACCAAAACCTCCAAACAAGGATGTCCTTTGGATGATCAACTGGCTGATCTGTGATCTCTTCACATTTCTCAAAGCCTGCATATCTTCTTGCTTTCCCTTAAACTCTATAAATTCTCCAAGAATGCTCCTATCTCCTTTCAGCTCCAGTCTACACCAATTGGAAAAGTCAGTTTTTACTCATTGTAAAATCCAGTTGGAAATAGAGCTGGGAGAAAGAAAACGAGTAGGATGTCAAAACCTTTTAGTATTAGAATATCAGCTGGCGTTGAATCATCAATTAACACTAGATATGCATTTTTTAAAAAAAAAAACCCAGAGGCCACTATTTGACAATGAGCAAGTAAACATTAGAACCCAATCCATAGAAACAAAGAGTAGCAACAGGAATGACTGAAAAGTGGTTATTATTCTATTGTTTCACAATTTCAAGACATCTACCCTCGTGTTGAACTTGAATTGGAATTTTGTATCACCTGATGTCGTATTTTAAGTATCACATCAATTAGATCTTTAGCTCCTCAATATAAATGGTATTTGATTTTCTTTCCTTTCCTGGTGAGAAATTATAAAGGGTGTTAGATTATCAAAATCAAGAGTTTGAAGTGTCCCTCTCCCAAAACCCTTAGAGAAAATTTTAAGTCAATTTGCAATGAGAGGTCTCCACGTCAGGTTCTTCACAAATCCTTCATTGATTCTTCTAGAGTACTTAACATGGTTTTTTGAGATGACAAAATACAACACGTTTTTCCCATTTTGGACCAAAAGAAAATATTGAAATGTTTATTAATTGATTGTTTAGAGTTAAATTGTACGCTATTTTTAATTGGTGTTATTTTTACATCCATCAAATATTATGCTGAATCCATGAACCCTCTATTTTGAGATTGACACAACCAATTCCCATCTAACATAGATTCTAGAAATGGAGTCATACCAATGACTATTGTCATCCGTCAAAGAAGACATTTTCAGAATTGTCATTACCCAAAGGACAAGGGAAGAATTGCAGCCGAAGCATAACTACAGGTTCTATTTGTCCAATTTTGTAATGCTAAAAAATAGTAACTTTACCATTTCAAAAAAAGAAGTAATCTTTACCAAAATAGACTGCCCCTATCAAACAAAGAGAAAATTTCACCTAAGTAAAACAATTATTCCTGAAGCGCCTATCAGGTTTTCTAACAATATAGAAACTAATCAAGCACCTACTTCAACCAAAGCCTCTAAAGATCTTTGAAAATTAAAAATTAAAATAAATTCCTTTGAAGCATAAGACTGATAATCAGAAGAGAGGCTGACATGGTAAAAACCTACAGAGGGTGGGCTGGTATACGTAAAGGATGGGAACAGACATTGAGACTCTTCTCTTTTATGATGTAAGACAAAAATATCCCCACAATGGATATCATCTTAGACTTAGAGCAAACTTAAATTAAATGGTGATAAGTATCTACAGAGAACATCAAGGATAAAATTACAAAGAGGGGAAAAAGGCAGATAGATGAAGCTGAACCAACCTATCCCACATTGGAGCAGTGCCGAGAATGAAATGAAGCTTCTGAGATATCCCCTCCTGTGTATCATCCTTTCTACCACGAAATGCATCCTTAAACCAATTAGAGAATCCACCTTTTGATTCAGGCTCAAGCTGTGTCCATTCGTCATGGGAAATGACCTCTGGCAAAGAATCTATTGAATGCGAGGTCCTAGAATAGCAGGGCAACCTCAGGTCAACAAAATCAACCATTACTTACTAGTTTGAATTTTTTTTCGTTAATCATCACATAGCATTTCATATAGTACTAAGTTACCAACAATGAAAAGATAATTACTGTGAGATTGAAGAGAAAGCCACAAATGTAAACGTGTAGTCACCAATTTATGCTTTTCAGAACCTGAAGCTTACAGCATCAAGAAGGGAAAAAAGAAACATAAAGCGGCTATCAAGCCCATAAACCTCATTGACTATTGTAATCAATAATCAATATGTGGATGGGAGAAGCCCTTATTTTAAAAATTGTGGCAGGACATACACTTGCAAAATATCATTTTATTGAATTGTTTCTTTATCTTTTTGAAGTTAATGTCTGTCAATAATTATAAAAAAAAAAAGCTAAAATAAAGATATGAACTAAGATGTAAAGAAAGGGAAAGAAGAAATGACACTAATTGAATTCCATTGTAACATATTGTGGTTCTGAACTTTCTATGAAATCATCAACTGACAAAAACTATGCATACATTTGGAAACAATTTGAAAACAGTAGCAGTTGCACACTTCAACGAGATATATTCAACAGTACATACCTACAAGTTGGATTTGGAAGAACAACTCTTCCGATTAAATGACCTTTAGGCAATGTTACTCCCCTTTGTTCCAGGTATGATTCAAGAATTTCAACTTGCCTTTCAATTTCCTCCACCTAAAGAGAAGAAAATAAAATGGCATTGTAAATTTACAAAAATTGATAGAATAAAAAATAATTCTCAGTTCAAGTTTGATTGAGCAAAGATGAGTGCATGCTCCATTGATCCTTAGGAATTATCTCAAAGCAAATAACAGTAGAGCTAACTGGCAACCCTTCATAACATCCAATTATCGTGTGAAAGAGATCTAAAGAGATGTGAAACAAAATAAAAAAAATCATATATTACACTTCTGCTATTCTTTTGTGTGTGTATTTGTGCTTATTTTCTCTTTCCCCCTTATACGAGACGTAGAATCAAGAAAATCAAGCCTTCTTTCTCTTTTCTTTCCTTTGATTTAATTATTATTTCAAGACAAGCAACAGTACAGGTAAGCGTGAAAATTCTCCTCACAGCCATTCCATCTTACATACAACAAACCATCATCTAGTGATGCCATTCAACATTCAGTTCCACATGGTGGGTACTTTTAACAAGGCAAACAATGATTTTTGGTCAGGATCTGACCACGCATATTTGACCAATGAAAGGGGCCTAGGTACCGGACCATCTAATAAGCTAGTTGGGATTTGGATACACAGATATAGTCCATAAAGTGTACAGAAGGCATGAGTGAACATTGCATTGACAAACAACAGTAACATGGTGAAAAAGAGAAAGAAGCCCAAAATCCAAATCGACTGCAATAGCACAGAATATAACAAAATTGAATAGAGAGACAGGGCCGAGATTAATGAGTAATCTGACTTACGGGATTTGGGTGTTTCTTGGCCTTGTGCCGCTTTTCACTGGAATAGAGCCAATTTCCTTCCTTGTCCATGTCCACAAATCCAGACAAGTTCCTAACGGCAATCACCGTTGCTCCCCTGTAACAAACAAAAGAATTCACAGTAACAAAAATGAAAATGTTGTTTTCCGGGCAAAACAAATAATGGCCCTCTAAAAAAAGATCAAATACCCTTTGGTGACAAGAACTATGTCGATGTTCTGCCGAGAACCGCTATCAGCATCTGGAATTCGGAGCCCCACATAGGCCTTTCCTCCATAGATCTTCTCAGCTCTAAAGAAAATATATAGAAATTCAGAAACCCAATTCGAATTACAAAAAATCAAAGAACTTAAAGTCTTCGAAATGGAAAGAGAGACCTGTTAGCCACGAAGAGGATAGCGCGGGAGTCGTTGCCGTCGATTTGAAGGAGCTCGTCTTCTTCGTCAACAAAGAAGCGACGGAAAAGGCGGAAGCAGACTAAACCGCAAAGGATCTCCAACCACATGCTGACGGGATACCAATGGATGGAGCTGCTGCCGTTACTGTTCTAACTTGTAAGGGAGGGAGGAGAGAATACTGGACAGAGGCAGGCTTGATTCTTCTTCTATTTTCCTTGAAAAAGAAAAACAAAAACGGAAAGGAAACCTTTTCACTTGTTTGGAATTTGGATCGCAGACTTGGGCAAAATCGTGTAAGGTAAAGTACGCGGGAATTAGGGAATTCCCTTTTCCTTCTCTCCTAAGATTCCTCAAGATCAGGGAAATTGAATTCCTGATCATACAATGTATGGTCAATGGTGTGAAATATTTTTTTTAGATGACTGGCTCACCCGCGGTCTTTCCTTCAGTACATAGTTCATATAAATTAACTTGATTATTTATCTTTATTTTTTTACAATTAACTTTATTTTTTTATTTATGTACCAAAGTGATAGAATAAAATTTCATATGCATGTAGCCCGTAAACCAACAGCATTACTTAGAACTCTGATTCTTGAACCAAAATATTTATCAGTTAGACCTATCCCGCGTGGAGTATCATTTATTTTTATTTAAAATACAACAATGTATTTAAAAAAACAAATAATCAAAATAAACAAAATTACTATTCAATGAGTGGATATCATATGTATAAAGTTAAGGGGTGATCTCCCCATTTTAACGAGGGTGAAACTTCACATGACTGATGTCGATATGATTTTCTTTACACCACATTTAAGTATATAGGATTTTAAATTCAATTAAAAGATAACTTTAATAGAAGAAGTCTAACTAAATTTTTTGAATTGATTGATAGAATATCAACCTTTGGTTAAATGCAGTGGACAGTCCATCATCTTAGCCATAATGGGTCTAACTTAACTGATAGCTATATTTTATAAAGAATAATATATTTTTAACTTAATATGCATTATAAAAACCTCCTCTAATTTATACTGTTTTTCTATTTACATCTGATTTTTCATAAACACCACAAACATTCATCAGTGAATATCGGTTAAAATTTGTATCAATGTAAGAGTACAGTAGATACCCAAATATACCAGTGGCCATATCAGCTGATACAAGATAATATAGAATGTCACTCATATTGGTTAATAATTTATTCATAATTTTCTAAAGGTCTCTCTCTACCAACATTTAAAAGGACGAATTAAAGTTCTTATATTGAGATTATGATTTAAATTTCAAACAATTTCTAAATATCAGCTGATGTTTGTCAAATATTCTTTGAGTTAATACGATATATGTCAACAAATTTTTCAATTTCCTTTTACCATTGAAATTTTGATTTCAACTGATATTTAAAGCTTAAATTGAATATAATATTCAGGTCTTCTTCATGCAAGTCTGATGCAAGTTCGATGTAAAACTCGGATTTTTTTTAACCCGTGAGGTTGGCTGGCTTGACGATTAAGAACTCCACTAAACTATGAGGAGTTCACTCTCTCTAATTTTATCAACTACACACTCAAAACAGAGAAATCAAACCAATAAAAAAACATAAATCATAAATAATTAATTAAACCTTATACTAAAAACTTCGGACTTGTTTCTCAACATGATATGAAATTTGTGCTTTCCAAGAAAAAAAAAAAAAAAAACAAGCTGCCTCATACATGTCAGCTCCACATATGACTGACTCCCTTGTTGCTACTGGTGCTTCTGAGGGTGACCTTATTTCTTTTTCCTACTACTAAGCTGCCAAGAAGAAGTGCCTTTATTTCTTAAGAACATCTTACCCTGGTTGAGGATGAATGGGTCTGTCTCCATATGGTCCAGACAGAGGACATGGTTGCCTTTTTCATCTGTGCTTTAGGGTTGAAGGAGAAGCATGAATTGGATAAATCAAGTTGTTGCTTCTCTCATTTGTGTTTGGGCTAGGAGGGGGAGTATGAATTCGATGGGATGGCCCAGATGGTGGAGAAGGTGAGGTTTTAAGCAAACTACTACTTTTCTCATTTGTGTTTGGGCTTGGAATTCGATGAGATGGTCCAGATGGTGGAGGAAAGGTTTTAGGCAAGCGTTCATAAATGAAGTGGTTGTCTTTCTCATTTGTATTTGGGTTAGGAGGAGGAGGAGAATTATCTCGATGAGATGGTCCAGATGGTGGAGAAGGTAAGGTTTTAGGCAAGCGTCCATAAATGAAGTCAATGCTTTTCTTAATTGTATTTGGGCCAAGAGGAGGAGAATTACCTCGATGAGATGGTCCAGATGGTGGAGAAGGTAAGGTTTTAGGCAAACGTTCATAAATGAAGTTGTTGCCTTTCTCATTTGTATTTGGGCTAGGAGGAGGAGGAGAATTACCTCGATGAGATGGACCAGATGGTGGAGAAGGTAAGGTTTTAGGTAAGCGCTCATAACTGAAGTGGTTGCCTTTCTCATTTGTATTTGGACTAGAGAGAGGAGGAGGAGAATTATCTTGATGAGATGGTCCCAATGGTGGAGGAGGTAAGATTTTAGACAAGCGTCCATGAATGAAGTCATTGCCTTTCTCATTTGTATTTGGGCCAGGAGGAGGAGAATTACCTTGATGAGATGGACCAGATGGTGGAGAAGGTAAGGTTTTAAGCAAGCGTTCATAAATGACGTCGTGTACCTTTCTCATTTGTATTTGGGCCAGGAGGAGGAGAATTACCTCCATGAGATGGTCCAGATGGTGGAGAAGGTACGATTCTAGGCAAGCGTTCATAAATCAAGCCTCTTCTCCAATCTACACCAAAAGCCCTAGATTGGGGATGAATTGGGTTGGATGACTTAGATGGTGGATAAGGTGCCTTGTAAATATCCCCGCCAATTACATGACTAACACTGGTCAAAATGAAAAGACCAAGAGCCAACAGTTGATGGGGACTTAGCTTGGCAATCATGGTGGAGAACTTGTTGTCTTTACCTTTGAAGATGGCTATGGCAATCGATGGTGCCATCTTAAATAGAAGGATGCTCCACCATAAAAACGTAGGAGTCAAATCTTTGAGATCTTTATAATTTAATTCTATGAATGCCACATTGATTATGTCTGACAAAATAATATTCGCCGATAGATTAATAATAGTTGATTTAGATGATATAATTACTAATCCAATCACAATACACTCATGCTGACATATCTAAGTTATTTTGGCCATGTATTTATGTTTGCATGGTTGGCAACGTTATTCGTGTCTTGTGTTAGTAAAAATTTCTCTCCCTTGAGGATTTTGAGCAGCACCATATCCGCTAGTTAAATGATACAAATTTAAGGGTGAAATTAGAGTCAAGTAAAATCCGACTCGAGAAATCATGCGGGTCGAGTCATGCGAGTCGGGTCCGAGTTAAGAAGACAAAAACTTCACATGGAATTCGGGTTGGGTCGGGTTGAAAATTTACAAGTTAATCCGACCCGACTCGACTAAAATTAAACTAAAATGGATTTAGAATGCGGGTCGGATCAGAATTCATGTTGAGTCGGGTTAGAATTTGGGTCGGATTGGATCCAGAATTTCAAGTCAATAACTCGAATCGAGTTCCATAAATATTGACTTGGGTCTAGTTGAGTTTTAAGAAGCCTAACCTGACCCAACCTGATTTCAGCCCTAGATACAATGTACTAGTGCTATTCTTTTTTCTTTATATATATATACATATATATACATATATATACATATATATATACATATATATACATATATATATATATATATATCATAGTATTGTATTTGTTGATGATAATGAGGGTGACTTTTCCTAACAAATAAACAATGCAAAATTCAAATGGTTGCTTCCCTATTAATTTATTAAGATATATATATATATATATATATATATATATATATATCATAGTGTTGTATTTGTTGATGATAATGAGGGTGACTTTTCCTAACAAATAAACAATGCAAAATTCAAATGGTTGCTTCCCTATTAATTTATTAAGATTTTTATTGTGTGTTCAGTGTTCTACACATGCTTTAAGTTGTAATAATAGATTATTCATTCAAACTACAATTTATCTTTTATTAAAAATTAAAAGATGATACTATATTGTATTCTGGACATCAGATAGAGTTGTTAAAATCAAATATAAAAGTCAAATAGATGATTTAGATAATGATGATGATGTTGATTGTTTTGTGACTAAGATAAATAGAGAAAAGTAGACAAAGCAAAGTACTTCTTATAGATATTTACGTCAGGGATCTAAATACTAGTCGATATAGTCGATATCTCAGGTCGTATCATATCGGTCGATATCACAATATCGATCATTTTTTGTAAAAAAAAAGAAGAGAGAGAAAAATATCGGTATCAACTAATACTGAATTTTAAACCCGCATTAAAATGACTACAAGTAATATAAAAAATATAATAATACATAACCAACTCAGGAGGACTTCGAGAATAGTTCCAAAATAAGTTGTATAAAGTGATTTGGTCATTAATCTAGAAGACCAAAATAGTTTTATGCAAAGAACTAAAAGATTATAAGTAAAATACGAGAAAGGCTACTAAGATTTTAGGCATGACTTTATAGCTTGATTCATGCCCCACTCGAGTATAGGCTTGAGGAGGATACCTTTGTGCCAGTATACTTATGGCGAACCCAAAGGTCAGAAAAAAAGTTTGGAGTCTCCATCAAATACAATAAAATATAATAGGGTTTATAGGCATTCATCTTTATTTAGAGAGGTAAGAGGAAGAGAGCATTATAACTTAATATCTAAGACAGCGAAATCACTTTCATCTCTCCATATGGACATAAGCACAATGTTGGATCCCGTAAATCTTGTGTGTTTCAGTGTAATTGTTTGTATTTTGTTGTATCGTAGTATGTTTGTTTTTTCAATATAAATAATTTGAGGGTAGCGATCCTACGACGGATATTTGTGTAACGAGATACGGAATTTAGAATATTGTCCATTTTATTCTTCCACTGTTGTACGAAAACTTAAAAAACATTCAATAATCTATTCAGTGATCAGATTTGCTGTTCTATATGAAAAAACAGTCTCACTTAGATAAATTTCAGTGAACCGATCAGTGATCCGACGAGCCGGTTCAAAGGATAAAATATATAATACAGTAAAATCAGTGTCGAGTTACACAAAACTCTCATACGAGGATTGCTACCCATAATTTGATGTTTTCGTATTTACAAATTAAAATTTCATCATCAATTTCATCAGCTTACATCAGAACCTCCTCATAAATGACTTATAGAACTAATCTTTTCATTGCAGGTTATGAACCAAATAAATACCACTCTAACTGCATGAAAAATGTAAGAAAAGACTACGGAGAGATGCCCATGTTAACTGCCAAGACAGTGACATAACTTAATAGTGGGAGAAAGTTTCAATAAGAGCTCCCATCACTGTCATGCCAACGAGTGATTATCCACTTTCCATTAATAATTTATTTATTTTAGTTTCAAATTATAAAGTAAAATGAGGTGATAATCAAATTTCACTTATTTGTTTTATTTCATAGTAATATATTCTTGTATTAATGCCATCATTATAATTACTGATTGTCTTCATGAGGGCAATTTTTAAGCTAACCTTATTATACACCATGATATCTGTTAGGTCTATAATTTATTATCTATTTTTTTATTCTTTCACTTTAAATAAAATGAATATATCAATTATTCATTTCATTTGCTTAGCTTGGATGTCTATTAACGTTCAAATGAGATTTCTTTTTCGTAATTAGCAAATAAAACTCTATACTTTAATTTTATATCATTAGTTTTATTATAGAACGAAAAAAAAGTAATATCCTATTATAGAAAATTATGATGTTTCAATTAAAAGCCTTAATTTTTTTTTAAACACGGTGGAGCCTACCACAAGAACAACTATAATATCAATGAATGGGATTAGATAACTCTACGCCACTGATCATCACTTGCTACATAGACAATGCAAGAGTGAATTGGTCATTATAAATAAATTTAGTAATGTCCTATATGCCTAAAATGACCAAATCAACTTTGAATTGGCCCACATTACAAGTGGTGATTGGTGACACTATGAAGTCTAATGTTACATTACTAGAAGATCCATTGGATCCTCCTATTGCAATAGCAAGACACGTGTTTGAAATGAGACGTCTTTTGGTCATTTTATCGTTACTGAAGATGTCTCATTTCATATATATTTCTTTTGTCATCAAGGTGTTCAGACCTCGCACCCGATTAATTCTCGAGGTATGTATAAACTTCTCAATCCACATGCACTGAATAAATTTATTGGAGAGTGACCTTTTAGAGTTTGAATGTAAATCGAACACAAAATCCCCACTCAGTGAGACAAATTCTTAGTCATGCAAATCCCTCCACGTTGATAATAACAAAAAATGTTTATCAGTACTCTACTAACATTATCCAGAGTTCCCATCTGCACGGGGTATGGCTGAGCAAGTGGCATTTCTATCAATTGCTCAGTTCGAGAATTATTACTGTAATGTCCTCACATCTTATTCCTGTGTGAATTGTACATGATCCTGATAAGAAGGATTTCTGTGTCTCCTAGTGAGAGGAATATTATAGACAGCTGACAGTACCAATGTGCCATAGTTTAGTTGTCGTACAGAGATACAGCCTAGCAAATATTCCAATACTTTTATATACTCTCTCTCTCTCTCTCTCTCTCTCTCTCTCTCTCTCTCTCTCTCTCTACAATGCAGATTTTGTGAACATCCATTTCATATTTTTCAAGTTGAGGCATTGGAAACATAGTTGTCACATGCCTTGGCTTTTCCTAATGAAATTTACAATTTGTGTGTCTCATTTGTATCAATGCCCCATACATCTAATTCATACTAGATTATTTTCAAGTTTTGGACCATTTCCATGTCTTTATTCTCCTACTGACATTTACGATTTGGTGTCTCAATTGTACCAATGTTCTACACAAAGAAATTTCCTTAAGAAGCCCACCCATGATCATTGGCGAAAAATTTATATCTCCATTTGAAGCACATCTATGATTATAGGCTAAAGATTCATGTGGATATATAGTGCTTACAAAAAAATCAGCTTCATTGTAAAACCATACAACACAATGTTCAGGAAATAAAACAGTAAAAACATGAATCCTGACTACTGCTTAGAGTTGCTCTTCTTCTTCAACAGGCTCCCAAACTTGGACAACAGTGGCTGCTTCTTTTTGTGCTGTCGCTTCGACTGAGAGCTTCCGCCATTGTCTGTAGTCTGTGGTGACAACCCATTTATTTGATCAAACTTATCACCATCAATCTTTGGGTCCAACTCATCTTCAAATGATCCTGGCTCAGCCTCTTTCTCAGGTGACATGTCCTCGGCAACGTTGCAGTTTTCCAACATTTTCACTTCGACCGTGGAAGAATATTCTTCTTCTCTTTCTTTGGCATTTCCATTTCCGTTCTCCACTTTTTGTTCCAGAACATTGCTGTTCCCTGATAGATCTTCTCCCTCTCGAGGTTCTTCAATCTGTTCCAATGGAAGTTCTGGCTTGGATTTTTCCTCACCACTTCCATTCACATTCTCATTCTCCTCTGCAAATTCTATCATCTTTGGCAGCAAATCATATGATTTTTCACTACTTGATAGCTCACCATTATCTTCTGTTTTCTTTGCTAAGGCCTCTGCAAGAAGCTTAGAGAGCTCTTCAATTCTCCCAAGAGCAGCAGCTTCTCTGGTTCGAAGGTCATCATTCTCTTGGGTGATGGACTGCAGCTCAGTTTCTTTGTCCAGCAATTTTTCCTTTAGCTGAAAGGTCTCTGCCACAGCTTTCTTGGCAGCTTCATTTGCTGAACTAGTCTCAGATTCTGCTCGCTTTAATGTGTCCCTCGCCTGGTTTACATCTTCCTTTGCAGCCTGTGCTGCTTCCTCTGTTCCCTTAAGTAAATTAATCAACCCATCCATTTTCTTTCTGAGTGCAGTGATTTCTTCTTCTGATTTTTTAATAGCACTAATAAAACCAAGCTCTTTTTCATGCCACTCGGCCTTCAGATTTTCGGCAAGTATGCGCATATCTCTTTTCACCGTGACAAGTTCTTCTTCTGATTTTTTCATAGAAGCTGCAAAATCAAGCTCTTTTTTATCCAATTTGGCCTTTGAACTTTTGACTTCTTCCTGAGATTCTTCAACCAAGCTTCCAAGACAACTCATCTTTTCTTTCGTCTCATCAAGCATAGCCTCGTACTTCTCTTTAGTAGCTTTTAATGCCGATTTCAAATCTTCTATTTGAGATTCAGCATTTTCAAGATCTGCCTGATTGGCTGCAAGGTTCTCCTTTGCATCTCTAGCTTCCATTGAGACTTCATGCAATGCTGATGCTAGAGTTTCCATTGCATTTTTGCTCTTCTCCTCTTCATCTCTAGAAGCTGCCAACTCGTTCATCAACTTATTCTTCTCCTCTGTCAAGCTCTCAATGCTCGATAGTGCAAGCATCTCATTGCTCACTGCCTGTGTTTTCTCCTCCTCCATTGCTTGAAGCTCAGATTTTAAGGTTTCAGCAGCTTTTTTCATTTCAAGTCCTTCTTGTTTCACCCTTTCAAGATGCCAATCCGACTCTTCAAGATCCATTTTATGTCTGCCAACCATAATCTCCAAAGATTCAACATTTTGTGTAAGTGAAGAAATCTCGGATTCTGCATCTTTCAACTGAACTTTGTTCCCTTCCAACTGTTTCATCAGTGAGGCCAGAGATTCTGATGCTGATCTCTCGGATTTAGTAGCTTCTTCGATTTGAGCCTCCAACAATTCTACTTTCTTCTTCCACTCATCCACTAAATTATCTGCATCTGAGGCGGCTCTCTTTGCATCAGTTACCTCCGTCTTAAGTACTTCAGTCAAAGTTTCCATCTCACACAGTTTCTCCTCAGCTGTTCGTGATCTCTCAAGTTCTTGTTTCAACAAATTGATCTCTGAATTCAATTTCTGAACTAACTCTGCCGCTTCATTGGACTTCGTCTCCAGCTTAGAATCTAGTAATTCCTTCATGCGACTAAGTTCCCCAGATAGAAACCCCACCTTCTCAGCATTGATTTCTGCAATCTTCATTGCATCATCAGCATGACACAAAGCCGTGTTTTTCGCTTCAGAGGTCATTACCAGCTCTTGTTTCACCCTTTGAAGCTCTTGTTTCACAGTCAACAATGCAGTAACATCAATGGCATGCTGATTGTGTACCTCTTCGAGTTCTTTCTGCCATTCCTGTTCCCTCTTCTGAGCTGCTTCGATACCCGCCTGCTCCAATTCATCGGCCCGAAACTTTTCAATCTCGGAGCTTTCCTCAGCTCTCTTTTGAGCGACCAGCGCCTCACTGAGCTTTGCATTTGCCTCATCAGCTAACTTCTTTACCTCCTTCAATTCCTCATTAGCTTGAGCTTTTTCTTTCTCAATAGAGGTCAACCGCTCCTTTGCCTTCTTCAGGTCATCCTGAGCAAGGCCAAGCTGCGCCTGCAGCTCTGATGGCTTCAATGGGCGCTGTAGTTCCAAAATCAAAACAAAATGGAAATGCAAACGAACGGTAAGAAATTAAATAAACAAAAAAGGGTTTTGGGTACTAATGCTATATCTTCAACTTACATCAGGTGGAGTACTAATCTTCGGCGATCGGCGTTCAATAGAAGCCTTTGAATCAACCGATCTGGGTGAACGGTCTACCAAGAGGCGTGGATTTTGCAAGGGAGAAGGTGAATTGGGGTCTGATCTAGTTGGTGTCTTTGCTATTTTGCTAACCCTGGGAGTTGCAGGTGTCGATTTGTTGGGTACAGTTTCAGATAATCCAGTTCTGTCCAAAAAATAAAACCAAAAACAAGTCTCAGAATTCCATGAAGGCATCAAGTCCATCCAATGCATCCCAAAGATGTAAAAGGATATAAAATGCAGGTACATATCATGCTAAGAATAAGATTTTCAAAATTTGTGACTTGACTCGTACATGTCTGTTCTGTAGGACTCGATTGAAAAGAACAGGAATCACTTCAAATTAATAAAACTCAGCCGATTAGACTCAGTTTAGAGCGAATAGGCCGACTTGGCCGAGTTTGATGCATATCAGCTAAGTTGGACAAGTTGATTAGGTCAACACTCTATGCATTATTCTCTGAGAGATAAAAACAGTGGATTAATCTAATTGATGAGATGCCTCAATAATGACTAATGAATAATGAGATATAATGCATTTGGAATTTTCAAGTACAAAGTTGTTTCTTAGGAATTCAAAATTCAAACTAAAAATGGATGTGTTTCAAATAAAATAAAATCTCAAGATTGCTGCAGAGCCCAAAAAGTACCTTAAAAAACTATCTAGTTATCTCATATATAGAAAATTATAAAATGGACAATTATAAAAACATTCCTAATTAATTTAAACAGGCTACCTTGTCAACTTATACCAAAATATTCAGATATCCAATGAAGTTGAATTAAAATCCAAATATCCTAATTTAGCACACCAGAGATATTAAGACATTTAAGAGAGGGTGGTGTTGTGCATAGATTCGCCCAAATTTGGGGATATCTCTCAATGAAAATAAACAGAATTGCTTCTGAGCAAAAAGATTAACATTTTCTAAGCATTCAACATTTTAAAACATTTTGAGGACTCGGCTGAGTCAAACCAATGCCGAGTGGAGATATCGGCCTCAGCTGAGTCTCGAGCCAATTCCCATATTTGAAACCTTGAAATCTACCCACATTACAATCCACAGGAAGAACAACCCAGATGCATATCATGCGCCACCCTCCCCTTCCCCCTCTTTCCCTAAAAAAGAAAGAAACAGCTAAAAAGTTTCAATCTTGAATCCAAAATAACCACACCCAATAGCTCCCAATCTGTCATAATTGTATAACCAGATCAACCAGGTAAACAGAATAAATCCCCAAATGAAGGAGAACCCAGATACATACCATAGCAGAAATGATTAAAATAAAACAACAAAATGGAAAAGCAAAAAGCAAAAAGATTACAACTTTGCAGTAAAACACAGAGAAAACCAAGAACCCATATCAGATCTGGTTGAGAAGAAGAAGAAGACTTGCTTGGTTTTCGAGGAGAGCATGGTTGCTTGGAGCTGGGTCTGCGTACGGGAGAGAGAAGTACTGGAAGCTGAAAATGGAGGTGGGTGGGGAAGATAGACAAACAAAATGCTTGGATTGGAGAAGAAAGCCGCTAAAATGCAGAAGCAAACATTGTAAGAAACTACTTAGGGGATTTTGTTAATAGGAGAAAGGACTGAAGGAAATCTTCAGATAGCAGAGGAGGAGAAGAAAATTACAGGTAATATATTACAGTTGGTATGTCTGTGTTTGCAGTCACATGTCCAGAGACGAAATAGTAGTACTGGTGCTCAAGAAACCTGTGAAAAATTACAGAAATACCCACGCCTTTTCTGAAAAGCATAAAGGAATACACATCCACCTCTTTAATTATTTTTTTCCCACTTTTGTTATTGAGTATTTGCCCTACCTTTTTTGTTTCATGCTCACTCTCTCTTCCTTTCTACTTGGAAGAAATGGGTACAAGCTGCAGTTCAAAAGGCTAGATTACAAAAATTGAGTGATGAATTTTAAATCTATCTAATTTTAAAATTTTTGAAGTATTTCTTAATATTATTTTAAAATTTATAAATTCTTTTTTTTACAATTAACAATTTCATTCATTTGAACTAATAAAAATGGCTAACCATCTTAACATGAGCAAAATTTGTTAGGAGAAACAAGAATGAGTGAAATTCTCATTTTACTTTTACTGGTATACTGCTCATCAAATATAGGTGTACCGATAATACGCCGCTCTGCATGTATATTGTATGCATATCAGTACATCAGTATTTGATAAGCGGTATACGGTAGAAGTAAAATAAGAATTTCACTTTATCCCGGGTCTCCTAACAAATTTTTCCGTGTTAAGATGGGTGTCCAAGAAAAATTCTCCCATGTTCAGATGGGTGCCCAATAAAAATTATCCTATAATCATTCTACCTATAAAACAAAAGGAAACTTTTGGAGTACTACTAGTAATTTATTAATGAAAAGTTTTTTTCTGTTTTAAGATGAGTTAGACATATGTTATAACTCAATGGTAGTTGATTTTAAATGATAAATGATGATGATGGTGATGATAAATATAATAAAAACAACAGCCACAGTGGCATTAATGATAATATGCATTATGTTGTTAATTCAATCTATGTTTTACTTAAAAATAGTAATATTATGTAACAAAGAGTGTGATTGGGTCATGTTTTCGTCTAACTTACCTTATGAATGTTCATAAGTGGAGGAATCAAGTGAATTATAAGTTAGGGTTGTTTAGGCAAGGAATACAGGTTAGGTCAAGTGATGAGTCCAATAATTGATTATAGGTATTGTATTTAGTTAGATTGGACCATGGATCATAAGTTGAGTTGTAGAAAATGGTTGTATTTTGGTGGGGAAAGTTCACTTTTTCTTGTCTGAATCTATTTTTTAAGAAAGAAAATAATACCTATGAAATCGAAATATTTTTAGGCAAATGTTCTTCTGCTCGTAGAGAAGTTCATACTTTAAATTCGCATCCAAACATAACCTAAATCTTAATCTTAGATAGGGTCAAACAGCCACATTAATAGTTTGGATTGATTGAGGCATTGAGCTATGGATTGAGTAATTTATCAAGTTATTCATATCAAATAGGTCATGGATTAAGGATTAGACACGATTTCATAGTTAAGTTTGATCTTGAGTCATGATTTGGGTTAGGTCAAGTTAATTTATAAGTTAAATCTCTTTCTTACCTTTCTTTTAAGATTTCATTTTCCACAACTTTTGTAAAGGATAACCAAATGATTAGATATCAGTTTTCATAAAAAGGTTTAAACAAAATAATGAAAAACAATTTCAATTTGAAAATTATTTTCCATTTTCAAATAGAATAATGTGAAAAACATACTCTTAAAGTTTGTTTAATCATTCAGAATCAGACTATTGAAAATTTGAAATCAAACGTGACACTGTTTTAAAAACTTTTCATATGAATTTAGAGTCTCAAACAGATGCCATAAAACTTTACTAGATAAACTTTGAAGAATTTCATAAAAACCTCCAAAATCCAAATTGAGTAACCATTTCATAAGATAATTCTCATTTTGAAGTTTTTTTTGGAAAAAATTAATAAAATAATTTATAAATGTTTATGGAATTAAATCAAGAAGCCCTTAATTTGATTGATATAGTTTGCAGAGTGGTGTACTAGTGTATAATTTTTCAATATTTTTATGAAATTCAAAATTTTACAAAAAAAAATTATAAATTATAAAATAAGATTATGTCATTAATAGAGAAATTAAATTCTATAATAGGTCTTTTCTTTTATTGGTTTTTATTTTTTAAATCTTTGAATATTTTCATTTATTTAAAATGTATTTTGTACATATTGAAATTTCAACGGTAAAGTGTCTAACTGTTTATTTAATCAGTTGACTTTTACATCTTTATACTCATTTAAAAATTTTAATTAAACTTTAACATTAATTTTTATAAATCACTCAACGGATTGTCGTGTCACTAACAACCATTAAAATATGGGTGTGGTAATCACTCAATGGCCAGGGAAGACGTGGGTCCCATCATTCTAGCCATTCAATGGCTTGTAAATGTCCATCGTACCTTATTTAACATCTCATAACGGTATTTTAATTATCAGAATTATCTTGATTGAGATCGTGTTTAAGAGAAGTCGCTGATGTATTAATTAAGTTATAGAGAAATTAATTGCAAAGTAATTGAAAATTAATAAAAATAGTTAAATTTTAATTAATATGGTTGGAGTCTGAGTTGTATTGATGCCGTAGAGTTCCAATCAGATAATGCAAGTAAAACTTTGTAAAATCAAATGGTTTCTATGAAATACTCAATAATTTCTGAACTTTAATGTCATTTTTTTTAATTTACATGTAGGATACTGTGAAACCCAACGCAAAATTCCCACAGTTGATACTTAACAAATTTCAGAATCAAAAGCCCATACGGGTGTAGTTCAACTGGTAAAGCAGAAGGTGGTAGGTTCAAGCCTCCATGATCTCACCTTGTATATCTTAAAGGCGGTGCGGATATCACTCATGGTTTTTTTTTTTTTTTTAATTTACGTGTGGGAAACCAAAGAAAACTCATGGAGGTTTTATGCTTGGTTTGCTGCAGTTTTCTACATGTAATTTAAAAAAAAAAAAAAAAGGGATAAAAACTAAAAACTAAATGTAAATATTAAAAAAAAATTATGACTCAATTTTGAATTGAATAATACATGACATTTGCCTGAGTCCACTACTTTTATGAAATTAAAGTAGAGATTATAAATGTCTCAATAATTGAAAAATAAAATCCTATTTAAACATATTTAATCATTTGATTTATATTTTAATACTTTAAAATGTATGACAATATTATTTCTAAAACCTAATTGCAATCGAATCCAATGGTTTAAGCTTTAAGGCTTTAAAGTACAGTAATGATACAACAGCCAGTGATCCATTGGTTAGGGTAGGGTTCTTTTCAGTGGTCCCATCTTTCACCCACTCATTCTTCCTTGTATGCACCCCTTTGAATCTGACATGAATGGTGCAGTTACATGTGACATGTCACCGCACCAAAAAAATATTCCAGTAGCTTATTATTACTATTATTATTATTTTAAAATGTACTTGTCCAAATTTGCTCTCTTAATTGCATTTATCTGATCAATTTTATATTGTCCAGTAATACTTTCAAAATAGGTAATACAGTAAAATCCTGTATCAGATTATACAAGATGTCAATGGAAGAATCGCTACCTTTTTATATTAGAGTCTTAGTTGAATGTTAAGTAAATTATCAAAAGCATGAACTTTGCGTGTAAAAGAAAAAGAAAGATTAAATGTAATTTAAGGCAAACTTGATTTTATTTTATCATTCAAATAAGAAATTATAATTGAGAAGGAAAATTCAATAAACCCTTTATAAACTCACACAATAGTAAAAAAATAAGTAATCTTCTTTTCTACAGAAAAAATTTCAAAATTTTGAGTCAAGCAACTCATTTAGCTCACTGAATTTTCTAAAACAAATAAAAATTCACATATAAATTAGTTATTTCAATAAAAAATTGAATTAAATTTAAATTTTCAACTTTCAACCATGTGAACAAATTGAAAGGCATTGTATTAAAACTTCATTGGCTTCTAGTGTTCTACAGCCTCAACCATATGGTTGACCTCCTACTGGTATGAAGAAGATCGAAACATATTTTTATACCCTTTTAGGTCTGATGTGGTGGGCCAACAACCAAATCTAATCGAATATTGCTTTATAATCATGAACTGAAGATGCAACAACCCTAACTAGTAAGTTAAACCAAATCTTAATAGAATATTAATTTATTAATAAGCTGATTCTTCTAATATAATATAAAAAAATAAGAGAAATGCATCTGTTTTCCAACCAAGACAATTAGGTCACATGTGGTGGTGAGATTTCAATTTCAACTCATTAAATCTCTACACTGCACCTTTGCTGGCATATGAGCTCTTTTGCACAAAATTAGAAGTAATCAGGCAATTATGATTTTAAAATGATTGAGAGTCATTGAATTTTTTTACAATTATAACATGGTTTATGAAATATAATTTATATATATTTTTGAAGATTTTATTCAGAAGTACACGTTAAAGTAATGGTCATTTTTATGGAGTTTTAGATCTTTAAAAGTCGAAATTCCAATACATCTTAAAAATTAAAAAATATCCTAAACCTTTGGAAAATATCTAAAAATTTATAAAGAAGAAAACAACTAATATGAACTTCATATATGTATATCTCCAGTGACATATATCTTTTATTTAAAATTTCTAAGTTTCATGAAAATGTCAAAATATTAAAGAAAAATTTACCAATCACATTTAGAGTTCTTCATTTAATTGTAGGAACATTTGTATATCATTTTTTACAAGAAACTCAAACAATAGAAACTATTTTAGAAATTCCAACTTTTATCAAATTTTCAAAAACAATCTTGAAAAAGTCATGCAGACACCCCACGAACTATGTGAATGACATTAACACATCCCACTGAATTCCATGAGCGTTGGATGTTATTTCATTAAATTATTATCACAAAAAACTTAAAATTTGATATTATCATAGAGACGAAACTCGAAAGAATTAATCATGGACCCTAAAACCTGAAAACGCCAATATCTCGGCCGATATTTATATTTTTTTATTTTAAAAAAACAGCCTTTTTATTTTTTTAAATGATTTTTTTCAAAAAAAAAAAGCCACCGAGATTTCAAAAAAAAAAAAATTGAATAGAGAGAAAGATCTCGCCCGAGATCTCAGCCGATATGAAAATTCGGCCGAAATCTCGGTCAGGCCGAAATTTCAACCCTTGGGTTACTCCCATGGACCTGACAATTCAGCCCAATTTTCAAAGTGCATCTATTTTAGAATTGGACGGCTCAGGGCCCATTCTATCCATTCATCATGTGATTGTTGGATACATGGACAAATGGAGACACCTGAAGTTCTGAACTATCCAAATGATGATCCTGAGCCATCCAATTCTAAATAGATGCTCAATTGAAGACATGGGCCAGCTCTGCATAAGGGCAGAGTTGGCCCAATTGAAGTAAATCCCAGACCTCAAAACTTGGGCCTGATTCATAAATGGGTCTTGCTAGTAGAATCTATTCTATGGCCCAATGAAACCTGATTCCTAATCTTTGTCCCATTTAATCCTATATTTATATAATGAATTTAATTTTCATATCATACATAACTTTATTTTCAATATGTTTTTAAACGGGTCAGGTCAACAAGATCTCACATCCGAAGATGAATCCGGTCCGATCCACGACCAATAAAACTACTTCTTGACCCATATTCAAGTTCAATCTGGTACTTCCATAAATGGTTTACACATTGGGATTTCCATTGCGAATCCATTAATCCATGGTCCAATGTATTTATTTATCAAGTCAAAAATGTATCCCTAGGTCCATATTGTAACTCCAGATACAGGCTTCTATGTTAGCCCAGAATTTGAATGTGGGATCGTAAAAATTGAAGAATTTTAGTACTATCATACAATTCACCCTCATATTTCATTTACAATTTGATCACATTAAGCTTGGGTTCATTATTTGGTGATTATATAATTATTACTTATAATTTTTATTGAAAAATAATTTTGGCATGATACAGGCTTGACCGAGTTTGACTAAGGGTTAACCCAATCTTCAATTGACGGATCAATTTTTAAAACATTGATTAAGGCTCGATTTCAGCACTCGAGATAAGCATGGCTTACAAAAATAGATGGGCCTTTCCCTATTAACTAAAAGCCCATGAAGACCACGTGAAACTCGTCCATGATCATAATCAATTTTCTATTCTTTTTTTAATCATATTTTCCATTGCACATACACTGTAAATAGAGAAAACCCTAAACAAAAACTTCTATTACTTTCAATCAAATATTTCTATATCTAAAGGACAAGAGATATAAAAATTGAAAGAATAATGCAGACTAGTCTATATGTATGAAAAAATGAATTGTTTGGTACTCTTTCATTTCAGGAAGTCGGAGGTGTCAGATTCGAATTCTCATAACTTCAACTGGTGTGCCCTAAGGGCATTAGGTATCACCCGTAGAGGTTCTACGCTGGATTTTCTCCAATTTCCCACATGTAATATTATTTTTTTAAAAAAAAAAAACAAATTTTAAATGATTACCCAGAAATATACCCCCTTAGATACTTGTACAGATCTAGATTCTAAACAAAATGTACCCTTACTAAAATGTTGCATTTAAATAAGATAGCAAAAATTATTTTTAATTATTTATAAGGCGCATTCTTTTAACTATGATTTTAAAAGTTTTCTAGTATTTAGATTACTTATCAATATATATATATATATATATATATATATATATATATATATATATATATATATATATATATATATATATATATAATTATGAAGAACCATATAGCAATATTCTAAAATACTCCCTCTGTCCCAAATTAGTTGTCCTATATCGATTTTAGAATTGTTCCAAAATAGTTGTCTCATTTGTATTGGAGTAGTATAAAGTGTCTTGAAAATGGATGAGATCACATGGAGATCACATAGAGTGCTAGTCTTATACAGAGAATTCATTGAAAAACACAAGTATTTCAAATGAAACAACTAAAATGAGACGGAGGGAGTATCAAATGATACAGTTTTTCTTCATCATTTAAGTCAAAGAGTTGGTCTTTATATTTGAATTTAATAAATTATTTTTATATTTATATAATTGTTATATACTTATTAAAGTATTCTTAAGTATTGAACTTGATATAAATTATAAAACAATAAAAGTGGGCCACACGTGGCCATGGTTACTTTGAGACTTTGAGAGGAGAGCCATGACACTACCCAAGATAAAATAATTTATCTAAGTAGTTTAATATAAGTATTACTAAGATGTAGACGTTAAGGTGTGGTTTTGAAAATGTGTTAGAGATATATTTTTTAAAAAAGATTTCGAATCACGTGATACAATTTAATATGATTTTAATGAGATAAATCTTATTTTAAATAAATCATTTTAAGACAATTTTTTTAATCTACAAATAACAACATGGATTTTGATTGAACAGTTGGTATCGACAACAAGAGCATGAAATTCAAACATATGATACGTTATGGAATTAAAAGTATGTGGACAATTTAAACTAATCGTTGAATTTGATATTTACCTTGGTAACTATGGACAAGGAGAAATAATTACGCCCACTAGTCACGTTGGTATAAAAAAAATAATACTCTAAAGATATATTATTCTAATCCCATTTGCTGTATTGAAAGTCTATAAAATACTATAATTAAAACATTTTCTCAAAATTAGCCCTGGATGTGTGATCTGAATTTTAATAAATCCAATTCAATTTACGAAAAGTTATTTAGCATGACCTGCTTCCACCTAAATTACTAGCCCGGCCTGACTTGAGTAACAAAAATCGTCACAGATTTTCTATATTTTCTAAAATTTAAGTTGAGTCGGGTCAGATTGATTTTAATTTTTTAAGCTAAACTCGACTTGAATTCCACGTGGATTTTGTCCAATCCAACCGGACTCTAAATTCAGGGCCGGCCCTGAGATCCTCTAAAATCTTAGGGGTCCTAGGCCGAGTGGAATTTCAGGGGCCGACTAGTATATTAAGGAGTTTACGTATATGGAGTCCTTTCTAAACTCTAGAGGCCCTAGGCAGCGGCCTAAGCCGCCTATTCCCAAGACGAACCCTGTCTAAATTTATAAATAAATAATTTAGCCCACTAATTTGTCGTCAGATCAGAGCGGTTGAGTTAAAATCCAGCCAACTTTCACCCTTAGTTAGCCACCTCTTATTTTATTAATCTCTAGACTATATTAATATCTGTGATAGCAAGAAAAAAGTACCAAAAATAAATTAAATAAGATAGATTTTCCTTAATATATTCTTCATTTTGTCATTATTGAAAGTTTGAAACAACTCTTGAAGAAGAGGAGGCACTAAAGTTAGAAAAAAATGTTGTTTTTGTAATCTGATAATAACGTTATGAACCCTTTATTTAGGCCATCCATTTACACACTCGATTTTTCTGCCTTTACACACTCATTTTCGGATACGGATGGATAATTACCATTTTGCCTCCGCATTTCCATTCGTTCGAACGAATTCCCAGCTCATTTCGGAATTCGTTCGAACGAATGGACGCATACTCATCCAATTTTGATTCGTTCGACGAATCCTCGTTTAAAATCAATTTGTTTGAATGAATGAATCGGGTGAACAGTAACACACGTACTGTTCACCCTTGTTATTGTTCACCTGTGAACGAATTGATTGAATGAATCGATTTTTTTTTTTAATTTTAAAGTTATTTTTTAAGCATTGTGTATTTTAAAAATTTCTCAAATTAAGTATTCGGACTAATTACGATAATATGATAAAAATACTTTAAAGACTTTAAGGTCTTTTGACACTCCTAAATATTTTAAACAAAGTATTTTACAAATAAGGGTATCCCTAGGGTGTGCCAAAAACACATTTAGGTTTCTCAAAAGACCTTAAAGTCTTAAATTATTTTTATCAGGTTATCGTAATTAGTCCGGATATTCAATTTGAAAAATTTTAGAAATACACAGTGCTTGAAAAAATAAATTTAAGTTTTTAAAATTTAAAGTAATTTTTTAAGCACTGTGTATTTTTAAAATTTCTCAAATTAAATATCCGGACTAATTATGATAATCTGATAAAAATACTTTAAGACTTCAAGGTATTTTGACACTCCTAAATATTTAAAACACAGTATTTTACAAATAAGAGTATCCCGGGGTGTGCCGAAAACACATTTAGCTTTCTCAAAAGACCTTGAAGTCTTAAAGTATTTTTATCAGATTATCGTAATTAGTCCGGATATTCAATTTGAGAAATTTTGAAAATACACAGTGCTTAAAAAATTAATTTGCATAGTATATTAAATAATAAAACCTCCTTTGTTTATACACGTTTCAACGGTGTTAGGTTAAAGTCAGAGCAGTCTTATTTGATTACTATTAGAGAGTTTAAACTTAAAGAGCTTTACACTATTTTAAAAAAAAATTATATGGCTCTATTTCACATCGGTAGTCCATTAATAAATTATGCCTATAAATCATTTTGAGATATTTATAAATGTTTTTCTTCATTCCAAATTCTGAAATGAAAGATTTTAAATGCCCTTAAATTTATTCAGTAGATTAGGATCGCAGGTGATTATTCATATTCATATAAAAGAATTATTAGAATAACAAGAAAAGTAAGAATTAAAACTCCTTGAGACGAAATGAATAACTCAGCTGCATAAATAACCTTTTTAAATACTGTAAAATCACAATTTAAGAAGGGAGATTGGTTTGACGGTCAATAAGTTATTTTATAAAATAAGGTCTTGCATTCAGTGTGTAAGAATGGAAGGCTTGTACATGTCTTAAAGACTATTGTCACGAAAAAAAGATTTTAAGTTGGATTTACTTTTAATACTCCTTTGTGTCATTTTCTATAATTATTTATTTAATAATTAAATTAAAATATCCTTTGTCCAAATGAAGGTGAGAACCTCAACGTGAACACTTTCATCGTAAAAAAAAAATCCTAAAATCAGATGTATTTTAAATTAGAATAGTGACCCTCCAATTTGAACTTTCTTCGAAAAATTACTGTTGAGGATGCCTTCAATTTAACTTCAGTAGTCTCTTTAATTTCCTGGTCTGTCCACTGCAACACCCACCACTAAGCAGCAGGTGCCACATTAAATCCCACTAAAAACAACCAACACGTGCTTCAGGCCTTTTAAAAATAAAGGGTCCATGGCCATGACAACCCACCCAAATCCATGTCACTCCACTGCCAAACATCATTACTCATAAATTAAGCTCCCTCCTTTCCAAACACCCCAAATTCAAATCATGAATCATTGAGAAGAATAATAATTATAAAAGAGTTAACATATTTAATAAAAAAATAAATTTGAATTCCACCGATTCAAAAAAGAGTAGTGATTATCCTTCAGATATTTTGTATAATTTAATAAAGATTTTACTTTATTTTTAATTTTGACTTTTGAATCGACTTGTCGGATCAATGACTCTTCTATTGAGGTATAAATCGATTCACTGATCGACTCACTGAAATTTATTTAAGTGAGACTGTTTTGTCATACTAAACAACAAATTGAATCACTGAAATTTTTTTAAATGTTTTCGTACAGTAATTAATAGGTAAAATGGACAATATCCTAAATCCCGTGTCTCATTACACAAAACATCTGTGGAAGGATCACTATTCTAAAAAAAATATCATTTTCATTCTAAATAAAAATTATTTCTTATTTTAACTCAGATGACCTACCAAACAAATCCCTGAGAAATAATATACGGGTGAGCATTTGGGTGGAATGGTAGATAATTTGTAATTGATATTCTTCAAAGAAGATAACTCTAAAAGCTGATTGAGATCCTAACTCCTAAGTAATTAAAGTGTTTCAAATTTTCATCAAAATAAAATGCTCATTACTCCAAATGGGAAATTAAAAAATAGAGAGCCCTTCCATATATATATATATACACATTACACAGAAGAAGAAAGAGAAGAAAATTGTACTGTAATAGGGTTTACAGCTTAATAATCTAACACTCTCACAGTACTTAGATCCTAATTAGAAAGATGGAAAAATAAGTGAGATTATTTTTAAATAATATACAGAGAATGCTAGGGTTTTAAATCTTAAAATTACCCCGCTTAATTCTACACTGCAAATTCTTCATTTCAACTGCTATAATTCTCTAACCATTTCTATCTGTTGCCAATTTTCTCCGCCCCTATTTTGGCCATGAGGGCGGAGCTCAGCTGCTCCTGACTGTAGATCCGGCTTGACATCTTAACCGTCGCCTGCTGGATCATCAGATCCTTTACCACCGACACACTTGCGTAGTGCAGCTCCAGATCCAGTTCCTTCAGCGCCGACATCAGACATGCCGCCGGGTGGTTCTTCTTGTTGGACTGGATTCGGATCATTGCTTCCCTCCCCAGTATCTTCACATCCATCTCCACCGCACTCAGTGGAGCCGCAGACCCGGAATTTGAATTTGGATTGGAGTTTAAATCGGAATTCGAGATGGAGATCTTGAGGTCCTTCTTCAGGGCATCTATTTGGGCATGTAATTGATCCTTCTCTGACTCCATTGTCTGCATCTTGGACTTGAGTTCGTTGATGTAGGCGATGGCGTCGCCGAGGAGGGAGGCCTTGTCCATCTTGGACACGTTGGGGACGACGGCTCGGAGAGCGTAGAATCTCTGGTTGAGTTTCTCCCTCCGCTGCCGTTCTGCCTCTACGTGGTTCAGCGGCTCCTCCCGACCATTTGCGGGCTTGCGTCCCCGCTTTCTCGGGCGCTTCTCTGTGTCGGCAACTACTCTGCTGCTCTCTGCCTCTCGGACTGAAGCTTCAAGATCAGAATGGTCAGAATCCCCGGATTTCACCATCCCGGAAGAGGGCAAGACAACCGCCGATGCAAATGAGAGCATCCCCTCGTCCTTGCTGTTCCTTGACCTCTTCCGGTTCTTCTCGTCGTCAACAGAAGGAATCTGCTGAAATTGGGAGAAAAGATTTCCTCCATTAGAGCTGGAATTCCTCCTGCTGTCTCCAAAATTCAAGATCTCGCCCGATTCCAGCTTGCAAGGCTGCGAGCTTCTACTGCCTTCGAATCCCAATTCGGAGAAATTCATCTCTTTACTGAAGAAATTACCGTGGTGATAATTTTGCTTTTCGTGGTTGTGATTCTGCTGATGCTGCGAATGGTTCTCCGTCAAGCCGCTCGTGCTTTGATTGTCGAAGTGGATCGATTTTGACAAGGAGGCCTCTGCCACAGCAGTGCTTCCGGAGTCCTTAATCTCGACCCCGGTGGCAGAAGAGGGCTCCGTGATCCAGAGTGCCGAAGGGTCGTTTTCAGCCTGGTCAGGCCACCCGCCGGCGTCGAAATTAAAGAGTACCCGTGCCTTGTTCATAAGATCAGAATTATTAATGATGGGATCGGTGGAGCCTAGCTCGACGACGCCGTTGCCGAAGGGGATGCAGACCATGGTCTGGAGCCCAAACACCTGCGCCTGCCTCGCCCGCTCGCAGGAGGAGGTGGCGAGCTGGTTGGCACCAGCCACCCAAATGGGGGAGGCCGAGAAAAAGGACTGTCCGGGGAGCGCAGTGCCGTCGACGAAGAGCTGGGTCATGGAGACGAGGAAGAACCACTCGGTGTCGGTCACCTCGTCGTCGACCGCATCGTCGGAGGCAGATGCGCCGGAGACGAGCGAGTTGAGCTCCCGCAGAACACGCTTCCTGTGCTCCTGATCGGCAGCCGAGGCTGCGGCCATGCGGCGGCGGCGGTCCTCCTCACCCTTGTAGTAGCCGTCGCCCCAGCCGAGGAGGGTGGAACCCCCAACGTCAACGGACGACTGCCAGAAGATGGCGTAGGTCCAGCTTTCCCGTGCACCCTCTATCAGAGCCTGTAGCCGCTGCTGCAGAGTCTCCTGATTGACGCCCCTGGATCCAGGATCTGTCGTGGACGCCATCGCAACCGTGGGTTGGGCGGAGGCGGACGAAGATGGGGCGCCCCAGCCGAAGGAGTGGAGGTCTGAAGTCATGAAGGCTTCCATGACCGAAGCGTTGTCGTCGGACCAGAGATTCATGTTTTCCGTTATATCATGGAGCAGATGGAATGCCCAAGTGGATGTTGTTTCGTTCGGTATTCCGTCTATTCGCCGTTACTAGTCTTTTATGCCCCAAGGACGTACGGACGGACGGAAGACCAGTCGGCGGCGCAGAGAGAGCGAGAAAGAAAGAGAGGAATAAGCTTTGGGAGGAGGAATCCGGCGGAAGTGGGAGGATGTAAGCGTCGTTGGAGGAAGAGGGGAGGGTAGATAATGTGAAACCCAAGATTTAGGTTTCCACTTGTAAATTGACATTCCACGAAGATTCCCTGAGACAACCACACCATTGTGATTCTTCGAAAATTCTAAAAAGTACACGTCAAAATTACTATACAATCATCCCTCATATCACATATTTACATAACATATAAGTATGTCATACATTGTGGAAGACTAACTTAAGAAGTTAATCCTTTATTTTCATTCAAATTTATTATTAAATAGAAACTATGCCGGCTGGCTGTCTTTATAGAAGTATTCTCGAGTCTATATAAAGGCCGCCCATTTAGACACTAAGTTTTTCTGCTAGGAGACACCAGTTTTCTGATTTTGAGAGAAAATTACGGTTTTGCCCTCCCGCGTTTTATCATTCGGACGACTTTAGTTCATTTTTTACTTCCTTCGAACGATTCACTGAACAGTTTCGAAGGATGATAAGATACTTCGAACGATTGAAATGTTATAGCTACAGTAAAATCTGTTAAAAATATTTAAACAGTGAAATGTTTTTTTAAATTTTAAAGTTATTTTTTAAGCACTTTGTATTTCTAAAAATTTTCAAATTAAATATCCAGACTAATTAAAATAATTTGATAAATACCTTATGAAATTTGGCTAACGTCTATTACATAATAGCCTGCTTCATAAGATTGTCAATTATTAATTATCCTCTGAATTGGTATTTTCAGTTCATTTATGAATTTAAATATTTTATTATTAATTTTTTTAAAGTCTTTATACAAACTTCGTGAGATTAGATGAGTTGTCTTTTTATTAGTAATTTTTTAAAGAAACTTTGCTTATTTCCGCCCATTTGTCCTTCTATTTTAAACTTCGATTACACTTAACAACTTCGTAAATATATTTTATTAAACATTAAGTAACTCTGAAACTACGATTTGGAATGTAAACTATGCTTTGTCTAGTGGTCAAGTATGTTAAGCACGGGTATGATATCACTTGAAGATAATCATGGGACCACAAATTGGACGGCCAGATGGGCCTTAAATTTATCAATGCTATTATCAGGTGATATCTGATACACGTCAGAGTGTCAGACCATGACCCACCATTCCACCTGCCTTCAGTTTGGCACAACACAGACCACAAAGTCACAAACTTCGGCTATATTTGCCAACTTCACAAATAAAAAAAAAATGAAAATGAAAATGAAAAATGTTAAAGTGCTATTACATTGCTAAATAAATGAAAATAATATCACAAAATCTATCATATTATAATATTATATGCAAATATTTTCATATAATCTCTATTAGTAATGATAATTATAGTTATAAATCTATCCAAAAGATCTAGATTTGAATAAGATCCACAAAACATAACCTCAGTTCAATTAGATTAAAATATATTTTCATAAATTAAAAAAATGGACTTTAAAAAATATTTAATTACCTAAACGAAAGTAATTTTGTAGACATGAATTATATTATATGCTCAGTGGATCACAACTTGTACACTTCCAACTTTTATCTCTATTTTATTATTTTTATTTAAGAAAAATTCACTTTATTTTTGGAAAGTCAATTGTAAGTAAATTCAATTTTATCATATGACTGTAATTTTCCACAGACAACAGTGAAAAAGGAAAAAAAATCAAAGTCGTAGCTCTTAAGTCTTCAATGCTGGTCACATTTTTCACTCTGAGTCAACAGCTATGCTAATGCTGAGTTAATAATCAACCAGAATTAAAGAAATGATAATAATAAAAAAAGGGTCGTCATATCACGTGACAAACAACATTAAAGCAAAAGGAGCATGTGACCTAAACGCGTGCACGCCTCTTGCCTCAGGTGGTAATAGAATACTAAGCCCTAGACCCACGCGGTTGATCTCAGCCCTTGGATTTGGTCGTCGCATTTCGTCGCCATCCAATAAAATATTAATTTAGGAAAATAAAATAAAACTATGAACTCCACGTTTTGCTCGCTTCGATGCCTGTGAGGTAAAACCCTAGCATGTGATCGAAGCACTTTACCATGTGACAATAATTTCAAAGTCTCTCCGGTCTTAGCATCTCTTTTGCCACACATGAGGTCTTAGATTCGTCTACGTTGTTTAATTCTAAAGTGACATTTTTCATAGATTTAATTAGTGGATATAAATTAGAAGATTTTAGTTCAAAAGATTAGTTTGGTAGATAGAGTAATTCAGTCTCATATAAATTTTTAGTCTTCTTTCCTTACAACTGGTGTAAGACTCTCGTTCGCACCCTACCAATCTCTCTTTCAAATGAGATTTTTTAATAGATAGAACATCACCAACCATCCCATTCAACTAGGGGATCCGTTAGCCTACATGTTGTGGCTTGATGATTCATCTCAATATTATTATTAAGACTGACTTCTAGTCCAAAAAACTAGTTTAATAGGTAGAGTGATCCAGTCTCATGTAAGTCTTTAATTTTCCTTCCTCACAATCGATGTGGAACTCTTATTCGCACCTCAATAAATTTACACATGTTCGTAAAATTAGTCTCAGTTCTAATATGGAGTGAAGATATCTATCTTATCTAAAGAAAAAAGTTAGAAAAATACTAGTAGAAGCGTAGATCATTTTTATTTGGTAAACACTAGACTGGTAAAAAAAAATTGTTGTGATTTATTTTATGTTATAATTTACAATTTTATTTTACCCTATCTAGTGAAGTCTTTTAGTCCATTTACGGACAGACAAGAAATTCTGAAGTACTCATGAATATGTTTCACTTACCTAAGAATAATAAATGAAAAAGATTCATGTTAAAGGGTGGATAAAAGTGGCAGTGGAGGGGGACCACAACTCCCCTCAAGAATTTTGAAGGTCTTTGTATATATATGTACAGTAGTTACGTGCTTTTTGTAAATATTACTATATTGGTCCCCTCAATCTAAAAATACCAATATTTATTAATGAGTTCTAAAAAGGAATTATTGGTTTATTGTTAATTTTAAAATATTAATCTTCTTAAATTTAAGCGGTTGAAGTAAGTAAATATTCTTATATTCAGTACAAATTGGATAATATGGATGAATGTATATAAATCATTAACAACAATTTGTATTTGACTCTACCATAAAATTGAATAATTCAAGTAAGAATTGTTTCGATTTTGAGTTTTTACTTGATTGATTAAGAAAATTGTGCAAATCAAGTTTCTTGACACACTTAAACAAGTTATTATTTTAAATTACATGCGAGAAAGAGATGTTGAAGATAGAGAGAGCGAGGAAGAGCTTATATTAAAAGTGAGATTAATTTTCTATAAATTTAACAAATCACAAGCAAATCTCATTTTTGAAGGTAGTTACAGAAAAATTAAATTCAATTTTTTTATCTAATTCTAAAAGTTTAAGCTAGTTAAGTTTGTAATACTTTTATTTATTTATTTATTTTTATTTCTCTTTATTATTTGTATTTCTTCTGCTTCATTTACTACTTTTACCTTTTTATGTAAGATATTTCAAATTACAATTTTATATATTTGATCAAATTTTAATTTTTAAAATTTTTCAAAATTTATCTAAATGTTGGAATCAAGAATTTAAATCTCAAATATCGACCGATATTTCAAATCTGAGCTGATATATGTATATCGATGGAGATTTGTTTCTCTTGTTGAAATTAACTTAACTGGATAAAAGATAAAATAAAATAAAATTGTAGAGATTTCGAAATATGATTCAAAGTTTGAATTTCAAACTATTACTTTCTCATGTAGAAATCTAACTATTACTAAAATTGACTTTGGTGGAAGATATGAGAGGTTCAGTCAATGTTTTTAGCTTATTAATTTCTAATTTATAAATGGACTCTTCACGTGTCTTCCATTTGCTACCAGATTCCGTCACACTCTGTTCAACAACTTTCATGCCACGTGGCCTTGCAAGAAATACCGTTACCAGAGATATATCCATCATTTCATTTCTAGAAAGTAAGGAAGACAAAACCCGCGCATAGTCACGATAGTGGACGCGTAGATTTGGACGGCAAAAGCGAAAAAGAGAAGAGAGCACGTGTAAAAGGTTGGCTTAAGAAAAACGCGACAGATGTAGACAAGGCCCAGTGGGTCGAAATTTCCGCCACGTATCCATCTCTCATTTGTTACTTTAAAATTCAATTTAAAAATTATTTTTGAGAATTAATATTTCAGCCAAAATAGATGAATTATTATAGCCCATGCACTGATTCAAATAATTTATATAGTCAAAATATTGATTGATATTTTTTTCCTTCAAAACAAAAAAAATCTATAATAATTTTGACTGCTATATATTATATCGATTGTACATATGTATATTGGCAATATAAATCAGACGATATCATTAAATATGGTGGTTTTTTTTTTTTAAATGATTTGTTCGTGGGCCTTATCCTACATTGGCTTAATCGGTCAGATATCGGTCGAGATTCCAAGTATATCGGTTAATATTTTTTTTTTTTTCCAAAAATGAGACTTCTTTCAGTTTTTTAATTAGGAAAAAAATAGAAAATAGAAAATAGCTAATATTTTGAAAGAAAAAAGAGAGAGAAATTCGTATCGCCGAAATACTGGACCGAACGAGATCTTCACCCCTGTGGTCGGCGACATTAATTTTATATGTGAAACGTGAAAAGAACTGTATAATTTTTTTGACTACATCACGTTTAAAGTCATAAAATATATAATTAAATTTAAAACTCTTTTTTTTTTCTCTATGTACTCAAAATTTCTATTTTATGTATATAGAGAAGAAAACAATGAACGGATGAACCTTTGATGATATTGGACTTTGGTCGTCTTTATTGTAATTTATTTTATCTATGTAAGATTAGTATTCATTAATAAATTTGATCAATTTAATTATTTTTAATCTTTAAATTTTATAATTTTAGTATCATCATAATTATTAGAGATGTTCATAATCGACACTGCAACTGCTTAGATGCCTATAAAATTGAACCCCACGTTCTTGTTGTTCCAATAGAAAGAAGTTAATAACTGAACTAATGACTCTTTATTAGCTATGATAAACATTTAATATTAGAAAAAAATTCATAACCTTACCGAGTTCTATGAACCTTCAAACTATTGTTGACCGTCCGCAATCTGACAATCTATGTAGCATGTGAATGGGGCCAATTAAATTAATATGAGAAGAGTTATATATATATATATATATATATATATATATATATATATATATATATATATATAGAATATTGGTATATCCTTTTAATAAGGAAATAAGTAGACAAAAGGATCAACTTCGATATTTTTTTTATTATGAAACATACCACTGTTTTTACCATTTCTTTTTGGAAAGTGTAGAAATAACGATTTTACCAAACAAATGGAAAGAGGAAAAGAAGAGAGATTAAAGAAAGTTTGAATAAAAAGAGTATTTTACATAAATTTAGTGCACATAGGATAAAAAATGTTAGTGCACCTAGGATAAAAAATCAAGTCTCTTGTAGTTAAATTTCAGAACTCTAAATTTGACTGTCAAAATGAAATTAGATTTTTAATAGATTTCAAATTAACGGTGAAATCAACTTTAAATAAATTAAAGTTGAGAAAAGATCTAATATTTAGGGTTTAGTGCCATGTGAATGGAATTTGTGGGGTTCAAATAGACCTCACATGGGGCTTACGTGACAACTAGAATGCAGCTGAAAAGTTTTCTTGATGTATGAATATTTTAATGTATAATTTATTTTTATTTTTTATATTACTATCTAAAAGCTAAATAAATTGTTATTACCGTAATCTTGCCACTGATCTCATATATTTGGATTGAGTCTTTGATTTCTTTCTTTTCCTTTTTATCCCATTAAAAATCACATCTCAAATTACCTCATAAAGGATGATTGATGTGTGTCGTATTACCCTGCATACGTATTACCCTGCATACGTAGACATAGGCTTACAAAATAGAATAGTGATAGATATGTCGAAAATGTCTTTGTTTGAGTATTATGTCTACTTAAACCACCTTAATCAGATCAATCAATCTATTTTTTTAAAGCCACAAAATTTAAAAATTAAAAAATAATTTTAATTGATCAAAATTTGGAGAACTTAAAAAACATAGTTTCAGTAATTCAATGGAGGCGGTTTTCAGGACGACATATTCAAAAAAGATCTTTTTAATGAATCCACCACGACTCCATTTGGTAGGTCCTACGTGTAAGAGTATAGGACAATACGATCAAGTGCAAATGATCATTTCACATAAATTATCATGTGTTTCATTATCCCTTTGAGATATGATTTTAGCGTCTTTTACTATTATTATGCAACACTCTCCTATATGGGACATTACTAGATATCTTACTGTTTATTTTTTTTTTAATATGTGGAAGCCTGTCGACCCTATTTTATGATAATCATAAGTAAAATCCCAAATTCATAACACTATCCATTTTGTGATACTTCACTGGTTTGCTTACAATTTACATACCCTTTAACCATTCTGCTAGCTATAAGAAATTCTCACTAGAGATTTTTGTGAGATTGTGGCTCTTAGTTCCTCTAAGAATAGTGGTATCATGTGACACCCTCCATCCCAAACTTTAATGATGAATAATGACAATAATAGTGATATAAATAAATAAATAAATGAAGAAGAGAGGAAAATGGCAAGCAACAAAGATGATGAATAATAACAATAATAGTGACATATATAAATAAATAAAGAAGAGAGGAAGAATGGCAAGCAACAAACATGATGACTGATAACAATAACAGTGACAAAAAAAAAAGTAAAGAAGAGGGGATGGATTGGATTGCAAATCACGTTGGAACATGTGAGATTTAATCATTTTATTAAGGAAGAGGGAGAGACGATGGTTTGGTAGGGTAATCCACATGACGCATGTGGCTTAGGACATAACGATAATGATCACGTGAATTTGAACAGGAGTCTAAATATCGGTCGATATAATTTGTATTTATCGATATCTTTCTCTTTTTATTATTATTTTTTTATAAAAATCACCGATATCGATCGATATCTCGACTGATAACAATTTTTTCACCCCTCCTCAAGTTCGAGTATAATTTGAGTTTGAATTTATCATCATCATCGGTAATTTAGTTAAAATTTAATTTGTTTGAAATTAACTTTTTGAGTTCTATTTCTCTATTTCAACCATTCATAAATAATGAGGTCAATCACCCTACTATTTGATATGCATTTTTTTTCTCTTTTATCAACAATTTTAGTGGTCTATATCTCTTTGTGTAGATTATAAGTTGATAAATGTTTGGAAAAGGAGGCTTACATATGTTCGAAGTGTTTAAATGATCAATTTTTTTTTTAATGATTAAGATGTACAGACCTCTTAAAGCACTTGATTAATTTTCAAAATATATACGAACTTCGTTTTTCACAAATAACAAGTAACTCTACCTTTTGAGTTTTAACTATTAGTAAAAGTGAAACCTCAACCAATACCTTTTTTTCATATCCATTTCTTTTATTTTCTATTCGGGTAGCGATTCTCCCACATACATTTTGTATAATCCGATATAGATTTTTCTGTATTACCCATTTTACCCTTTAAATTAGTTCACTGAATTCTTTGAATCACTTACATAAGAGGGTTTAATGAAATGATTCAAAAGACAAAATTGATAATATTATAAAATTCATATCAAATTATACAAAATATCTGAAAACATAGCCGTCTTTTGTATTGATGCATGCTTAGCCAAATTGCATCAATAAAGTGAATCCAAAATTGCTTGGGCACGTTTAAGGCAGGCGTGCATTCAGTGCCTGTCTTTTGAATGGGACCCATCATCATTCATGAGAAAAGCGTGTGACAAAATACTGACCAAACACTTGTACAAACCATGTGGTAAGTATGAAAGTCTGATAGGGAAGATAAGGGCAGGTATGTGGCCCTCAGGAGCAGAAACCATATCCCTACCCTTTTCCTCTGCGACATAATATCCACAGCTCATAAATACACTCTTTCACACCCTTGGGCACCTGGACCTGCAAGATTTTTCAAGATTATGGGCCCTTATCAATGTTGAAAATTCAAAATTCAGAGCACTCGAAATCCCATAAAGTCGGGAAACACTGCTGAGTTAAAAAAAAAAAAATCTAAAAAAAGAAAAAGGCTTTTGAAAACTCTTTGATTCACTCAACTCAAAAATGTTATCAAATTGAGTTTATTCGGACAAACTCTCCTGTGTCTTTTCGACTTGGGAACAGTGGGATCTTATTAGGTGACATATATGTTTTAAAACATATCCCTAAGATGGAAATTATGTATACTGGATCAGCTGTGTAATTGAGCAAAATGTACAATATATACAAACCTAATATTTTACTTAATTACATGGGTTGACTTGTGATATGATTTAATCCGAAATAAATTGGTTGCTTGGAAGTAAAATATGTTGGGTTATGACAAGTCAAAAGAGGACCAAAATATAAGTTCGATAAAAAGTTAACTCAAATTTAATACGAACAAATTAAGATTTGACTCTCAACTTGAACCCTAATCATTCATCCTCTTTCCATACAAGCAGATGTGCCGAATGAAGCCCGCATGAAAAAAGACGCTAGCTAACTTGAGCTTAAGTGGGCCGCATTTTGGGCCCAAAATTAGAAGTTAAAAATTTAAATCAATCCAAGTTAGGCCTGGTATAATGAAAGCCCAAAGTTGGCCCAGAAGGCTGAATTTGAGCCTATATATGTAAAATCCTAAAAGTATTGCCTTGTTTAATAATACTATTGTTGGTCGTTCCTACAAGGGTCCACGTTTTGGCAAGCCTCAATGGCCTTGGGTCGGCTATTTAAGGAGGCGTCAATGTGCCACTGATTTGGGTTTCAGTGGATCTAGCCTGCCATATACCACAATTGAATCTAACCTCTATGTCTTTAACGTGTTGAACTTGTAAATAGATGATAATAAATTGATGATGCTTATATGAAGATTGAGGATGAAATGGGGAATAAGGTGGGTTAAAATATGGTGTCAAATGGGTAGAAACGAGGTGTTGGGGATCCCAGGAATACAGAGCAATTTTGGATGCCCACAATCCGGGCCAGGCATGATGAAAGAGCCAAGACACTGAAAAGCCAGAGAGGCATATCATTCCAAGCTAGACAAGAGATTGGAAGACCCCAGTACCACCAGCCAACCTAAGGCTTGACTCTGATACTACTTGTTGAGACTGGGTATCTAGCTCAAAAGACTAATCTATCAGGTGGATTGACCCAAGTCCTTTATAAATATCTCTAGATCTCCCTCTACACTTCCAACATGTGACTTGTTCGTAGCCCCAACAATCCCTCCTTCGAACAACACTAGCCATCCCGTCCGTATGAAGAATCCTATATCCACATGAGCTAGCCTGAGACCTTTCTCTGAGACCACTTATTAGGACTAGATATCTAACCTAAAAGACTTAACCTATTAGGTGGAGAACAGGAGTGACCCAAGTTTTTTATAAATCTCTATATCTCTCTCTATAGTCTATACTTCTAATGCGGGATTCGTTCACAGCCCTAACAAAATTCAACTGGAAGGAGCATGATGGCGATGCTTGGCTTTGGAGAGAACTTAGTAAGCAGCCCTTTAACAGCTAGAGCACGGATCTTGAGTGAGCATATCTGTATTATCCTTTCAGAATCTGGGAAGAGTCTTTAGGGGGCTTCCTTCTTGATGAAGTGGTTCAGGATTTTTTAGATTAATAACAGTATCGAAAAGATACCATCCTGACCGTTATCAACAATGACATGGCCAACACAGGAAGCCACCTAATATGGTGTTTATTGGCTTGGAAAAAAGGTTTATGATAGAGTTCCAAGGAAATTTTGATGGAGAATGTTAAAAGATAAATAATGTGTTCCCAATGAATGCATAAAAATTATTTAAAACATGTATGATGGTGCAATCACCAATATTAGAATCATTTGTAGAGAGACGATATGTAACACCTCCTTTTACTACAGACGCGTTACCACTGATACAATCTCACAAAACGTTCTATTATTATCTCAAGTACTTTTCTTTTCTTTTTGAAAATGAGGCAACACCCCTCTTAAAACTGATCTTTTTGCATCCCATGTCTCTTCGTTTTCAATAGTTTATTCCTTCTGTAACTAAAGCACCTTATAAAAAATCTTCTTGTCAATGGATTCTCTCCCTCTTTCCACCCGCTCTCAGTTTTCTGTTCCTACGACTTCCCTTCCATTCCTTCCAAGAAACGGAAGAACCCATCGGCTTAAGGTCTCAGCTTCGAGAGAGAGGCAGTGGAAGGAGGTGAAGCTCTCACTTATGGTTGAAGAAAACGTGACAAGATCACAGGAAATTTGCAAAGAAAATGCGGCTTCTAAAGAATGCAGCGTAGCATGGAGTAATGCTCACAAACGAGAAACAAATTGCTTCAACTTTAACTGGAATTTGGAAAAGTATCATTCTTGAAACCTCTTAGAAAGAAACTCAAATTAAACCCATCTAAAACTATTGTCACTTTCACATCTGCCTTCACGTTTAGCTTTACCTTACGAGAATACTTACAACTCAGTCTAATATCATTTTAGAAAATCCTCATATGATAACATTTCTAAGATAGAAATCACTGTAAAAAACTAGATATTGAGAAAATGAATAGCAGAGTCATTGATGATGATGATCCATGGAGGCAAGGGGTACATACAACTGTACTAACTGAGATGGTGAATTAAATTATATTTAATCTTCAATCTCTTTTAATTTCTAAACTTTTTTAACCTTTCTTTAATTATGGATTGATCTGATACATACAAGTGGTAATTATTGAAAGTTAAATTTTTTTTGAGATAAGAGAGTGTAGTAGGTCTAGTTTGGTAAAAAATCTTATAATATTAAGTTTAAAATTGTAAAGTAGTTTAAAATAATAATAAAAAAGTTATGATAAATTTTTTATATTAATATTTCATTTAAAATACATTAAAATTAATCTCGGTTTCATTGTTGATTTGAACTATCTAGATCTAATAGTTACTAAATGACTCTTCATTTAAATTCTTGGTTGTGAAATATTCAACAACAATACATTTAAGATGATAGGGGCACTTATCCATATAAAGTTATAAATAAAAATTCAGTTTTAAGGTAGGATTACAACTCCCCTAAGCAAGAAGATTAGGCTAGGATTACAACATCAAGAAAGTTAGAGCTCTTAGATCACAAACACAATATTACCTCTCACCAATGTGAAAACTCTTCTCTTTCTCAGCAAAGAGGGCTTCTCATGGTCTAAGTGCCTTAAGGGTAGTAAGCTCATCTGTGGGGGTTTTAGTAGGACTGTGTCTGAGTTTTCCACGCGTTGATCCAAAAAAAGAGTGTGGGGATTTTAATAGAACTATGTCTGAGATTCTCACACGTTAATCCAAAAAAAGAGGGCTTCTACTCTTTCTTTCCGAAGAGAAGATTTCTACATCTCCAATACTAGTGTTTTGGGTAAATGAGAGATGGACAAGGGATACATCACAATTTTTTATACAACTCACATAAGCACGTCTTGTATGTATGAGAAATGAGAGCACAACTTTCGCTAATGGTTATTCCAAAAATATTCCATTTCACATTTTCATCTGAATTCGCCACACCATAAGCAATGGTGAATTTCAAATTTCTTACAATTAGTGGGCCACCACCTCCACATTAGGTGCACCCACCCAACACTTAAGTGGGTTGCATCTAAGTTCAAATGTGGACTGGTTCTAAGTTGTTAGGCATACAAGCATGCTATTCTGGGTGCAAATTTTGACAAGTTTTGAGGTTCAATTGTGGTGTTGTTTCTACGTGCAAATAAGGGCTGATTGTGAGACCAATAATGAGTTGATTGTGAGCACAGAAGTGAGCTGTTTCTAAGTGCAAAAGTGGGGCTATCTATGAGTGCAATAGTGAGCGAGTAGTTTCTGAGTGAAAAAACCAGACTATTTTCAGATGCAGAAATGAGTCGGTTTCGCGTGCAATGCACCGATGAGCTAAAATGAATGAATGTTGTTGGTCATCGGAAAATGAACGAAGGTTGCCGGTCACTGGAAATGGACGAAGAACGTCAGAAGATAGATGTGGAAGGTGTAGGTACCTTTGCACTTCACAAGAGAACGAAAGAGGCCGCTTATGTGATTGGGACAGGGGTAAAAAAATCGGCCGGGCCGTTATCCCGGCCGATTTTTCATATCGGCCGATATATCGGTTCGGCCGATATATCGGCCGAACTTTTTCTCTCTCCTCCCCGTTTTTTTTTTTTTTTTTTTTAAAAATCCAAAAAAATTACAGCAAATGCAGAAAATTATGAGCTTATTGAATATGTAATTTTTTCATAAAATATCGGACATTTACATCTTCTAATATATTTTTGAAGTTACGATAGTGGGAAATTATATAAATAGTAATAAAATGGTGAAATTTCAAAAAGAAATAAAATAAAAGGAAAAAATTGCATCCCTTTAAAAGAAGTTATTATACATTAAATAACAGCAAATAAAAAAAGTTCATGTATTATTTTATAGGTTTTACCATTTTCTAACATTTATATATCATAGTCCATAGATAATAATGAAATAATTACAAAAAGAAATAAAATAAAAGGAAAAAATTGCATCCTTGTAAAAGAAGTTAGTATACATTATATAACAGCAAATAAAAAAATTTCATGTATTATTTTATAGGTTTTACCATTTTCTAACATTTATATATCATAGACCATAGATAATAATGAAATAATTACAAAAATAAAGAAAATAAAAGGAAAAAATTTCATCCCTGTAAAAGAAGTTAGTATACATTAAATAACAGCAAATAAAAAAATTTCATGTATTATTTTATAGGTTTTACCATTTTCTAACATTTATATGTCATAGTCCATAGATAATAATGAAATAATTACAAAAAGAAATAAAATAAAAGGAAAAAATTTCATCCCTGTAAAAGAAGTTAGTATACATTAAATAACAACAAATAAAAAAATTTGATGTATTATTTTATAGGTTTTACCATTTACTAACATTTATATATCATAGTCCATAGATAATAATGAAATAATTAAAATAAGGAGTAAGTGAATGTAAAAAATGTTGCTGTAAATTTTAACATGTTAGTAACAGTAACTAAGAGCAAATGAAAAATGTTCATCTATTATTTTATAGGTATTATCATTTTCTAACTTTTTTTTTCATTTATGCTATTTTATGTTGAAATAGTTAACAAAAATGAATAAATAAATGAAAAAAAATAGTAACTAACAAAGTACACAAAAACTAACTACAGATACATTAAGATGGAAAAAAAATTATAATACCTATATAAAGCTTTTATTACTACATATCTTATTTAACTTCAAGCATTTTTTAACTTCTTTTATGTTATTTTTGGCTAAAAAAATTAAAATAAAATACAGATAAATTGAAATAAATTACAAGACTTACAAGATCAGTAGATCTGTAAATGAAGAAACCTTTGAACGGTCTGGATCGTTCGGTTTCAAACAAATCCGGGTCGTTTAGAACTTACTTAAATCAAGTAACGAAGAGTGCAATTTTTTTGAAAGATAAATAGTAAAATCTGATTTTCTCTTTGAAAATAAGGTGTGAAATTTTAGATGTAGGTGAATGGTATTTATAGGAAAAAATTGGACCGGTTCGATTTTTTGCATTTAAAAAAAATAATAAAATATTCAGGCATGCCGGACCAGCCGAATCCTGCAGTCCGCTGTACACAGAGATGTGATGGGGAGAAATTGGTTGACAGGTGAGATCTCGTCCGAGATCTCGCCCGATATATCGGACATGAGATATCGTCCGATATATCGGCAAAATATCGCCGAACTTGAGTTGGGCCCAGGCCCGAGATTTACTGTTTTCAGGGGGAAAAACGGCCGATTCGGCCCAGATTCGGCCGAGATTTGGACCGATATATCGGTCATCTCGGCCGATATTTATTATGAAAAAAAAAGTTTTTTTTTTTTTTAAAAAAAACAAAAAACCGAATTTTTAAAATTCGGCCGATATGATGACCGATAATTCGGTCAAAAATTCGGACATATCGGCCGAATTTTTTTTTGTACGGCCGATACTATACGTATCGGCCGATATAATTCGGTGGTTGAAAAACCGAATTATATCGGCCGATACGCACAGTATCGGCCGATATTTTGACCCCTGGATTGGGATAGGCCTGAATTCGTTGGGCTGCTTATGGTTTCTACTTTCTAGAATAGGATTGGGCCCAAATTTGGTCCAAGGCCAGTATGAATGAGAGAAAAGTTTTCAGTGGTTATTTTGGGTTTGGTTGGGCCCTATCTGGCTGTTTTTAAACCAAAAATTGGGTTGGGCCAAATTGAACAAGGGGTAAGGGTCAACTGGTTGCTTTTGGTTGAGTACAGCAAAGTCGTAGAGTGGTCTGTAGTTGGATCAGGGGTCAAGATATCGGTCGATATTATACAGTTTTTCAGAGCCTTCATATCAGCCGATACAATACAATAGATGTCGGCCGATATGGCCAATATATCGGAGAGATATATCGGTCCGATATCGACCTATATTCATAATATCGGCCTTTTTTATAAAAAAAAAAAAAATCAAAACGGTGGTGGGCCTGAGTTGATATCTCGGCCGATATCGGATCAATATCAGCTTAAATATTGGCCAATATTATTGTTTTCAATTTTTTTAAAATAAATCAGCTTCCTTTTGGGTTATTTATTTATTTTTTAATTCAGAAAAAAAAAAATACCGATATTTAAAAAAAAAAACACAAAAGAGGAGAGAGAAATTTATCAGCCGATATCTCGGCTTGGGCGAATTTTTCACCCCTGAGTTGGATATTCTGGTAGGTTCCTAAATGGAGTGAGTGCCTACATTCATGCGGGTCGGGTCGGGTTGAGGAGTCTTTCAACTTAACCCGACCCAACGTGGTTAAATTAGGCTAAAATGGGTTTAGAATAGGGGTCAGGTCAGAATTCAGTTAAGTCGGGTTAGAATTCGACTCGAGTTGGGTCTAGAATTTCAGCTCAATAGCTCAGGTCCGGTTTCATAAATATTGACTCAGATGGAGTTGGGTTTTAAGAAACCCAACCCGACCCAATTTCAACCCTAGTCATGTATGAATGTAAATTATTTCATTGATTTTTTTATAAAATTTAATCATACAAATCCAAACTAACCCTTCTTGGACCCAAAGTAAACCTAAACTCAAAGAAACCCGCATATGGTAAGCTATACAAATGATTCAGCCTTAAGTTTGATCAAGCAGGCCAACCTGGGCCCTGACCCACCTTTAAAATACAAATCTAGCCCGACCTGACCAAATTGTAGTCCTTTATGAAACAAAATCCTCTTCAATTCATGATATTTATTTTTTATTATGAGACCTTCTTGCCTTTTTTCACTTTTTATAATGACTAAGTGACACCCTTTGATCTTGTTTAGTATATAAAATGATAAAGAATCAATTAGCTTTATTTTTCTCAATTAATTTATATTTTTCTCAATTAGTTTTATTTTTATCCATATGGGATGTAGTTCAACTGGTAATCTCCCACTTCAAAAAGCGGAAGGTACCAGGTTTGAGCCCCTATAGCCTTACCTGATATATCCTAAGAGTAGTGGGTATCACTCGTAGAGATTTTACTCTAAGTTTTCTACAGTTTCGATTTTTCACATGTAAATTAAAAAAAAAAAATATGAAGAATCATTAGAATTAGAATAGAACTGGTTTTGATAAAGTTAATGCCTCTTTTCATTGTTCTTTGTGTCCGTTAAGTCTTTGGAAAGGAGATATCATTTTAATTTAAATGAAATTATTATCATTATATCCTGATATAGATATGTAGGCATTTTCGTGTCTCATTTATGTCTGACTCTTACCATAATAAGGGACTCATAAAAAAATGTTGTAAGCCATTACATAAAAAAAATGGAAATGAACTAATAGAGCCTACTATTTGTAGCCACTTTTATTGGGCTTTTAGGCCTTGTGAACTTTAAATTGTAATTCAAAACTTTTGAATTAAATTAAAGCTTTTAAGCTTTTCTAACTAAAGCCTCATAATAAAAAATTCTAAAATTTACTTCACACCTCTAGAGAGAATTTATAAAAAATTCTCACCAACTCATTTCAATGATCTTGATAGCTCTTGAGTCTTTTAATTAAATTGTTATAATTTAATAACAGAAGTGATCCGAGTACTATCACTTTTACTTTAAATGCACTAAAATTAAATGAAATATCTATTTTCTGCAAATTAGATGGAAAGGAAAGAAAAGACCGAATTGAAGAAAATTTATATAAAATAGGTATTTCATCCGATTTTGATGCAGTTAACTTTAAATGCACTAAAATTAAATAAAATATCTATTTTCTTCAAATTAGATGGAAAGGAAAGAAAAGACAGAATTGAAGAAAATTTATATAAAATAGGTATTTCATATGATTTTGATGCAGTTAAGATAAAAGTGATGGTACGCAAATCACTTTCCTTGAATAAAAAAAAGTAAAAGTGATGGTACGTGGATCACTTTCCTTTAATAAAAATATAACATTATGATTCTATAATTAATGTTTCATCAATAAATTAAAGTGATTTGTGTTGTATATTAATCAAATAATCAATCCTTGTGCCTCTTGTGACGTTGATAACTTCTTAATTTGTCTTATCAGGGCTGCAATGAGACCTTATCCCAGTCCTCTTCTGTTTGTTACTTTGTTAGGTATATGATTAGACGTGGAAAGCAACAACTTTGTCATTAAAAATAAAACTAGCCGATCAATGTGAAAAACATAAGATTAGGGTTACTGTCTCAAATAGTCAAACTTAGATATTGAATTATTAAAATTCATCGAGTTAGATTTATAAATCCTTCAATGCCTAATGGGTGGTGGGATCCAAGTCGAGATAATAGGCCAAATTTATTTTTTTTGATATCTATTGGCTGGTATTTTTGAGATATCTCACTATATTTTAATATGTGTAGTATCAGACTATCAGTGTTGAAAATTTAAACATGTATTATATTGATCGATTTGTGTAATGAGATATGTTATTAGATGGATCGTGGATCTCACAAATTTGGGTTAATTTGATAAGTGATTATATGGATATGAAGTATACAAAGTTTCACTGTCAATTAATGATCTAAGACACATAATCTCAACTTATAAATTTTGATGAGTATGTGCCATTGATTGTTAAAAGTTTAAAATCAAGGGATTTAATCATCAGATAGAGGTGAAACTTCATACAAAAACTATTTAAATAGTCATATTTACATCAGACTCATCAATGTGGGCTCTAAAATCATATTTTAGGAGATGTCTCGCTATCCGCCGAGAGACAGTATGTACTGATAGGCTGAGTTGGGCTATTAAGGGTAGATTTATTTTGAGATTTGTAATATAATACGATAAGCATAATCTAAGTCTTAAGTATATATTAATCATTTATTGCTAAAACTACAGTAAAGCATTGTTTGTAGAAAAATTGTCATTTTTAAAAGATAGGCTGATGCATATGTGGAGTCAATATGTATGAATTTGTGGCTTTTTAAATTCCCAATCTATATCACATTTCGTACTATTGATTTATATGAAAATATCATAATAAATATTATTTAATATTTTAAAATTCAGCTGATATTATATCTAAGGATGCAACCTCCCAATAAAAAAAAAATTAAAGAAAAAGAAAATCCTAATATTGCACCGTTGGACTGAGCCAACTTGAACTTGCGTCCATGTTGTGGGTGTGGGCATTTTTGAAAGTTTAATATAGGAAAATGGCATTCAATAATAAGATAGATTTAGTTATTTTATAAAATAAAAGACATGATTGTTGATGTGATTTTTTTTAAAAAAAATTAGTTCATTAAATATTTGCAGCAGCCTAGTTTAAATTAATTAATTAAATAAAATAGACAATTAAAGTGAGTTTTTATTATCAATTATTAATTTTATTTATTAAAATAAATATATAAAAGTATTGTAAAAAAAAACTTGTTTTTAAATTAGCATAACTACACCTTCTGTTTAATTTAGTAAAATCAATATATCTAATAAAATAATAAGTATTATTGAAATCAAATTTGAGTCGTGTAAAGTGTAAAATCGTGACTAAGTTGTTATGGCGGAGATTTTGGTTCAATGAATATGGTTAATAAGAAGGAATCATAGAAAGTGAAATATGTCTCCTTCCACGTGTATTGGTGCGTCATTGCTTGTGTAATCTACACGTACCACACGTGTGAACGCAAGAAGGGAAAGAAATGTTTAGTCCATCCTGTGGAGCGAAATTGTCAAGTTAGTCCCATCCTGTTAAGTTTATTTTTACCAGTCTAAGAAGAGTTTTTATGAAATTCATAATATAAAAGCCCATGATACTTCTTTTATAAAAAGGATATTTAGAATTAAAATATTTACAATTTTCATTTAACCTTTTCATCGTCTCTACATTTTTAAGTGTCCTTTCTATAAAAAAATTTATAGTGCTTTAAATTAAAGTAGAAATGTATTAACATTTGTTCATCATAATTATTTAATCCTAAGAATTTAACATTAAAATTGTTACATAAATAAGATTCATGTGATTTGAAATTTTTTATGATCAAGGTGTTTAGAATTTTTTTAGAGCACGAGACTAGTCCTAAACCTCTCTAGATACACATGATTACGGAGAATGATCCTTTAGAGTGGAATGAGATTCGAACTTATTACTCCCACTTTCTGCTGGCACACTAACCCTTTGGAGTTTTCAATTGAATTTTACTCTTCATAGATGACAATTTTTGGAGCCCATTTGGGGCCTATCAAGGCTCTATAAAGACGCATTCCCATGTGAGGTCTATTAAGGCTATATAGACCTTAGAAGTGCAATGACCCGACTGAGAAATTATGTAGGTCAGGTCGAGAATTTTGGGTCAGCAGGTTGGGTCGGTTGAGAAGATAAAAATCCACATAGAATTCGGGTCGGGTTGGGTTGTAGATTTTACAAGTTAATCAGACCCGACTCAACCCTACCTAATCCGACTTAAAATAGGCTAAAATGGATTTAAAATATAGGTTGGGTCAGAATTCAGGTTCATTTGAGTTAGGTCAGTTTGAGAATTCAGACCAGACTGAATTGAATTTTAAGGAATCCGACCCAACTGACCTGAGTTGCAGCCCTAAGAGACCGATTCCACATCACATATTTTTCTAATCTATTAAATTGAATGCCTGGTTAATTTGAATGCATTTGAGTTGGTCTGATTATTTACATTAAAATCTATAAAAATTTGATTCTATTTTAACTATTGATTTTATAATATTTGAAAACTATTGTATAAGATACAAATTGGTTAGAGACAAATTTAAAAGATTATTTTGAGATGTAAATTTGCAGCATCAAATCAAAGTTCGGAGTTGAGACTCAACGGAGGTTTGTCGAATAGCTCGATATGAAGTTATCTCTATCTAATTAATAATTGCAAAAATTACTCTTATTTTTATCACAATTACAAACAGTTTCTTCTGAAATATTAAGTGTCAAACATGTAATTAAAGAGTTATGATAGTGGACTCATTTTATAAAATTAAGATGATTTGGTGAGAGAGTTTTATTTGAATTATTTCATTTATAAGAATTTCTATCTTAAGATGGAGTTTTTAATAATACTTTTTTTTCCTCTCTAGAGTTGGACTATGTAAAAATGATGGGCCACGTGTGTTGGGACTTAGTGTTTAATGAAGTGTGGACCATTTGAGTGAGGGCCCCATTTGTAGACTTGAAAATAAATCATTTGTAGATTAGCTCTTACGTGTCATGTCATGTCAACTTCTTGGTTGGTTCGTCCCTCTTAGGTCCTCCATGGGCTAGACTTTCCTGGCTGTCTTATAAATTATGAGAAATTATTTAAAATGAATTAATTTATAAAATTGATATGAATTATCAATTACAATTATTGAATAAATATAAAGTTATCACATTTTACTTTCTAATTCTTTTAAAACTCAATTAAAAATTATGATTAAAAGTTTATAATTTATTATGAATTAACTATCCATACAAACTTTATAATTTATAAATATTATGTTCATCACCTTAAAAAAGGTTTTTAGTTTCATTTAATTCATACAAAGTTCTTTTTATTGTTTCTCCAAATAGACTAAATCATTTCATCTCATTTCTTTTAGATTAATTCAACTCAACACTTATACTCTAAGCCTCTAAACCCGTTGCCTCGTTACACAACTACGAGCATAATTCTCTCTAGTCATCAAATGTTCTTTTTTTTTTTTTAAGTGTTGTCATCAATATGTAAAATGTGAGACATAATACTTACTTTAATATAAATCATTTACACCCAATTAATACATCAAAATTTTTAAAACTTTTGAAATGCATAAAATCAAATTCTTCTACACTATCTCATCCGGAGTTGACTCAAATCAATACTTATACTTTGGATCTCCAAACTCCATCAAACACGTGACAAATAATCGATTAGATTTCAATATATTATATTAAACTATATTTCTCCCATCCTTAAAATCGGCTTCTTCTTACAGTAATGAACTTTACAGATGTACCACCATCATCTCTTCTTAAAAATTTCCACACGTAGATTCAAGAAAGAAGACTATTTAATGAACCACAATTTTCAGACTCTAAATTCTAAAAGCAGGCGCTTTGATTTCACATGAAATGGGGACACGCAAAATTTCCTCTGGCACATAAAATCTAATCATAAAATATGATAGAATTTCTTAAAAAAACAAATGCCAAACACATTCTGTTTCACGGGTTGAAATCTTGGTCTCAACTGATATGTCAGCCGGGATTCGAATATCGGTCGAGAAATTTCTTTCTTTTATTATTATTTTTTAATTAAAATTACTAATAATGGACGATATCGTTCAATATCGACAAATATCGGTCGATATTTTTTTCCCTATTCTGTACAAAGAAATAAGTGTTTAGCAATAAAATATGAAAATACTAATCAGATTCATTATTCTGTTTTTTCTTTTTTGTAAGCAGGAGTACGTATCGGCCCATATATATTGGTTTTTAAGTACCATATTATATCGGTCAATACGTATTGTATCGGCTGTACACATTATGTCTCGGCCAATATGTCTGATATATCGGTGATATATATATCGGCCGATATGATTAATATCGGTCTTTTTTTTTTTTAAAAAAAAGTCAAAACGGTGTTGGATCCGGGTCGATATCTCTGCCGATATCAGCCGATATTTACGTTTTCAATTTTTTTTTAAAAAAATCCAGCTTCCTTTTCGGTTATTTATTTATTTTTTAATTCAGATAAAATAAAATAAAAATAAAAAATATGATATTTAAAAAAGAAAGCAAAAGAGGAGAGAGAAACTTATCGGCTGATATGTCGGCTGAGCCGAATTTTGCACCCTTGTATGTAAGACCAACGTATCTAGGCGTCCCATCTGATTTAATTAGGCGTCCAACTTGACTAATATTTAGAGTATATATAAATCTTACTACCTGCACACGTTGAATATAAACTATGGAGAGTGACCATTTTTGTGTTAATATTCTTTTTTCAAGTTTTTGAAAGACATTGTTTGTAATTTTTTTATCAAGAGACTAAAAATTCATACAATAAAAATATAGAAAATAAAAGGAAAAAATACGACCTTTTTAACATTTTGTATTATTTATCTATCACCATATGCAATTTTGTGCACTTAATTTAAATTTTTATCAAACAATTTTCATTAAAATTAAAAATTTAGCCCTTATTTCTATATCACCAATCTCATTTTCTTCATCATATTTTGGAATTTTACTACTAAGTATTGACATTAGAATCTTGTAGAAAAACATTAAATATATATAAAAGTGTATTTTGAAGTGAACCATTGATTTGTCAAAGTCTTTTCATGAGTGGTCATAAAGAGGATGAAATTATTTTACTGACAAAAGTTTAAGAACAATTAACATTATAAAAAGTTATCAACACTTAGATCAAGAGTTAATCAACAAAATTATCATAAATTTCATAGTTTTATCTTATTTTTATTTAGAGTGGGCTCCACAGGTTGCCGTGTAATCTATGGCTGTACCCAACATCTTCCAAGAGTTTTGTACTTTTGTTTTTAAATTTGTAGCTGAGATTTAAAGCTGGGAAAGCAGAAACTCAGGATATTCAATAATTGAAAAAAAAAAAAATAGAAACAAAGAAAGATCTGCGACTTTTCCACGCTCGGCTGCTTCTCGCTCTCATCTCTCTTCTTTGGTGTTTTAACGGTATTTTTTACTCCATAAATCTCATGTTTCCCATTATAGATCCCCAAAATCTAATTACCTTTTGGATTCTCTCATCTCCAAACCAGGTAACCAACCCAATTTCGTATATCTGCAATTCCCTTTCCATCACATTTAGTTTCCCATTTGGGTTCATTCATTTCAGTTCTGAATCTTCCTTTTACTTACTCAGTGTTCAAATCCGTGGAATTCATGCTTTGGTTTTTATCTATATATTTATTTCATTCTTTTTGTTCTTATTGCTCTTCTTCTTCTTCTTCTTCTTTTTCTTCTTTCTGCCTCTCTGTTTTTTTTTTTCTACATCTTGTGATTTGGTCTAGAATTGTCTTGAATTTCGTATATGTATGGTAGCTGTTTAAAGAGGGAGGTTGCAGTATATTACGGGTTTTCTTTCTTGTTTGAGCAGAGAGAGTTGTTCTTGTATCCATGATTCTCTCATTCTCAGCCACTCTACTCATGCACAGTTGTTTTATCCTTCAATTTGGAAATTCAAAGTGCTAATTCAGCTGAAGAGGATTGTTATTATTTTTTATTCGTGAATATTTGGAAATGGTAGATGTTTGATGTTTGATGTTTGATGATGCTGTTTGCTCAGCTCTACGAAGTACAATCTGTGTATGTTGTACTGGCCGTTTGGATATCTGAGTTGACACCCAATTCCCTCAAGAATGGTAATTGCCCATTTTCATTTGTTAAATTTAGGCTCTTGGCTGTAGCTGCACGCATAAAACTGGAAATTGAATATCTACAACCATCTAAGCATGAAGAGATCAGCGACCCATTGGATGAACAGCTTAGATTGTCGAGGGGAGAGAGAAAGGGGTGGATGGGGGGTAGCGGGGATTTCCTATCTGTTTCATTGTTTATGTAGCAAAAAATGTCACTTTTCTTGACACTCCATTTAATACTTCATTTTATCAGTGCATATTTCCGAGACACTAATGAGTTCCAAGTGCTACAAATTTTGTGCCTCATATTTTGCCTCATGGGTATTATTTTTGATACATACTGGACAACTGGAGGTAATAATCATGCTAATCTGATGAGAGAAATGTCAGCTCATGAGAGAGATGGCAAAACTAAAAGATGCTCTCAAGCTTAGTTCTAAAAACCATACAAGTTATTATATTCTTTTGTCAGGTATCAATATCAAAAGCAGTATTGGTTTCTTCACAAGGATCAGCATCTCGTGAATATGTATTTATGTATGTGCTTATGTATATTTCACATGACTAAACAGAAGGATGAATTTGGCTTCAGCAGTCTTGTACCAAGGATGGTTTGTTATGATAGACTAGGATTGTGTGGGAGAGATACCCCCACTCCACTGGTTTAGCGTTTATCTTGGTTTCTTTTCACATAATCAAGATCATGTTTATTTTGATTTTACTATCAGTCAGCTGAGTGGGATGAGAAGCAATCTCTCTATCTATGGTGTCTCATGGATCTCGTGAAGAAATTTGTGACATCACAAATTTCTTTTTCCATTGCAACCATAAAATATAGCATATTAGCAGAATCCAAAAAAGTTGGCTTTCTCTTTGGATAGAGGTGGCCCACAACTCAAATCTTATTTTTTAGTCCTTTTGTTCTAAGCTTCTTTTCTGGGAGTTGTAGTTTGTTTGCTGTTTATTTCCCGGTATCAAAGCCCCCCTGTAAATGTCTGCTCTCTTTGGCTGCCTTCGCATTTTAGTGCATCTTTAGTTCTCACCTTCTGAACCAGTTTATCAGTAAAATTTCTCCATTTCAAAAAAAAACACTGCAAACTGCAACTGTCTGGGAGGTCACCTGTTCACTGTTGGAATGGGAGTGTTGATATTGGTTTAGGGTTCAGCATTTACTTTGATCAAACTGATTATTCATTGTTGGAAATGGTCTAATCGTGGTCTAGTTCAGTTGCTAATCTTGCCTTATTCTGCTATGGATACTTGCATGATGAGGCCCACCTTTTATTAAGGTAGACGGGCAACCTGTTAGTTCAGTTGGACTATCACCTGCTCATGTGGTATAGCACTGCATGTACACCTTTAACAAGTATCTCTCTAACCAGGGTGATATTCCGACCATTTGCAATCAGCAACAAGATTATTATTATCATTTATAAAAACTAACCCAAGTGTCTAATGTAGCTATTGTTGGGCTCCAATGTGTAGATTCAATAGTCGGAATCAGAATTTGTATAATAATGAATGTATTTTAATTGTTTTCCACATCATTGCAATCTTTAAAGGGGGGTTTCCGGGCTTTAACAGTGGACTGTTATGACAACTGTGGACTGTTAGACCAAAGATTGTCAATTCTGTGTAGGCTTGGTTGGAAGTAGCAGGGATGTTCCATAACTATTAACGGAGGAGCATTACAATTAATAACTCAAACAGGTATACATAAAAAAAAAAAAGAATAAGAAGAGAGAAAGCTAAGGTGATGTCATTTATATATACTTTAAACTTTGCAATTCCACTCTAACTTTGGGACCCCACCTCAACTAACACCCTTTCTAATCAAAAGGTTGAGATTACTTTTGTTTAGGCTGTTTGTTTGTGTGCATTTGGGACATGTGGTGACAGGGACGTTGATCCTTTCATACCTAAGATGCAGCTGAATCTTGACATTGGATGTGAAGTGTTTATTCTGGTTGAAACAATTAAACATGCAGGTCTTTCTTGAAGCTGGACTGAAATAAACTCAGGATGATAGCCAGATTCTTTCTTAAAGTGAATCCCCAACTACTGATGTAACGTCACCTACTATGAATTCTCCATTGGGACATAGTGATGGGGCTCCGTCTCCAAGTGCTGATTATTTAAATAGGTAATGCTCAAATTATCCTTGCTGACAATTTTTTATAAATTTATTCTTGATATTCACAATACAATTAGATTGAGCTCTTAAAGTGTTCCATAACACAATTGGTCTGATCTTGTCTTGTGAATTCTCTAGGCATCAAACTGAAAGACAATCTGCTTCAAAAAATGCCAGAGGAGATGAAAATTTCAATTATTTTCTGGACCGTGAGGCTTTGGTAAAGGATCTTCTCTTTTGTTTTTAGTTCTGCTATCAACTAAGGTGTTTTTTTTTATCTTCGATCACTTCCTTAAAGAAGAATGGGTAGGGTTATCTGTCTTTTCCCAAATTTAAATTATGTTCATGAGCAGGAACTTCTTTCAAGAGCCAAGGCACAGAAAGAGGAGATCCTTCTGCTCCGTGAACAAGTTGTTGAAGCGTCTAATAGGGTATGAAATTCACTCGATCTTTTCATCACATTAAAATATGTTTTGGCTGTTATCTTTTTTCCCTTCTCCCAAGGAGGATTTCATTGTTTTGACTGTTTACCAGAAAATTGTATGGCCTTATTATTGATGCATGCGACTTTCTCACTTGCATCAAAATGTTTTGCTCGTCTTTCAGGAGCTACAGTTACTCAATGAGAAGCATGTTTTGGATAGGAAAATTTCCGACTTGAGAATGGTTTGTATGCACATGTATAACATTTTTGTTTTCTGATTGTAATATTTTTCAACTTCTTGTACAGGAAACTAGTAACTATTTATTCTTTTGAGCAACAGACCATTGATGAGAAGCAACATGATGCCATAACTGATGCATTGAAGGATCTGTCATATAGAAAAAGTTATCTTGAAGAAAATTTGAAGCTGGCACATGAATTAAAGGTCATATATTTCCTAGTATTTTCTTTAACTATTTTGTTGAAACTGCTTTCTTTTTTCTGCTTGGAAGGTTTTACATTTTATTGCCCTTTTCCATCAACCTAGGTTCCTCATTATCCTCTACTTTGTCTCCAGGCTGCAGAAGATGAGACCTATATCTTTACATCATCATTGCTTGGCCTACTGGCTGAATATGGTGTCCATCCTCATGTTATAAATGCTTCTGCTGTTACCAGTTGTGCGAAGGTTGTAATTAACTGAACAATTTTTATAATAATTTTTTAATTTCTGCACTACATTAGCACCTTTAGTTCATTTCATGTTTGATTTTGTATTTTCACTATTTTTGATCTACATAGGTTCCTGAGGTTCAGTATGACTTCTTTTAAGAGAAGAAAATCACATGATGAGTCCTTATCTTGTTTCCTCAATGTATATGTGGATTATGCATGTATATTGAAGTTCTCATTTGATTAAATATGCTTGCATATATGTCACAAGTTGTCTAATTTTTCTTTTTCTTTACATAAGATTTGACTGATAAAGAACCTAAAATTTGTGTTAAAATGATGCTTATGCTTGTTGAGTCATTGTCAATTGTGATTCATTTTAATTACTTAATTGCTATGGCCGATTATTGCTTTGTCGTTATTTCTTTAGATGTTTTGTCTCATTACATTTGAAGCTTTAGCCAAGTTAGTTACTCTTTTGGCTAACCTATTTCAAGGCCATTGTAGAATTTTGTAGTGAGGCATTCTTTGGCTGACCTGTTTCAGGTCATTTTAGAGTTTAGAAGTATTTTTCATATATTTTCATCATTAATATCAGAGCCATTTATCCCATCTATTTGATGTAGGGACTCTAATGTATCGGCAGATTTTTCTATAGGTTGACTTCCTATCTGATGCCCAAAAGATTCAAACCTGCAACCATATGGTTGCAACAATGAGGACTTACCAACTATGCTACACGTTCTTATCATTCGTATGATTCTGCTAATTGTGTTTCTCACATTATTCTTTTTGTTTTTAGGGACATCCCTGGGGATGTTAGTTGTCCTCTCACACTTGTTACTCTTTTAGGTGCTCAATTTAAAACTTAAAGGTCCATTTAGAGTTTTGAAGTATCATATTTTACTTTCTTCCACCAAAGGGTTTTTCTCACATTATTCTTTTCCTATGCCCAAAGGGAATTTCTTGGGACGACAGTTATTCTCCCAGATTAGTTACTCCTTTTGCTTTGCTATATAAAAGGTCAATTTAGAGTTCTGCAGTGTCAGTTATTTTCTTCCTCACAAGTAGTTGTTCAGTCATTATACTGTTTATGCTTTCTAAGGAAATCCCTCAGATGTTAGGAATTCCTTTTCTCATGTTTCCAGGTTCAGTTTTAACAAATGCATAATTGCAGATATAGACTACCACAGTGCTCTTAATATGAATCCAACTAGTTGACCTTTTTTTTGAGCGGTAATCCAACTGCTGGACCTTGGAAGTGGTCCGAAGTAGGATCCCCTTCTATATCATGATAATGCTCTCAAATTCATTAAAAGTGTATTCCATTTTATTCCCACGGTTATAAGTTTCTATGTTGCATAGACTCTACGAGATGTGTGTGTTGGACACTTGTCACCCATGTTAGATACACCCTTTCTTCATGGACTCTTTTAGTATTTTGACATTTTTTCCAAGAAGACTAAAATATTATCACACCTTTTTTCCTCTTGAAACCTAATTAAGGTATTAATATATTTGTCACTTGATTGTTTAGAGTAAAGATAGTACACTATTTTCCATTAGTGTTATTTTATACCTATTTTTATTTAAAATAAATATAAATTTAAATTCATTTAACTATGGTTCTGAGTCCTCAAGTCCGAACTTTTTGGGTTTGCTGAGTCCAACACCTGTCACCTTTGTCAGCCCCAACACTGGCACCCGTACCGATGCAACTTAGGTCAGTTTTCTTCTACCAGTTTCCATCAGTTTGTACCAAGTGAATCATTGTAGTTATGGACTACCACGGGCCCCTTATATGGACCCAACTACTTGACATCCAAAGGTGTATCAGCCCCTCATTCGTCATGATAACTCTCTTTTATTTATTCTACATTTATTTTGCATTTTTCATTACTGAGGCTATGATTTTTCTCTTACCAGTAATGTAGGCCTGTGTATTAGTGCTTAAGTATTATGGAAACAGTTTTTATCATCCTGCTTTTTTTTTTCTTTTCCTTTTTCCCCTTTTTTTTATATGTTGGTTATGGGGTGTCTCTAATATCTTTAGTGAATTCAAGTGAATATGATTTGCCACTTGGGGACTTTACTTTCTGATTTTCAAATGTAGTATTGTCAGAGACTTATTGATAAGATTTAATGCAATGATTGGAGAAAACTTCTAAATGTATCACATCTGGTAGTGACTTGGGGGAATGGTGGTGGGTGCAGGCACATTACTACACCTGTGAGTTATAGTAATTGAAGACTTAAGCTTTAATACTTGTATTTCTATCTTTTGTATTTTATATTGGATCCTATTGCATCTGAATTTCTTGGCATTGGATTATTTACTCTGTTTGTTCCAAGGCAATTATGGTAGTCTCCTTTAGTGGATCTAGATATCCATCACTATCATGAAAAATAAATATATTTTTTTCTGAAAGTTTTGAGGTGCATCTTATTTCCTTTCTAAATATTTCTGTATTTGATTTCAGTGGTTCATTTCTTCATTTCTTTTTGCTCTCTCTCTCTCTCTCTCTCTCTCTCTCTCTCTCTCTCTCTCTCTCTCTCTTCTAGTAATCATGGTGTAAGGCACAATCAAGGTGCTAAGGGGTACTGGGGCCCAAGGCAGAAGACACATGTCTAGGCGTGAGCCTAATTGTGTGAGGAGAATTTAGATAACTTAAAACTATATGTGTAGATTCATTGGTTGTGCCCTTACTGCATCAATGTTAAGGAAATATAATGCTACTCATACAAACTGCAAAAAGAATTTGCAATTGAACTTCCAAACACATTATATATGTATTATATATATGCACAAGTATATTATATATTAATTAGATTTTTTGATTAAATATTAATAGCAATTGCCTCATGTTAACAATAATATTTACTAGTTGTTACAAATACTTTAAAAATGGCCTTAAAACTAGGCTTAGTTAAGGTGAGCCTGCCTTAGAATGAGGCAAGGCACACAATGGTTTGGGGCCCTGGCACCTTTGACTACTATTCTCTCTCTCTCTCTCTCTCTCTCTCTCTCTCTCTAACCCTCTTCCATTATTTGTTTGCAGCGTTTATATCATCAATTTCAATGGAAGATACGAAGTTCTCATGTAAGCTTACTGTCTTGTAACTTCATGTTATTCCATCAATAAAAATGTAGTAGTCTGAATAGAAATCACATGAATTTCTTAAATAGTATCTACTTAGTTGCTCTGTTCTTGTTTGTAATATGCAGTGTATCTCTCATGCCATAAGTTATCTTCTGTTGCATTTGTTGGTATTGTTTTTTTTATAACTTATAGGTGATTAGAAGTCTGGTTTTGCCTATTAGATATTACTTGCATCTGGGCAGAGACAGTTGGAAAATTACTCGCTTGAAATGGATACTACTTGGTTTTAACTGAAAGGCTGAGAAAGATATGTGTCACTTGCTAGAAGAAGAGTTTATTTTTGAATGGCATCTCATCATCCATATCATGCTGTAAGTGGGATGAAGGTCAAAATATTTGTTTAACGGGCGAAAAATGCCTGGGCACAAGGCCCCACGTGGACCCATTCAACATCAAATCTAATCTACTAAAATTATTTTTTCCTTTGTCAAATTCATATCCAGCCAAACTGGTTGTGGTTGCCTCATTAGACTGCCGTTGTAGACAAAATCTACCAATGCCTTAACCGAGAAATTTCCCGAAGAGTCTCCAGTCCAGAATAGTTCATCTTCCTCCCTTAGTGAAACGGGGAACTCCCCTAGTTGTCCTAAGAGATCCCTTTTGCTGTCTTCTTATAAAGTCTTCAACTCCCTTCAAGATCCAAATGCCAAGATACTAGATGACCCTCTATTTTATAGCTATCCTGTACTAGTGCTTTCTTGTTCCTTGAAATCCTGTAGTGTCTTGGGAAAACTTATTTTAAAGGCCTCTCTCCTAGCCAAAGAGCTTTCCAGAACAGTGTTCTATCCCCTTTTCCAACCATGAGTCTAGTGTAGTCCCTAAAAATGTTTCCTGCCTCCTCTTTACCTTATCCCAACCTCCACCAAGATCTGATTATCATTGACCCCTTCTTTTCCATGTCATCACTTAGAAACCAGCCATTTGTCTCCTCCAGACCGTATCTTGCAGACAAGATTCGAACCAAGAAAGCACCTCATTCTCGTCCAAATCTCCATGCCTACTTACACAATAGAGCTTGGTTCCTTAACCTTAAAGGGGTTTGATTGTATCTGACCATGCAACCAAGTTGCCCTTCTCTTTTGTCTCTTTGTCGCCCCACAAAAAATTTCTAAAAAGCCGCTCAATTCTCCTCGCAACCCCTTTTGGCATTTCAAAAAGAGATGAATAATAAATTGGAAGATTCATCAACACAGATTTGATGAGGGTGACCTGCCCACCTAGAGAAAGATACTTTCGCCTCCAACCGGCCAATCTTCTTTACACTTTTTCTATGACTGGGGACCAGAATGATTTGCTTCTTGGGTTTTCGCCCACAAGTAAACCCAGGTAAGTAGGTCTTTTACACTGTGTTTGTTTTTCTGGTTGGGGTGTTTGAAACTAGATTTTCTTTATGGCCCAGGATGTGCGCTGTGTTCCTGTTGGCCCTTAGGCTGTGGTGGGCAGTCTTTGGCAGGACTTCTGATCGCATGTAAGGCAGATTTGGTGTTCCTGGAGGTCAATCTGGAGGCTTGACCACCGTGATCACCTCTGGGCCACTAATCTTCTGTAGTCCTTGATCAAAGGAGTGAGGTGGGGCATCTAACAAAGAGACTGGAGACAAATCTAATGGTAGCCAGGTTTCTGGATGAGTTGATTTTCCAGTCATCGTGTTTTGACACAGTTATATGTTGATTTTTTGGAGACTGTTATTTTTTATGATGAGCTTCAATTACAAGTAGGTCTTGTACGCTGTGTTTTTTTTTCCTGGTTGGGTTGTTTGGAACTAGATTTTCTTTAGGGCCCAGGATGTGTGCTGTGTTTCTGTTGGCCTTTAGGCTGTGGCAGGCAGTGTGTGGTGGGCCTTCTGATTGCATCTGGAGGCTTGACTGCCATGATCACCTGTGGGCCCCTATCTTCTTTAGTCCTTGATCAAAGGAGTGAGGTATTCTTTCCCTCATCTTTAGTTGACTCCATATAAATTGTTTGCTTTGGAATGATAAAGAATTACATATCTTCCAATAAAATAAAACAAAAGAAATGGGGCTATTGGATCCCAGCCATTGCCATGTCATGCTCTATTCTGTTGTCTCCACTTCGAGACTTGAGAAGTCTCCTTAGTACTTTATTTCATTACAAGCTCTGACATGACTTTCGTAGCTGTTTAGATTCCCTCATACGTGAGAGATCTTTCGTAGATCTCATATTCCATATAATTTTCTATTCAATGCACTTTTTCTTATAATAACTAATAAATTCTCATCCAGTCATAATAAAAATATTTATTCAGGAAGTGTTTCCTTTCACTACAGGCTAATACCTTAGATATAAATGATCAGCTGGGAAATCAACCTGGGAACATGTCTTCCAATACTGATCGTCAAACTCCAAGTGTCTTGAAAAGTCCACCTCAAGGATCTGTGGTATTTGAACATTATCTTGGATTATTTTGTACTCAGGGCTTTTCAAGGTTTATTAATTCACTTTTTTTCCCTCTTTGTGTGTAGATCCCAAATGTCTTTAGTTTTTATCCCCATAATTTGTATCCACATGAACAGCAATTGGAGACAACCTCTAATAGGCTTTTTCGGGACCCTGAGCTGATGGATGTGAAAGAAGGAAATAATGTAATGGGTGTTGAGATGCACCATCCATTTATCAACAACAATCAAAAGGAGTTCCCATTCACTGGTTACAGGTTATACATGCATGAGTATAATATAATTTTTGTATTGATTTGATGTTATTCATGTATGATCCTTTGTCACTTATGATGATACTCAATACTGCCCAGTTTCCTTGTTGAATACATGTCTCCTGACGATACTCTGGCCTACAAAATGTTGTTAACCAGAACTCAATCTGCAAAAATGCTCTCTCTCAAAAAAAAACACAGTCATTCATTTTAACTTTGGAATAAGGGTAAGCTGAGTTGAACCTGCAATGAGTACCTTCCAACTGTATGGATCTAGATATCTGTTAACTACCTTTCTTTTAAATCAGTTACAGATACTATTTAATTACTTGCGTATACATGTCTCCTGACTAAACTCTGGCCTCCAAAATGTTGTTAAAAGGTTCTTGACCTGAATTCAATCTGCAAAAGTTCTCTCTCCTTCGCTCTCATTCATTTAGTATACTTTGGAATGGGGTAAAGCTGAGTTTCTCTAACAATGAGCTCCTTCCAACTGTATTGAACAAGATATCTTTATGCACCCTTTCTTTTTTACATCAGTAACAGATGATATTCATTAATTAATTGAATGTATTCTGTGTTGATATTTGTGGAAGAAAAGAAAACTGGAGGAAAGAAGAATTTGATGAATATTGTTTTCAAATTTTTATGATTTACAAGAAACTAAAGAGCCTCGTTTAAAGAGGAGTTTTACACCAAAAAAGGAAAAACTATACATAAGGAAGGTTTCCATGACCCTCTGCCTAGGCAACCCTCCCTAGAGGTGTAGAAGTCTGCCAATTTGCAGCCCTTGAATTCTATCTCAGATAAAAGCCATGTGCAAAGTCTCCACTTAGCTATCTAAATAAGATCGTTTTCCTCCGACTCCTTGTTCTAAAAAATCCTGGAATTCCTTTCTTTCCACAATGTCCATAGAACTGCTACTGGAATGGTGTTCCCCCATACACCATGGTTTACAACATTTTCAGTTTTTTTATGCACATGTCAAAGAGCGAATCATAGGCTCCTTTTGAAATTCAATTAGCAAAACTACACAATGATGTGATTTTTTGAATGCACACAATAAATTCCGACAGACATGTATCTATGGATGAAGGATGTGTGTGTGTGTGTCTGTACATGTGTGTAACATCATATTCATGAGTTTATGAGCTCCTTACATTTTTCTTGTATGGTGCTAAAGTCACACAATGAGATATCCATGCTTGTATCCATATCCTAGATTGCTGTCCATATTCATATCCTTATCTGGCATCATAGTTATCTTTAATCATGGAGTTTATCTTATTCTTTCAATTATACAAAATTTGATTTATTGTCTTTTATCAATATCATGAAAGTATGTCATTATGATAGTTAAAATTTCGTTTCTGTGAACTAATTATTCATACCATCACAGGGAGGTTGAAGGCTTCAATGCTCTCAGTTTGGAAGATGGTGCTGGCAAAATGACTAGTGAAAAAGCAATTACTGATGTTCACTTTCCTATGTCTACCGTGCATGAAGATCATGTGTCTTTTCCAGAAGGTAATGTACCTATATTGAAATAATTGAATTTCTCCCTTGGGTATAAATTGACTGTGCTCTACTTCTTCCAGGAGGCCTCTTACCTGGGATAGAAGGGTTCCAAATCATTGGTGATGCTAAACTTGGAGGTACATTGCTAGCGTGTGGCTTTCCTGTGCGGGGCACTTCTCTTTGTATGTTTCAGGTAATTCAGCTTCCCATTCTTATTATCTTCTACACAGCCAGTTTAACCAAGATTTGTTTATATATCAGAACTGGGTTTTGTTTTGACTTATGAACATGTGTCATTTTATGTGAATAATAATGAGTTGTGTTTGTAGTGGGTTCGTCATCTTCAGAATGGCACTAGGCAGTACATTGAGGGTAAGCACTTATTCAGAATTCTGGATAGTGATTATGTTTCATTTGGAGATTTTTTAACTGTTCTGCCTTGTCTTCTTATTTTCACTATTTTGATCCAGGAGCCACTAATCCAGATTATGTAGTAACTGCTGATGATGTTGATAAACTTATTGCTGTTGAATGCATTCCTATGGATGACAGTAGCCATCAGGTAATTTACTTGATTCATTTTCAAAAGAAAAAGGTTTACTTGATTCATATGCAGATCTTTTATGTGGTATGTAGTTGCTTTCTTTATCCTATTGAATGTTTTCTTAAACACATTTGACAGTCATGACCAATAACTGCACCATGATTCACAGAGTACATATTGTACATGTAGTGGATCTTGTTTGTGGCTGAAATATATCTCATTCACTATGTTGGCTAGTTTGTATTTAGCTATTGTAAAGAATGATTGTATTTTTTTTTTCTTTATGAAGTTGGGAGGCAGAGCCATATCTATTATTGGAACTGAAACGCAGCCTTATTTTACATTATAAGTACTAGAGAGGTCAAATCCATTCACATATTTTACATGTAGTGGATCTTGCATGTAGCTGAAACATATCTCGGTCACTATGTTGGCTAGTTTGTGTTCAGCTATTGTAAAGAGTGATTGTATTTTGTTTCTTTTATGAAGTTGGGAGGCAGAGCCATATCTTTTTATTGGAACTGAAACACTGCCTTATTTTACATTAAAGTACTAGAGAGATAAAATCCATTCATATTTCACATTTATAATGATGAGGGAGATCCTACACATTATGTTCAAGCAATAAAATTGTATTTTGAGATTTTTCTTGCTAAAATGTTCTCTACGAATTTTGGTCCTTGTTGGACCTAAGGCAAAATTTCCCCAAGATGATATAAGCATGGTTTTAAAAGACAGCCGGGTCGACTTGGACTCGGTCCCTTTGGATACGACCAATTCCAATATGACTCAAGCCAATTCCTATCACTTTCACCCAATTCCAAGTAGGACTTGGCCAAGTTCAAGTCTGGCTCAACTTAAACAACTCAAGCTTGTTCCTTATTGAGTTTGAGACCAAGTTTGATTTAAAACTGTGGATATGAGAGTGGGACTCCGCAAGTTTTGATAGGTTCCTATTCAATGTCTAAAAATGATCTAAAAGGATCGAAAAAAGGGCCATGTTGATCTAGACTCTGCGTAGTCTAATCATTCCAATTTGGACTTAACACAGTTCTTTCATGGTGAACTGGACCTCATATACTTTCATCAAATGAAAATCTAACAATATCTATGTGACTAGACTTTACAGAGTTAGATTGATGAAAAAGAAGATATGAATTATGCGAAGATGCCTAAAGAGATAATTTAAGACATATCCAAGGTCTAAGGAATGCTACAAAGGAGACAAACAGTTGATCAAATAAGTACATTAAACATACAATGTTGGGCCAACCGTGAGGTTTACCCTCCTAGTGCCGTTTATGGATCACCAATCAGATATATAGATTAAAAGACACAATGTTTGGTCCACCCACGATGACCACATGATGATGACTCATATACATTTTTAGAGATCCCAAAGTTAGCTTCCTAAAACAACTTTTGGACTTGAAACCCAAGTCCAGGCAAAAAATTTGTATTTAAAATAAGATAAATTGTCCGAATACATGTGTCCACTTTACAATCCTGTGGGGCCCACTTGAGGATCTAAAAGTGCCTCAAATTACCACTGAGCTTGCATGGGTCAAAGTGGGGTAGAGCTTCTGAGCTGAATTTTTTAATGGAGGGCAATTTTGTAATTTTTGCATTACATATTTTTGTAGACCTAATTAGGGCAATATATAATGTCTCTTTTCATGAGAGAGATGAGATGAGTGAAAATTGTAACAAGAGTTGGCCGTCCTTCTTCATTGTTTTGCCTTTGAGCATGGTAGATCTAGTTTGAACCCGTGGTTGTACCGAAAGGCAACCACGTAAAATTTGTGGGTCACTGTTTGTGATTGGTCTGTAGTTTGTTTTTCCGTTCATTGTTTTATGTGCTTCAATTAACAACATGGGACTTTCACCCTTTTCTCATTCTTATAAATTTTAGGAATGACCTAAACTACCATTCAGCATGGAATTGTAGCTCAATAGCTCAAGCTACTGAACTCCTTTATCCTTCGGACCAAAATCTAGCTCAATAGCTCAAGCTACTGAACTCCTTTATCCTTCGGACCAAAATCTATGTGTCCCTCTTTGCATTTCTTTCTCTTCAAATCACTCTCTTCCTCCATTAAGTCATTGGGTTCAAGAAATTCAGGCTGTTTTTTATGCATGTACAATGCCTGTTTGTGTTTTTTGAAGTTCTTAGATGAAAGGTTTTTTGCATAATCTGTTGCTTTTACATTGTTCATTTTATTCCATTGCAAGTCTTTTTCATTGTAACTAAAAATAGATGCATCTGAGGCTGAAGCACTTGCTCTTCTGTAGGGAGAATTGGTGAAGATTTTCGCCAACAATCACAATAAAATAACATGTGGTAAGTCTAATTAGCATTATCTATTTTTGCTCAACACATCCTAGGAAAGGGGGGGTGTGGTTTTCTCACGTATTTGCATTTGCTATACTGTTCACATATTGCTCCGGCCATTTGTATTTAACAGTTGTTTCTCAAGCATATTTTGGCAAGCAGTTGTGTAAAGGATTCTTCTAATGGATGTTTAGAGATGCAAATTTTATGCCTTAAATTCATTCAAATTGTTACTCATTTTACTGGTGAGAAGCTAAAAAATTTCATAATTTTAATTTTTATTTATTTTTAAATAATAAAGTCTGTTTGCCTAAACCTATAATTGCCTGCATCATTGGATTAAACTTCTGTACATTAATTATCACATACCATGCTCCTCACACCTAACAGTCTTTTTGTTTAGGTATTAATGTTTACAATGAGTATTTAAAATATTCTTTTGTCATGGTAACACTTGCATGTATCATTTAAACACTCGAATGTATCAAAAGGAAATCAGGGGATGTTGTACAGAAACACATACGTTGTAACTTGTACAACTACCTTTATGGTTACAAAAGTGCACATTTGCCAATCGTGTTACAAGAACCTGCCACGGTTAACAAAATATATGAGATGAAGTAAAGAATCTTAGCTTTGATGAAGAAAAACAAAGCATTAGGATCAAACGACATACCCATAGAGATTTGGTTCTTGAAAAACAAAATTAGGACTGGTTTATTGGTTTCTTTTTTATGTACAGTTGGGTTTCCTTGAGTTGTAATTGTACACTACTGTGGGGAGGATTACTGTCTTTCTGGGGGAGATTTGTATTCTTAGAGTTGTCATCATATGTATTTCTTAGAGTTGATTTTGCTTGTTTCTTAGAGTTCTTTTTGCTTGTTTACGGGTATAAAGCTTGTAACCCTTGTACTGCTTTTGTTTATCAATGAATTTCTTAACTGATGAGGTTGTGGATGAAATCAATGCTCAAATTGCACGCCAATTCTACAAGATTTTTTACTTTGGTAAAGGTGGGGCTAAACTAGCTAATTTGGGCTCCAAAAATGGTGTCGTTAATGCATATGGACCCCACCCATGGGCCCGGGACTCATTTGGACGCACAATGGACTCCACATGGAAGGTTGCATGGCCAAACCCTAGCAACAAAGTTGGATTACGAATTTTGCTAAGGTGGAGGCTAGTATTTCCTACTTCCTCTCCATGGTGGTGTTGGACTCTTTGGCTCTCCTTCTCCCACAAGCATTGCAACTCCAAATCCAATTAGAACTCTTCCATTGAGGGTGCTGGCACAAGGATGAGGAGGAACTTTGATTGGTTTGAACAAGTCATCAATCCTAGGTGGCAACATATGATTGGTCATCACTCATGATTGGCAGAAAACGAGCAGTCACTTTGCAAGATTAGTTAAGGTATCAAATAGTATCGGATTTTCATGAAATTAGGTTCGTTGGAAAGCTTATTGACAAGGAGAGGTTCTTTGGAAAACAAGGAGAATGCATATACTAACTAATGATACCAACAACATAGGGGAGATTTGGGTGAGTGATCATCCAATAAATCAACTTTCCAACTATCTTTTGATAAAATCAAGGATCAAACAAAAGGTCACCGTCATGTTCATAATTTACAGTTCCATGGAGTATCTATTAGTCTGCAGTCATGATACCCGACGTCATGAAGAAAATCGAGAGCATATTTTTGCTGTGAAAGATATATACCTTTCTTAGAGCGAGCAACTCCCATGCCTAGGAAGTATTTCAATGGATCTAAATATTTGATCTCAAAAATAAAATGAAGATGAAGTTTAAGAGCTGATGTTTCCTTATCAAAGTTTAAGAGCTAATGTTTCCTTATTATCATTACTAGTAATCATAATATCACCAACATAGACCGTGAAAAAGACCTTGCTGTCAAATTTGGAATTTAGTTGGATGGGATCTTTTCAATAGGTTTATCTACTCTCTTATTGAACCTCAGTCCTATATTTATTCTTCCTTTAAATCCGTTAGAAATCAGTTTCTCCCTTTAAGGTCAAAGCCTTTTGTTGGACATCATGCCTTAATAAGATGTGAACTGTCAATTACCTAAATGCCATCAATTCCTCCCTCCCAAAATTTGTTTTCTTTGTTGGTGTAATTAGAGTTGGTGGACCCATTTTTCTCCATTTCCCCTCCCCTATTTGGTATTTTTTCTTTGCTACGTTTCCATTTCTTCAATCCTCTTAGGTTCCTTTGACTCTCATTGATGGATGGGGATTGGGGCCTTTCCCCAAGAAGGTCAAATTTTGTGGAAGATGGTAGCATCAGCAATTTTTAGAAATGTTTGGAAGGAACACAACAAACACATTTTCGAGGATAAAGCTTTGGCTCACAATTCAACTGTTGTATGTTTCATGTACTGTCTCATTCAATGGGCTTTTACGTGTCATTTGGAGCTACAATTTAGGGAATGTTGGATGTACCTGTTGTAATTTACTTATTGTTATGGTATTTTCTTGTCACTTGTGTTTTCTTTCTCCTCTAGGGAGAGGTTGGCCCAATCCCTCTTCGGCTGTTTCTTTGTATACTCTCTTCTCTCTCACTCTCTCTGTGTTTATTACTTTATTTCTTGTTTCTTTTGTCTCTCTTCCTTGTTTTTTCTTCCTTGCTCTGAGTATGTATCTCCTATACTCAATTTCTTCTTATGTACTCCTATTTTTTTTTAATGGAATTTAACCGGTATTGTTTCAAAAAAAAAAATCAACATTTTGTTTGTCAAATCAGTCTGAATCTTATAGGATACAGATTTTCAATTTTTCTTCTAATATGTATTGCTTTTGTTTGGAATGGGATATCATTCTCTTTTAACATGGATGTATTTAGTTTGGAATGGATATCTCTGTAATTATCATATGGTCAGATTTCGTTTTTAAGACCTGTCTAGTGACAGTGGGTGTGGCGCATGCAGATCCTGACATGCAGCAGGAGATTGAATCTTGTATCTCTGCAGGTCGAGCAACATTTAATGTCCTTTACCTGGTATGATTTTCATTAATTTGGACAATTATTTCTTTGGAAGTCTTAATATCTCTTTTCATTTTCAATTTGCAACGTGGTTCAACGGCATCCAAAAATTATTTTTCATGCTAGTATACCAGCCAATTGCTGCATATTGAAAATCAAATGAATGTAGTCTCAAAAAAAAGAGCCTGTATTACCATATGCCAAAATTAAGTTCGCCTATATTATGTGGGAAAGGTTTATGCATTAACAATAAGAATTGATGCTAAAGATTCAAAATAATAATAATAATAAATCATCACAAGAAAGCAGGATGAGGCATGCCTCCATTTTGTAAGTAATACTTGAGTCTATTGTTGCATAAACCTATGAAAACTAATTCTTTTATTTAAATTCATTGCTCCTCTCTCTCTCCAACAACTGTTTTCTCCTAGCTTGCAATCCTTAATTTGTGCTTAATTGTTAGCTTCCTTTTTTGAAGGGTTTAGGGCTTAGGGACTGTTTTTCTCCTAGCTTGCAATCCTTCATCTATGCTTAATTGTAAGCTTTCTTTTTTAAAACTATGCTCACTTTGACTCAGAAGTTTGTAGTAATTGTAGTAAGATAATTTGTTAAGATCATGCCTTTTATTTCTCTAACTTTATGTTTAACAACTACTAACAGTACAATTTTTTCCCCGACAGATAGATTCTTCTGAGGGGTGGGAACATGCAACTTTGATTTTGAAACGATCTGGTTACCAAATTAAGAGTATGGATGCTGTGGAAATAGAGGAGAAATATTCACCTGACCTATCTGTATGATACTGCTCCCATTTCCAATTATAGGTTTTATTTTCACTAGAGAATCCTTTTCTAAGGTCAATATAGATGGGCAGATAAAAGGCTCAAATGTTGATAGCTACTTTCTTTATTATCAACCTTGCAGATCAAGATTCCTAGTGGGCTGTCAGCTCAATTTGTTTTAACATGTTCTGATGGCACTTCACATCCAGTCAGCACAGGCCATGATATTCGGTAAGATATAACATCATGTAAATATGACATATTTGGTTTTGTTAATCGACTATTAAATTGTTAACCTTTATTTCTTTTCATGTTACCCTATGCTGCTGTTGGAAGCTTTCTTCACAATCATTTAATATCTATTTTGTATTTTGTTACATCATCTTATTGAGTTTGGATAATGGGTAATTAAAGTACTCATTCTCCAATTATTGTTGCCTATAATGATCAATTTCTTAATGTAACGTTCTAGAGATAGAATGTTAGATATAGCAATGAGCCAGAGTCTTAATACTCTTATTGTATCATTATGCTTTATTTTGACATGATTTGAAGATTTTCATTGAGTCCATGTTAAGATATAGGATTAAATTATTAAGTTTTCATGTGAAGGACACCATGTTAATCTCTTGGAAAAGAACATGGAAGGATGAAGGCAGGCAGCAACAGTAGGAAAATGGGGTTGACCGGTGGAAACAAGGAGAGGACAGGGGCAAAACCTATGACCGAGGATGGAAAAAGTCTCATGGCAAGAGTAAGAGATCATTGGGGGTAGGCGCCTTAATCACAATCTTCATTGAAAATCTACCAGACTTGACCACAAGGAGCCGGTTGCAGGGCTTCTTCAAACAATGGGGGATTGTATGAGATGTTTTCATCTGGAAGAAGAGGGATTCACTGGGGTGAGTCTTCTCTTTCGTCAGGATGATTAGTGGAATCTAGGAAGTACGAGCTATTAAGAAGCATCGATACAGGTACGCGTATCGGATACGACATGTATCCGATACGGGGATACGACAAATTTTGAAAAACTAGGATACGGATGCGGCGGGATACACCGAATTAAAAAATTATTATTATTATATATATCAACAAAATAAATTTAGACATTTATAAAAAATATCATAAATTCTACTATGAGATAAAAATTATTAGAAAATTATATTTTTATATTTATAATGAATACAATATATATATATATATATATATATATATATATATATATATATATATATATATATATATATAATACATTACAAAAGATATATATTATAAAGATTAGACTATTAGTAATTTAGTATTATGAAAAGATATATATAATATGTTTAAAAAATATTTACAATATTACAGTATATAATATGTGAATGATTATTGAGGTTAAAAAAATAATACTGAAAAGATATATATATATATATCTTTTTCTCCCGTGCTGCCGTATCCCGTGCCGAGTCCCGCCGTGTCTGCTGCCTTATCCGTGACGTATCCGTATTTAAAAATGTTTTATTTAATTGGATATGTATTCGACACGTATCCAAGCCGTATCTAGCCGTACCCGTGTCAGAAACCTATCCGACACGGATACTCGAATGGTTTCGGAGTATCCATGCTTCATAGACGAGCTATTAAGGGCCTAAATAGTATGATACTCGAGGGAAGAAGACTATAAACAAAGAATCAAGGCAAACAAGGTGTCAAATGGAGGTTTTGACCATTCAAAGGGCAAAGCAAAAGGTGTGGATGGTATAAGATGGGTGGATGTGGTGAGGAAGACGGTTGGGATTGGAGGAAGTAGGGAAAATGGGGGATCAAAGGCCCTGATGTGAATATCTGCTGCATCAATTTGAGGAATGACCCGAAAGATGAAGAAGAAATTAGAGAATGGTTCTCTCGATCCTTGGTGGTTGGCTCACTGGGTATCATCTCTCTAGAGGAGGTCTCAAAATCACTGCACATTGTTGGTTTTTCTACCAATGTAGCTCTCATTGGGGAAAATCACTTCTTAGTGACTATGCAATCAATGGAGGAGTTGGAGAAGCTGGAAAGCTTGGCTACGGAAGTCAATAGGCTTCGAATTGTTGGCCGATGAAGACCCAACAGTTTCATCCATACAAGGAGGGTGTAATGAGAGGTTGATTATGGCGTTTGGTAACAAAATGAGAAGGCTGGTGGAAATCGATCAGCGGAACTTAAGAAGGGAAGATTGCTCGGTGTTGAGGGTTCTACAACCTTAAGGTTGCAAGTGCAGGTTGTCACAAAGTAATATAATCTCAGGAGTCCAAGTGTCGAACCACGTGGATTGGTAGAATGAAGAACACAAGCAAAATAGTATAAAGAAAAATCACTTAAAGTTGAGTTGGTTGAATGATTGTTTTAGAACACATCAGAAAATATAAGTTTAAAAACAAGAATGATGTTGAATACTAAGGCATTGGGGATTCACTTTTAACAAACGTACAATACTTATTCTTGATCCTATTTTATAACTCAATTGAGAATGAGCTAAAGAGTGACCTCAATTAGAAGATGGGGCGGTGATTACATAGAAAATATCATCAAAAGATTAATCTTATAATTGATTAATCAAAACTTGCAAAACTAGTTATTTGATTCGCAGGGAATTCCAAGCATTCATTGTACCCTTAGTTAACAATGAATCAATGGATTTTACAGAACAAAAACTTTTCTAAAAGATATGAAACAATCAATAAAAAAGATCATGCATTAGAAAATAATTGAAGGATCAAAGAACAAATACTATAACTCCATTAAAGTCTTACCCATAGCCTTAGCTAGGAGCTTAGCAAGCCATTACAATTACCAACTCAAAAGCTAAAGAAGAAGAAGAGAGAATAGATGATAGATGATCTCCGAATTTTTGTGCTCCTCTCTCCTATATATAACCTAATGTTGAGATATGATTTATTAAAGATGTATTTCCAATTATGGTTGTAATGTTTTTCACATGTCTTAATTCTAGGGTTGATTAAAAGTTGTCATTAGTTGTAATTGATTTATACTTTCCTTTTTTGTTGCTTTAATTAACTCTTTGTACTCTATATATTTGGATTCTATTTAGTGAATACAAAATACAAAAAAATTATTCTCCCTTTATTTTATCCTTTTTCCTATTATTATTTATAACATGGTATTGAGCTAGACGATCGAGAGTTCTTGATCTCGATCGGAACATGGATCCTTCACTTATGGGATACTCTTGCTACTAACAAATTTCCAAACCCCTCCCGCCTTTTTTCTTCCGCTGCTGTCCCCGAATAATCTCGTCGCTGAGACAAGACGCCTCCTCCTAAACCTGCATACGGTCGTCGCTAGGCTTGCGTCTTCAGCCTTTATTATCTATTTTTTACTTGAGGAGGAGAGATCTTTCATCTCTTTTACAGAGCAACATGCTTGAAGTTCTCTATCCCAGTCTCTCTCTATAAATAAATAAAATCTTCTTTCCCTTCCTTTGCTAAACAATCCACCATCTTCCTCCCAGATTTGATCCTCCAGCCCCTTCACCTCTCATTTCAAAGACAGTTAATTTTCCCTGCATTTTGTGGGTGCTTCATAGGGCAATTTCTGTTTGTTCCCTTAGATCTGGAGTCTTTCTTTAGATTGAAACCTAAAATCCCACAACTCTGCAGTCGTTTTCAGCCCTCCATCACATCTGTATGGCACAATTTTGAGTTTGAATGCATGTGGAACTCTCTTAGACTTATTTTTGGTCTCGTTGAATGGAAGTTTTAGTTTTTCTCCGTTTTATTGTTCCTGCCCATGTTACTGTTCCTCGCCGGACTTCGGCATCTTCTTCAGATCAATTTCTCTTTTCGGAGGATTTCTATAGCGGATTCTCATTTTTACCCGTCTTCTGAAGCATTTTTCCTCAGATCTGATTTTTTTCCAAATTTTTTCATGCATACCAGCATTTTTACCCTTTGCAGCCAGCACTTTTCGGCTTCAAATCCAGCCACCGAAACATTTTCTGCCGCCGGACCCCTCTCAATCCCTACCATTTTGTGTAGGCCTATACATCTGTACAGTGGATTTGCAGCCTTGTTGTTTCTAGACCTAGATTTCCATTGTTCCTTCTGCAATGCTTGTTTCGATCCAAGGCCTGTTCCTAGCCACTCGAATGAGTCTTGTGTAAATTTCTTTTAAGGGTTTGTCTCCTATCCATTGGTCACTCCAGAAGAAAGTCACGTCTCTTTTTTCTACTAAAATTATTCCTTAAAAAGGTCTAACTATAGACTATTCTTTTTTATAATTTATAATTTATATTTCTTTGATTTTTCATTCTCTTTTTATATATACTTTTTTTCTATTTTACCATGTGCATTGCATGAGTTTTTTGCTAGCTAATTTACAAAAATTACTTACAGATATCGTAGAGCTTTTCTTAAGAGAAGTGCTTGACAATGACATGCTTTCTTAGTGGATATCTTTCTAAAACATCAAGTAATTAGGCTCACCAATGGTGATGATATGTTGATACTTGTCATGCTTTAATTAATATCCCAAGAGCTTAATAAGAGGCTAACTTCTCATACTTATTCTTTTCTATTAATCCTTTTCATTATGTTCCTAATGTGTATTGTCCATGAAAAAAAAAAAAACTCTCTTCAATGCAGGCACTATTACTACTTTTCCTTCTAAATCTGGGTTTCTTAATCTCATGCAACTTGTTTGCTTTTGTAGACTCCGTGATACTCTTGTGCTGACCATGAGATACTTCCAGAGCAAGGTATTTCTTCTGTTCACGTTACAACATGCCATTCTAAATATAAATTGTTATTGAGCATTTCAGCTAGTTGGTACATGACGCAGTTACATAGCATCATCGCAGTTTTAAGTTGATAAGAGTGTAATTTAAATTCTATTTGTACGTTGTGTAGAAAAGGGTAGAGTGGAGATCCCTATCATGATGTATCCATACTGAAGAATTGAAACATATATCTTTTAAGAGCCGTTCTTATAAAAGTAGTCTGTTTTTCAACACTTTCGCCTACCACTAGGATAAAACAGTGAATGCATAGTTTTTTTTATAACTGAGGGGAACAATGAGGCAAAGCCCCCCATAAACCCCTCGGAGGAACGCCCCATATCACACAGGACGCCCCAAGTTTACGCCACTAGGACTCGAATGGCTACCTCTCGCTTCATGAGGCGGGAAGTAACCAGTTGAACTACCCAACATTGTGTAACAGTGAATGCATAGTTAGTATATCATTTCCAATTTTCTTTTCTTCATTTCCTCTCTGTTTTGATCTCATCAACGATCATTTATGATTGTTATTTCTACAAAAACTCTTGGGGCACTGCCTAAGCCTCCCTATTTAGAGAGACTAATTAGAATGATAAGCTTCTGTTTTATGTAGTTATATCCTTGACTTATTATTTTACATACTAGAGTGGGAAGGCCAAATCTCATGTTGCTTATAAAGGCCGCTATTCTACTTCGTTTCCTTCAATTCAGTACTCTTGCACTAAGATTTTCATTCCTTGCTACTATGTTTTTCTGATAAGGTTTATACTGGGCAATGTTTGTCTTTCATGCAGGCTTTAGGTGATAAGAAGAAAGGTAAAGCATAGTCCTCATTCTTTACTTGAATCTGTACAGAATGTCATGATGAATTTTTGCTGTCATATTCCACTTCAAAATATATTGCATACTTTGTTTTTCTGCAATATTTTTTTCTTCTTTTCCTCATTCTTTGTAAATTTCATTCTAGGATTGGTATTCCACTGAAGCATGATATATGTAATTTAACTCCGAGGCATACATTGTAATATTTGCGATGTTTAATTCCTGTTGAAGATATCACACCACCTCTTGCTAATAATTTGTCTCCTTGGATGCACTGGCAATTTGTCATCTGGTTTTTTCTTGTGCATATTCTGTGAACAGAGCTGGTACAGACATTGGCCATCTATGAAGATGAACTTAAGCTTGTTTAATGGGTTTGGGACTGTTTCTGAGTATGTTTCTTCTGATATTTATGATAGGTCCATTGAGATTGGTTTTTTTTTTGTTGGTATTTCAAATGAAATATCCCCTGCATGATTGACATTTCAAGAAATATAAAAGTTGTTGCATCATAGAAGTTCTCACATACGTGAGTATTAATAATAAACTTGTAAGGTGTATCTAGCACATATGTGAGTATTAATAATAAAAACGCTCGGTCCGAGATTTCAGCGTCTCGGCCGAGATTTCGGTCCCACGAATATTGGCCGATATTTCTCTCTTTTCTTTCTTTTTTTGTCAAATCTCGGCTGTATCGGCCGATATCGACGAGATCACGGTCTTATCAGTCGAGATATATTGGACGTTCAACACCCGAGATATCTCGGCCAATACGGGATATCTCGGGTGATATTTCTACCGTTGGCTATAGCCAAGGCGTAAGTTGGGTCGGTCTGAGGTTTCTCTTGGGTCTTCAAAAAAAAATGTGAATATTAATAATAAACTTGAAAGTGTATCTAGCATTTCAGTATCAACCGAGAAATTATTGTTTTCTATTATTGAAATACCATATTTCGAAAACTCTAAGGGGTTGAAGTGCCCGCTTGAAGAAGTGGAGAGTCCTGAGTTCAATTCTCACTTTACTTTAAAAGATCACATTCTACAGATTTATAAAAAATACCAAAAGAATTATTTATTTTAATTCAAATATCTTTTGTAGGAAAGATGAAACTATATAAATTACTGAGTAAATGAGTGCCAATGTAAATGTAAATGTAAATGTATGTAAATGTCATTTGAACTGAAAAAATTATAATTTTAGTATTTAAGTAAATATATATTGTCCCAATAATTAAAAAAAAATCATTGGTTCCAAAGTGTTGCATCTCTCTCTATATTTTATGAGGGCAGTGACAAAGGCATCAATGTTTTCATAAAGGGGAACACAAGACTTACTAGTTTGTTAACTTGTCAATATCTAAATGATAAAATTATGTTGGGAGGATGTTGAGGATATCTTAGGCCCAATTGAAGATAATGAAGAATCATTGATGAAAAGTTACATTAATTTTCTTTTCTATATTTAACTAATAGTTTTATTGTGATTTTAAAAATAAAGAAGTAACATGATTAATAAAACACATTGTGGGTAGTTTAATAGTCTTCCTACCTAATTTTTTAACCAAAATTTAATCTTACCCTTGAATTTACCCCGTCAAATTACCCAAGCTTTTAAGAGTAAGTCTTTATAAGACCACCTTATGATTAATAGTTTAAATTAAGTAATACTCGTTTACTATATTAAGACTTCAAAACATGTTCTCTGGCAGAAAAGTTTAAAAATTGCTTTCTTCCTATTAATCAAGTAATATCTTAAAGTAATAAAAAATTAATAAAAAAATTAATTTATCTTCTTAACATTTTAAAAAATTAGAAAAATACTAATTTTACTTTTATATCTTTATTTGAGTGGTATCTTAATTAACTCTTGAAAAAACAATTAATTATGATTTGCCAAAAAGAGTATATAAATTATAAAGATATAACTTAAAAAGTTTGTGTATTGAAATCATTTAAAATATTATTTAGGGTAATTATTCAGACATGGGATTTTTCTTTCAACAGACACGGGTTTTCAATTTTTTACTGAAAATTACCATTTTGCCCTTCCGCTCCCGCACCGTCCGGACTTGAGTTAAGAACATTTTTCCTTCGTTCAGACCATCGGATCGTTTGGACCATTATTCATGCCTAAATTCTATTTGTCCAGACGAACTACGTTGCAGATGCTATAGTAATGCATAGCGCGTTTTGAATAATAAAATCTCCTTTAAAATTATTTTTTAAGCACTGTGTTTTCCCAAAATTTCTCAAATTGAATATGCGGACTAATTAAGATAACCTGATAAAAATACTTTAAGACTTCAAAGTCTTTTGACACTCCCAAATATTTAAAATACAGTATTTTACAAATAAGGGTATTCCTTGGTTGTGCCGAAAATATACTTCCGGAAGTCCAAATGACAAACCGTAAAAACTGTTGAACTCCAAATTCAAAACTGAACAAATATGTGAAATTTGAAAACTTAAATCTTTCAAATGATTGTTTAACTGGATTTTTTTTGTTTTGATGGGATTTAGAATGAAAAAAGGTCACCTATTTTTGGTAGACAATTATTTAAAAGTTTTAAGTTTTCAAATTTCACATATATATTCAATTTTGAATTTGGAGTTTAATGGCTTTTACGGTTTATCGTTTAGACTTCCAGAAGTATATTTTCGGCACAACAGAGGGATACTCTTATTTATAAAACACTATGTTTTAAGCATTTAGGAGTGTCAAAAGACCTTATAGTTTTAAAGTATTTTTATCATATTATTCTAATTAGTTTAGATATTTAATTTGAAAAATTTTAAAATACAGTGTTTAAAAAATAACTTTAAAATTTTAAAGTAAATTTTATTATTCAAAGTTCACAACGTGCTGTAGAATTAATGCAGTAGCACCTGCAACCTACTCGTCCGGGAATTTAGGAATAATGGTTAGAAGCTTGATGGTCGGGACAAAAGAAAAACGTGTTTTTCACTTACGGCCGGACGTGCGGAAGGATAAAATAGTAATTTTCATTTTTTTGAAAATCCCTCTGTCCCAAAAAAAACCCGTCTAAATAATTATCCATTTTTCATACCGTTACGTGCGGTCGATGATGGGCGCAGGTAGTTTTTACTTTTGACTCTTGGCCCCACGTCATTGTCGCAGCCAACCAGCCGCTCCTCTTTTCCTCCTTCCTTCTTCCTTCCTGTGTGAACTCTCAGCTCACCGCAATTCAATTTCAATTCCATTTCTGCTATTGCAACAGTTACATCCAACCGTCCATCGGCACAAACAAACAAAAACCCACTTTTATTATATCCTTCCTTCTCCATTCCCCAATCACTCCTACTTTCTCTCTCTCTCATGAAGTGAAGCAAAAGCAGAGGAGAAGAGGGGCTTCTGCTTTTCCTCTTGTCTTCCAAGAAGAGCATGGCCAACTTTTTTCTCAGTACTATCAACTTCTGCACAGCACAGTTTCTCGGCGACACTGAGAGGTAACCATTCCCTCTTTCTCATCTTCCCCATCATTTCCTGTTCACTCTGACACTCTTCTCCCTCATCTCCCTCCTTTTCTAGTAAGAGACACAGAGTAACTTAAAATCACCCAAATGAAATATTAGAGTAATTAGAAATGCCTGTAATTAGATTCTATTATTCTACTAGTTTCCATTTACTACTTTAACAGTACTACATTCTATTTTTATCACCCAAATGAAAGAGAAGTTGATTACATTTATTCTTGCATAGTTTATCATCTTCTTCCTCATTATTAGCCTCCATTGATCTTCACCAGGCCAAGAGAAGCCGGTGTCTCACCTTCCCGGCGATTATGCCGATTCCTCTTCACTGCAATGACAATCCTCGGCTTCGCAACGGTTTTCACCATTTGTGAACGGAACGCACCACCAAAGAGATCCCAAAGAGTGTGGATAACAGAGAATGATTTAGGCAATGTGACTGGATTTCTTGATCACAGGGCCTTGGAACTGAATTCTATTGAGTGGCATTGCCCTTGTAAGGCTACCAACATTGTTGCTGCCCCTCAGACTGGGGCACACCTTGTGGACTTCTTCCTCATCAACAGAGACCGGCCCGACATCGTCCGGCACGTCGACTCTATCGCAGATTTTTGTAGAGAAGTGAGTAGAAGCAGATACTTTGAGGGCTTTAACGATACGTGTCATGCCATATTAGAGGATAGCTTTGAATTGAGCGGTTGGGATTTTCAGAGAGGGAAAAGGAATCTCTACATGAATTCATTGAGAACAGGGAGTTTAAATCCAACTGCTTTCATGTTCGATGTCTGCATGTCTTGGGCAGGTAATTCTGAAGTAAGAAGATATAAATCTCTTCATAGAGTTACAATTACCATTCAAGGAATACCCGAAAGTTTAGCAATTAGGGTGGCTTAGTGTCACGGGCGGGGTTTTCCTCCCAAAATGAATAGCCAACGAAGGAAGTGCCACCACCACTTTTAAACCCCAAGACCATCCTAAGCATTTCTGATGTGGGACAATTTTTCCCCGTGACAAGTTCCTTGACCCTGTTAGGGAATAGACCCAATACCCACATACAGAAAATACAGACTCAATCACACATAAACACAGAGAACACAGGATATACGTGGTTCGGCCCAATCTTAGCCTACGTCCACGGGAGAGTGTAGATTTCATTATAGATAAAAAGAATACAGATACAATATTTGGATCCCAAGATCTCTTTTGGTATCTTCCCTCTCTCTCTATCTCCCTCACTACACCTTTGCTGCAAGAGGCCCCTTCTGGCCTCGGAAGGCACTCGGCCGAACGGCAGGGTTTCCATGAAACCCACATCCTTAATATATAGCAGTATTGCAGTGTCTTAATGTAATTAGGAATCCCATTTAATTAGGAGTCCTATGTAATTAGGAGTCCCATGTAACTAGACTCCTAATTTCAGTAGAATTGAGCCACAAGTTCCAACAATCTCCACCTTGGCGAAAATCCACTGATTCTCCTCCAGAGACAACTGTGACATCGTCCTCCAATGCAACTATGCACCTCTGTGCACACTAACCGCTCCCGGCCATGCTCCACCTGCAGCTGTAATCCTCTACATCTCTGTATGAGATGCGCATCCCATACCTTAGGATGATCCACCAGTCTTGAGTAAGACTGTATAGCCCAATCGGGCTCCACCTCGATCTTGGCCGTTCAAGACCCTATGTTGCATCTGCAACTCCGCTTCCTACGTTCTACGAGCACATCCCGACGTGCTTCACGAATGTGAGGTTGCGTTTCCTTCATAGTGTGTTCCTGCACACACTAATGTGTTAACTGCAATCACCTCGGCCTCTCTACGCATATGGCGAATGTGCCATCTCCACGCGTACCGTCAAAAAGTCCAAGGTCCTTCACAATGCAGCAACCCTCTCACGGCTACACCTTGCCGTGTTTCCTTGATGTGATCCCACGCACCGCCGTCGACCACTCCCCTATTCTTCCTCCTCTTCAAAATCCACACCGGTCACCGCGTAGATCTCTTCGCTACGATCACATAGGCGAAGACGGATCTCAATTCCGAGTCCCGATGACTCCAGAAATTGCAAAACAATTCTGACCGTTGATTTTTCCCTGCTGAAGGAGTACCTGAATCTGTGGTCCTTCGGGATCATCTGAAACTGTAAATCTGCAGATCACCCACTACGCAGTACAATAGTCCAGCAGAACTGCCCCTGTAGTCCATCGGGTGCACCGAAAAAACGGTGGTTCTTCACAACTGAGTGGACTCACTTAGCCCCTCGGGTGCACCGAAAACGGTGGTTCTTCACAACCGAGTGGACTCGCTGATGTACCTGAAATGGTGGTCCCGCAGGTGAACTTGCAGTGGTGGTCCTCCAGACCACCAATTTTTTCCCTCTTTTTTTTTTTTTTTTTTCCCTCGAATTACAGATCTGATCTCTGAGATCTGATTTCCGATCCTACGAACCTGTCTCTGGTTTTCTTAGAATCGACGTGGAACGGATCTGCCTGCGCACTACCAATGGGGCTTTGTCTTCCAGCCGCACCTCTGCTGGCTGCCACTCACAGATCTGAAAAAATCAGATCTGCAGCGGTATTGCATTGTTGCTTCTGCCCCTCTCCTTTTGCAGACGATTCCGACGTGTGATTTATCTGGCCCGAATCGAACCTTCGCTCTGATACCACTTGTTGGGGATTAGAAATTAAATAATGCAAACACACAATCACACGACACAAGATTTACGTGGTTCGGCTAGAACGCCTACGTCCACGGAGCGAGATCAAATCTACTATGTAGAAAAACAAGTACAGAGGATTACAAGGTCTCTCCCTTTCAGATCTCTCTGTCTCTCACTCTCTCTCTAATCCCTCTCTCTAATCTCTCTCTCTCTCTCTCTAATCCCTCTCTCTCTCTCTGTCCCTGTCTATCTTACACAGGAATACAATAATATATAAGTCACCCTATTGGGCCTAAGCCCAATAGGCCCATAAGTGGGGCTGGCCCACAACAGACCCAATCTTGGCGCCCTCGCTAAGGGAGCCCATATCTCTTTTGTCTAAGGTCCACACATTAGAGGAAACCCCGGCCCCTCACGAAAGTAGCGTGGGTTTGCTCTGATACCACTGTTACAATGGCGATTTTCCTCCCAAAATGACTAACCAATGGAGGTGTCATCCCTACTTTTAAACCCCAAGACCATCCCAAGCATTTTCGATGTGGGACAATTTTGTCCCGTGATAGGCTGGACTTTTAGCCTGGAAATTTTCATGGGCTTTCCATCAACAGTAAGACCCAGGGTGCTGAATGTAAGGCCTGATCCTCTTCGATTATAGCTATCACCTGCCGTGGATTTGGACTGAGCATTTGCTTTAATACTAGTTGCTAAAAAAATACCAGGCCCACGCACACTCGAGTTAAAGCCTTATTAAAAACCGGCAAGACCTGAATGGGCCCATTTGTGGTTGCCGAAATACATGGACATTGGCTCATTTTATCTCATTTCTCTTCTTGCAGGGGGTCTATCACAAGCCACTACCTTCTTCCTAATCTCTAATTTTCGCCTACGCAAAAAAGAATTTCGAAGGCTAAACACCTTCCTCCAAGTCATCAAGACTTCATTGGAAACTTGCTCAAAGCACAGGAGCTGGCCGCCTCCTAACAACTCCCTCTATCTGGAGGAAGCCAAGTCATCAGGGCCTGATCCCAAAGAATTTGAGTATGTCATTGCCATCAGCTTCAACTGGACCCAATACTTCACCATGTGTGCACCCAGCTACTGTGAACATGACAAGCTCAATTCCCACACTTGGAACATCTTCACAGCCCTTGCCCAGGTTGGCGGATTTGTTTCCGTCGCCCTCTTTGCTCTCCGGTCTGTGATCTGGCCACTGTTCTGTGTGCTCTTCGGCTGGCCGAGCACCCCAGTCACCTTAGAAAGCAAAAGCTAAGTGGTCCTCAAATGTGTGAAAATGTGGTTCTTCCTGCTTTTAATGTGAGAACATTTAGAGAGAAAAAAATCCTTCTCAATGTAAAGGTGCCACGTCAATCACTTATACATCTATCTAAGTATTTCATATGTGATGTACACTATCTTATAAATCATATGGTCTTTACTAATAAGGATAGCTTGAGTAGATTGTTAAGGTCTACAGTTTGGACATGGGCCTATGTGTGGTCCAGTATCTAAATGAGTTGAATGCAGCCCAATACATTTCTATAGATCTCGCAAAATACCCCACTTTTGCTCTGGCGCAACATAAATGGATCTAACGAGTTATAGAAGAACTCAGAGAAGAATGCGCAGCCGTTCAACTATCAACAAGCAGTAATCAATGGCAAGATGTGAAGAGTCAGATCATTTAAGATGAGGAAGCTTAATTTATTCATTTTACAATTTCATTTGCTACGTTAGAGTGTATACGAGCCATAATTTTTTTCCTAAATTGATGTATAGGAAATTTAGACATAGTTTTATTAAAATTTCCATAGATGAGCCCATTATCTTTAAGGCACACCAAGGTTAAGCCATGAGGACTCGAACCCGCAACCTCCTGCTTCTTGAGGCAGGAGACAACTAGTTGAGCTACACCCATATTTTTTTTTACATTTCAACGTAGACATTATTAACGTGTTAAATGTGGTTTTTCGGTCTTTCTACTTCTTAAATAGTACCTAATCATCGACATAAGCCCTATAATATTATAGTAAACCATCATTGTGCAAGCAACTTTTAATCATTAGTCAATTCTCACTTTTGTTTGTGAGATATCTTGAAATCAAACCTTCTTCAACACAAAAAATGGTTATTCCACTTAATTCTGTACTCGACATGTACAGATTGAGAGGTTTACATATGTTTTAATGATTAATTAGATGTAACATCTGAAAAATTCAGATAAAACGGTTGACGGAACAGTTTGATAAAAAAATATAATTTATTTGCTATACAGCTAAAAGGACAATAGTTGAAAATAAATTGAAATGGATGAACCAAAAAGTAAATTTAAAAAGTAGATTTTCTTTTGCAGATTCATCTAAAGGAAAATTGATAGTTACTTTAAAGATATGGCTTTATATATTAAAATATTTTTTAACTTTCACATAAATTATTATCATTAATTTTATAAAACTTAGGTTAATTGATTATAAAATACTATTTATTTTAACTTGCACATTTGCGGGTCACGTGTGGGAATAGATGGTGTTACTTAATCATGACGTCATGTCTTACGTTTAAACTTCATTCAGCCGTCCATAGTTTGTCCATTGCAATCAAAGCCGCAGCAAAATTTGCATGCCCAACTTAATTACTTTTTGTTTCTTTCAAGAGTTGCAATTAGAGGAGACAATCTCTCCCTTGTATGTATAGAAGCTTGGGCCATGCCTCATCCATGTGGGTCCCACAATTTGGTACTAAATGGATGAGTCAATGCATTTATGTCACATTAACTAATACATGATTCTAACTTTCAATTTTCAGTATCTTCAGTAATTTATTGTCTATTGAATATTATTAATATATCCAAAAATAGCTCAATTTGAATTTTGGCATTTCATTTTTGTGCTCATTGCTTACTTTTTACTAATCCGTGTTAATTATTCTACAAAGAAAAAATGCTATATTTACCCCAACTTAGATCTTTTTAAGAATAAATATAATATCTCCCTTCTATAAATTATTATATTTACAATTTATATTTTATCTATTTTAATAGTGACATAACAATTTTGATAGATTAGACATTATTGGGCTGTCTCTACTGCATCTAATGAATAATAATAATAAATAAATAAAATATGAAAATGTTTTGTTAGAGATTGTGTCACATTTGACTATTTGAAGATTGGATTTATGTGAACAAGTGGGAAGGGAATGCTAACAAGAATCCATCCACAAAAGGGCCCGACATCTTTCGACGGTAGAAAATTGATTGACGCAAGCGTCCACCAAATGTACGGTGGATATCATTATCAAATTATCATAATCATGATCAAGGGTAGAGAAAGGAAAGGAGGGGTGAATGGAGTCAAAGAAGGGGCGACTGGGTGAAGACGGCAAGTCGTGTGGGCCCGTGGGTTGGTGGGTGGGTGGCCCACAACAGAGACCTAGATGCTGCGTGGCAGAAGTAACACGCGAGGGACGTGGGAATTAGTGTAGGACCCATGTCTCTTTTTCTTTTCCCCGTCACTTCCTTTCTTCTTTCAACGCCCCGTTTGACCCGTCTTACCGTCGACACCAAACCAATCTCTCTCTCTCTCTCTCATTTGTAAATGTGTGACTCTGATCAAGGGGGAGTGAATTTGCTCCCCACATCCTGTTTTCGTCGTATGTCGGCCTCCGATTTAAATGGGCCGGCTGTATGGGCTAGGCAGGGCAAATTCTGAAAGATTAGTCATGTTGGATAAAATATCTTAGATAAACTCTTGATATTAAAAAAAATTATTATAATTTAATTAATCTATATTAAGACAACGCAATCGAGCAAAAAGAAAATAACAATGTAAGCATACATATGCTTTGATACAATGAAAACCAATGCAAGTTACATGTTAAACTAAAAGAACTCTAAGTCTTTTAAGTTAATCAAAATGAATATATTATCAAAACAAACATAAAGTATAATAAAGAAATTAAAAGATTTAAACTTATAAAAAAGATTGAAAAAAAAAAAGGCAAAAAATTACAAATGTCCATCTCAAAAGGAGAGAGACTCAACACATCAACAAATATTCTAGGATTTCAATGTTATAGAACTTATAACTTTCACGAAAACTATTATTTTAAAGTTTAATTTCAAAAGAGCAAAGCTCAAATCACTTCAAGATTTATTTTATATTAATTTTAAGCTCATCAAACACAAAAATATAATATAAATTCTCAAAATTCTATAATTAATTATGCTAAAATTTTCTACTAGGATGAGGAAGGCATAACCATTTTTAAGAAAACTCTATATTTGTATAATAGGGTGGACATTGGAGAGTGTGGGACTCACTTTTTAATATATGTAGAGTTGTGGAGACTAACATGTGATTAGATGAATTAGTGGGCTATTAAATTTCTAACCCATCAATCGTTATAGTCTTTAATCTTCAAGAAAAGATTAATGAATGTTCATAAACATTGTAATTAGTGGTAAATTGAACAATTTGATGTTTGAACAATGCAAAAAGAACAAGGGTCGAATACATTGAGAGAATTTGAATCCTCAATTAATTAACTCTTAAATTGGTACATGCAACAAGTGCTGATTACTAATTAATGTGAGAGGATTTGAATTGATGGATGATTTCCATTTTAAATATAAAACTTAAGTATGGGCAGAAAGATTTGACCACATGACTTCATATACTAAATTTAAAACTAAATGCTAATAATAAATTATGCATGTAGTTTAGAAACATCATGCAAGTTATTTAATTAAACATGCATCATACATTTCATTTTCATAGCCTCATTATATTATTATATTATATATTTACTATTTTAATGGACTTTTTAAGAGAGAATTTTGTTCTAATGGCTTTTGTCTTTACTCTTAGCGATTGAACACTTCAATATTTAAAAAAATAGAGTCAAAATAACTACTAATTATGGAAAAGATGAGCAATTTTTGTTAGTCGATGACTCAAAATCATAAGTAGTAGCTTAAGTCATCTAACTCTAATCATTTCAATTGCTCAACGTGCCAAATAATAACTTAATAATTGACATACTAATGAGATTTTGAAAAAAATGTATATAATATTTTAGATAAAAAGTGAGTATATTGCAAGTATTTAAAATGATCAACTTTTTTAAATTAACAATTTGACATTAACCTCGAGTATGTACTTCTCGATGTGGGGATAACTTGATATGACTGATTATTTTTATTTTTTATCGTGATGTATCAATCTCTATAGCGTAAGTATGAAATGTATTAATTGATACATAAATTTTTAAACGAGTTAGTTGTACATTTATCAAAATCTGACCAAACTATCCTAGTTTGATAAACGACCCAACCCACTTCAAATCCATATATATACTATATACTTAGCTAATTCAATTATTATCGCATCTATATACAACACATAGATTTACATCTGTTTAAGAGATAATCTTCATCCTTTTTTGTTATATAAATAGGTAAACTCGACTGAAATCCAACCTAATCTAAACCTAAAATGGATCCAAATTACATCCGATCAAAACTGAATCCAACCCGATCCAACTTATTGTGCTTGTGAATTGTGATCGGTTTATAAATACTTAGCAGAAATCGTGTGAAAAAGATTGGCAGCACTCCTAAATAAATAAGAAGAGTGGGGTTCGATGCACCGCCTCAAATACTATTATAATAATCATGATTAAAGTTTTGTCTCTTCCATCTTAAATATTTTATTCATTCTATAAATGCTTTTCTAATCAGCATTTAAACATTTAATATCTCCTTACTTTGCAACGAAGGAATAATGCTAATCGAATATAATTACTTAGGACGTTCTCGATTCTATTTGAATTATAGGCATTTGATAATGAGGTAAAATTTATTTTTTACAAAATTAGAGAAATATTTATTAATATGAGAATTTAAAAAGATTAATCTCATTAAACATGTACAATTATTTGACTTAAATTAAACAAAAAATAGACTACTAAAATAGAGCTCTATATCAAATGTCAATTTTATATATTCAAATCAAATAGATAAAATATTTCAATAATTTCTTTTATAATTGACATGTCGAAAATCTATAAACTTTGCTAAGATTATTGTGCGTTTGAAGTTTTTAAATATGCGGATTAAAAGATTGTATTTTTCTTAACAATGTATTACGTTGAATCAATAGTTGAATCTTAACTCTTAAGTTAGATGAAATGAAATGCTCTGCAGAAAATTAAGGTAAACAAGCAAATGTTTGAATCACCTTTGATAGATTTCGACATCCATCTCCTCAAGATTTTCTAAATTTTATAATGGGAAAGAGGTTATTCCTCTTATCTTCTAAACCTTTGATCTAATTACAAGTTAACAAGGACTTAGGAGTCCACATCCACCATTCTCATGAATAGATTTTCTTAGGAGTGAAACTCGGGTCTGGTTTTAAACCCGCATGACTCGACCCGAAAATCATGCGGGTCGGATTATGAAAGTCAAGTCAGCGGGTCGAATTGGGTTGAGAAGTCAGAAAGCTGCACTGAATTCGAATCGGGTTGGGTTTAGAGATTTTTAAGTTAACTCGATCCGACCCGGTAAAATGTAGGTTAAAGTAGGTTCAAAATGCGGACCAGGTCAGGTTTTGAGTTGAGTCACGTTATAATTCAGGTAGGGTCAGGTCAAGATGCTCAGGTCAAAAGTTTGATTCGGATTGGGTTCCATATATTAATAATTCGGACTGGATTGGGTTTTAAAAAACCTGACTCGACCCAGCCCTAGATTTTCTCATAAAGATATTCTAATTAATTTTGTGTTTAAATGAGAAAAAAAAAATCAAGAAATTTTTTAAGGAAGAGATTTATTAAGCTTGAGGTAAAAAGTACAGTCGACTTATTGCATGTCGGCCGCAACGTTTCAGTGCGCTGAAGTTGGGGTCCGAACGAAAGTGTAACAGCCATTATATTACGTTGTGCTAATATGTGCGTAAAATCACCCTATATATACGCAATGCATTTTTTACCTCAAAGGTTACCTTACCATTCAATGGTTACTCAATTGATCATTTGTACAATTGTACTTGAAAATGAATAAATGTCTAACTATTTTAGTTTAAATGTAAAATCTTTTTTCAAAAATGAATAAATGTCTAACTATTTTAGTTTAAATGTAAAATCTTTTTTCAAAAATGAATAAATGTCTAACTAATTTAGTTTAAAAAGGCACTTTCATCACTTTGACGTCTTAGGCTTTCTTTTCTTTTTCTCATATTCATTTTTCATTTTCTAAAAATTTTGAACATTTTTTAGTTATCTAAAATATATTTTATTCCTATCAAAATTTTGGCTGTTAACAATATAATACTCTATGAAAAAAAACTTTTTTAACCAAATATGTTCATACTATGATTTCCATTTTCCTCTAGTTTTCTAACTTTTTGAAAATTCAAAAAAAAAAAAGAGCCGAGACATATTATATTCACTAATATAGTAACCGAATTTTTTACCCCTTATTACAAATCAATAAACTTGTTTGAAATAAAACTAATTTTTTCCTAATAATTTAAGCATAAAAATGCAAAAAACAACAAGTCTACGCTCTCTACAATCTATAATTGATGTTGCATTACTGATTGCCAGAAATTCATTTCAGGAAATTGGAGTAATGAGTTTGATTCTCACTCTATTAAAAATCAATAAACTTTGTTTCAAATAAAGCTCATTTTTTTTCCTAATAATTTAAGTATAAAAATGCAAAAAACAGCAAGTCTACGCTCTCTATAATCTTTAATTGATGTTGCATTACTGATGGCCAGGGATTCATCTCAAAAGTTGAAGTGATATGTTCGATTCTCACTCTACCCCACAGAATTACTCAATTTAGACTTACCTCGTATACTCCAACTAGTTTGGGAGCAAAATCTCTAGAGGAATATCTTGAGTTTAAACTTTGTGAGCTTCTATGAAGAGCCACTTCACATGGGAATATGTATAGTGTAAGGTCCAATTAACAAATCCGGTGTGTGCGGATAGGGAGTTTTCACGTACTTCGGAGAACTAGTGGGGTGCGACATCTGGATACCTCCAGACTTAAAAAAAAAAAATCTAGACTTATCTTATATATGTGGATATGGAGGCTTACACATGTCCTTAAAATTTATCAGATGCTCTAAAAGACCTAGACACCTTGGTAAAAAAAATTGTCACATTTTACCTAATCTAATCAAACTTCTAATTTTTGCGTTGCATGTTCTGATTGAGTTAGCACAAAATTCTGAATGAACCTAAAATGGTGGCTCTCATCATGACCCTACAAAATTGGAAGAGAATACCCAAGTGGGTATCCAACGTTGGTTTGGATGCATTAAGATTTAAAAGTAAAACACGTGATTAAAGTACTTGTAAAGTCTAATTATAGGTATTGTTAAAAAAAAACCAAACCATGTCCAAAGTCTAAATTTGGTAATCACTGATCAGTGTGCAACCTTTACAAGGTATGGTACATAAATAAAGGACCTTCTGCTTTGTCTGATATGTGCATCTGTGCCCATAGTACACTTAAGCAAAAATATCAATTTGATGACCCATTGCAGGAATATGGATCATGGCACTGGATGAGTGACTCAGCAAGCTTAGAAGTTAGAATCACATGATGGTGCATACCCCATGATTAAGATCTGCCCGTTCAATTGTGGGTTTATTTTTTAATTTTATCTCACTAATTTAAAGTTGACATTTTAAAATTTACATCAAACAATCATTTAATAGGATAATAGATAACCCAGTCTGAACCCAAATTTAAAAGTCCAAAGTTCACCCCTTTAGCATTATTAATAACTTGGGTTAAAATTTAAATTCAACCATTTGATAATAAAAAATATTAAATGGCCATTTTCAAAGTAAGACTATTCTATTGAAGTATTGAGTATTAGTGAGAATGTGAGGAAATGCACAGTTTTTTTCAAATCTTGACCGTTGATTTGCTCATTTGACTGTCGATCATTTTTCTACGTGTGTGGCCCACAATATTTTTTTATCATCAATTTGGCCTCACTGATATCCGCAATTCTGCTAATGTCCAAAGGGATAATACAGAAAAGCTCTTTATTAAATTAAGACCCGAGAAATTAGATAATTAAAACCTAATTAGGGAATGAGAAATGAAAGAAAATTCTGGAAAAAAAAAAAAAAAAGAGGCGAAGATGGAGAGAGAAAGGTCGGTTCCTTGCGAACGACGCATCTTTGGTTCGGGTTCGGAGCGAGGCTCGGGTAGAGACTTTGAGCGGATAAGAACAACCCAAGTCTCTCATCAGTCATCAGTCCCCGTTACAAGAACCATCCTCGGTTCTTCCCTCCCCTTGCTTTATAAATCTGTCTCTCTACTTCTCCGCTTTCTGCTTCTTTCATTCTCAAAATCAGTAAGCAAGGAGAAAGAAAACCCAATACTTTCCCTTTCTCTGTCTCTCTGCAATCTTCAAACTGGCGATCGATCACGAGCCCACCTTCAAACTGAAGAACCGAAGAATCATGGTCAGCAATACCCTCTTGGTTCTTCTTTTTTTGGTTCTTCTTCTTCTTCTTCTTCTTCTTTCAATTGAATTCCCTTCTATTTTGTTTTATTGCATTTTGCTCCACCTGACCTGGTTGTCTCATCACTCATTTACAATTGTGCTGAATGTGTTTGGTTCAGGGAGCTGGAGGTCCGGACGAGGAGAACATGTGGCCGCCGTGGCTACGCCCACTGCTGGAAACGAGCTTCTTCGTTCAATGCAAATACCATGCTGACTCTCACAAGAGCGAATGCAATATGTACTGTTTGGATTGTATGAACGGAAGCCTCTGCTCTCTCTGCCTTGCCCATCACAGAGACCATCGATCAATACAGGTACTGATATCTATGCACATGTTAGTGTTTTCCTCAATCTGGTCTATTTGGGGATTCTGGGCCTTTCTCATTGTCATTGAAATACCGGATTTTTTACGCCTTTATTGCCCTTTTCCTCTCTTTGAGCCTTTGGTTGTTTCGCATTTTCATTGAAATACCGGTTTTTTTTATGCATTAGTTGCTCTTTTCCTCTCTTTGAGCCTTTCGATGTTTCTCATCTTCATTGGGCTTTTTGGGGATTCTGGGTGTTTCTCATTTCCATTTAAATGCCAGATTTTTTATACTTTTATTGCCCTTTTCCTCTCTTTGAGCCTTTGGTTGTTTCGCATTTTCATTGAAATACCAGATTTTTTATGCATTATTTGCCCTTTTCCTCTCTTTGAGCCTTTCGTTGTTTCTCATCTTCATTGGGTTTAGATTTTTATGCATATATTGTTTTTTTCGTTATCTGTATTTGGGGATTGGGTGTTTTCAATTTCATCCAAATACCAACTTGTATGGTTTATGTTGTGGTTGACCTCTCTCTGAGTATTTGGGCATTTGGGTGTCTTCTCATTTTCATCGAAATACAGGATTTAAATGCATGTATTGCTGCTTCTCTGCCTGTGGATTTGGGAGTTTCTCACTTTCCCCCAAATTCTGATTTTTATGGAATGGTTATCCTGTTTTTTTCTCTATTTGAACATTTGGGCGTTTCTCATTTTCACCGGAATAATGAGTGGATTGGTTTTTTGCAGATAAGGAGGTCATCTTATCATGATGTGATTAGAGTTTCTGAGATTCAGAAGGTGCTGGACATATCCGGGGTGCAGACCTACATTATCAACAGCGCAAGGGTCGTCTTCCTAAACGAGCGGCCGCAGCCAAGGCCTGGAAAAGGCGTGACCAATACATGCGAGGTCTGCGAGCGGAGCTTGCTCGATTCCTTCAGATTCTGCTCTCTGGGTTGCAAGGTACTTTCCACTTTCTTCACTCAATTAGAGCCTGGAAAATCCCATTACATTATTCGTAACCAAAGGTAAAATGCAGTGGTCAATGGAATCTTGGTCAATGGAATTTATGCTGTGCTAAATTGGGATTATTCCTTTGATGCCGCTTCTTTTGAAGAAGAATCCAATTCCCATCTATCCAACATTGGCTTGGATTCCTGTAAACCAAGTGGCATTTGGTATCTCCCTCAGTTTTTTTTCCAATGACGGACGGATTGAATGGACTGGGAATCTGCAAGCCACAGGGTAGTAGATGGGTTATGCTCTGTATTGACATTTCGTGAGTAATTAAGGGTTGTAATCCAATCTAATCCTCTTTTGGGTCTCTTCTAAATTGTGAGCAGATTGCCGGCACAGCCAAGGATCGGAGCAAGAAGCGGGCATTGGCATCACGTTCTGGCTCAGAGGAATCGTTCTCAAGCAGCAGCAGCCACGGCCATGAGAGGACCGTACAGAGCTTCACCCCTTCAACACCACCTCCTACTGTGACCAACTTCAGGACTGCCAAGAGAAGAAAGGGAATCCCTCACAGAGCTCCGATGGGAGGACTGCTGCTCGAATACTAGAACAGGAATATACACTAAAAACTCTGTGTATGCACATCTCAAAGTCCGCCCCGAGTGTCTTCTTGTGCCGTAACACACGTGCTTTTTTCCCTCAAAAGTAGGCCGGTGTTGGACAACTTGTGTTGTATATAACTATATATACAAGGAAATAAAGAAAGGGGCTAACTAGAAAAAAAAAAAGTATAGCCAATGTAGGAGGAAAGGAAAGCTGTAGTAGGGTGGGAGAAGCAAAAGAATAGCTTAAGATAAGAAGTTACTAAGCACTGAGTCAGTATACTTAAGTTTTGTACCTTTGTTGACGTTTTCATAGTGTTAAAATGTAAATAGGAGAACGCGAGAGGGTGGTAATGTGAAAAGATGTCTATATATAGTTTGAAAATAAAAGATCTTTCTATGTGATGGCTACGGCATATGTTTGAAAATAAAAGATCTTTTTATGTGATGGGTACGGCATATATTCTAAATATTGGTGTATCTGCGCGGTTGACGTGTGGAAACGCGGATGCTACGGGGACTGCACGAAGTTAGGCATTAGGAGGAGGCGGCTACGACGAAAACACACTCCGTAATACACGTGTCTCATCAAATGACGTGGCGCATTTGTAGTGGGGAAAAGAAAGTGATGTCCTATGGCTATTTCGCGTTCGGTCGCCGCCCTCAAACGATTCCTCAGAGAAATGCTCGACCGAGTGCATGAGATATATCACTCAGTGCCCCCTTTTTAATACCATGCTTTTAGCTTTAATTAAAATTTTAAAAGTTTAAAAAATGGACTTTAATTAATCTAACTAAAGTGATTTTCATACATCTTATTATCAAATAAAAACTTTTTAATTAATTCTTCACCTATATAAAGAACTTCATGTCTAAATATGGATAACACTCCACATACCAGAGTACAATTAAGTGATCATTTCACTTATGTGGCTTGGATATGAAAAACTTTTCACAGCAATATCAGAGGGCTTTATTAATTTTGGATGTAAATGTAAAAATGTGTAAAATGTAACCTCTGGAATTGAAAATTTGAAATGCATGTAAAATAAGGTGTATATATCTTTTTTTATTTGAGAGATTTATAATTTAAAATGCAAGGGGGATTATTTGACGGTGTCGCAGGGGAATTGGTGAAATAAGTATCCATCAATAGAATACGGGTGTCTCGCTTGAAAGGTTGAAATTGCTACGTGCTGATAATTAGCTAAATTATTTAATAGAAAAAATAAAAGTGATGAGAGGTTAGATAATAAAAAAAACTAGGGCGGCAATTCAGGTCAAGTTCTGATCTGAACTGAGAAATCATGTGGGTCGGGTTGAGAATTTTGAGTCAGCAGGTCGAGTCGAGTGGAAGATTTTACAAGTTAATTCGACCCAGTCTAACCCGACCCAGTCTAACCCGACCCGACCCGGCTAAAATTAAGTTAAAATGGGTTCAAAATGCGGATCGTGTCAAAATTTAGGTTGATTTTTATTAGAATTTGGGTCGGATCGGGTCAATAATTTTCACTTGAGAATTCAGGTCGGACTGGGTTGGGTTGAGGATTTTACAAGTTAACTCGATCCGGCCTAACCCGACTTGACTTGATTAAAATTAGGTTCAAAATGCGAGTCGGGTCAAAATTCAGGTTGATTTATTTTAGAATTTGGATCGGGTCGCATCTGATTGAGTTCCATAAATATTAACTTGAGTCTAATAGGATTTTTTGAAACCCGACTCGACCTAGCCCGAGTTGCGGCCCTAAAAGAAACTAAGAAAGTGAACTAGTTTTTGCTTCTCACTCCAATGTCTTCAGTGATTTTCTCCTTTTTTTTGTTGGTGGAGAGAAGGGTGACACTCAGACATTACAATATAAGGTTTAAATATCGGCTGATACATATCGTATTGGCCGTACATACCGAATATCGGTCACAATATCGGCCGATATTTATAAATATCGGTATTTAAAATTTTTTTTTTAAAACACCGATACGGTTTTTCGCAGTTTTTATACGGTTTTTCGCGGTTTTCTAGGATTTACGGTTCTCAGGAGTATTCACGGTTTTTTGCGATTTTCGTGGTTTTTTGCGGTTTTTCACGGTTTTCCGCGGTTCAGGGTTTACGGTTCTCAGGGGTGTTCATGATTTTTTACGGTTTTTTGCAGTTTTGTACGGTTTTTTGTGGTTTTGTCACGGTTCATCACTGTTCATCACGGTTTTTTACGGTTTTTTCACGGTTCCGATATCGGAGGAGAGAGAAAATGCCGATATCGGTATGAGAGATAAAATTATCGGCCGATATATCATCCGTATCGCATATTGGCTGATATTTACATATCGGCCGAGCCGATTTTTTGACCCCTGATTACAATAATCAATGCTCTAGTAAATGCATTGGCATTTAATACAAGGAAACAAGGACAGAGATGAATATACGTGCAAAAAAGTTCTCAACCTAGTTTATTTATCGAAGTTAGAGAAAATTACACTAATATACACATAAAAACTATTAATCCAGTACACCAGGATTAAAAGCACAAATTTTTTCACTCTGTAAGACAAAATATTGTCATCCTTTTTATAATATCCCTTTTAGTCCAAAAATGTTATCTCCAAAAGAAAATGTCTACAGGTCCCCATACGAAAATGTTCTCTTTCCAAAAGAAAAAAAAAAAACATGTCCACCTTTCCCAATAACAAAAATGAGTTTTAATATTAATTTCAGGCTCTAAATCTATCGACACATTTAAGAATGAGTGGCTGGATATGCATACATCTAATCTACTTATGATTGGATAATATGAAAATATTGTTTTTTTTTTTTACAAAAATCTATTAATGAACTTTAATATGTAAATTTTTTTTACAGGTAGCGATCCTTTCACGAGCATTTTGTGTAATCCGATACGGATTTTAGTATATTATCAATTTTCCCTTTTGCATGAACAATAAAACCGATTCGTCAGCATTTCGCATGAACAGTAATTTGGTTCACCGATGAATAGTAAAATTTGCTCACTTACCCTTACATGAATAATAAATCGGCTCACTTACTAAATCATTTATCAGCATTAAAAAACAGAGTAAATCGGCTCAGTTTACTGTTCATCAGTGAGTCGATTTACTGTTAATGCGAAAGGTCGGTGAGCTGATTTTACTGTTTATACAAAGGGTAAAATTGACAATACACTAAAACTTGTGTTTGATTACACAGACCTTCTGTAGAAAAATTGCTATCCTTTTTCTGCATCACACGTGCCTTTTTTTTAGACTCTTTTGTTCTTTCCATGGTTCCTTAGAAACGAAGCATACTTGAGGAACAAGACATTTTTTTGACGTTATTTCTTTGAATTAATTTCCTGGAAAGCCGCGAGGAAAACAATTATTCCATGAGATATCTTCTTCGGAAAAAAACTTTCGTTGAGCAGACTTGAGTTTCTTGGAAATTACCTTCCTAGAGCTTCATCACCTTCACCGTTCTTTCCTTCTCCACATTGTCTTCATGCACAAACCCCCCTCGTAATCCTAAGTACTTTCCTTGAACTTGGATTCCCTGAATTGCCCAATCGACCTTTGGTGGAAATGAGCCAAAATTGAAGAAGCAAAAAACAATTTTCTTTACTTTCCCAAACATTTGTGCAAATTCAGGTTCTACAGAGGAATCAACATCTCCCTAATATGCTTCCTAGTTGTTCTCTTACTCTGCTTGCCGGAGTCATTTATTTTCTCTACCTTTTATTTCCTCAAGTTCTGCTACAAAATCTTTCTGTTGTTAATTAAATCGACGACTATAGCTTCTTTACAATACTCGAGACCTGCAAGTTCGTCGATCAATTGATTTCTAATTGATTTCCATGTATCAGTTGCTTCTTCAAGATAACTCGCCCTAATTTCATCTATAAGAGATTTGGAATAGAGATCTTTCTTCGAAGTCATATCTTCAGAGCAATTTCTTCAAAGCCTTGAGCGAAATAGTTTTTCCTTAAGACAAATCCATTGTTAATTGAAGCTAATTGCACAATTTTTTTTAAGTGAGTGCTAGCCCTACTCTTTACTTAAGTGTGTCAATATTATTCGTGAGTCGTGGGCTATTTTGTATTGAGATGATTTAAACTCGAGATCTTTTCAATTTTTTTGTCCGTCAAGTCAACTCTTACGAATTATTTGATCATAAATATTTAGATAATGATAAATGAACAAAATAATAAACTGATCATTGTTAATTTTTGTTAAATATCTGTTTTGCAAGCAAATAGATTCCATCTCATTATTTCAAATGTTATGCAAATCAACTTAACCTCGTGACTCAGTTATGTCATTGTTATTCTTTAAGATGCAATTGATTGGACCTTGATTTTCAAAAAAGGCATATTAAATAAAAGATCATTTTTAAATTCATTAAAGTATTTAAATTTTATATAGAATTATAATTGTATAACATAAAATATGAATTAAATAGCTGCTACTAACATTTTTATTGAAAAATAAAGGATGATAATTAATAAGTGCCTATTATTACAGTTTAAAAATTATAGGTTGAGTTCCATAAATAGATAATTGATCTATAGTATTAGTTTGTCAAATTCAAATTAAAGACCAACCTTAAATTGATAGAATAATTGACTTATATAATGATGATGTTGATAAATACCATAAATTAGTCTCCACGACCATGGCAACGACAAGATTGTCATTTTTTTATTATAATTTTTTTATTGATAAGGAAATCAACATTTATGCATCACTATTTTCATATGCATTGTATGTACATTTATTAGATTAAACAAATTATATTTTAAACTCAGAAAATCTAAATTTTAAAAATAGAATTAGACTCATCTAATTTAAACAATTATTAGTAATTAAAATGTTAAAATCAAGACCTTTTCACCAGAGATCGTTAATCTCTAGGCTAGTTAAATAAAATAATACTGTCCAGGATATTATTGAGTGATAGACTTTGTAATATTCAATAGACAAAGTCAGGTCGACAATAATGTGGGCTTGTACTTTAAAAATGGTAAAATACGATGAAAAGCAACAAACGTGTGCCTTGCTTGTTGATCCTCGTGTTTCATGAAAAGCTTTGAATTATATAAAAGTTGGGGAAGGGGAAAGGCTCCAACTCCATCATCAAGAGATCTTATTTGCAGCTCATCGGAAAATGGACGGTCCAGAATTAATTTGATTTTGTTTAGAATTTAAAAAATTGAATAATTTGATTAAGGGATCGAATTTTTTATATAAATATTTATAGAATTTGAGTCGATTCAACTTGGGCTATTGATCCGACCTGAGCCGCGCAGTTGCGAACTTGCGATGTCCAGCTGACACGCGTACTGGGAAACTGACAAGATTGTTTCGCTGGGTTTCTGGCTTGTCGTCATGTGGCCGTTTATGGCTACAGTATTACCGGCTTCACCGGTCATGGGAAAGAGTCTGTCGTTCTCCTCCTTTCCAGCCGGACACGTCAGCCGACGAGTGGAGTGTCGAGAAATCAGGTCCCTTTCCTGGCCCCACTCATCGACACGTGTCGTGGAAAGCCACCAATAATTCTACTTTTTTGTTCTCAGCCGTCCAACGCATCCCTTCTCCTTCTTTACTGATAATCAGATATGATTGTTGGGTTGGAAGCCCATCATCTTCTCTTTCTTATTTATTTATTATTATTTTTAATTTTTCTAAATTCTAATGGAATAGGTAAGGTATTGTTGATGGATTGTGCTTACGTCTAAATGTGATCATTTTTCATGCTGTTCCTTTTGATTTTCCACTTCCTTCCTAGACTTTAATAAAGAACTTTGTGGCCCATTGAGGTTGGCTTTGCCAAAAGATCTTCTTAATTAATGGCCTAAGTCATCACATCATCATATCTAATCCCATTCAGTTAATTAATTTCACTCAAAACTCACTCATTTTAATAAATAATACACATCCAACTATATAGGCTAACTAATAGTCTCATTTTATTCAAAAATAATAAGTTAAAACTTAAAATACATAGGTATAATGAGTCCAATTCATTTGTTTCCTCAAAATTTCATTATATATATTGAAAATAAACTATATAAATTGAAAACATCTTCATGAATTATATCTTGACCAAATTTTAATTCAAAATTTAATTTCAAACAGTCAAACTCACCAAAAATAGCTTTAAATTGAATCTTCAAATCAATTTTTTTATAATTGTATCTCATGAACTCATGAAGTATGTTTTTAGTTGTACTGTTGGATTTTATATGTGTATCTTAAAAAGATTAGAAAAATGAAACCCATCAAACAAAACAGGTAGACTCGAAATTAGACATTTTGGCCCGTACAAAATTCAGTACTAGAACTGAACATGTTTTGTTTTATGTCAACTAGATTTGGAATAGAACAGAATTGATAACTAATGTCTCGCTAGAAAAGTATTCATAGTAAGAAAAATGGATAAATTTAGCTTAATCCAAATTAACTTAAATCATTTAAAAAGGTCAAAAATAGACTTGAACTTGAAGTAGACCCAAAACGAATAAGACTTGATATACGTTGAATTGAACCGCCTATCAACGAACCGCCTCATTGCCAAGTCTAATCAAAGCTCAATAATTGAATGAGTTTTTTGTTGAGATTAGCTATTTCATTCTCATCACTGTCAAAATCATTATTTGAAGTCAGATTTTTAGTTCTATTACCCCATTTTCATCTTAGAAGAAACTAAAACATTTGTCACTTCACTATCTATATCTTTCATTGAATTTTTTAATAGCCTGCCTCATCTTCTACTATCTAGACAATAACATGTAACACAATGATAAAGACTCATGGTTATAGCCTAAAATCCAAATATAAAAATTAACTTCAAATTAATAAAAAAAAATAACTTAAATAATAATGATGATCATCTACCTAGATTGAATGATTTCAATTTTTCAAAATTGAGATGTGATACATCTGCCTAAACTGAATCAATTGACTTGGCTACAACGTTAGGTATTATTTAAACCTCAATAACATTAGTTATAACCATCCATTTTTTTTTAAATATATTCAATTTAGTGATTGCTCAAAAGAGTATGAAACAATATCTATTTTATTATATTTTTTGAGTCAAGTAGAGATGGGCTTGAGTCAGCCCACGTTAGTCAACCTAATCGAATTTAGGTGGTTGTTGGATACTAGCCAAAACTGAGTTGTTCATTTGATACGATAACTGGTCCGAGTTGATGATGCAAGTGGACCATCCTAAGGAATAAATTTCGGCTCAAATCATCTTTTGGTTTTCAGAGATATAAAAATTTCAGTTGATATTTTAGTCATGTCAATTATTTTGAATAAAATTTGTAAATAAGTAAATTCATCTAAATTATTATATTTTTAAAATATAATTAAAATTTGACCAAATCTTAATTGAAATTTTAATAAAAATATGATAAATGTCAACTTATACAATTTCTTTTGTAATATTTATATTTTGATCTATACTAATCCCAAAAAAAAAAAAAATAGTTAACATCTAAAAATTCAATCAAAATTTGTATCTCAAGCTCATTATTATTTTGGACGACAAAGGTGTCCAAATCTAGAGTATCAAATTAATTTTTAGAGCATATGTAAACCTCTCTTCTCTATTCACACACATAATAACTTTATAAAAAATGGTTTTTTTAAATGAAGTGAGAATCGAACTGAGCTGATACAAGTTTTTGATCAATACTCCGACCCTTTTGAATTCCCATCACATTTATCATGTGAAGCAGCTTTGCAGGAATCAAAAAAGAAAATTTTGTGAAGAAAATAAAACATAAAAAGCAATTGAAAATACATTCACATAGCCCATTAGAGGTCCCCTGTGTGGATTTTATATCCCACGATTTTTCACATATAAATTAAAAAAGAAAAAATCTAATCTAACTGAACTGAAAAAAAGGAAAGAAAAAGCAATTCAATCGTTTTCACTATTACGATTTTAGGTACAAATATAATCATTCGTAATGACTTTTTGAACAAAAGTAAAATGTATAATGATTACTCAGTAGTTTTCGTTAAAGATTAGTGTGTTTCTAAGCACAACCAAAGTACATGGAATTGAAGGTGGGCCTGGGTCCATAGAGAATTAAAGAAAATATAAACCCACTCAAGCGATAATAAGAACAATAATGTGTGGCCTTTATTTTTTAATTATTAATGGCCAACCATTGAATGGATAAGATTTAATTAATTTTTAAGAAAAAGGAAGCATCGATGGTGAGTCTATAACAACGGCTATCTATATCACTATCCATGTACACTGATTTTCATTTTTATATAACTGGTTTGTAAAAATGATTCCTCTTAAATGTATAAATTATTAAAATTAAAAAATAATTTAAAATGATGAATATTCTTTCATCAAGTTCGTGCTTAAAAGTAAATATTTTTAACATATTAATTATTATAAATAAAAATATATTTAAATCATAGATTGCCGTTCGTAAAAAAGCATGTGGGTAAAGTGACCACTTGTCGTTGACATGGAATGGATTGATGAGCATTTAATATGGTTGAAGGTCTAGCCCCACCGACCTTAATTGGTTAACTTAATTCAAAGTGGACACATGGGTTCCACGTCACCAACGTTTTTTTTTTTTTTTATATTCATTGTTTTACTTTACTAATGTCTGAAGACTTTTCACAATAAAAATAATTTTTGACCATAAAGTCAACTCTTCGTAATTATTATCAATAGTGTTTACTAGGGGTTATTAGGCAAAAGAACAGATTTAGTCCCATCCTTAGCTGTATTTTAGTTATTTAGGTTTTTTTTTAATATATATATATTATTCTCTCTGTAATAATTTAATTGTCTTATATAAATTTTGAAATTATCTCAAATTAGTTATCCCATTCGTATTGGAGTAGCTTTATATAGAGAGTTATTTAAAAAATACAAATGCTTTATATGAGACAATTAGAATGGGATGGAAGGAGTATTTTAATAGGTTTCACAAAATATATAATTTGAACTATATTTATTAGATTTGTTTAAATATAAAATATTATTTTAACTTATATTGTATTTTTCTAAAATAGAACTACAAAAATATAGTTGAACTTGAACATAAATTTCAAAGAAAATTCATTCTCAGATTAGTTGTTCATTTTTTGAAACTTTATATAAAAAATAAACTATATTTTTTAAAAGTATTTTTACACTTATAATCAATCAATATAGTTGTGAGAAAAAAAAAGGATAAACATCAAAATTTTGAAAGAAATGTGGTGGGGCCAGAGCAGGACTTTATCCTTGGACTGGGCAAGGATGAGATAGAATTTCTAGGATTGGAAGTCCATTGCTCTGACAAGAGGCTCTGCTCTGTTTCTGCCCTTTGGTTCATGTGAATGAATGAAAGACTGAAAGTATGAATATTCATGTTTTCTTAAGCCCCAAAATCTGGAGTTTGGTGAATGGAGAAGATATTTCATTTGATTGAGATAAAGCTAACATTGAAACAATGTACTTAAATTTGGGGTAGCTGAGCTACCGTTGTTTTCTTACTTTAGCGAAGTGGGTATGGCTGCTGAGAGGGTGTGGATAGGGACTGGAGTGGCTACAATTCAATACACGTCGTCTTCAATCTCTGTTTAGAAGAGAGTAGAATCTCCACAAAGGAAAAAGACCCATTTGGAATCGGAACTGGGTTTTAGATTCTATTTGGAAGGTAAATATTTATTACATAAAAAAGTTGAAGATTGTGTCTTTGAAGGATTCCAGAATGGGAACTAGATTCTCCTTTGGCATAGATTTTCCCCAGGAGAAAACAAAAGAGATTTATGGGGTATTTAGAAGATAACCTTTCTTGTAGAATTAAGAGTTAATCGCTTTTTTTTTTAACTTATTTTGCATACGAGATTTGCAGGTAATTTCATATATCAAATATGAGAAAGAGAGAGAGTTAGCAATGTCTCTAGAAGAGATTAGAATCTCCACAAAGGATAAAGACCCATTTAGAATTGGAAGTGGGTTTGGGATTCTAATGATAAGGTGAATGTTTATTACTTTATTACATGAAAAAGGTGAAGATTGTGGCTTTGGAGGATTCCAGGATGGGAACAAGATTGTTTTTACCTTTACATTTTCATGATTCTCCTTTGGCATAATGATTTATGGTGTATTATGATTGCAAAAGAAAACTTTCTTAGAGAATTATTCATTTCAGAGGATCACCTTTTAGACTAGGAATCGTGGGTTTGATTTCTTTTAAACTTATCTTATACAAAAGAATTGCATTTCTTTTCAATCGTAACAAATTGTTCATAAACGATGAAGAGGGTACAAGAGAGATAGACCACGCATAGGAGATATATACATGACTATCAGAAGAAATACAAAAAGAACATTAAAGAAGTATATGTAAAGTACACCGAATACAATAAGATATAATGTGGAGTTCCCCATCTCTCCGTGCATCCAAAGAGAGACAATTATAAATTCAGCCAATGCACATTATTGCATTATTTAATAGCTGATAGCCTATACTTTATAGTAATGGCCTTTCACATTATTTTTTTTAATTTTTTTGAAAATGATTGTCATTTTAATATTTTTTTGTTAGAATCTTGTATTTAGTGTGATTTTAAGAATATTAAGAAGTATGAATGACATTATCCATGTTTATTTTGAGTTATTTTTATCATTTTTTTTCAAATTTTATCTCTAAAATAATCCCAATTTTGAGATTTTTTGTAAAAGTATTTTAATGAAAGGATATTGAATAAAGACCTTAACATGATTGATATAATTTGTAGAGTATTTATGTAAATTTTCAAATTATTTCTCAAAGAATTTATGAAATACGAGCTTTTTAAGATAATTCCTATTTTAGGATTTCTTGTGAAAGATTCAACGAAATAATATATAAATATTTATAAAGTTAAATAACTGGCCCTTAATGTGATTGATATTTTGTGTGATTTTTTAATTTTCCATTTTTTTTATGAAATTTAGAATTTTCTTTTCTTTTTCTTTTATCTCTTTTTAAATTTTTTTTCCAATATTGTCATTTGAACTTTAGCATTGCCCGCCCTTGCCCCTCCTTGCCTCCGCCCCTGGTTTTAACTTTTAACACTGACTGAAAGTAGGCCTGCTTTGTGTTGGGCTGGAGTTGGACCATTGGTACCCAGCCCATCTTCCCCCAACCCAATAGACTGATTCTTCAATCTCTACTGATAACTGAAGATGGGATTTTCTTTTTTATTTGCTCCTATTCAAGATGTTTATAGTTTATACATTTGTCTATTACTGAAACTGAAGACAAAATTATTTTCGGCCCATGAATGTAAGCACTTCACTTGACATTGGGAACGGCAAGCCCATCATTGTCGTCGTCCTCTCATTGAAATTGGAACTTATAATTGAATATGGAAATTTTCCATCTATTGAAATTCATTTATACATTTTGTTTTTAAATTTCTGTAGCTGACTTTTCACTTTAATCTTTATTCTTCCAGGGCCCAAAGAAGCCTCAGGTCCATTGCTCTTGGGCTTTAAAAGTTTGTTGTTCCAGTGTAAGGAGCATCTGTTTTGGGCTGGAAGGCGGAAGCCGGTCCAACCCTCTAGGCCTGTACTGCTTCACTATTGCTTCTAAAAATTTAGGATGAGGGACATTTAGAGACACTTGGATCATGGATAAGTCAATTTAGAAAATCTCTACTTAAGTAGAAGTAGATAAATTTTCCGCAGGAGTGCAAGCTTATTTTTAGTCTCATATTCATTGTGAAAGAACAAAATTTTCGGCATTAAAGTTGAAAAAATATGGTGAATTCACTTGGTTGTTCTTGCAGATGAACATAATTCAATTGAGATAGCTAGGTCTCTCTCTCTATATATATTAATATGCGAAACCACGCAAAGGGATTGTGTAAAATAGGCCCAGGTCCAAGAAGACAACATGTTCTTGCAAATGGGTGTGACATTTCTCCATTTTCTGATTCCATTGAGAGGAAGTCATCAAGTTGAGCTATAAGAGAACTAAAGGGCCCTTCATCAAGTTGTGGCGTTGTGCCCATAAAAGTGGGCTTTAGAGGTAAAAGCCCAGACTCTGTCTGATTTGGGCTTTGGGACTATCGATTATCGGTTAATTGTTTACTTCCTATAAATAGCAACTTCATTGTCGTAGCAACTTCAATAATTATAATTTTATCTCTAACATATGAAACTTACTTGTAGTAAGATCTTTATTATATTAATACATGAGTATTATTTAAAAATAATGAAACAGTGATATCTGTAGTGCTCACATGAGCTAACGTCAATACCAAAGGTAGAAAACTCAGTATCAGCTAATATATTTCTCTCTTCTATTTTTTTTTTTTTTAACAAAACCCACAAATATCGACCGATATTTACACCCTTGTTTAATACACGAAGATAGGATGTTTTGTTTAGTTGACCATATTTTTGAAGATTTGTTGTCGTTTTGAACCTAATTAATTAACTCATGCTTATGATTTTGGCCTATAAAATTTAACTTTATGTAATATTGGCTTTTATATCTCATTTAAAAAGGCTAAGATGGTTATATGAAGATAGAGCTTTATAAAACATCTATTATTCAGGGGTTTAAATCTCGGATATCGGCTAAGATATTGGCTGAGAAATTTATCTCTCCTATTTTTTTTTTTTAAAACCACATTTATCGGCGATATATATCAAATATCGACAGGATGTCTCAAATATCGGCCGATATATATCATATCGGCCGAGATATAAAGGTTTTAGAAACCGAGATCGTATCGGCCGAGATTTGTTTCCTTGCTATTACCATTTTATTTTTCACTATCTTATATAATGTGGTGTATTTGTGTTAGCCCCAGTAGGCCCTTTAAAATTAATAGTTTCTTCATTTTAAAACACTCACTATTTATTAGCATTTGGAGCAGCTGGTTTTTTTTGGCAAATTGGGGTGGTTTCTTGTGTTTTGTTGTGTTTACTTTTGTTGGGGGTGTCTATTGTGCTTCTCTCTTTTTTCTGTTTGGTTTTCTTAGGTATTCGTCTCTTAGATCTTTTGATGCCATCCTATTATTATTTTCTTATTTCTTTATTATAATTTTTTTTTTTGTTACCGCTGAAAAAAACACTCACTATTTTACAAGGGAGGGCTTCATTCATATGTCGTGACTTATTATAATATTTCAATTTTTATTCGAAATTTTGTTAAGATAGAAAAGCAAATTAAATGACTCATTTTGAAATTTAAAGAGTGTATGTACTGTTGTAATTTACACAACTCATTTAATGTGGTACATTTGCGTTAGCCCAAGTAGGCCATTCAAAATTAATTGTTTCTTCGTTTCAAAATACTATCTATTTATTAACATTATAAGGGAGGACTTCTCTCATATGTCATCTTTACCTAGGGTTTAAAATTCGGTATTGACTGATATTTTTCTCTCTTTTTTTTTTTTTAACAAAAACGGCCTGTATCGACTGATATTGTGATATCGGCCAATATGGTACGACCGAGATATCGATATATCGGTCGAATATCAACCGATACGAATCGTATCTGCCGATATTCGGACCCCTGATCCTTACCATATTTTTAGCTTTTTCAGGACTTTCTCATGATAAAAGACAATTTGTATTATCATATGTATTTTGGGACTGTCGCAAAATAGTTGTCTCATATACATTTTGGAAGAGTTAGAGGACGTTCGAGAGAAGTTCATAAGTCTTTTGAGAATCCATCTTTAAAAAATTTAAAATTTTAAAATAGAATAACTAAAATGAGACAGAGGGAGTAATTCATTTTGAAATTTAAGGAATGTATGTGCTTTTGAATTAAAAAAAAAGTTTTAAACTTTCAAACTAAAGTACCGACAACACAACAGTATACGGGCCAGCCCTGCCCGAGCCAATCCATTCATCAAAATTTAAAATGACTATTTTACTCTTATCCTTCTTAGAATAACATGGCAAATTTGGTCATTTTTTGTGCAAATTTAGGGCTGAAATTTGAATATGGTCCGATCAGGTTTTAATAAATCAATTCAATCTAATCCATGTCAAAATTTGTTGAACTTGATTTGATTTGATTCAAATTGTCGATCCGAATTACTCAATCTGGCCCATCTTGAATTGCTCACCTAAGTTAACTCGATTGATATTTTATAACTTAGTGCACGTAGATCGAGTCAAGTTACGTCCTATTGAGTCGAATTAATTAAATTTTTTCAATCCAATCCAACCCAACTTTCATATAGGTTTTTATTTTTCCAACCCGATCTGACCCAAAATATAGAAATATATAACTCAAACCCATTGATTTCTCAGGTCGAGTTATGCTGGTCGGGTTAAAATCCGACTGAAGTTTCACCCCTATGCAAACTGGGGGTGAAACTTAGGTCGGGTTTTGGCCCGAACCCACATGACCCGACCTGAAAATCATGAGGGTTGAGTTATGAAAGTTGGGTCAGCGAGTCGGGTCGGGTTTAGAAGTCAAAACCCGCATTGAATTCGGGTCGGGTTAGGTTGAGAGATTTTTAGGTTAACTCGACCCGACCCACCTCCAATCAATCCCGACACAACCCAGTAAAAAGTAGGCTAAAGTAAGTTCAAAATGTGGGTCGAGTCGGGTCGGGTTTCGTGTTGAGTCAGGTTATAATTCAGATCAGATCGGGTCAAGACCTCCGAGTCAAAAGTTTAGGTTAGATTGGGTCAGGTTATATACATTAATAACTCTGGCCGTACAGGGTTTTAAAAAACCCGACCCGATTTCTGCCGTAGCCCAAACGATAGAGAGAAGAGAGGAGTCGCCTCTTATCTCAAAAAGGAATACTCCCTTGCCTCAAATGAAAAGTCTCTCTTTTTCCCTCGCTCGTCAATGGCGTTGGCTATTTCATCTGTCTCCTTCCTGGCTTCCTCTCCTTCTTCTCCCTTTCTCTCTTTCTCCTACAAACCTTCTTCTCCTTCCAAACTCCACCTTTCCTCTTCTACCCCTTCTTTTTCTCTCCGTTCCCCTTTCTCTCCTCTTCTTCCTACCAAAATCGTCCCTCCCTTCCATCAGCTCTTCTTATCTGCTGTGCAGGAAATAGCAATTGAGGAAAGCTCAACGGAGCGTGCACAGAAAGAAACCCCAGATGCAGATGAGAAAATACGCAAGCTCTACGTCGTCAATCTGCCGTGGGATTTCTCTGCCTCCAATATAGAGAGCCTTTTCTCTGAGTGTGGGACTGTCAAAGACGTCGAGGTGCCTCTTCTTCCCATTCATTGTTTTCCCACTCTGGGTCTATTTGATTATACGGAGATGGATGTTCTATTGGAAAAAATAAACCCCTTATCTTTTTTGATACAGAGAGTTCTACTTATACAACATACATCGATACAGATATTGTACATTTGAAATTCAAACATGATTAATGATACATTTGAATTTAAACGGAAAAAGAATCCATCTTATCCCAATTCACCCCCTTAAGCTGAAGGTGATGAAAGAACTCTATGCTTGTTTTTTTAAAAAAAACTCTAAACTTGTTGCTCAGGCAAGAAAGATGGGCCCAAGAAAGATCCATTCTAAAGATATCAGCCACCTGATTAACCATAGAAATATATTTGACATGCAATTGGTGCCAACTGCCAAGAGACACGTTCATGTACAAAATGATAATGACGCTCACATTGGGTTAGTGATAAGATAAATAGCACTGATATTATCACCAAGTAGTAGCAATTTTTTTTATTTTGAATATCATGGGTATCCCCACCCCAAATTGGAGATGAGACTAATCCTATAGATACATGAAACCACCTGCAAGCCTCATGTATTGGGTAACTCTAGCGAGATTCGAACCCGAGATTTCTAGTTTATTCTTAGAATCTCAAGCCAACTGAGCTACAGCCATATGGGTTCATCAAGAAGAGGAGAATCATGAATAAAGAGACCAAGATCTTGTAAAAGTGATTGTATCTAAATCAGTTCTGGTACAACGTTGGTGAAATCTCTATATTTGGACTCAGTAATAGACTAGGTGACAATGTCCTCTTCTTTTGGAGCTTCATGAAATAAAATTGACACCATGATATATATAGTAACCACTGGTGGGTCAGATTTCTAGCCCAGTCAACATTAGAGAATACTTCGAGTTGGTTGAATATGATGTCCCAGCTTGACAGAGGACTTCTGATATTGATGTATTCTCTTAACAACAATCCAATGACTTGTGGTGGGGCTATGCATAAATTGACAGGATTTTATTAACGGAATAGGCTAAATTAGGTTTGGTCACTGTAAATTACTCACAGCACCCACCATAAATTGAAGATACTCTAACCAAACACCTAAGCTTTGAATTCCTTGGAAAATTTAGAATCTAGGATCTAGAATAATGAACCCAAGTTCCTTTGCTATTTGCAAATTAAGGGGAAGCTGCTTCGCACATTTCTAGAAAATTCAATCCTGTAATGCCAATAATTCGTATTTTAAGTTTCTTAGGATCAGAATTTACCGCTCAAAAAAAAGTTTTAGGATCGGAATTCCCAGAAAATCTAAAATCTCTTCCTGATTCAATATCTTTGCAGCCTAACTAGCACTTTCAGCATTACTTCTTTCTTTATTGAGAAATTTCAGCTATTGGTCTTCTGAAAAGGATTTTGTTCTGTTTTCTGTTTGGTGAATTACAGGTCATAAAGCAGAAAAATGGGAAGAGTAGGGGCTTTGCGTTTGTTACAATGAACACATGGGAAGAAGCTTGCGCTGCCATTGATAAATTCAATTCATTTGTAAGTGGTGCTTAATCCATTTTTGTCTTTCCTCTATTTCTGGTTGTTTTTTTTTTTTTCTGAAGACTAAGGTATCCAGACGTCCCACCTGACTTATGCACGCGTCCCACTTGACTAATCATTGGGACATGTGTAAACCTCCCTATCCGCATACGCCGGGTATAAACTATGGGGAGGCCCTTTTTGTGTTGAGGGGGACTTGATCCGAAGACCTCCCACATACAAGGGTGGGAATATGACCATCAAGCTAACCCCTTAGGGGTTTTCCCGTTTTTGTTAAAATGGATTGGCTTAGGATCTAGTTTTCATTGGTGCAGGAATTAGGAGGAAGGGTTTATATGATTGAATCAAACCTAACACTGTCTTTATTCTCTGCCTTCTTGCTTCTCACCAGATTCCCTTTTTGACCCTTTCTGAATGTGAATTTAAGTGCTGTTGGTTTTGGATTAATATTTTCTTGTGCTGTTGGACTTGAATCTCATTTGTAGATTTCCCTGGTTTTTTAGTGTTCTATGCATTGCAATAGTTGAAGTGGGTTTGCCTTTCACTGAAATGTCTGTCTATTCAACTCGGGGCTAGGTGTTTCACAGAATAGAGTAGACAATTATTATGCTTGAATTGACCCATGTTTGTTGCATCCCTATTATTGCTGTTTTCTTGGGATAAATGAAATGGTGGGTGGGTGTGGTGGGGGGCCTAGATTAGGAACATTAGCTGAGAAGGCTGTGTGATGTATATAACTTGGTCAAGAAAAGCGCCAACTTTCAGATTCTACTTTTCTGATGAATGGACTAGAAACGATAACAGTAGGCTGTTTACAATCTGTGCTAAATGCTTTTGTATAATCAGTATGGATTTCTGTATATGAACCAACCATGGCAAAATCAATAAGGTTGACAATCCTAGTCCTCCATCTCCTCACCACCTTAGCATTTGCTGGCAGGGGAACTGTACCATTCTTCTCCCACATCCATCATTTTTGGCTAAAATAGGTTGAATGAACAAGAAAATAAAGACAAAAATAAGAGAAAAGAGAAAGCGGAAAAGAATGAAAGAAAGAACCAAATGAAAGGGAGAAAGGGGAATAGGAAGAAAAGAGAGAAGGAAAAGTGAAGATCTTTAGTTCATAAAATGAAAGTAACAAGTCTAACATCATCATGAAAGCAGAAGTCAATATAAAATTTATTTCATTCAAGCAGTTCATGACAGGGCCAATGCGACGATGTCCAAGTCAATAGGCAGTCAGAATCAAGGTGGGTTCTCTCACAGATGTGCGGCATTTCTAGTTACTTTCAAGGCATAAGAGCTGATGAAGGCCTATTGTCGAAACTGTGAGATCTTTCAAAAGTCTTCTCAACACAATTTAGATTTAGATCCAACTTCTTCAAATTGGTTCAAGGATAATTCAAAAATGGCTCAATTTGATGCAGAGAATTCAATTCCAAATTCACCAAAGAATTCAAACATAATCCTCTGATTTTTTTGAATTCCAAATTCCACCAAAAAAACAATGTCTCTGTGGTGGAGAAAACCCAAAGTTTCAATTGATCACCAACTGTTAATTTCACTTAGAAAGAAATTGAGAGAAGGCTCAAATCTCACTTGGAGAATTTCGACACCATGCAAATTCTCACAATGAAAATAACATCAATTGAATTCTAGAATTAATTAAATGCAAGAAATTAAATGGTATTCAAGCACAAAATTAAACTTGAACATAAAACTAGAAAGAGAGAGAACTTCTCAGAGGTAGAATTGGATTGAACTGAACTGGGATGCTCTACCGTATGGGCATACCTCTATTTATACATGAAGATTAAGAATAAAAAATACAAGAAAATCCCAAGGAGAGCCATGTGCCACCTCCTTTCCCTTTACATGCATTACTAAAATGAAACCAACCAATCCCTGTTGAACAAGTGTCCTTATCATATCATTATTAGAATAAAAAAAACAAAACCCAAAAACATGCCTTCTGCACCCAAGCCTAGCTAAAGAGAGGATTCTTCTTCTATTTTGGTGTGGATGAGATAAGGATGATGATGTGGAAGCTTATCTTCACTTCTTTTCTTGTCATTCCTCCATGCTCCTTGCTTATGGACCTTTGAAAGTGGGGTTTTAAGGCCCAAAACATGTCAAATCAAGCCCTAAACCTATAATATGGGCTCTTCGTTTTACAATTTGACCCGTTTAGACCCTTAGAAAAGCTCCTCTTTCCACCATCAAATTTATCATGAAATTTTATAACCAATCAACAATTTCATTAAATTGATCATCATTTTCTTCCATTTGGGCCTAAGAAGTCCCATCAAGAGTTGGAGCGGTGATGCTTTTGAACACCGAGGAAAGCTGTTTCTCTGAGCTGTTTCCCTTGAGTTGAAAAGATTCCCATCTTAGTTATCATTGGAAAGGAGTGTCATTTCCTATCAAGTGGAGCATCTTCTAGTACTTTGGGTTGCTTATTACTTGACTGTGACATGCTTCTAGTGAATTTTTTATGGTATATACGTTATTTGAAGTTATTCTGACTGGACGTTGCTTACCTAGAGTCAACAAGTGAAATGCAGTCAGTAGGCAGGATCAGCAGGTGAAATGGAATCAGCATGAAGGGTCATCAATGAGTAAAGGTGCAGACCCATAGGGTTAGTTTTCGGGTTTCAGGGGGATTGTATTGAACTAAACTTTGTCATTTCTTTGAGGGGGTTAGGTCCCTTGCCATGGCTCTCCGAACATGTAGTTTTGTTCCTGATACATAGGTTCTTGCATAACTAGCATTTGATTAGTTACACTGTCAAATGGAAGGATATAGGGCTTGGACTGAGTACCTACTATCTTTGCTTTTGCAAGTTATCTACAGGTGAGTTTTTGTTGACTTGGGTTCTGGGTAATTGCAGGAATTGCAAGGCAGGACCATTAAGGTGGAATTTGCAAAGAGTATGAAGAAACCTCCACCTCCCGAAAGTGCCACAGCTGAAGAGACACGGCATAAAATTTATGTATCAAATCTTGCATGGAAAGTGAGATCTAGCAATCTCAGAGAATTATTTGCTGCCACCTTTAATCCAATGTCAGCCAGGGTGATTTTTGATAACCAATCTGGAAGATCTGCTGGCTATGGGTTTGTTTCCTTTGCTACAGAGGAGGAAGCGGAGGTTGCTATATCTGCAATGAATGGGAAGGTGATTTCAGATTTCTGGTTTTTTAATAATTCATTTTTTTACCACTGAATGATCTCAATACTTTCATCTTCCAACTTGTTTCAACCATTGGCTTTCATAAGAACTTTACAATGGTGATTATATCTGTGTATTTAAAAAATGGTGATTATATTTGTGGGAGCATGTCAATATAAAATCCTAATTTTGCAATCCATGCTTATTATTCTGTGCTTCATGGAGCTTTTCTGATAATCTCTTTTTTTACTTCATTTATCCTGTAGTTCTATTTCAGCGACTTAATCCTCACTAATGGACCGACCTTGTCAATGCTGGATGCAGGACCTGATGGGAAGGCCAATTCGTTTAAAGATGAGAGAAAGGGAGGTTGACGGATCTTCAAGTGAACAAGAGGATACATCCAACAGTGAGGGATGATTAGAAGTTTTAGGCAGCTCAAGCATGAGAGGGCCATCTCAGTTTCATGGAATTGGTCTTTGGGAGAAGAGTATGACTGGGTCATCTCAGTTTCTCGGTTTCCCAAGCAGAATGTGGCCCATGTGGATGGACATTTCATGTCCAATGCGCATACTGATGTCCGGTAAGCTTGTGAGGGAGGAAAGTCACTAGGTTCTGTACGCTGCTATTGTATGCTACCATTTCTTTCTGTATACACTATGATATATAAAATCAACTCAACTCCGACTCCTAAATTGGTATTGAAATAGGAAATCCAGATTTACTGAAAATAGCAAGTTTAACTAAGACTACACTTCTAAAACCTGAAAACAATGGAATTTTTGGTGAATTTGATGACCCTGTCTTTACTACTTGCCACATTTAATTTTTATACATCGTCGTTGTGCTCTTTTTTTTCACTGTGCTGACCAAAAACATGAATCTTGTGGTCTCTTGGGAAGCTTTTGACATCGTAATGAGATCCAAAGTTTTTCCTTTCTCTTATTAGTGCATGAAGAAAAACCAATGAAGCCCTTTTGACATTTTGCAAACTCTGCAAGGTTTCTCTGAGTCATCTTAAGGCTTCTACTAGAGAGATAGATGACATTAAAGCCAGGCATCTGATTCCTTGTCCAATATCACCAACAAAAATGATGTGAGAGCAGGAAGCATGAATGATCAAAGAAACTGCAGCTCTTTTTTATGGTCCATCTGCTGGGCTGAGCTCATTGACGAACAAGTTGTGAGCATTCTCCTATTGCCAGACAGCATTTATGACTAATCTACCACGAAATCATCGAGGATTTGCAAGGTCTGTCTCAAGACACTGTAATTCATATCCCAAAATTTCTATTTGTGGGGGGACTGCTACTGTTGATCAACACAGTGTGAAAAGGCGCCAACATAAATGGGGAATACTGAAATTCTCACCATATGAGATCTAGTTGGGCTTGCATTTGGAGTTTTCGGATCTCTTATAAAGAAGAGAAAAAAAAATTAAAATAATAGGATTTTTAAAATGGGAGGTGGAGATGTAGATCCTAGTATCTTCCATCAATTCTCTTTTATGCCATCCTTTGTTTCCAATCCATATGTTCCAGCCTCAAAAGATAGGCCATGAGAAAAAAAAAAATCAATGAAATTTAAGATGTTATCTTGAAAAGAGGAAAAAAAGGTTGGGTTTAAATTACAAAATTAGGCGATTGAATAGAGATGAAACTTTATTCACACTTGTTATTATAATTAAGCCCGTTCATGGCCTCAAATCTCACCTAAACACAGCCTAAATTTGCTACAAACAAACAAGCTTGAACATATATATTACCTGGTTGGATGGGGCTTGGGCTCATAGAAGAAATTTGTGAAGCCCATTAGGCTTTTCAGCCCATATAACACATTTGTGATGTTTGTATATATGTATAATTTATATACATAAATATTAATATTAACTATTTAACATAATAACTCAGTCCCCTTTTAACCTTTCACCTAGCAAAGGAAGAAGATAAAATCTCTCTCCCCATTCCAAGAATCTCTAGTTTTTCCCTTTCTCCTTTTCCTTCAATCCTTCTCTCTCAAAGTCAACAGCGCTCAACAATCTCTCTCTCTCTCTCTCTCTCTCTCTCTTTCTTATTTGCTTTCGCCTTTCAATTTTTTTAAAAAAATTAAAAAATAATTAAATTCTTTAGCCTTGAACATCTTAGAAAACTGTGAACAGATTCGAGTTTTTATCCGTCCAAACAAGTTCATGTTGAAACGAGGAAAGTTCAACCCTTCACCAATCTTATTAATTTTTTTTTATGATCGAAGGTGTCCAGGTGTCTCACCCGACTAATCTTTCAGAGTATGTGCACACCTTTCTGCACACACATCGGATTCGTTGATGGAAAATAACTCATGGGGAGTACCTCAAAAATGTTGGCCAGGAATTGACTCCAAGACCTGGTTTCCTGAGACCAACCCTATTAATAATCTTATATTTTCCAACTTTAATCACTTTTTGAGATCCTTTCTCTTGAAACTCTCAATCCTTTCCTATCTAATTTTCACTTTTTTAATTTTTTTTGGAACTCTCTTAGAGATGCAAATAGAGTTGTGGCTAATTTGAGTTGAATTATGAATAACCTAATTTAACCCATTTTAAATATGGCTTGTGCTCTAGGCTAAAAAATTTTAAGTTGGCACTTAAGTCTACTTAACTCTAGATCCATTAAAAAAAGGCTAATCTTATTTCTTTGGACCATTAGGTTAGGCTGAAGTTGTTATTATAGTAATATAGTTTAACTCACAAAAATATGCATTTTTTACAGGTAGATGTCATCTCTTATCTTTTTTTATTTTTTATGATTAAGGTGTCCAGACCTTTTAGAGCATTTGACTAATTCTCGAAATATTGTGCAAGCCTTTCCATACACAAAAGATAATTCTACGAAAAATGACCTTTTGAAATAAAGTGGAAATCAAAGTCAAAGACTTCTATTTTTTAGAGTCGATTTCTAACCATTACTCTAAACCCTTTAAATTAAATGTCACTCTTATCTTATCTTGAGATAATATTCTCTTTTATCTTTATTTTAATGCGACAAGCCATAGTGAGTTAAGTCTTTCGAATCCAAGTAGGTCTGACCTAGTTGAATTATCGAGCCGGGAGCTAAGGTTGGCTCTCAAAACTCCACTTGCGTGCTCAAGATGCGCCATCTCACTCTTTCCCACTTCCCAATTTCCCTTTTATTGCCTTAAAAGAAAGAAGGGATGACTTTTTTTTTTTTCCAAGAAATAGCCAAACAGATACTTCACTTTCGGATTAGCTCTCTCTTTCAACAGCTTGAAGAAAGCTGATGAGGTTCCTTCACGTTATACACGAAAGCAAACCATATTGTTCCAACCCGACAAAACTTCCTCTGCATTTCTGAGAATTACGAAATCACCACCACACTACAAAAGTACTGACCCAATTACTAGCACAGTTTTTAAGGGTTATTTTAACAAAGTAATTTCAGTAGGTGAGCTAATTAAGACCCAGTTTAAAGTGAGCTTGCAGAGAAGAAAACCCAAAGATAAGAATAAGAAAAGAGAAGAAAGTTTTGAGGTGGTTGGTCAGAATAAGAGATTGTGAAAGTTTCAGTTGGTGGGGTAGAAATATTGACATGGGCTTCTGCAAATTCCTCATCAACCAAGAAAGCTTCTTTGAAAAACAATTTTTGAATTCGAAGCAAACTCACGTGTAAAGTCATAATATATCTATTTTTATTTCAATTTGTCTTCTCAAATGAGAATGATTTGTGTCAATAGTTGGATTAAACTCTATTTGATGAATAAAATGGTATCCCTTAAGGACAGTGGATATCATTCGTGGGGATTTTATGCTGGGTTTTCCACACGTAAATTAAAAAAAAAATTTGGTGGGAACCCATAAAAAAATATTAGAATAACCTGATCCAACCATTCAAATTATATGCTCTTATTCATAGTTATAATTTTTTAATCTACTATAATCATAAAATCAAGTTGAAATTTTGGTCATTTCTAAATCAATAATGATTCTAGGCCTCCAAATTCCAATACATAGAATTATAAACTAGTGGACTAAATGAGTCCTACAGGGTTCTTGTAGTAACAATTTCACCCTTGAGAGGATGGGAGAAGCAATAATTACATCCAAGTGAAATTCAGGAAATGTCTTGTAGAAGTTAAGAAAGATAGGTACATTAACCCTGTTTCCTAATATGGGGTTTATTTGATACCATAAATTTGTGTTTTGTTTATGTATTTTTACTCTCTATTGAGAATTTAGGAATTCTTCTACTTGAAAAGATTAAGTGATAATAATAGACTTTGAGGAAATCTTCTATGGCATCCAACATCAGCAGCTCTTAGTCAACAAACTGTCACCTTCATCTCTTCTATTTTCAAGATGATCAGGATAAAATTAAGCAAGAGAAAGATAAGATGATTCAATTTCTATTCTCTAGCTTTGCTTCAATTCAAAGCACATCTCTGGTTCCTTTCATCTCACATTCCCCCTGAGAAAATAATCAATCCTCTAAGGAATGAGAATTCTCTCCTCACATTCCTTTGTTTCTCCCCCGTTTTTCATTTCACTTGATTGAATATACATGTGAAAAAAAGAAAGGAAAAAAGAAATCATGCTGCAACCATAGGGCTGCAAAAGTTTAGTTGTCCTGAAACGGATATCGAATTCGATTGCGACTTCCAGGTACAATTCAAAAACTTGAAGAGCTTCTTTTCTAATGATTATGCTATAATTGTTAGAGGTAGTCATACCCAAGTGATGTGTTTAGATTGCCCATGGCTTCTGTGGGTAACCAGCAAACATGGCCACCTTTCTATAGCAGCAAGGACTGTTCTCAGGGCTTTTGTACCTTGTATTGCCCCCAGTGGTGCTACATCAGCTTCTCCCCTCCTCCCCCTTCTGGGTTCTCCGAAGAGGAAACTAACTTGAAATTTTCTCCCCTCGTGATCGCTGTCATTGGCGTTCTGGCAACTGCTTTCTTTCTCCTGAGCTACTATATCCTCCTTTCCAAGTGTTGTAGGAACTCGGATTCACTGAGAGGAAGATTACAACAAGACTCAAATGAAGAATTTGATGATGCTCGCAACCTCGTCTACCACGAAGTGTGGCAAATTGCAACAACTGGCTTAGATGAGGCACTCATTAAGTCCATTGCTGTATGCAAGTACAAGAAGGGGGATGGATTTGTTGAAGGGACAGATTGTGCAGTTTGTCTCAATGAGTTTCGAGAAGACGAGAGTCTAAGGTTACTGCCCAAGTGTTGCCATGCTTTTCACCTTCCATGTATTGATACATGGTTAAGATCACACTCAAACTGTCCTCTCTGTCGTGCAGCTATAATCTTTACCAGTCCGTTGACGCTTCAATCACCGTCTCCACCGTCGTCAGAAAGCATTTCTGATCATGGACCTTCAGTGGAAATCCAAGTTGAAAATGGTGCTCCTGCAACTATCGATGATTTAGAAACGGGTGCCAGAGAAGAGAGTAGCTTATCAAACAATGCCATCTCTAAGTACCCGTTTCGCACCCTGAGCGATTTGGGGAGCATGGTATCCAGGCACACTATAATTGAGATTCAAGAAAATGGAATTCAACCAATCAGAAGATCAGTTTCAATGGATTCTTTATCTCCGTGTCGTGTGTCTATCGCCAACTTGTTGCCTACGAGTATGGAGGGCAATTTTCAGGTAAAGGATTGCTTGTTTGCTGAGGGAGATGGATCGATGACTAAACAATTCCAGAGAGAATTTGCCGAGGGCTGGAAAAGAAGTAGCACCTTAGATTTTGTCATGAGTCCCAAAGCAATGAACAGGCCGTCTTCAAGTAGAAGACTCTTGTTCCACAGGCATGGAATAAGGAGTCCAGGCAATTCTAGGGGTGTCAATGCATTGGATTTGAGCTGGGTTTGGACAGGCCCCAACAGATTTGTTCACTAACTGGGCCTCAGAATTGAACCAAAGCCAAGGTTGTATAGTAATCAGCTTAGAATTTAGGCATGTGCTCCAACAGTTTTACAACACTCGTGAACCACGTTTTAGCCTCTCAATCCACACACATTGGTTAAATCTATGGAGAGTGACCCATTCGAATTGAGCGTGAATCGAACTGAAAACTCAGCTTCACGAGCTGAGCATCTTGACAATTAGAAGCATAAAAAGGAGAGACTCCAGAAAAAAAAAGTTGGAAAAAGAAAATGGTCTGAGGATTGTGGGTACGACTTCAATATAATTTGTATATATAATTTGGAATTGGAACCGGAGATCTCACCATAAAGTGAACCGTGAGGGGTCCCTGATAGTAGAAAAGCTTGATTCTGTATTTGATTCTAGAATTCTAGTTCGTCTTGTGGGTGTTTGGCTACATGGAATTTGATTGTAATGTATTTTTAAAGCTAATTTTCTCTAACTTTTTGATGCTACCGTGTGCAGATGACACTTCTTAATAACAACTATGGTATTCTTATTTATGACGATATTTTACAAGTAAGAGAACAACAATATTTAGATTCTTAATTCCTGAATTCCTAGTCATATATATATATATATATATATATATATTTTTTTTTTTTTTTGAATGGTTAATATATTAAAATAAAGACACTAGAGACACAAATTAAGAAGGAAAGGAAGCAAAACAAAAAAGCAAACTGCCCGCAACCCGAATATACCCAGAAGCAACCCTACCACTGGGCAGATATTGTTATATTTTGGGGATGTAATAGTGACATTACTAAAGTTATTCTTCCTTTCTCAGAATGCTCAAATCAAACTTTATATTAAGGGCCCATTGTAATTGAATCTAGCCCAAGAACAATTATCAATTAGTTTCAAAATCATGGCCCATACATGTTCTTATCATGTCATCTGAGCCGGTCTTAATTGAGATAATGGAGGCCCATTGACATTCCTATTTGAATATGTTTATAACTTTCTTTTTGAGTCCAAGGCAGGGTGCAAATATTGGCGGTATCATATCGGTCGATATCGGCCGTTTTTAAAAAAATAAATGAGGAGAGAGAATAATATGGGCCGATACCGAATTTTGCACCCCTGGTCCAACGTATTTAGATCTCTTAGAGCACTTGATTAAGTTTTTGGAGTATGTACAAACCTCTTTATCTATATACACCAGGTAAAACTAGGGAGAGTGACCCTTATAAAATTCGGCACTTCTTATACTCTTCTCCTAACTATTCTATTACAAGAGATTAATTACCGGTACTTAAATGAGAGCACGGGTAAAAAATGTGATCGATATATTGTGTATCGACTGCAACGCACCAAATAGGTAACAGGAAGTCCAAACAAGTGACAGGAATTAAGGTGTATCAGTTTTTAATGACCGATTCCGCTAATATGGACATATCGGCGCCTCATACTTATACAATGCATTTTTTACCTTAAACATGAGAATTGTATGATTCTATTTAAAAGATAGATAGCTTCTTAATTATATAATTAAATGACTAAAATCACAATATAAGCAGCCATCCTACCATTTATAATATTTAAACACTGAACAAAAGCAATAAACAAGCTTAGAAAGAAAGGAGGCAAATCGAGGCACAAAGCATTTGCAATGAGTCACAGCTGAAGAAGAGAAAATCCCGTTGATTATGAATGAGATGGGAAATCTCCAAAATTTCTTATAAGGTGTGAGGGTGATTGAAAAACTTGTGAGTTGACTCAGAGAGCAGCTTCCTCCTCCTCTTCAATTATTGTGAACATATGGTGAACTGCATTGGCAATGTCATCTGCTGAGCTCAGATGGCAGCCCTCCTCCACCTGTCAACAACAATGTTTCAAATATCCATGGCAGCTCACTTCACAAAGGCATACATAAAACATTTAAAGATCAATGCATTTGCATTTCTCTCAATCTCTCTCCCCTTATTGTTAGAATATTAGCTCGATTTGAACCGGCTCAACTTATAATAACCCATCTCAATTTGTATCTCTTTCGTGCAGGGGTGTAAATATCGGCCGATACGTATTGTATCGGCCGTTTAAAAAAAAAATGAGGAGAGAGAATAATATCAGCCGATACTGAATTTTGCACCCCTAGGTTTCATGTATGAAAATTATATATAGTGAGAGAAGGTGAGAAGTTGGTTGGCTGGCTTGGCAATGTAGCCCCTCTTGGGCAACTGAGAGTTTGGTTGTTTGAGAGAGATAGAGAGAGTGGATGGTGAGAAGTTGGATTTCAAAATATTTATAATTTGTATCTCCCTTTTGATATTAGTGGATCTTCATCGATTGCTACCTATGGACGTAGGCCTTGACCAAACCACGTAAATTTGTGTCTCCTCTCTTTGTGGATTGTTTGATTGAATTGGGTTTTCACATAACACTTATTTCCCTATTTATCTTTTAGACTGAGGTGTTGAGGCCTCCTATCACTTGATAAATTTTTGGGCACATACAAACCTCCTTCTTCAAACATACTGGATAATACTACAGGAAGTGATCCTTTTCTATTGAGAATACTTGAACCTAAGATGTCTCGCATCTCAGCAAATTCTTAACCGCCAAACCAATCCTCAGATTTTATTACCCTCTTTCGTTTGCTCCCTCGCTCGCCTCTTCGTCTTCTTCCCTTCTTGCTCGCATCGTCTTCCTCTCTGCATCTCCCTTCTTACTTCTTCTGTATTTTCCTTCTTACCCTACATCTTTTCCCTCTTCGTCTTCTTTGACGTTCCTTTCTTCGTCGTCTTCGTCTTTTCTATCTTCATCTTCCTTTCACCTTTCCGGTTACATTTTTTAATTTTCTTTTAAAATAAAAAATAAATAAAAACCTCCCTTATCCCTTTTCATTTTATCCTTTTTATGGTAAGATCAATTGAAGTAGAAAAACTCATAAAACCGATTTAAAATAGATGTAAATTTAACGGCTGCTCGTGATGATTTACATCAACAAAATATGAAGAAAAAACAATTCCTTTAAAGCCAGTTTTTTTTTTCTTGAAGAAAATAATTCAGCAAAGTAAAAAATTTGGGTTTAATTCACCTCGTCTAACTGGTGTTATAAAATTCATTCTTGTCTTGGGCTATGAAAATTCAATATTTTGTGTGTAAAAATATTTATTTTCATTGAAAATGAAAGAAATGTTGTCTTAACAAGTAAGAGAGAAATGTCTCATTTTTTTCTTATTCTTGACAAAGAGCCCTTATTCCACCAAAATATTCTTTATTTTTAATTAAAAGAAAATGACAAATAGCCTCCTTAGGTCATGTTTGCCTATTTTCTTGAGGAAATTAATTTTGAAAAAGAATTTATCTTTGTGTGCAATTCATGTTATCCAACATATTCCACGGACTCTAACATTATAAAGGCCATAGAAATCCAACATTTATATTTTTATTTCAAAAATTTTATTTTCACAAAAGATGAATGAGATGTTATCTTACCAAACGAGGAAACTGCTCTCTTTTCCTCATGAAATTTTCCAATCTCCCCCCTTAGGAAATGGATTTTTAGAAAATGAAGAAAACTCTCATGGAAAAATCCTACCTACTCTCAGTTAAGAGTATACTATTCTCCTCCCCACACCGGTTATCATCTCATTTTTATATTGAATTTACACTCATAATTGAAATAAATCAAGAAAAGATTAAACATTCAAGCATTTTAAAACATACTTATTTAAAAAAAAAAATCTTTTTATCTAACTAAAGTTTTTCAATTAACTCATTTTCATGGTTTGAAGTGAATGTCAAAAAAATACTTAGTGATTCACAATATATCAGTTAACTTCTTGAGGGTCTAAAAGGCACAATAATCCAAGACGTCCAAGTGTGAATTTCATTGTGGAGAGAGTATAATCTCACATATTCTCTAATCAGATTAAGTTTTTGTCAATTAGTAGGGAATAACTCTGAATTAAGAGAAATTGAATTTTAGTTCAGTAATTTAGTCAATCCAACTGAATTGTGTACTTGATTTGTAGGTTAGGTAAAATAAGAAAATGAGTTTTGATTGGATTAGCTTGTATCATTGGCAGACTTAACACTCATGGCTTAATTGGGTCAAGTTGAATAGTTTTAATTGTGATTGAACTGCTTCATTAGATAAATAGCTCTTCAAATAAAATAATTATTTTATTAGAACTTGAGACTTAGCTGAGTGAGCATTATGCAGCTATAAATGATGTATGACTTATATTTATTTTAATAATCTTCTTAGGGGTCTCAATTATTTATGAACAATGTCTTCAATTTTTCTTTCATTAATTATAGATTTTTTAATCAATTTTATATTTATCATATAAATTCAATAAAATTATCATACAAAATTGAACTGAGCCACCGGTTTAACTCACCAAGTCGCTTGATTAACCCAACCTAATACTAACCAAGTTCTTGTAAGAAAAAAAAAATCTATAGATTTTGATTTAACTGGTCTGATTTACTAACCAAGTCTTTTGATTGATCTGATTCTATATTGGCTCAAGTTCTAGGCTGTGTTAGGATGAGGGGTAAATTTACAGGGGTTACTCCTGAGTAGGGGTCACTCTTGAAGAGGGGTTGCCCTTATCTTATTTGGTAATTGGAGTTGTAAAGTAAGAAGTTATCTTAAGGGTAAAAAATTTTATTTGGTAATTATAAGTCAGAGTAACTTGATATATTAACAAATTTATAAGAATTAATAATTTTTATTAAATTTATATAATATAAAAATAAATAATTTTTTTTATGAAATATGATTATTGGAAAATATTCATCAATTAAAAAATATTTTAAAATATTTTTGCTCCATAAATACAAAGAGGGGGCAAAGAGGGATAAAGAGGGGCAAGAGTTTTCTGAAAACTCCCATGATCCAAGGGTTTTCAAAAAGGGAGGGAGAAGGGTAAAAATTTGAATTTTAATCCTCTCCCTCTATTACCAAACAAGAATAACGGGAGTAATCCCCGTTACCTCCATCCAAACGCAGCCCTTATTTTGGTTTTGAATACTTCTGTTCAAAGATGGCAGCGGCATTGTTGGGTATCCACTGTTTGCAAAATGATGATCGAGTCAGCAATGTCCAAAAAGACAGGATTTCTGTACTGCCACAGTACCATGCGAAGAAGAGAGACCAAAGTAAATATAGGGTACTTTTACACTTTGTTTTCCATTTTTTCATGAATATTCTCATTTACCCAGAAAATCAATTCTTGATTGGAAAGATGTAGTTGGGATGTTTTGGAAGTTACTGAGTTTTAGAAGTCTTTTTTCAAAGACAAGAAATCTTTAAGATCAAATCTGAAGGGGTTGAAGTAGAGGTACATATCGGCTGATATATATCAGTTTTTAAAATCTAAATATATCGGCCGATATTGCAAATATCAGTCGATATCCGATATATATTGTCGATATCAGTTGATATTGGTGGGTTTCTTTTTTTAAAAAAAATAAAAGAAAGAAAAATATCGGCCGAAATATAGGCCGATACTGAGATTTCGATCCGTGGATTGAAGTGATGATCAGATAATGGAGGATAATCTATTTGCTATGGAAATCAAGTTCGACATGATCTATTTTCAAAGAAAGTTACCAAATGAAGAAGCGTCTCACTTTTCATATTAAAATGCTTGTATGGTATGATTTGGAAAAAAAAATATAAAGTAAATGACCAATGGTTTAAAGTTTCAGACAGAATTATGTTATACTTTATAGATTTCAATTTGCTGATGAGTGATGAGTGTCATGTTGGTGTCTTATATTCTATGGTGATTTATGTTGTACTGGACTCCCAGCACAATTAGAGGTAGAGGCCGACTTACCCTTGAGCTAGACTCCAATTTTTTTAAGGTATAAGAGTATTTTTGTAATTTTTTCTTTTAATAGCATCTATATATTATATTTTTAAGAGATTTCTAGGATTGGAAGTATTCATTTGTATTGTAAGAGGTGAGAGGAAGAGAACATTGTAACTCTATTCTTGAAAATAGTAAAATCACTCTTATATCTCTATGGACAGAAGCGTATTGTTGAATTACGTAAATCTTTATGTTTTAGTTTGATTGTTTATGTTTTGTTACATTATGGTCTCTTTGTTATATTTCTCAACAATGAGGCATATTTGTTCTATCATTAAAATTCAATCATGTAATTCATCAGAGTTTTTTAATAAAACCTTAGTGTGTCTTAAGGGTACTAGGCTCATCTGTGGAGATTTTAGTAATACCGTGTCTGAATTTTCCACACGTTAATACAAGAAAAAAGAAACCTGAATCCAGCATCCTAAAATAGTGTGCTATGCAGTCTTATAAAGTCAAGAAGCTCAGTTGATTTTTAATTTTTTTTTAAAAAAAAACTCAGTTGAAATTCATCAACTCGGAATCTTATGAAGCCGAGTCAATTCAGATGAGTTTTTTTCGAGTTCCTAAACTATGGGCACAAGCATATTCAAATGCACAATTCAAATGGAGATTTTTTTTTTTTTTTTTGAATTTACGTATGGAAAACCGCGGGATACCGAGCGTAAAATCCATACCCCTGAGGCACACTAAGATTAAGCTATGGGGGCTCAAACCCGTGACCTCCCATTTCCTAAGGTGGGAGGTAACCAATTGAGCGACATGCATGTGTGTTAAAAAATTTGGACCAATTCTCGAATAGGGCGGACTTTGATGATTAATGAAATGTAAAACACACTGAAAATCATTTTCGGGGAAATGGGAAGTGCAAAGTTTATCCAATTTTACCTTAGCACTTATTGTGTAGAGCACAAATGGATCCAATGTGGTGATATTGAGATGAAGAATGGCAAGATGAAGGGCCTGAAATCCAGCAACCATCTTCATAAGCTGCCTTGGTCTAGTTTTGGAGAGGATTCTGAGATTTGCATGGCTTTCAATCATGGTTACCTCAATGTCAGCCATGGCCTGCCTATAACAGTACTGACGATGGTTTGCACCTCCTTTTTCACCTCTTCCTTTCTCTAACATTCCCTTTTGAGCTTCAAGTGACTGGAGAAGTTGCTCAAGCTCCTTCACAAAATCGATGGCACCTCCTACAATCGAAGCTTGGTCACTCTACACACCACAGAGAAGAAGAAGAAACAATAAAAAATTTTATTCTAACTCTTTTTTTTTTTGTTTTATAATACGGGTATCTTTACTCCATATTTGAAGTGAGACTAATCCCATGAATATATGTAACCCTCTCAATCCAGACACCGGTCAACTCGATGAGGAGTGATCCGGAGGGATTGAACTTGAATCGAATGGTGACTTGGCTGATTTTTTCTAATAAATTCGGTTGATAATACACATGCATTAGGCCGTCAAGTTAAGCGCTAAAAATCAGACACAAAGCACGATGCACTGATGCACACTTCAGGGCTGCTAAGGAAATTTAGAACTTTTAGGTGGTGGGATTTATAAATTCATTTCTCTTTTTATCCCATCATTTTTGCTAAATGATTCGTCCTCACCAGCCACTAATGGAGGAAAAATGGCAGTAGGACAATGTGATTATGGTAAAATGACTGGTCTCTCATTCCTCCAAAACCTTTTGAACACAGAAAATTAGTTCAAGATCGTGGAAACTTCATTGGGTTACTTTTCTAGTGGAATTTTGATCAGGAGAAAGTAGTTAATACAAGATGAAAGAATTCTACTTCAACAATTTCAAGTTTAGACTCAAATTATTATTTTTTATAACATGGGTGTCTCCATTTCACGTTAGAGGTGAGACTAATCCCACAAATAGATGAAATCATCTGCAAGCCTCATGTACCAGTGAGTCTCGAGAAGTCAAATCCAAGATCTCTAGTCTACGCCTAGAAGCTTAGATCAATTGAGCTACCTGTGAGTTTTGATAAAGTTCTGACTCGGCCCAATTTCTCAACCTTCACATCTTGTTGAGTTGAGACATGGATTTTTTTCTTCTAAATTATTATAGAAAAAGAAAGATAAGGTGGCTAACTCTCTGAATGTAAGCCTCCGGCATCAAAGAACGTAGGACGGCAAGATGATCATTCATCTGTTTCCGGCGGTTGCGTTCGACGATGATGTGTGTCATCCTCTGGGATTCTGCTTCTTCCTTGTTCTTGCAAATTTTGGTCCTTCTCTTCCTCTTCTTCCGGCCTTGCAATGTCGACTTGGCCACAGAGTCCCCGGCCACCACTGAAGAAGATTGGTCTAAATTCCCATCAAAATTGAGTGAGTTGGAATTGTCAAAATGCAGGTTTGTGTTTGTGGTGGAGCCATGGGAGCAGTCTTCAGAAGGAGACAGAGAGTCATAGATTGTGAAGTTGGAGAGGAATTGAGCAGAAGCGAGGGCTTCGAGTGCCATGCTGCTGCTTCTCTCTATTCTACAATCTGCAACTCAACGACATGCTAATGACGAAGTTTTAAAGAGATCCACTCTTCGTTTTCTTCTTCCTTCCTTCACTCACTCCTCCAAGGCCTACAACTTCCGAATTCAAAGACAACAATCATTCAATACCAAGCACCAGCTTTTACACGTTCTCAAGCCGAAGGGGGCAGACCTACCTTTCTGACAATGACCAATGCTTAGATAACTCATTCATGGTAACTTTTGGCATACCTCCCTGACCATTGATGTCAAGATTGTGGGTCCCCCTAAATTAGAAATAGCTTATCAGCAGATTCTAAATTTTAGGGCCGGCTAGTGAGTATATTTTAGAAGTGTAGAATGAGATTTAGAGATTTATAGAAAATTTGATCATTCCACCTAACAAACTAGTCTTTTGGATTGGATACTCGTGTTCTAACAAATGGTATTAGAGCTCAATATCACGCTACCTCCTCATGTGAACTCAGGAAATCCCCTGAGCATATGAGATGGTTGGCCTCATCAGAGGGAGGATTGTTGGGCTGGTGAACGAGTCCCACATTCAAAATGTAGAGAGAGATTTAAAGATTTATGAAAGACTTAAGTTACTTCACCTAACATGCTAGTCTGTTAAGCTGAATCTACAGGTCCCAACACTAAATAATAAATGCATCCATAAAATTTTGACTTTGATTATAGTGAAATGTATGGGTGTTTTGCATTCATATTAAAGCTCTACTTGAGATTCACTTTATATTAAATTCAATTGGTTAAAAGAAAAAAATTAGATTCATTTTTTTATGATTTCTTTTTAATATATCTTTATTATTGAATTAATTATAATAGGTCAAAATATTTATGAAATAGTTCATTATTCATTTAAAAAAATTCAGGATAAACATCATTCTTAACTCTTATTTTAACAGTATGATAGCCCTCTAATAATTAACTTTTATGATCAATTGATGAGACTCATCACTTGACCCACGACCTATCAGAATGCCCCTACTTTTCACTGTTCAATCTTTAACATATGTCGATACTAAAATTGTTGTGCAGTGTCTTAATTTGCAGTGAGTTGATGAGAGTCAACTCGATTCCATCTTAACTAAGTTAAGTAAGACTTATAAATACAATTAAATATACATGAAGAATGAATAGTGATAAAAGACTTTAAAACAAAGTACTATAATTTTATGGAATTAGAGATCTGAAAAGATATTAATATATAAATTCAACCAATTCTTGACTATCTAAATTCTCTAGATTGACTGTCAAATAATCATTGTTTTCATTATGTTAGTCATTCTTTCATTTATTTTTTATTTCATTAATATTTAAATTTAATATATTTTAAAATCAATTTTTACTCAATAATTCAACCTTTGCTTAGAAAGGTGGATGAAAAAAAGAAAACAAGCGTTGGGTATACTGTAATTTTCGAAAAAAATAAAAAAGCCAGAGGTGAAATAATAATGTAAAAAGCATGATGGATGAAGAAAGTCTATAAAGTGATAAACGCACACAGTAGTCCTGTCCAAGAGAAATACAAAATACGTAATGTGTATGTAAGCAGATATGTACCGCTCCGGTCGGCTTTCAGAGTTCAGACTTTACAAGTGGGGCCCACCCTGTTTCGATATATGAGCCATTGATAAGGAAATCCACGTAGATGGACTAAAATTAGAAATCCCTCTTGATATTTCCAGTTATTATAAATTGATTGTACGATGATAAATAAATAAATAAAGAGATAATATTCACTATCTTTACTAAAGTCTTACCTTTCACTTCCTATTAGTAATTTTTTTAAATTTTTTTAATCTAATGTATTAATGTAAAATAAATAATAATCAAATGCAGGACATATAAACATAATGAAGCCAAATCTTACAAATTCATAGTGAAACTTAATAGTCTTGATAGTGGAGTGTTTTAGTGTTTTAATAAATTATAAAAAATAAAATATTAATAATAATGGAGGTGGTTATGGCAGTTTAAACAAGATATAGAAAATTTCATGATTTTTAATATTTTATTTATTATATAGAAGAAAATGACAATTATTAAATAATTGATCGATTAAAAGACAATTATCTTAGACATACTCAAATCAGTGCCATCTCTAAAGAAATGAGACATAAGCCCATAATAATACAAATATTTATTACTTTCTACCCCATAACAATAAAAAAAAAAAATACATCGTCTAAAGCAAAATATTAAAATATAAAAATACATTTACCTTTTTACTTTCTGCTTTTAAATGCTAAGATGCCTTAATTCTAAATAGTCACTCTTTATTAAACTTATTAAGTTTAAAAAAATTATTATATTTTTTTACAAAAGATTGATTGTACATGCAAATTAAATTTTCATTCATGATGAAAGTTTTCTACTGTTGAGGGGTGAGTGCGGAGTAAGTGTTTGAGATTGGGACTGAACCAAAACTGAGCGAAGTCTGCAATTCTGTGTAAGCAATGCATCTTTTCTTCTACATCGGGAAAAGGGTAAAGGAAAGGAAAGTGAGGAAAAGGCCATACGGTGAAAAGGCGGCACGTGAGGAGGTCAGTAACAAAAAGTTGGTCGTGGATTCCTGCATTTCTGCTTCAGAAAGTGAGGAAAAGGAATCCCCCATTTGGGGTTTGGTCTTTTCTGGGTTTTCCCCATCTCAGTCAAACTCTCTTCCTCTCACCTCTCTTCTGATCCTCTCCATCATGCCACCATATATTATTGCAGATCACATTACATTACATATGCATGAGAACAAGACTCCAAGCTGGCAAAAAGTTGATGAGAAAAACATCAGAGTAAAGTGATGCCTTACGCGCCATCATCAATGCATTGTTTTAAATTTAAGAGGAGGTTAGTCTTTAAGATCAAGAATTTTTTCTCGGGAAGTTTTAAATTCGATTCATTTTAAACACCCCTCTGAATTACTCTCTGTAGTTGTTTGCCCAGTGTGTATAAGACTGGGAGGCTTGCACATGCTCCAAAGACTAGTTGAGTTAAAATGTCCCCTTACTAAATACAGGAAAAACCCCTGAACATCATAAAAAAAAATCAAGATATTATTTTAATTTCTAAAAGCCCATCTTAATCATGTAGTTCGATCTGATTGAATATGAACCAGTTTATAACAAAGGGTCATTATAACTGTAGAATATAGTTTATTACCATTAAAAATGTTAGAGCGATAGCGAGGAACCTTAGATGTGAGAGTCTTGAATTCGATTTTCACTCTATCTCTAAGGGTCACTCCCCGTAGAATTAGTCAGTATGTATGGATAGTGAAACTTACACATGTTCTGAAGATTAGTCTAAATAAAATCACTTTTATATAAGTGTGTGAATTTTCTTAATTATGATATGGTAAAACATTTTTTACTGTATTCTAATTGAGTGTGGTCATCTCTTCCTGTCTAGGCTTCTGCAACAACTCCAGAAAACCATAATGGGTAACATACGCCAGTGGTAAACCACATCAATAACACCCATTTAAGAGTAAGGAGGGTCTCTTAGTTACAATTGCCAAAGAGGAATCAGTGTTCTTGTCATTCCCAAAAACCAAAAATAAGAAGGATTCAAAGACATCATCATCAGAGTTTCCTGAAAAACCATGTGAGTTGGATTCTGGCAATTCCCAATGGTGCTTGGCTTTAACAAGTTACCCACAATAAACAAAATCCATATATGCCACCCAAAACGAGTAGGCAAAGGGGAGAGCAAATTCAAACTCTGCTCTCACACTTATGGCATCTCTCACCCCACCACAATCTTTTATAGAGCTGAAATCGGGTCGGGTTTTTTAAAATCCAACTCGGTCCGAGTTACTAATATATGTAACCCGACCTGACTCGAATTTTTGACCAAGACGTCTTGACCCAACCCGAATGATCACTCGACTCAACCCGAAACCCGATCCGACCCGCATTTTGCCGGGTCGAGATAACTTAAAAATCTCTCAATCTAACCTAATCCAAATTTGATGCGGGTTTCTGACTCTCAACCCAACCTGGACCCGATGACCCGACTTTCATAACCCGACCCACATAATTTTCAGGTCGGATTACGCAGGTTCAAGCCTAAACCTGACCCGAGTTTCGCCATTCTTTTAGTTTCTTATCAAGCCAGTCAATTCTTTTAAGTGAAGATAATTTTAATTATATTTGATAAATTATTTTATCTTTATATTTCGATTGTCTATGTAGTACACTGAATTCTGAACCCAGAATTTTATTATTGCAGCATTACATTATTTACAGATTTTAAGTCAAAACATTTTGCCCCACTTCTTGTCCATGATGGTAATACTCTTGAATGGTCAAGATTATGGGTGAGAGTGGGTTGTCAAATTGGTTTAGACTTTGGATTGCATCAACATCATTCATCATTCAAGTGTGGAAACACTTTACATCAAATAGTAGATATTACTGATTAATGTGTTTATTCAATCTATAATATCTAGAAAGAAGTCGGACTCATTGATGGTGATGAGCGTATTAAAAAGAAGCCATAATTTAATCATTTCAAATTTATTTAAATTCATAAATTATATATATATATATATATATGTCTTTTTAATTAACTTCTATATTATAGAGAAAGAAGCCATTAGGTGACTCCACGCTTATATAAAGGAGGGTGTGTCAAGATCAGGTTCGAGATCCCATGGGCTCACCTGATGTGCTCTAAGGGCAGTGGATATCACCTGTGAGAGTTTTATGCTGAATTTTCCACAGTTTCACACATGGAAATTTAAAAAAAAAAAAAATAGATGATAAGATGCATAGATCCCATCCCAAAAGATGATAGGTAAGGAGCTTTAGCTCATAGAAAGAAGATAAAAAAAAACCCCGCTCACAACTATAAAAACTTCATTACTTTTTCTTTTTCTCATTTATTTCATTTGGTTTAGCTCAAAATAGACGTCTAAACCACCCATGATGTCGAAGTCTTTAAATTCTGTGATGATGCAACACTAGACAATTTATAGCCCCATTAGTCAGAGAAAACTGCCATATATGCTGATTTAAGGGTGTGTTGATCGTCATTTCAATTATTCAAATTCGATATTTGGATTGGTCAAGAATAGATCACTTTTCCCACAATCTTAAATGAACTTAATTTAAACAAATCTATTTATTAAACAAGTTGACGTGCATGTCACTCTCAATTTTCAATTATCCAAGGAAGTGGATTTGGTGGAAGAAGGTTGAGTCAGCTGAATCTGTACCATGGGCTGTCAGGCATGAAGCAGAGAAAACCATGTGAGAAAGATCCAAGCGCAAAGAGAACCACCCCCATTCATGGCTAACCTCTTTTTCCAGTTTCTCACTCCATTCCATGCTTTCCATTTAATACCCATCAATCCAACTCGACATTCCCCACTCACAACTCATTGTTGATCTAAGTTCCCTTCTCTACACAGAAGAGGCTTTGTGCTGGTTCTGTAGCTTTCAGCCAAGAAAAACATTTTAAGTAGTAGGTAGTCCCCCTCTCACCATTTGCACAAAAGGATAGCAGGTCGACGTACAAATACATGTGCTTCTGTATTTCTTTCTACCTCTGGCTTGCTTGCTTGCTTTGGAATCATCAATTCAAAACCTTTGTCATGTCTTTTAGTCCCACTCTGAATGATGGGCTCCATCCCTAATTTGCATTTATTGTTTCAATTTTTAAATATTAGTTTTTTTTTTTTTTAAGATCAAGGTATTCAAACGTCTCACCTGAATTTTTCACAAGTTCCATATGACTAATCTTTAGAGTATGTATAAACCTTCCAATCCGCACACGCCGAGTACAAAATTAAAGAGAGTGACCCTTTTTGTGTTGAGAGAAACTTGATCTCAAAATCTCCTACAAACAAATGTGAGAACTGACCATCAAACTAACCCCTCAGAGTTAAATATTAGACCAACGATTGAACTCTTCTTTTATATATATAATTTATTTAATTAAGTTTAATCATTAGGTTGAACTACTGTGAAATGTAATTCAGCTTCTTTCCATTAAGAAGTGGGATAAATTTTCATATTTAAAACTAAATTACTTAATTATGAAAATTGGAAATTACATTTTAATAATGTGAAAATAAAGTTGTAGGAGATAAATAAAAATTACAAGAGTCATTAGTAATATCAAACCATTTTTAGGGATCATCTCGTCTTACAGATCAGTTCAAGTCAAAGCAAGTTGAATTGGGTTGTTTTCAGAACATTGTATGGATAGACATTGAGTAGAGTTGCAAACTCATCAGAGGATTTTAATTTTATTTTTTGAGATAAAATGAAGACATTGAGGTGTTCCTGTAGCAGAGTTGTATCCAACTTGAACATGAGCCAAGCCAAGGTTGCAAATGGCCTGATCCAAAACTTGTTTGCTCCGGGACTTTTTCATTGTGGGGCCCAGTATCCACATAGATCAATGATCAATCTGTTGGGAGGAATGGCCTTCTCGAACACATAGCAATATCGGAAAAAACAAAAGAAAATTAAGAAAAAAGAAGTAAACCACATCACAAAGATTTACATAGTTCTTTTTCAATACGTTCACAAATTCACTCCGATCCACTATGTCTCAAAACAATTTTTTCATCTATCATAAAACGACTATATATACTACCATAATTAGAGTTTACCCAAAATGTCATGTAAAATTATAAAATTGTCCATCAAAACCTTCAGGATGAGGGCAGCCCCAACCAGCGACAATGCAGATCAAATCGACAATACATCTCTGATAATCAAACTCCACAAAAGCCTAACACAATCCATACCTCATATGGTTAAGTAAATGGACTAAAAAATTCAGTCAATCCCTATTGTGGGCAACAAGTATGACACTTGGGTCATATTTGTGCACAACAGTTTCTGTAGAAAAACTGTAAAAATGAAAATTATCTTTATGTTGAAATTACTTTATATTATTTAATGCCAACTACAATCAAATCATCTCCCATTATTTTTATAGAAAAATAATTCCTATAAAGCAGAAAAAATAATTCAGGACATGAGTTTCAAGACCGGTAACCTAAATATATGAATTGGGGCCTAAGTCTACAAGACCCATACCCACCTATGACCCACGTTTTGATCCTCACCATGGCTAACTTAACCCGACCTATGATCTAATCTATCGCCTTAGTCACTCATGGCCCCTCACAAATAAAATTAAACACAATGTACGTTCCATGACCCAATCCCAAGTCAAGTCTTACATCCAAACTCAACCGATGGTCCATGAACAGACTTCACCACAACCTATGACCTGGGCTCATCAAGCTCGTGATTGCAAAACTTTTGGCTAGATCAAGGCTAGTCAATCCTCATGTGTAAAACCATGCTTTAAGCATCCTCAAATGTTTAGCCTTTTATGAAATGAGAAAAGGAAAGAATGATTGGAAGGCTTCAGACTGATCTGAGAGTAATCGAATGGCTTCTGTAATCAAATAATTATATGGGAATGATTCACCAGAATTTGAATTTAATGCCTGAAAACATAGCAAGGCCAGTTACGAAAGACAAAACAAAAGCATATCCTAGCAAAATACTAAAAGATGCTATCGGTGTCACAGAAAGTGTATCCACAGAGAGATTTATCACCCCTGTTAGCATATTTGCCTGCAGTGAGAAATAACATGTCCAACCACTTAGATTTAAGGTTTTTAAACCATGCACTTGCCAGAAAGTTTGAGAAATTGGAGAAATTCTACTTTACCAAAAGAAAGGATCCCAGTAAATTCCGATTAAATGCTTCTTCAAGTACTGACGTTTGTACCCCAGGGACAAAATCATTAAGCATCAGAATTGCCATCACCTGCAACAATTGTGTGATTAAAGAGGAATTAACTGCAATCGAACTCAATGGAAGGAACTTGAACCTTATGATGTTAAAGCAGTTACTCCAGTGAACAGCAAGCAGCTAGTGTGATCATGTTGCTTAAAAATAAATTTGTAATTGTGTTCTGAAAACTGCTATTGGGGAGAGGAGGGTAAGGAGGGGGAAATCAACAGGCAATTTATCTCTCAGAAATAAATTAGAAAAAAAATTCAACAAGCCAATTCACAATGAAGTGTAGATTATTAACTATGCTGTCAGAATGAAATTTACCTGATAGTTCTGTGCAAAAACAAAACTCACAAATGCCAGGTTGCACTGCATCAAAGGTTAGAGAAGTCATTAGAAGTGAATAGTGGAACAAATAGAACACTCAAACAGGCAGCTTAATATGATACCTATGGATGCTTGTAGTGGACTTCACCAATGACAAGCTAGCCATTTTTTTCAAGATCAATTTTCTTAATTGTAAAGAAAATGACTCTCTCTCTCTCTCTCTCTCTACACCAGCCAAGAATTTGCCGAGGGCTTATGAAGTGGCATGCAGGTGTTGTGTGGTTGACACCTCTGAAGCTGGTTAGTCATTTTCTGGCTGGTAAAACCAACTTTTCAACACTCAACATAGCAGAGAATTGGTAGTGGTGAACATGCGGTGTGAGGTACAGATCAGAGGCAGGGGCTGGAAGGATAGGTGGGCAGTTGCAGTGATGCATAGAGAGAGAGAGAGAGAGAGAGAGAGAGAGAGAGAGAGAGAGAGAGATGCAGACATTGAGAAAGCTCCCAGGATAAAAAATGATAATAGTGTTAATTACTAACGAGTCTCTCTCCCTGCTAAAAGTGAGTGAAAGCCAGATCTTTTACCATTCGTCGCGAAACTCTTTCAACATGCTTGTCTAGAAGGAAAGTTAGTGACCTGTACAGAATTCAGGAGAAACACATTTATAAATATCAAATATCATAAAAATGTAAGCAAACAAAACCTAGAAATGATTTTTTTTTTGCTGAACACTGTAATACCAAAACAGAGCACAAAGGAACCAGACTCTAATCCGGGTCCACTGAAAACTTCTCATAGTATTGGCTGAACCATTTTCAAAGAACAAATAGTTTCCCAGGTGAACACCAACAAGGTACATACCCCAATATCCTGACCAAAACAATGAACAACTGATTAAAACAAGTTTCATAGATAGAACTCAAACAAGAAGATCAGATCTTTTTTTTAACTGAAAGTAGAAACAGACCACATGAACAGCAATTAAATGGGGAATGGTATGCACATGTTATCAAATATATTATTTGGATTTCATCAAGTTCAGATACTCCAGCAGTCAGGAATCTCTATTGATTTAGAATTCCTTAATCATATGAGTTAAGTGCCAGTTACATTACAGGATTCAGAACAATTCATTAATAACATCGAAGAACAGAATCAAAATCTGAAGAGTCACGTGGACTTCAACCTTTAACCCACAATCCAGAATAAATATGAGTTTGGGACTGTACAAGTAGTCTCACCAAATAGACTAAAAATGCCCTCCTTATTTTGGCTAATGAGGTTCAGTGCCCTTTCATTCGAAAGAAGGTACTCATTTAACCCAAACATCAAGCACGTCTGGTAACCTGGAAAAAAAAAAAAAATAGTTAGTATTCACTGACAAGGCCCAGGATCACTCCAGGAAGAAGAGACCAACAAGTACAATTATATACCTATAAGAATTGATGAACCAAGTATGCCACAATAATGAGGATGGATGCTAATAACGGATGTTAGGATAGATATGCCTGCAAGGGTAAAAAAGAAATTCCAATGCACACCATATTCCCCCACATGAACCTACAAAAGATATTGAAAAAAGGATGCTCTTATGTTCAGTAAAATGTAAGAAATAGAAGAGGAAGCATAAAGGTTGACCCAATAGAAGAAAAGGTGTGGATGTCATTTGAGATAATATGGGCACACAAATGAGTAAAAATAGCTCCAGTACAAAATTGAAGGCACAGGGAGAAGTGGGACACCATTCGAAGCTAGGATTGGAATGCTAAGGACATGATACTGTGGAATGACAAATAACATGAGTTTTGATAGGGACTGAGCAGAAAAGTAAAACATAGAACGCTGACCCCCAAATAGATGGAATAAATGGCTGCTTAAAGACGTAAGGTAAATAGTTCTAGTGATGCTATTTCAATATCAATCACCTGCTTCATTCCATGAGAAATAAACCAAGAAGCACCTGTCACAGCTTTCAACAGATTAGGCATGTAGAATAACATAATGTGTCTAAGGTGATTTCTCTAGCACCTCTAATGCAAATAGGGCACTCCCATCCCACATCACCCCATATTTCATTATGTATCATCAGGTGTCACAACTGCAAAACACAACCCAGGTCTATCCTAAAATTTTCTGTATACATGGAAAATATAGACAGAAAACAAACTAGGAACAATTTACAGACCTGGTAATCCACACCAGCAGTGGAAACAAGGCGACCAAATCCAAGCAAGATTAATGGACTTACTGATTGAAGTGCATCCTTCCATTTCCTAGGAAACGACATATAAAATATCAACAACAATAATCAGAAAGAAAAATAGCTTTTTTTTTTTTTCCTTTTTCAAAGAGAAAACAGTATTATTCATGTACAAAAGATATTTTATTTATTTTGAAAGATACAAGAACAAAAAAAGACCTCTCATGGTAGCAAAAGGGCCATGAACCATACATTTGAATTGCAATAAATAATTATTAATGAAATGCATTTCCACTTTCATATTTATCTTCCATCTCATAAAAAAAAAAATTTAAAATCGAAATAATCTTGAAACATATCAAGTATGTTAAGCACTAGATGTCAAGAATTGAGAAGTTAAAATCTCATGGTTTCAGACAGCATGATCTACGCATTGTTAGTTTTTGGGGGCCTCGATACTAAGTCCTGATCTTGTAAAAAACCAAAGATTCTCTCCTACTCTAAGTTGCATGGGTACTAGTGCAACTTTCAGAGTTTGACATGGGTGCTAGGTGTCAAACTTAGCAAAAAAAAAAAAAAAGACATGGGGACAAGGCATTATATTTAAATAAATTATATAAAATTTATTTTAGATGAAAATAAGGTGTGAAAATAATACTAATAGAAATAATGTACTAGTTTTACTCTAAACAATAAAGTGACAAATGTCTTGATATTTTAATTAAGTTTCAAGCAGAGAAAAGATGTCATAATATTTTTCTCATCTTGGAGAACAAGATAAAAAGGCACTAAAAGATCCTATGAAGAATGGGTAAAAATGTCCGACATGGGTGTGTCACACATCTTGAAGTTCCCGTGCAATATAGCTTCTAGTGGCTATTGCCTATAAGAGACAATCTACCTACTCAATTGGATAAGAAACAATCTGAATAACAAAATTCATGATCTTGGCAAGCAGACTGCACCAGAAAGCAAAGACACTAATGATTCCATATAGACATAGTCATACCTGCGGCAATTCCACTTTTATTATTATTATTTTTTTTTTTAAAGATAATTCTACTTCTATTATTTGCATATATTAATACCTAGAGAAACAAGGATATGAAAAGTAAACCATCTTTCTAAGAAGACATATATTGGTATCAGCATCTAAGTAAATATGAAGTTCATTACTCACATCAATTTAGCACCACGTGCTTGCTTGGAAACAAAGGCATTTGCTAGTACAAATGAACCAACCCCAAGATCCATCTGTTGGGCAAAATAAGCTTCTGTAATTTCTCAATCTAAAAAATAACTTCATAAGCAGCAATGAACTTGTGATAAGAGAGATGAGAACAACCAAAATCACCAAAACCTTAGATCAATATGTTACTCAAAGTGAGCACCATAATTAATCAATATAAAGGATTTACTCCATATTACTCATGCTTACCAATGAACTTGTAAAGAAAAACGCAATTCAAATAACAACTTCAGTGGGGTTTTGTGTGATGGGAATGTTGGGTCAACTAAAGGGGCAACTCTATAAGATGACCACTAGACTAGTGATGCAGTATTAAACAGAACGTTGGGCAATGGCAAAAAGAAAGGTGGATAAAGTACCAATGACAGAGATGCATCTAGAATGGATGAGTGGAGTTGCATTGATAAAATTAAAAGTGAACACAAGATAAGAACCTTAAAGCTAATAGATGAGAAGATGAAAGAATGCCATTTAAGATGGCTTGAGCATGTAATAGACAACCGAAAAAAACTCCTAGTAAGGAGAACTGAAAAATTACAGGGGAAGTTACTAAGAGAAGGGGAAGGCCTTTGAAGAATTGGACCAATAGGGTAAAGAAACATATGATACATGAGGAATGATGAAAAATGTGACATTCATAGGGTAGAAAGGAAAGGTAGAGCTCAGAAAGTGATCCCAAATAGAAGGGAAAACGACTGATGAGGCGTTGACGGAGAAGTCCAAAGGGAGTAAAATACCGATGAAAGATACCAAAAATGAGGCATACACCAAATAAAAAAAAGTTTAATTTCAATAGAATAAAATAATTGTTATGTAATAGAAACGATCAAGTAAAAATGGATAAGATTTCCAAACTGGAGTCTGAATTTTTTTGAAGTTAATAAGAAACACAAAGACCACAAATATCTGGCTTTGTTGCTAAAATTTTGGTATTCTACAAAGCAGTTCTCAAAACTTCACAGACAAAATTAACCTTCTCAAAACAAAGTATATGGTGATAAAATTTATTATCCTCGTGCTACTGAGATGCAATATGCTTATGATGGTGCCTTACCTTCACTTACAAGTCAACGGCATTGGCCAAGGAATCTTTGTTTACAATTTTGTTGGCCTAGTTCACACTTGATTAAAATTTAGTTGTGCTCAAAGCTAATCAATCCTCTGATTGGATCTGAACAAAAGATTTTGTTTTCTAAGCATTCATGAATCTAGCTCATAGTGAACAAACACTATTGATCAGTGTGGTATTTCTAGGCAAGGACTTCCAGGGGCATAACTGCAGGCATCAGTCATTGACACATGAAAGTAAGGCTCAACAAACTGGCTCATTAGGCCAAGATCTTCAATCCTACAATGTCTAAGACCAAGTAAAATCTAACACCAAAATGTCATGGCTCATATCATAAAGCCAGATAAGATAAGGCAGGGCCTAAGTTCTGTTGAATCAGGACCTAAACATCAAGGTCCAAGGTTCATAACGCAAATACCAAAAACGTTTTGGTCCACAACCCATTAATCTGAAGACAGTAAGCATAGGCACAAACCCCAGAGCTCAACAAGCTGTGGCTCACCAGCCTGACCCAATCCCACCAAATCCTGTGATACTCTTCTTCACTGCCTTCATACTTTTACCCCTTGTAGGTTGGTGGTCAGACTGGAAGCTGATCATATCACGTTATTATTAAGCTAAGGGCTTTTTGTTAAAAAATAATAGTTAAAATTTGGCAGAGTGTCCTTGCACCTTCGGGTATTCATCAGGGGAAACAGTGACACTTGAGATCAGAGTTACTATTGAACATTTTACTTAAGAAGCAAACTCCAAAGGCTGATTAATAATGCTTAAGCAGAAAAAATCTCAGCTACAAGAATACAAGAAATAGTTACGGTGATGAGAAAAACATCTTTGAACATTAACAGGGAACTATAACCTAACCTCAACAAATGGGATAAGGCTTCAATCATGATGGTGACACTGATGATTACTATAACCACGAATGAGCAACTGAAATGCAGCTAAAGGAGCTTACCAGACCAGTACCATATGTCTCAGTCTTAGCATATCTTCTAGGAAATATCTTAAAGTCAACAGCCAAGATGCACAAGCATGTTACAATCATCTGTCTCAAAAGAAAGTCAATTATCACAAGCACAAGCATGTATGTTTCACTCATGTTTATTTGAATTTATGGTAATTGGATGAGTAAATTTACCACAGAAACTCGGTATGATGAAATACTTGTTCGAAGAGAAGATGCAGATTGAACGCCTTCTGTGGAGAAAGAATTGGAAGCCGGAGATCTGAATAAAACAAAGAAAAATCTGTCAAGTAAAAAAATGTAGAGGAATTTAGATTTGTCTAAAGAATCCATCCCGTTGTGCACATCTTCAAGCTATCTAGATAGTTGTAAATAAGAAGCCATCTAGGAGCTAGATAAATATATAGCACTACTGCACATTTAAGAAAGTAAGGCTGAAATTTGAGAATTGTACCTTTTAGCTGAAATAAGAAGAAACAGCAGCAATACAAGGCAAATTGCACATTCATTAGCCCATTCTGCTAGAACCTGGCATGAGTAGATGTAATTGATTGTCATCAGATTGACCATCCCATTTAAAACCTTAAAAATTGTCACAGACAACAAGGTATCAAATTACAACACCTGAAATAAAATGGTTGGAATGGAATAAGTGGTTCCTCAGAACTTTACATCAAGCACACTTACTGTGAAAATCAAAAGGATTGGTAGAATGATACAAACAAAATCCACAGCAAGTGTGACCATGAAACTCCTCCAATCCTTACAGACAACAGTCACATTATCATTCTTCTTTGCTGAAAATGCTTCCATGGCACACGAGGGATCTAAAAGAATAGAAAAACAAAAATAAATAACTAATTGATATTCAGATCATGTTGAGAAATTAAAAAGAGAATCCCTTCACTGCATTAACATCACTATTCTTCTTCTTCTTTTTCTTTTTCCTTCCCGCGCCCCCCCCCCCCCCCCCCCCCCCGCCGCAACCACTTCAATTGCATATAAACTACCCATAAATTAATTAAATATTACTAATGCTGTATGTCACCTCCAACATTGCAATGTTAAAGTGGGGATTTATGCATGCATTTTATGGTAAGAGAAAGGCATAGGCTGCGAATTTCATACACTATGCATATGCATGAGATTTCTAAAACTCAAAATCCATTTTCTAGAGGTAATATGCAGAGAAAACCATGAGGACTCAAATGTCAAGCATATTAAAAGTGATCATTATGTGGTGGGAACTAACAACTGCATTAATGACCACACCAAATCAATTTCCCACAAGTTTCGTGGTTAATGAGACAAAAAATTCTAATCAATGACAAATAGACATTGATAAGAAACAATTCAAGAATGGTAGAAATTGTCCAATAAAAGTTGGTTCTGAATGTAGAAATGCTTCTTCAACAAGAGAACCGATCATATTGTTTATAACATGACTGGCACTCTAACCTTCAGCTTCCCTAAGGCACATGGTTTCATCATTCACCTTACCTGGATACAAATGGTGCAACCAACTTTAGCAGGTGAAGTAACAGAATTATTTATTCAGAACTAAGCACATATCTGGGACTCCCCCGCTCCCCCTCCCTCCTCTCTGAATTGGATTCCTACCCATTCAAAGTTATATTGACTGTTGAGCTAAACCCAAGTATTATTGACCAGTCTTTGTACCTTTCAAAACATTAATAAGATAATGCATTCAAGCTTATTTTTTATAGGTCGTATCCAATCATGCACCTTTCCGAGCAACCCATCCTAATGGACTCATTGGACCCATGAAAAAGCTCTCACTGGAGTCTCATTTTTAAGTCCTCGACCAATGACAACTTATGCCTAATTGAAAAGGAAAATAAACAAATAATTTAAAAATCAGTAACCAACGGTTCTATTTCTATCAGACACATTATATAAATAAATAAATAAAATGAATCCTTCATTTCTGATTAGTACAAAATTATTTTAAAGGGAAATTGAATGGTTGACACTAAATGAGTGAGCAGTTAAAAAAAAACAAAAAGGAAAAAAAGTAAGAAAAAAAAAAAACGAAGAGTTACCTAGCAAGCCATTGAAGCTGCTCCAATGCCTTATAACTATCAGCGCCTGTAAGAAAAGGGGAAAAGATACATCTATTTCTGCTTAAACAGATGAAAAAACCATTTCATAGAAGGAAAAAAAATGCAGAGTAAGATTTAGGGAAGATAGAGAGGGCGAATTACAGGAACGATTGTTGAGAGTGCGGCGATTTCTAGCATGGAAGACCCATTCAAGTTGCTTACAAATCTGAAAAGAGTAACAAAAGAAAAAAATAAAAAAATTAATAAGAAATTCTGATCATTCTTCTAAGTGAGAGAGTGAAGAGAGAGGAGCAGCAGAAATCTCACTCTTCCTTGAGGCGTTTATTGGGATTGAATGTGTTTTGGAGAGGATCCATGGAAGAAACGACAGCGTCGTAGGCAGAGGAAGAAGAGAGAATGGGCCGACTTCTGCAAGCCCCGCCAGTTGAACCAAAGGGGGTTCACCAAACCACCTCAGCCGGAGAACGGATTCAATATTTCGTGTTACTGGCAAGAGGATCGGGTTTTAATTGGACCGGTGACTCAGTTTAAAACTTAAAAGGGGTAAATAAATGGTTATAATTGATATGGTTCGGTCAAACGGGTCTAAAGGTCAAGGGGTCCCACGGGTGTTTACGTGTTGGACTGTTGGACTGCAGGCACCAAAGAGAAATCGTGCAGCTGTGTTTCTTTTGAAACGGGTTGATGAAGGCAGGATTGGGTTTGGGTCAAACTTGAAAACTGGAAAACGGGTTGAGGAAGGGGGATTTTTTTTTTCTCAAAGGTGTCTAACAGACTTATCCAGACACATGCATCTCTTCCTGCATATATGCCGAGTTCAAACGATGAAAACTTACTCTTTACATATTTCACAGAAAGTACTACAAATGAGTTAATTCGGAATTAACCCTAAAACCTTGCTGCTAGGCACAAGAGATTTAACTGTCAGACCAACACTCTTGGAAGAGATTTAACTGTCAGACCAACACTCTTGGAATGACTTTTTTTTACTGATCGAAGGTATCTAGCCGACTTATCCAGACATGTGCATTTCTTCCTACACACATGCCAAGTTCAAACCATGAAAACTTACTTTGTAAATATCTCTAAGAAAGTACTGCAAAGGACTTGACTCGAAATTAACCCCAATGAAGGCAGGATTAGATCTTACATGCAGGCAGGGGTTTAAAAGTCGGTATCGGCCGATATATCGGCCGATACGATATGTCGACCGATATATCGTTATCGGCCGATATATCGGCCGATATTTTTCTCTTTCTTCTTTGTTTTTTTAAATATCGGCCGATATCGGCCGATATTTTGATATCGGGCCGATATAATACGGCCGATATTGTGAATATCGGCCGATACGATACATATCGGCCGATATTCACATGCCCAAAACCGATATATATCGGCCGATACGTATCGTATCGGCCGATATTTAAACCCCTGCATGCAGGGACCCATTCAAGATTGGATATTTCTCTTTTGCATTCAGAACTTGCTCTTTAGATTATTAATGTGGACTATATATTTTTTGTGAAATATATAAATAATAATAATGATATTTTATTGTGTAAAATTTAAGTCATATATGATCATATTAATTTTGTAATTTTAGAATTAAATTTTAATTACTACAAAATCATTAATTTCTCATGATCCATTTTATAAAAGTTATAATGATCATTTTGACAAGTTTTTCTTAAGTTTTATCGAAGCCTTCTATTTATCTCATCCAACTATGTGATATATAATAAATTTATAATCTCCTTATTTAAAATGAATACCCGATTTTCCTCATAGCTGGCCTTAGAAAGAGAGGAAAAGAAAAACAGTACTCCTTCCTTCTTTTCTCATTCCTTGCACCAGTGGGAAGTTGATTTATTTAGCAAGTAGTCGAGTCAATCCATTTCTATATTTATAATATGTTTTTACCTTACGTAAAACCTCACAATGTTATAATGATGTTCATATTGTCTAGACACAGCATTTATTTTGATAAAGTCGGTGTTGTTGAAATTATACTAGTCAACGTGTGTCGATAGAAAAGTTTACACATATTTTAAAGATTTTCAAGTGCTCTAGGAGGTCCGAAAACCTTGAGGATAAAAGAAAAATCTATCCAACACGTATTAGATCAACTCTTTGTTGGCTTGATAATGAATTAGTGATATATATCAATTCACATTGACTTTTAAAAAAAAATAGAAAATTTTCTTTTAAATAATCACCTCTTGTAGTCTGGCATTAAAAATTTGGCCAGGGATGTGTAGTTGCCGCTACATTTTCTCTCTCCTTAGATTTTTATAATTTTTTTTCAAAAAAATCTATTTTTTTATAAAAATTATAATAAATTCTAAACTTCAAGAATATGTAATTGTATCATTGGATGTGGTCATTTAGATATAAAATAATTGTTTCAAATATTTGAAAAAAATTAATGAAAAATAAAAATTTACCATTACATTTAGTTTGCAAACATGGGCATGATTGACGAAGGAGAGGCATCCACGAGCAGTCCACCACATATGCACCAAGCACATGACTTGATTCTTAATAAAATTAGAACTGAAATTAAAGTGAGATGAATCAATCATTGAGTTAATTAAACACGAAAGATTAAGTCAATTGCTTTTTAAATTAAAATCCGGCTAATAAACGGCTGGCAAGTACGTTCATAGAGATAGAGTATCGACTGTAGAGGGAACCATCGACTCCTCCCAACGTACGCTTCTGAACCATTACTCTACCAGGCCAAAGTGCCCTATGAACATGACTTAATTTGTAATTAAAATATTTATTAAAAAATTAAAAGTTCCATCATTTTTTTTTTTATGATTAAGGTGTTCGGGGGTCTCATCTATATTTGGACAGAGACATTTTAATCTGACTGATCGGACATGTGCAAGCCTCTCAATTCCACATACACCGAATAAGCAACTATAAGAAGTGGCCCAGAGGAATCTTGAGAGTGAAAGGAACTAATTAAAGTTCCATCCTATATTAAATTGATAATCTACTTGTAAAAATAAATAAAAAGAGAGTACCAATAGGGCCAGCGATTCTCTCACACGCATTTTGTATTTAGTGATACGGATTTTAATGTATTCCTGATTTTACCCTTCGCATGAACAGTAAAATTTTAATGGGCTGATTTTTACTGTTCATGTGAATTTCGATGAGCCAAATTGCATTGTTCGTGAATTTCGGCAAGCTGATTTGCAATTTCGACGAGCTGATTGCTCTGTTCATGAATTTTAGCATTCTTTTTTTTTTTGGGTATAGTAGGTGGAGGGCAAATTGGGTATCAAGGTAAAACCCGTGTCTGTATAGACAAAATGCCTGTGTGAGAATTGCTGGACTACCAATAGCATTAGACATTCTTTAAATGTGCTTCATATTATCATATAGGTGCAATTTGAGTTAGGGTTAATTCAAACTAAAAAATATGAGATAGTCATCTAACCAATTTGAATTATAGGTTCAATTTGGAAAACAAACCTAATATATTTTTAATTGGAGATGAGTTAAGGTTAAGCTTTGCCTAACTCAACTTGCTTGAAATACTCAAATTTTATAAATATATACCTTTTTATATTGGTTTATTTTATGACTTTTGAGACTTAATTTTTTAAAGTAATTATATTTTGTTGATGGATATCCAATTGTCTACTTAATTACACTCAAATTATTGACCTAAATTAAACATGTGTTGAAGTTTTAAAAATTAATAATTTAAATTTAAATTGGTTTCTTATTTTATCGAATCTATTGATTCCTTTCGTATTTAAATTTTAAAGGGTTGGATAAGCATCAAAGTTATACCGCGTCTTTTATTTCAAATTATTATATAAAAACCATGTAACATATGCTACATGAGAATATGGGATCCTAACTCCTCTCCCTTCTGACTTCACAGAGATGACCCTTTAAAATATCTGATCTGATATTTCTCATTTCAGCGACGTATCTGGCTTTCTTGATGGGTCCCACACTAAACAATTTACCAAATCAAATACTTTTTGAGATTGCTTTCGTAATTTGGGAGTGAAAGAAGCAGTAATCTTTCCAAATTAAGTACTTAAACCTACCTCCAATTAGCTGTCGAATTATCTAAATTCATTAAAGGAATGTCAAATAATGGAGGGCCATTGTTAGAGCATAAAGCATAAACTTCTCACGAGTGAATCCACTACCCTACAGCACATCAATGTTAAGTCATGGAATCTTGAATCTTCAACCTTCCACTTCTTGAGACGGTAGACAACCAATTAAATTACACTCATAAAATGTTTGACTGTTAGTTTAAGACCCACAATTTTTTTAAAAAAATACAATCATTTAACGGTACGATAGAATTGGAAACGGAGAATGAGTAGAGAGAATCTATAAAATAAAATGCTTGCAGATGTTGGGAAGAAAAAGTATAAATCTGAAATAATAATTAAAAGAAGTGCTCCACCTAGAATTAGCAATTTAGTTGAGAACAGGCTCTCGTTGGATGAAATTTTCCCAAATATTATAGAATTTGTCAAATGGAATGTCGATCAATGCTTGCAATTGTAGAATTCTCTGAGACCTTACTTTCTTCACAATATTTCCCCTCTGGATTATCCCACAAGAATATCCTTCCCAATCCTCTCTCTTCCTCCACGAAACCTCCTTTAAATACCAATCCCCACCACCCAAATTTCTCTGCAATCCACCTCCGCCGCCCCATTTTTGAATACCAAATACAAAACCATGTCCAACTATCCAATCAAAACCGTGGTCGTTCTGGTTCAAGAGAACCGGTCATTCGACCACATGCTCGGATGGATGAAGTCTCTCAACCCAGAAATCGACGGCGTCACCGGAGCCGAATTCAACCCCATCTCCACCTCCGACCCCGGTGCAAACCTGGTCTACTTTGGAGACGGGTCCGAGTACGTCGACCCGGACCCGGGCCACACTATACAAGCCATATACGAGCAGGTGTTTGGAGAGGAATTATCTGCCGGTGATGGAGATGGCATTTCTACTAAGATTCCATTGATGAATGGCTTTGCTCAGCAGGCGGAGAGCGTAAAGACGGGAATGTCGGAGACGGTGATGAATGGTTTCCGGCCTGATGCTGTGCCTGTGTACAAGGAGCTGGTTTCGGAGTTTGCGGTGTTCGACCGGTGGTTCGCTTCGGTTCCGGCTTCGACGCAGCCCAACCGGCTGTTTGTGCACTCGGCGACGTCGCATGGCGCGACGAGCAATGGATACCATGAAGCTAATACTGGGGTTCCCTCAGAAGACGATATTCGAGTCGCTGGACGAGGCTGGATTCTCATTTGGGATCTACTATCAGTACCCTCCTTCCACGCTTTTCTACAGGTGAGAGAATGAGATTCAGAATGAGTTTTGAAACGTCGTTGAATTGAAAACGAAAGTTCAAAGAACTGACGACTCAGTGAGTTGACTCAGTGCTCGAGCTGCATGATTCTCCCAACCGTTTGATCTTGGTCCATCTTCCAAATGTTGTTATAGTCCAGACTCAAGAGTGCAGCTCTAGCGGGTCATATTGGTTAAAGTTTTGGGCCTAATCCATGCTGGACCCAAATAAGATTCGGCCAATCTAGGTTACTCTTAATCCAAAGTTCAAACCATGTTTCTATTTTTTTAACCTGAGGTGAGTCATATTTGTTAAACACTAGAACTCATTCTTAAAATCCAATTTAAAAGGAAAGAGTATTCGTGTGTGCTTATAAATTTCAAGACCTAAAAGTCCACTAGTCATGTTTTATCCTTTAATAATATACCTAAGACCAAGTCCATCCAAATTGAGAATCAGACATTAATTAGCTGAAAATTACTAAAAATCATGTGAAAATAGTCAAGTCTTAGTTATACTATTATGGCAGTGCATGGACTGATTCCGAGTCATATCTCAATTAAGTTTTAGAACTATTTTTAAAATGATTCAATTAAGATGATTTTGTTACTGTAAAACCTTGCACATCTCAAACCATTTGTGCAAAATTTCTAGCTACGAAGGAGAATGGTCTCTCTCATTAGTGCAGCTCATTCATTAAGAGGGTTTGTTCCGTATGATTGAATTGAACATGCTGTGCACTACAAATGTGGTGGGTTGACTCTTTATCTAACCATCTTAGTCATATAAGATAACATACAAAAGTCAATGACTTTGATAGTTAAAATTTTAAAATTCAATCTCACAATATTGAGAAGATCGAATGAATAAAATTCAAAACTTGTTATCTTCGGTTAAGAAATTGAATTGATCTAAATTTTTGTTATCTTCGGTTAAGAAATTGAATTGATCTAAATTTTTAGACTTTCAGTTAAAACTCTTGAATTAAATTATGGATAATGATCTGTGCACTGTGAGTTTTTACTATAGTGCACCACTTTTAAAAGGAAAAGATCATTTTATCATTAATTTTCTTCTTCTCTCTCTTCTCTCTTTTAAAAAGAGAGGGCAAAATGATCTTTTTTTTTTTCTAAGGATGGTACACCATGTGAAAACTCATGGTGCACGAATTATTATTCTTAAATTATTAGATAAATTTAAAAAGTAAAATCAAACAGCTTTATGTTCATCTAATGGCCGTAATTGAATATTTATATTTGTTTTTTATAAACTAATTTACAATAGATAAAATTTCAAACTCCTTACTATATGTGCTATTTCTTGTCACGATGATTACATGATCAGTTGAGTGACTACATTGGGAACCTATGAGACACTACACACCAGTCACATGGATTTAGTGGTGCAAGTTAGCCGGACTTTAGTCTAAATTTAATTGGACAAGCCCAATTACTGAGTTAGCTAAGTTTGGCTCGGTCTATGAGTTAAGTCCATAATTTCTGCCCACATTAAATCTGAATTGGGCTTGTTTGAGGCTCAGTGTGATTTGAGCCTATAATTACATAACAACGGTAAAGGTTTACAATCCGAGTTACACCACTAACTTTTCAAAATCAATAATGTAATAAAAAATACATGATTATTTATTTTATGATATGATAATCATTATTTTTTAAATTAATTAATAATGACACATACGTGTGACAGTACATGATGGTATGTATTTACGAGAAATATAAATTATAAAAAAAATTTAATTTTTAAATACAAAAATACAAACTTGTGGGCCTTAAAATCATCAATGTTGTCTCTTGACTGAAGAGAAGGTGTAAGTCTCCTCTCATTTATGAAAGAGAAGTTAGAGACTTGTGGGCCTTACTTTCTTCTACCCTTTTCATTCAAAGAGGGAACTCAATTTTCTCCATTCAAACACATCCAAAATGTAAGTCTCCACACAAACAAACAAGGAAAAAAATAATAGAAAAAGAAAGAGGCAAATACCAAATTAATTTAGAGGTTGTCAATATATTTATAAAAATAAATTTAATTTAAATATTTATGTCTTTATACTTAGTTCAAACTGGATAGTTCCACATATAAAATGAGACTAATTTCTTTTAAATTCTCACACCAACAATCATTTCTTTAAGTAGAAAATGTTATTCATTTAAACTTTATCATAGAAATTAAAATATGAAGTGGCTTTGGTGACATTTATTTTATTTATGTACAGGAACCTTAGGAAGTTGAAATACATAGGGAAATTCCATGACTTCGATCTACATTTCAAGAAACACTGTGAAGAAGGTAAATTACCAAACTACGTGGTAGTGGAGCAGAGATATTTCGACCTCAAGCTGTTGCCTGGGAACGACGACCATCCATCACACGATGTCTCTGAAGGCCAGAAATTTGTAAAGCAGGTCTACGAAGCTCTCAGAGCCAGTCCTCAATGGAATGAGATCTTGTTCATAATCACCTATGATGAGCACGGTGGCTTCTATGATCATGTCCCAACTCCTGTGTCTGGAGTCCCCAGTCCTGATGACAACGTCGGCCCCGCGCCGTATAACTTCCGATTCGACCGACTCGGTGTTCGAGTCCCAACCATCATGATTTCTCCTTGGATTGAGCGTGGAACAGGTAGATAGAGAGTACCCAATACGTGTAACTTGAATTTTTGATCGAGACAATCACATCTAAGAGAGATGGCAATAGACCGTTCTAGATACCGTTAGAAATCAGTATTCAACCCACAAGACTAATCTGTTAGATAAAGTGATCTAAGTCCTTTATAAATACCTAAATCTCCCTCTTTACAACCGATTGCAGCCCCAACAATACTCCAGCCATCTCGTCCGCCTAGTAGATCTCTTGAGTCCACATGAGATAGTCTGAGACCTAAATCTGATACTATTTGTTAGGTCCTCAGTATCTAACCCAAAAGACTAGCCTGTTAGGTGGAGTGACTTTAGTCTTTTATAAATCTCTAATCTCCTTCTATATTTTTAATGTGGAACTCGTTCACAGCCCTAACAGATGCTTGTTAAGATAGATTAGAAATCTTTATGAGTTTTATTAAATTACAAGTATCAGTTTGTGTATGTCAATCTCTTACTTAGAGATAAAATTGGTTTTAGAGTCCAACTTAATCGATGATTTTTGTATGTACATGAACGAATGAATAGTAACCAACGGTGGTCATTGTGATTATGAATTTCACTTCTAATTCTCATTGTAATTTGATTTCAGTGATCCATGGACCTTCAGGCCCAAATCCGACATCCGAATTTGAGCATTCTTCCATTCCTGCAACGGTGAAGAAGATTTTCCATTTGAAGGACTTCCTGACAAAGCGCGATGCTTGGGCTGGCACATTTGAGTCTGTCTTGTCGCGACAAACTCCAAGAACAGATTGCCCAGGTGAAAATTCATCATCTTTACTTACAAAAAACACCAACCCTCCTCCATTTTCACCTCTTTTAAGAATATAGGGATTGATTTCAGTATTCCCCAGTTGTTGATTATTGGCTCGTTTTAGCTCGGCTAGTTTAGCTCATTTTGGTTCAGCCCAACTTATTTCTCTTTCATGTACACAAAGAATATGTACAGTGAGAGATGGTAACAGAGAATTAGAGGAAATTTCCTGTGGACGTAGGCCTTTGGTCGAACCACGTAAATATGTGTCTTCTCTCTTGTGTGGGTGATTGATTGATTTCATTTTCTTGCATTTGATTTGAGATTAATTTTGCAACACCAGTTACTTTGCCGGAGCCAAAAAAGTTGAGACCAAGTGATGCAGAGGAAGCCGCGAAACTCAGCGAATTTCAAGAGGAAATGGTGCAAATGGCTGCTGTATTGAATGGCGATCATAAGAAGGATATCTATCCACACAAGCTAGTAGAGGACATGACTGTGGAGCAAGCCACCAAGTATGTGAGGGATGCATTCAAGACCTTCTTAGAAGAGTGCGAGAATCGTCAAAAGAATGGAACAAATGAATCGGAGATTGTGGAGGAGACCTCTCAAATACCAGCCAAGAAGAAGAAGTCCTTTGCTAATAAGATGTTTGCTTGCTTTGTCTGCAACAACTCATAGAGACAGAGACCTTCTTCATCTTATAGACATAGATTCTACTGCTTCTTTCTCTCTTCTTCTAGTGTTGGGTGTTGATGCTCATGACATACTTTCATATTGTTTGGCAATGATCGTTTCAATGGTACATGTGGTAATTTGTTTGTTAATTGTACTTAAGAGTAGATTGGATGTTTATAATTGTACTTTGAAATCATAATCGTATTAAAATTGGATATCCAAAATGCAGGATGAGATTGTACCATGCCCAAAAAGGTTCTATTGAATACCTTAATCATGATTTATGATTCATAAACAAAAAGTTGAGCAAACTATAGAAGTCCCAAGCAACAACTGTTTCATCAAGTAGTATTTATATGATATTAAAGAAATGATGAAGGATTGACTTGACGGTCAAAACGTTCACCTCATGAAACAAGATATTGAGTTTGATTCTTCAACCCCTTCAGGTCAACTCCTCCTGGGTTGCTCTTCAATCGACTAAACCAGTATACGTGGATTAGGAGGTTTACATGTGCTCGTGGGATTAACCTCACCTCTAATGTAGGATGAAGATACCCATATTAAGAAAAACTTAGATTAATTACATGTAAGTCCAACGTCTTAAAATAAATGCTTGTTGTTTCATTTTGGCTATATCCGATGGCTAAGACAAACCAATGAAGCTGGATATTTTACATTTTATGGATCTTTGGTATTATTTAGAAATTCTTTTAATTTAGCAAGATTGGATGAGACCCAACCTAAATGATTAACTGTTTTTCATGTCCTAAGTCAATTCTCTATTAGGAATAATGGCATTCTATTATAGGTTTCTTTAAAATTCAGTCTACATGAATTAGTTTGAATCTAGATTCATTATCTTCTAAAATATATTACTAAAATGCATGAATGAATCTCATGGTAGGGTGAAAGTACAGAGCACCTAGTCATTTTTTGTCGGGTCACAAGTGGAACTCATTTAATATTGAATCCAATCTAATTATTATTATTTTTAAATTAGATTCAATTTATTATAATTTTCATTTGATGCATCCTCGTGCTTGAATCAAATATAATAGGTTAAAATATTTATTCATTAATTTATTTTTAAATGAGTCACATTTTCAACACAACTTATCTATCTATATTATTTTGTAATCATCAAATAGAGTTTACTTATGTAATCTAATTTTTAAGATAACCCACGCTCGAAATACATATTTGTAATAGAACTGTAGAAGTATCTGATATCTTTTAACTGTGGAAGACGCGCCAAAAGACGTTGGAAGATTGAAGAGCAGAGCAACAGCTTGCCGCCTCATTGCGTCTCCTCTTTCCATTGATACCATCGCTCCTTCCCTTGTTCTTGTCAATTTCACCAACAATCCTCCTTCCTAATTCTCCTCTCCCAAATTCACCACCCTCTTTTCTCCTATCCCTTTCACCACCTTTTCACCCTCTCCAATGCCGAATCACCTCTCCCATCTCTCCTCCGCATCCACTTGCTCCGCCACCACCCAATTCTACAAAAAAGAGAGCATATAAAGAAAGCAACATTAACTAGGGAAAGGAAATGAAACAGTGATTCCTTAAGAGAGATCGACACAATCTTTCCACGCACGCAGAATGTTGAGAGCCATCTTCCGCAGGGTCTCCAAGAACCCAGACCTCACTGAAGAATCTCTCGAGGAATACAAGAGGCAAATTGCGTCTGCCGATGCAGCGAAGAAGACCACTTATCGAACCAGCCCCTACTACAAAGGCCTTACCGACTCCCACCTCTATATCAGCAGCATACGCAGATCCGGACAAAGCCCCAGCCGTGAGAGCCATGCCACTACCGCCGCCACGGCTGGCTCCTTCTCCACTGTCATCATCAAAATCCAGAAATGGAGCTATTCTTGCTTCAGAGGCAAAAGGTCTTCCAGCAACTCTGCGCCCGATAAGGCGGCCACTGAGAAAGCCTCTGCTCCTCGCCCTCCTGATCCTGTTGCTCCTCCTCCTTTGTCCCCTTCCCCTCGACGTCGGTCTTATTCTCCGTCTTTCAGTGGAGCAAATTCTAGAGTGTCAGCGTCTCCTGTTAAAGCTGAGGCAGAGGTTGGAATGGAATCTGTTAATTCTGCAGTCTTCAAGGAGACGACGGAAGTGAGGAGGGAGGGTGAGCTGAACAGTATCAGCAGCGGGAAGCCTATGAGGGAGAGAATTGAGACAGTTCCCAAGAGTGTTACTGTCTCCACCAAAGATAATGTGTGCAAGGATGAGCCCACCACGGTGCCGGCAACCAGAACAGCAACAGCAATGGTGATGGAAATAGAGACGATGAAGGAGAAGGAGTTTGTGTTGGGAGCAAGGTATCGACCCAAGGCCCTTAAGGACTTCATCTGCAATAGGGACAAAGCAGAACGCTTGCAAAACCTGGTAAGAAAGATGCTGCTTTCTTGTTTATTTTAATCTAAGAACTCCAAAATCATCTCTATAATGAATACTATTGCAGAGTTTTGCAATTTAATTGGCGACTTTCATACTTGATTTGGAAATTTTATTTACATGGTTGAGTCCCTATTGATAATGCAAAACAAAGAAATATAAAGGAAATGGCCAATTATCCTCACTAAATGGGCCTCATGCAAGTGGGCTCAATTTATGAGCCTAAGTGAGTCTAATGTCAACTTTATCTCTATTTGACCCTATCATAAATGATATGGTTTGTCACTCCACCTTATCATATCTTTCTCTATCCTTTCTTTCATGTTTTCACTAGTCTACCCCTCCTACTTGCACCTGCAGCTTAAACTTCTCAATTCTACGAAGTGGGGCTGTCTCCAGTCTTACTACTCACTTTTCCGAACCACCTCAAACACTTTGATGGTGACTTGTACAAAAAGGCCAAGGGAGTGCCTCCTATGTAAAGGAATGCCTCAATCAATAGCCTTATTTATTCTTACATTTGGAAATGGTGCGCTCTGAGGCCACCATGGTGTAGAGAAGTGACCAGAAAACTTGTTTTGTCCCGAAACCAGTAGACCTAAACTTGGTGCCATTTACTATTCATGTGTGTTGCATGTGATAATCACAATGCCTCAGCTCCACACCAACTTTATTGTCATATACCTGTGCTTAGAGTATGAACTGAAGCAGGGACAGTTTATAAGCATATCTTCTGGATTCATACCTTATTCTGCAACATCTAATGGATGGAATCTGCCCAAAGATCTCACAAATTGATTTACCTCAACTTCCTAGCAAGTGGAACATCCCATGATGAAATTTACATTTAACTTTCATCAACATGTCAATTGCTGATTATCATGTGATAATTTTGGTTCATACTGGACAGTGTTTTTTCTTCCATTGATGTTGCAAATCAGTATCTGACTCATTTTGGGTCCAACTTGATATGTACCAAATATAATTTGGAAACCAGAGCATTCTCATGGCCCAATTTTTCTATGACCTTCAATGGATTATGCTAGTCAAAGCTATGTAGTGATTTTTTTTCCTGTAGGAAGAGGATGTTATGTGAGTTTAACATTATCTGTTCAGGTTTCGGTTAACCTACTCCTTGGTTTGATACAACTTAAATACACATAATACCATGCTTTTCCAATGGATTTCAGGTTTCTCGGGGAGAATGTGGTCATTTTATATTTGAAGGTCCTCCAGGAGTGGGTAAAAAAACCATGGTCTTGGCTTTTCTAAGAGAGGCTTTTGGACCTGAGAATATCGAGGTAGCAATCGCTTAGATGTAAATGTTTAAGACCTGTTTTATTGTTGCTAATGACTTTGTTTGATTGTCTTCTTCAGACAAGAGAGGAATTGAAGGAATTTAGTCTGAAGGTATTCATCCCAAAATTCTAGGTAGCCATTTCCTTTCTATGTACTGCTAATTCTTTTCACTACATATTCCAGGGAGAGTCTGTGGCTAGTGTCAAAGTAAAAGTGAAGATATCTGCTCAACATATCGAGGTCAATCTATCTGAATTGCATGGCTATGAGAAACATATCATAATGGCATTGCTAGAGGAAGCAAATTCCACAACCAACGAATGCGATATCGCTAATTGCCGGGGTAGCTGTTTAATTATTATCTGATCCACCTGTTCAGATTTTTTGACCCTGTTCTAATATTCTCTCTTGATATTTCCAGTACTTGTTCTCTCTGAGGCAGACAAGCTTTCTGCAGACTCCCAACTTTATATCCGTTGGATTGTAGAGAGGTATAAAAGTTGTGGTAAGATCCTATTTTGCTGCTCCGATGTCTCCAAACTTCAGCCTATCCGATCGCTTTGCACATTGATCCAGCTTCTACCACCATCAAATGATGAGGTGATAGTAAGCAATTACTTTACCCATCTAATAATTTGATTTGATTCGTTGTTGTTGGTTTCAAAGCATATTTAGTAATCTTGGGCAGTATCATTCTCTAGATTATTGAAGTCTTGGAATATATTTCCATGCAAGAAGGCATAGAATTGCCTCGTACTCTAGCAGAAAGAATTACAATGAACTCAAAACAGAACCTTCGGCAAGCAATTCGGTCATTTGAAGCCTCTTGGCAATCAAAGTAAGTGGGGTGATAAACTGTAATCGCTCTATATATTGAAGCGTTTGTCAGCAGAATCAGTGATGCATCTATGATGGGCTTTAAAATATTTGTGTAATTTGTTTTGGTAAACATATTTCTATACTTGATCTTTTTCCCCATTTCTCTGTTCGGCATCAACATAAAGATCAAATATAGACAATGCCCGTAATGGTATTATTCATGCTAGTACCCATGTTCTGATTTTAAACCTTGCTCTGCCACATTAATTACTCTCTTAGAAGATAAAACTAACATATATTTCCTTTTGTTTGTGGTCTGGATTGGTGGATGGTGGTGTGCATGATGCAGTTATCCATTCAATGAAAACCAAGTGATTATGACCGGATGGGAAGATGATATCGCAAACATAGCTAGAAATATCATCAAGGAGCAAAGCCCCAAACAGTGAGTTCTTACAGGATATTGTATACCATCATCAAGAATATTTTGTCTGTTCTTAGAAAATGACCTTGCTCTACTTGTTAATACAAGGCATTAATTCCTTAGGTGTGTATAGGTGTATCTTGGAATCCATACCTTGCATGGTACTAGTGCAAGCATTGTGGTTGGAGCTACAGCTTATGGCTAGCATGTCTGATTTCTAGATTTCATTTTTCCATAGAGAAAGAAAGAAGAATCAAACTGTATTAATTTTTTTTTTAACAGGCTATATATTATCCGTGGGAAGCTACAGAATCTTATTGAGCACAATGTGTCACCAGAGTTCATATTCAGTGTAGGCTTGCTTTCCTATATTTGGTGCATTTGGAGATGTTTCATAACATAAGGTTTCACTTATCATTTTCTTAATAACAGACACTGGTGGAAGAACTCAAGAAACATTTTGATGATCAGTTCAATTCCAAAATTGATGCTCTGTACCTGGAATACAAAGTGAGTTGAAAGATCTCTACATTATCTTAATAGTTTGGCTGAGCTTGTAGCTTACACTGTGCATATTAAAAAATGGAATCCAATGTGGTTTGTTATTCAACATGGGACGAATGAATGTGGGTGCAAATCATTAGTCCCTTTGCAAATGAATTATCACCTTGAAAATCAAGCCAGTCAAGTTAAAGGTCTCCACAACCTATTAATATTTCAACCGAGCATGTAGATTACATAGTGTATTCAGAATGAGATTCTAATGTGGTTATCTAACAAGGTTAATCATCATCATCATCACCGATAGCTAATTGCTAATCTATATGTGGTCAGCCATTGAGTTCTACACTTCCATTATCCTCTGCCAAAGCCATACTCTATGTCAATCGACACTCTTTATCATTTTCTTCTTTATCCCATCAATCTAAGTCTTCAAAAGTCTCTCCCTTCTCCTAGTTCCACCACCTCCACCCTTTCAATTCTTCTTATTGGCGCTGTTTCTGAGCTTCTATGACTTCTGCAATTTTCTTATTTGGCCATTCCTCATATTGGATTTGCATATTTGCATGCTCGATGTGAGTGGCTGCTGGGATGAGTGGGGAGACTATGGTAACTGTAGCATAAGCACTACGTCTTGTATGGTGACACTGCAATTTCCATTTGTTCTGGTGTTATTCAGTGGGACAACAGGTTTCCCTTAGAAGATGAGTCTCTGAGGGAAGAATTGGGAAAGAGGCGCAATGAACCAGGAAGAAAGAACGTGCATCATTTCATGAGAATCGAAGGTAAAAGTATTGTATCATAAATTTTCTTATGGTATCATTCTTCTCTTACTTACCTATATTAGTTGTTCATGGTCTGTGTTTTCTTGGACAGAATTTACAGCAAAGTTCATGAGCTTTTATAAGCCTAATGTCAAGAAAAACATAGAAGGATCAGATTAATAAGATGTACAATGGTGTTGTAAATGCTTGACTGAACCACTTGAGAGTACAATGGTATTGTAAACACTTGGCTAAGGACCACTTGAGACTCTTGTATTATATGTGATTATATCTCTCTATATTTGTATTGCTAGCTGTTCAAGGTCTTGTTTCTGCTATTCAATTATGTCATGAACTTGTGTTTTTCATTTCTATGGAATCTTTTTGACACTTGAGACTGAGTTTTGAGCTGATGGAATCTTTATTACAATACTGATGTGCTGAAAATGGAAATGCAGAATGAAACATTAAAAAGAAAAATGTAGTGGTTTTCTAGGATTTGTTGCTCGATCAGATGAATTTCCCATGTAATGGGTGAGTATGCTGATGATTCATTGTATATTTGAGGGTCATTGCTTGAATGGTTGAGAGGCACAGGAAAGTACTAAAGAATGATATGAATGTGGGTAATTAGGAGAGCACTTCTGGTTTGGTTTGGGTTTAGGAGTAGTAACCTCATTATCGAAGGTGATTCTTCTAATATCATCGCTTGAGCTAGTAATAGAAAATTCCCCCTATAGAGGTTGATTGGTGTTGTTAGGGACATATGGAGGTTGTGTAGGCGTGGAGGTGTTTCCTTTACTCATACCCCTCGATCATCAAATTGTATTGCAGATTTTTTGGTGAAAGCGGGTGTTGATTTACATAATCCATCTTTGGAATTCTTCTCTTCTCACTAGTATTGTACTTTTGGGTTGGGGGTTTCTTTTGTATTGTTTTTGGGTGGATGTTTGTTGCTTTCTTTTTTCTTTATTCTCTTCTTGTTTTTGTTTCTTTTTCTTTTCTTTGGCTCGAGTATATATCTCCTATACTCAGATCCCTCTTTGTACTCTTTGTATCTCCATCTTATTTTAATGATATTTAGTCAATGTTTCAAAAAAGAATGATATGAATGTTCTTATCTTGTCCATATGACAAGCAGTCTCTGTTGTTACAAGCTATGTGAAACAGGTCCGAGCGCGCTGGAACTCGACAACTGTACGAGGTGTCATCCTCAGCCAATCCCAAAATGTAGGAATTGCGGACTGGGCAAGATATCTAAAGAAATTTAAATCTCCCGGATGAATTTTTTATCTCATCCCTTAACAAAAATGTTGGTAAGGAAGAGAAAGCAATCACGATCTTCCCAAGTTGGCTGCTGATAACATGTTGATCACAAAATAAATCACACTCAAAGACAATGATTTACATGGAAAACCCAAAAGGGAAAAATCATGGAGAAGAGAGGATTTTCTTATCGATTGTCTCAATGGAGAATAAATTGACAATATATAATAAAGCAACAACTTAAAAATGGAAACTGCTAATAAATCTCTCTTCTTCACCAACACAAAAGCACATGGCCAATTTCAATTAGAAGCTTTATTGGAAATACTGAAGATAAACACTACCAGAGAGAACATCGATGATGACGATGACGAGATCAATCATCATCATAAAATACAGAAACAGAACCATGTGGACTGAACACTTTAACTAGGGGCTTATGAGTGATTAACACCCAGTTCTAGTTTTTTGCAATCTTTAGAGAGTCGATGAAGGTTCCCTCATTTGAAATGTCTTTGGAAGAGATGAAGTTGAGGAAATCTCTGAAGCTGCTGTCTTTGTAGGCTCTTGGTCTCTGCTCACCCACCAGCTCATCAGCGGGCCCCATCTCATCGTCCATTGCCACGCCATGGATGCTGGCTACGGAGAATCTCGTCTTCTCCAAGCTGAGAGTTACTCTATGCATCACACTCTTATATAAACCATTGCTCAACACCTCCAGATGGTCACCCACATGGACATGTAGGGAACCTGGTACCACTGGAACCACTCTCCAATTGCTCTCACCGGGGTCCATCACTTGGAGGCCTTGACAACTCTGGTGAAGAATGGTGATGAAACCGTGGTCAGAGTGCGGTGGCAATCCTAAGACGAGATCCGGTTGGGGACACGGTGGGTAGCAGTTGATGGCCATGACTTGCATTCCATCTTCTAGTCTGTCTCCCATGTATGTGTTGCCCAATCCCAAACTCTCCATGATGGCCCCCATCGCTTCCAGAGCTAATCTCCTCACTTCCACTGCATACCTTCCCATCTTTTCCCTGATGAAAACAACAAAAGTAGTTCAGTTCCTCTCAGTCATTAAGTGACTGACTTCCATGTAATACACCAACATCTGAGTCTAAACATTTCTAAGTGGATGCAATAGAAATGCTTGACCAAGACCCTTTAAATGAATTGAGCATGGGACAGACGCAGGCTGGGCTGGCCCATGACCAGCTCTATGTGGTTCCCACTTTACTGGCAATCAGAATCACAGAATCATATGCAATGGTGCAGCTAAATCAAACCAAGAACATGAAGAGATGAACACACCTATAATTGGGCGGATTGGATGGCCATTGTTGGATCCATTTGTTTATCGGGTGTGCATAGTGTTTGAGGAAAACCCTCCAGAATTGGACCCTGTCAATCCCATCCCTCAGGTTAGTACTGTATCTTACTGGTTTGTTCACATCATTGGAGATGAGGTCCATCTTCTCTGCCATCGGCAATTCAAAGAAATCCGAAGTTGTACGAAGTGTGTCCTCCATGACAGATGGGCATATACCATGATTAATCACCTGTAAATTCAGAGTTAATTGCACTGTCAGTGATTCTTGTACTAAATTTGTGGCTAGCCTTGTAAGCCAGTAACCTTTAGTGAAGAAATATATTTTCAATCAATCTGCTCACCTGAAAGAAACCCTTTTGTCTGCAAGCCTTTCCGATTCCTTCAACCACAAGAGCCCTACTAGGAGCAGAGTCCCTCAGGCGTGCCATGTCAATCACTGGCATGGACACAACTGCTGAATCAAGATCCGGGCATTGTGTAGGAGGCACAACGTAACAATCAGGGACATGTTTGGGATCCAGTCCAGCCGCACTCGATGATGGGCTTGAACTCTTTCTTTGTTCCATCTACAGAGCAAACTTGAGTGACACTAAGAGAGAAAAAGAGACTGAAAATATTGAGGTGAGTGATTAACTTGGAAGTTGGAACACACATGTTATTTCATGAATTTATATAGGGCCTCGATCCATATACTGGAATTTACTGAACAGATTGGAGTTCTTTGAACTGGGACACTAGGACTGACTGTTGGGAACTTGGGAATAAGGGAGAAACAATAAGAATAAAAATAAAAGAAGCCCTTGTATTATCAGCCAGGTTCTTTTGTAATGGGCAATGCATTAGCTTTTATGTGGGCTTGCTTGGTCCCAAGAGAAGCCAGGTTCTTTTGTAATGGGCAATGCATTAGCTTTTATGTGGGCTTGCTTGGTCCCAAGAGAAGTTCTGAATCTAATTCTGAATCTTCTTTTGGGTACATACAGATATTAAATGGTGACCTGGTTAGATGCATGGAGACTAGGGCTGCAACACGGGTCGGGTTTTGGCCCGACCCGCATGACCCGACCCGAGAAATCATGCGGGTCGGGTTACAATAGTCGGGCTGTAGGGTCGGGTCGGGTTGAGAAAAGAAAAACCCGATCGAAATTCGGGTCGGGTTGGGTTGAGGTCTTTAAATTTCAACCCAATTCGACCCGACCCGAGAAAACCTGACTCAAGAAGACCCGACCCGACCCGACCCGACACTACATAACTTACTATAAAAGCTCTCTTTCCTCATCCTAAACCCTAGCAGAATTGCAGATGAGCTCAATGGAAGGAAAAGGGAAAAACGGCGTTGAGAAAAGATGGAAAGAAAGGAGAGAGACCTTGGAGAGAGGACGGAATGGCGAAGATGGCTACGGAAGCCCCGGTTCAGTGTGCTAGTGCCCCGTACTCAGACCTCGAGCAGCGGAGGAGACAGTTGATTGAGATATCTCTACTAAGGGTTTGGATGAGGGAATTTGAATCCAGTTGCTCTCCTTGGTGACTCCTGCTATCAGATTTTTCTTTTTTAAGAGGGGCATGCAAGAAGTCACTAGGTGTATTGGTTTCTTCTCTTTCTTTCAAATTTGAGGTCTTCAATGATTTTCTCTCCTTGATTTCCTCTTCACTCCTTTCGTCTAAGTGGTGCTTTCCCTTTTTAGAGTCAATAAGATTGTAATTCATGAGAACCCACTTACTTTCTTGCTCGCAGGATCTCCTCAATGATCTGGAAACCAGGCAGGATTGACCCTCGAACATGTCGCTGGATCTCTCAACTGGAAATTGTGATAAAATTAAAAATCCAACCAACCCAAAACATCCTTTCTTCTTCCCCAATCCAAAAACCGGCAACACACTTTGATTGCTTCGATTCCACCCAAATTATGTGACCAAGAGTCAGGCCCAGATTGAAAAGGATTCAATCTTTCAATTGTATGCTCCTATTCTGCCAGAATTCTGTGACCAAAAAACCAGGCCCAGATCGAAAAAAATTCAAACATTCAATGGTATAAGATCTGGAAACCCTCTTTCTTCATGCAAACCATCAAATAAAATGAAATCCAGAAATCCAAAACAAGAGAAAACTCCAAAAAACCCATCTTTTTCCTATTCTTGTCTACTCCGCGTTTAGGGCAGCAACTCGGGTCGGGTTTTGTCGGGTCAAGGGTCGGGTCGGGTCGGGTTGGGTTAAGGGTATTACAATCTCAGGGTCGGGTCGGGTTGGGTTCAATATGGAGTGAGTCGGGTTAGGGTTGGGTTTATTAAAACCCGGCCAGCCCGACCCGAGTTGCAGCCCTAATGGAGACTCTTTTTCAACTCTTTTTATCCTATTTTGTTCTGTGATGACAAAAGACAATTTCTCCATTGCACTTGACCCTTTTTTTATGGGTCTGAGTTTAAGTCCAGAGAATATAAATTCATTATTGTGAACTTCAAATCTTGTCTTCATCTTCAGAACTTCAGAATGACAGAAGTAACCCCGCTGCAAACGGGAAAGAAGATGACACAAAGTGATGTAGGCTTGGTAGGCTTAAAAATACCCAACCTCGAACTATAGCGGAAGCATAAGTAATTAACGCGTCTGAAAGAAACAAATAGAACTTGCAAAAGGAAAACCAATGAATGTAATATCTCTCTTACAAACCAATACTAAATCTGCAACTGATTTGCACAACCCCTCTTCTCTGTTTCCCCTGAACTGATTGAAGAGAAGATGTCTCAAGCTAGCCGCCCATATGCATATCGTGACGACTCTCTCTCAAAGCCCGCCGCAATAAAAAAAGATTATAAAAAAGTTAGTACACAGTAAATAACAACAAATAAATAAATTTCATATATTATTTTAAAGCTTTACCATTTTCCCGCATTTATAACTCATAATCTACATTTTATGATGAAATAATTAAAAGAAAGATTAAATAAAAGAAAAAAATTGTCACACCCCGACCCGAAGGGTGGGCTCGGAACGCGACTATTTTTTTTTTGAAAGATAAACAAACACGAGCACTCTAATTGGGCCGGATCAACGATTAGGCCCAAATGTCACACATGATCCCAATATGTGGACTCAAACACATACCATAAGTCTACCCCACAAAATAGACATAATAATAACATCAACACATAACATGAACATAAGAAATCCAACCACTAATTTTTCATTCGAATCACAATAAAATGACTATAGCTACGTAGTAGTCTCAAAACATAATGTTTACATAAACTAAGTACCACATCCGGTACTTTACAAAAGTAAGAGGTTCCAAGAACCAGAAAGTACAAATAAAGGTATTTCCCTCAGGGAGAATCCCAAACCACCGTCGCAGCTTATCCACCCTAAGCTTGAAAAAGAGGGTTCATCTCCTGAAAGGTGAGTGGGGTGAGCTAACTAGCCCAGTGAAGAAAATATAACAATGCAGTTTAAGTAAATAACAAGTTAGCAATAAACATTAGTTCAATAATATCTCATGCTTGATAATAGTTAAGCATAATATCATGTAAAGCATCATTGTCATTTCCATCTTTCGTCAATTACTGCTATCATCCAACGTAACGCCTACCGACTACACTGAGACATGTATTAAGTCTCGACACGGTCAAAATACATCCTTGCAAGTATATCTTCGGCTCTACCATAGCCGATACTGACACCCTGAAATCAGCAACTGTCGACACCCGTGGTCCAGTAAACGTAAACCATCTCCCATATGGTTGATATTGGTTCAATAGTCAAGGCACGTAGAAGCAGTCTTACACATTTCATATGATCAATCTCACAAGCACTCTTACCATAGTGCGTCAAGTCTAGGCACATGAGTGGTTTCATCAAATCTGAAACCACCCATTGCTCAAATATCCAAATCGAATAAACCTGTTTACATCAAGCTGCAAAGTTAAGTTCCCTCACCGTGATTGCGTGGTTACACGGTCTCTGTTCAAACAAACAGACAAGTGCACAATCAATATACAGATCAAATACATACACACAAGTAGTATTTTGAAATCTCACGTTTTCCCAAAAATATCCAAGGTATATGGAATTGAGTCTCCTACTGGGTTTCTATCCTTATTAAATTATAATCATCCACAAGATAATAATATAATAAAAAGAGGCTCAGTCCAAAACTCATATTGTCTTCTGGGCATTGACCAGATTGACTTATTGAATTGGGTCTAGATCCTCGGGTCACTTCTCGGTTGTCTTCTGGATAGGACCAGATCTGACATTTTGAGTTAGGCCTCGAGGTCACTCAGTGCCCGACAAATATAGCGTCGGCCTGGAAGTGAGATCACTTAGTGCCCGACCAATAGGGTCGGCCTGGAAGTGAATATAATAGTATTTACACTATAAGTAATAAGAGAAGATGGTTAGTACAATTTTAATTAACAAAAAGGGGTACTGACATCACATCCCATAATCCCACAATTTTTTTTTTATAAAATAATAATATTTATTTATTCATTCATTTTTTTTCAATGGGAACTAACATCACAAATCACAAGCATCAACAATATCAAATAAAAATATATATATTTTTTTCTTTTTTTTTTCTTTTTTCTTTTTCTTCCTCCTCCCTTCACTTTCTGCAACAGACAATGAACGGCCGGGAAAGCATGAAAAACGAATCTGGAAACAGTGGATTTTCTGGATTCGGTTTTCATATCTGACCGGTTCGATGGATTCCTCTGGGAGTCCTCTTTCCATAGGGAGAGGTTTGGAGCTTTGAAGCTCACCGGGCCATCCAATTTTAACACCGAAAGCTCACGGGTACAAGGAACCCATGGTTTTTCCTTAGATTTAAAATTGGTTTTTCTTACTCAAAACAAGGCCAACATCAGTTTTTCTTGATTCTAAACCACCTAGAATTTGAAAAGGAATACAATGGTTACCTTCAATGGAGTTCCTGGGCTAAAAATCTGATCTTTGAAAAATTTTCCCCCTAAGTTACGGCTGGAAAAACAGAGAGAAAAACAGGGGGAATCGGCTGGTTTTTTGTCTGGGAAAACAGAGAACTTGAGAGTCTCAGAGAGAAGAGAAGAAATGCTGGGAGTTAGAACTGTAGAGAGGGACTCAATTTATAGAAAAACTGCCCCAAAAAAAAGCAGGCGAGCCACTGCATGGGCTGCATGTAGTGCCTGTATCGGAAGTTATTGTTTCAAATCAGCCCTTCGAAATTTCCATTTTTTGCAAAAAGGGTCCCTCTTTTTTATAAAACGGGATTTTTAACTTAAAACATAATTTCAAAGGCTCAAAAATTTAAATCAACCTTACCGATAAGTTGGGTTTTGAAAACCTTAATCACCATAAAAATTTTAGAATTTAACTCTCACTAAAAACCATTTATTTAAATAAAAATCCCAATTTAACACTATTTACTTAATTAAACAAATATTAAATAAAATAATTTAGAAACATCATTTTGGGATGTCAAAGAATAACTAGACCATTCTTAAAATGGTCTACCATAAAATACTAATTTTGAATTTTATCTCATTTCCAAAATCATTTAAAATAATTATTACTCCCTTTTGGGGTTTTGACGGGCGGGTTTTAAATACCATTTTCTGAAAATAAAATTATTTTAAAATCAGAAATACAATTCCTTGATTAAGGACAATCATATCATCCAATAATAATCACATGATAACATAAATATAAAAATAATAGTAATAAGCGGCAAATTACCAAAATGCCCCTCCAACTGGATGAGCTGGATCACTGAGTTTTCGAACTCAGATTGGGCCACACCTGGACTTTCCTTAAAGTCCTAACCGAAATCTTCGAGATTAACCGGTTAAACAAAAAATTTTAAGCTAAAACACACCTAATCTGGGGAGGGTATTACAAAAATGTTGCTGGAAATTTTGACGTGTTAGTAAACAGTAATTAAGAGAAAATAAAAAAAATTAATTTATTAATTTATAGGTTTTATCATTTTCTAACATTTATAAGTCATAAACCATATTTTATGATGAAATAATTAAAAAAATGAGAGTAAATAAAAGAAAAATGTTGCTGGAAATTTTGACATGTTAGTAAAAAGTAACTAAGAGCAAATAAAAAAATTTCATGTCTTATTTTATAGGTTTTACCATTTTCTAACATTTATATGTCATAGTCCATAGATAATAATGAAATAATTACAAAAAGAAAGAAAATAAAAGGAAAAAATTGCATCCCTGTGAAAAGAAGTTAGTATACATTAAATAACAGCAAATAAAAAAATTTCATGTATTATTTTATAGGTTTTACCATTTTCTAACATTTATATGTCATAGTCCATAGATAATAATGAATAATTACAAAAAGAAATAAAATAAAAGGAAAAAATTGTATCCCTGTAAAAGAAGTTAGTATACAGTAAATAACAGTAAATAAAAAAATTCCATGTATTATTTTATAGGTTTTACCATTTTCTAACATTTATATGTCATAGTCCATAAATAATATTGAAATAATTACAAAAAGAAAGAAAATAAAAGGAAAAAATTACATCCCTGTAAAATAAGTTATTATACAGTAAATAAAAGTAAATAAAAAAATTTCATGTATTATTTTATAGGTTTTACCATTTACTAACATTTATATGTCATAATCCATAGTTAACGATGAAATAATTAAAATAAAAAGTGAATGTAAAAAATGTTGCTGTAAATTTTGACATGTTAGTAACAGTAACTAAGAGCAAATGAAAAATGTTCATCTATTATTTTATAGGCATTATCATTTTCTAACTTTTTTTTTCATTTATGCTATTTTATGTTGAAATAGTTAACAAAAAGGAATAAATAAATGAAAAAAATAGTAACTAACAAAGTACACAAAAAATAACTACAGATACATTCAGATGGAAAAAACTTATAATACTTTTATAAAGCTTTTATTTACTACATATCTTATTTAACTTCAAGCATTTTTTAACTTTTTATAACACTTTTATGTTATTTTTGGCTAAAAAAATTAAAATAAAATATAGATAAATCGAAATAAATTACAAAACTTACAAGATCAGTAGATATATAAATGATGAAAATGTTGAACGGTCTGGATCGTTCAGTTTCAACCAAATCCGTGTCGTTTATAACTTAGTTAAATCAAGTAATGAAGAGTGAAAAATTTTTTGGAAGAGAAATAGTAAAATTTGGTTTTCTCCTTGAAAATAAGGTGTGAAATTTGAGATGTTGGTGAATGGTATTTATAGAAAAAAATTGGACCGGATCGATTTTTCAGATTTAAAAAAAAAAAAAATTATTCACGCATGCCGGACCAGCCAAATCCTGCAGTCCGCCGTACACAGAGATTTGACTGGGAGAAATTGGTTGACAGGTGAGATCTCGTCTGAGATCTCGCCCGATATATCAGACATGAGATATCGTCCGATAGATCGGAAAAATATCGCCGGATTTGAGTTGGGCCCAGGCCCGAGTTTTACTGTTTTTTTGGGGGAAAAAACGGCCGATTCGGCCCAGATTCGGCCGAGATTTGGACCGATATATCGGTCATCTCGGCCAATATTTATTATAAAAAAAAAAGCTTTTTTTTATTAAAAAAAAAAGCAGAAAACCGAATTTTTAAAATTCGGTCGATATGATGATCGATAATTCGGTCGAAAATTCGGTCATATCGGCCGAATTTTTTTTGGTACGGCCGATACTATACGTATCGGCCGATATAATTCGGTGGTTGAAAATCTGAATTATATCTGCCGATGCGCACAGTATCGGCCTATATTTTGACCCCTGGTCTGAATACATCTTTTTTAAACCCTTGGAAATCCAGGACAAATCCGGCCACAACAAGCAACTTCTCTGTTGAATCCAGGCCACAACAAGCAACAATCCTAATCCATATAGTCCTAAATAACTATGCCAACTAATCACTACCGATCCCAGAAAGTCCAATCCTAACTTGATTAGAACTTTATTATTTGTTGGAATTAATTGGATTCCTACCCATGGGTTATTCTTGGTCTCACGAATATTGGACCTGACTTTGGGCCGAATGTTTTTAATTGGATTCAGCCCACATAAAGGCTCGATGCATCAACTCGGAACCCGCACTATTAAATAGCTCATGGACCCGCCTGGGATCGAAAATAAAATTTTGATCCTTCGACTCGGGACCCGAACTTGCTAATTTGATAATGTACCTATCCGAGTTAAAATTAAAATTTTGATTACGACCAGATATGCCTGCATCACAAAGTTATTAAGTATTGCTGCTATTGGTTGGGCTATTAGTTTTCTTTTTTTCTATAATTCAGTTCTCATTCCTCTGCCATTCTATCCTCATGTAGAGAAACTATGAAGCATGAATCGTCTTCCACCTTTAGACAAAAATAATAAAATAATATGATGAAGTCATTTATCTAAAAAGCATCATCAGTCACATGCAATCTTGGACCTGAAGTCTTATTATGGGTAGAAGAGAACTTGAAAACTGAGTCCCTAGGTGGAATTATCGGACACACTGCTGGTTGCCACTTGATTTCACCAAATGAGGTTGTGAATTTGATTCATGCGTTCAATTCTAATGGATCATTTTTTATAGATTTAACCAATGTGTGTGGATTAAGAGATTTATATATGCCCATGAAATTAATCGCACCTCCAATATAAGATGAGAATACTTATATTATAAAAAAAAAACATTTCTAAAATATTCATCCAAGCCCATTAAACGGTCACTGAGCTGGTCTTATCTTGATCTGACCATTGCCTGAAAATGATAGAGGTAGATGATCTAACCATGTGATGGAGGACTTCCAACTCCAAGTTAGAAATATCATTAAGAATTAATAATATTTAAAAAGGCCAATTCTGTTTCTAAGCTTAAAGTTGTGGATTAAATTTTGGGCAGCACTTAAAATATCAGATGATACATAGTGTTTTTTTATTGTTCAGAATGTATTAAATTATTAATGTTCCAAATTCCATCTGCTATTGGAAGGAATTTCAAGCAGCATACAAAAGACAAGCACCATCCAATATTTAAATCGCTTTATGGTATTGACTAAATGAGATTGCATGTCATCTTGAATGATCGTAATTATGTCAAAAAATTAACTTATGACAAATTCAACCTATTTTTGTAACATCATAAATAATTAAAATAGTTTTGTCCTTTACAAATACAAATTAAATGGTAGGTGATTCTCTATATTTTTAAACATGAGATGCTCGCAATAATAGAAGTCGGACTACCTTCATTATCGACTAGAAACTTTAGTCAATGGTATAAATATCGGCTAATACATATTGATTTAGAGGTTGTTGATATGTAGGCTCTATGGTAAGATTTTAATGAGGTATTCACTTAGATATAACTAACAGGAAAGAAGTATGGTGGACAAAATATAGACAAGTTGATGGGGTTCTATTAAGGCTGAAGCTCGAGCAAGTTGGGCTGGGTTTTAATAAACCCAAGCTAAACCCATATAAAAAATTATTGAACTCAACCCAACTCGAATTCCTCAACTCAATCTGACCCGAATTGCTGACCTGACTCAACCCGAATGTTGAATCGAATTGCTGGTCCCGACTCAAACCGACTACTATATTAATTTTTCTGAGTGGGTCAGGTCGGGTCAATTATAGAAAAGCTTGACCGGACTGGACCCGTATTTAATTCGGATTTTTTTTTTTTCCTTCAACTCAACTTGACCCTAACTTTAAAAATATAAAACCCAACCCTATTGATTTCTCGAATTGGGTCATGTTAATCCAACCCAAGTTTCACCCCTAAATTCTATGTTTTAAAAGAGCCACTCTTTGCCTGTACGATAGTTGTTATCCACAAACTAGTGGACTTGTATGCTATAAAAGAGCCAATCTTCCCCTAAAAGGACGATTTAATAAAAAGTATTGGATAATCCTAGTGTATTCATTTTCCTGATTAGATGTAGTCTGATGACCAAATCAAATTACTCTTTTAAGAAACGTGAAGCACGAGAACTTATTTCTCTCATTATCATTGTTATCGACTCCCACGCCTTTCTTGAACCCTTTATTAGGTGCATCCAACCCAACTGTCTGATGACCTCTTTCTGGAAATTTTCATTCACACCCTCCTCAGTTATAAGGACTAAGGAGCACCCATCAGAATAAAAAAACATAAATAAATCAATATCAAGTTCACCACAATCCTGCCTCAAAAAGTAGAGTTTGATTTACAATTAATTTGAACGAGCTACTCCTTTTATGCATGAATTTCATTTCAAATTCCGTTTTTTTGAATAAATAAAATTATATTTTTCATATTGTAAAAGTTTAAAACCTTAGAAAAAAATATGAATATATACTTATAAGGAGTCTCACGGTAAAAATAGAGTTTTGCTTGTCGCCCTTTATGCTACAAACAACTTTGCTGCACACGTTAGGTCAATGGGTTGGATTGAAGGTTTACTTTAAATCTGCTGATTAGTAATACATCTTCAGTTTTTAATTTGGGAGTGTTGGTTTGACGGTTAAGAATCCTAATAAATCATGAGAGGTTTTTGGTTTAAGTCTCACTCTCAACATATAAGGGTCACTCTCCCTAATTTTATCTGATATTTATAGATAAAGAGGTTTGTAAATATCTCAAAGACTCAGTCAAATGCTCTAAGAGGCCTGAACACCTTAGACTTTAAAAAAAAAATATCATCTTCAATTTTCACCTTCGCTTTTAACCCTTGTTTTTTTTTTTTTTTATAAAAAGGTAACTGTAGAAAATTTTCTATCAAATTATTGCTACGATACATGATACTATTCAACTTATTAAGTTTAAATTAAGTTCCATCCAATTCGTTTTCACCATTAAAGTAAAGATTTATAATATGTAAATATTTCCTCAAAAATGTAATTTTAAGTTTAAAGGAAAATGAAGTATTGAGATAATGAAGAGGTCACTTTATATAATTTTAAGAGAGAAAGAAATGGATGATGGTTGGTTTACAGACGTGTCCTGGTTAGATACGTAAAACACCTGAGAAAACAAAGCTGTGGGCGTTCCTATAAAAGGCCTTACCACCTTTTCCTTCTTCCCCATTAAGGCCCAAGTACCTATATTTCCAATATGGCAATGGCAGAAACCGCCCCTTCATTTAGCTCCAAGTTACTCATAGAGTCCATGCATTCGGTAGTGCCGGCAAAGGTTACTGGGCCAGGCCTGCAGCGACGTATTGCGGTCTCCGGCCCAACTCCACCCGATATACTCCAAAAGCACCTGCACATGGTTCTTTACTACAAAAAATCCCATGTAGAAGAAGGTGGGTCGTTGGTGGCCGGGTGGTTCAAGGACTCTCTGTCGCTGGCACTGGTCGAGGACCCGATGTATGCCGGGAGGCTTCACCGCGGTGCGGAAGGTGAATTGGTTATCTCGTCCAATGACTCCGGTGTTAGGATCGTAGAAGCTCAGATGGAGGCGACTGTGCCGGAGTTCTTGAAATCAGAAGACAGAGGGGCTGCGGAGGCTATGCTTGCCTTCTGGAAGGACGTTGATGAGCAGAATCCTCAGTTCTCGCCCTTGTTTTACGTTCAGGTGTAGTGGAATCATGAGCCCATTGGATTTGAAGAATGTGGAGCAAATTAGCAAAACAAAGTAGGGCATGCTAACTTACACTCCAGTATGACCTTTGACTTTCTACTTTGATCATTGACTCTCTGACCGTCTCGCTCAGTTTCCTAAGTGAGCCGACAGCGTCGTGCTGAAAGTAGAAGTCATTTGATGTCAATACGTACGTGTGAGAAATGATGAGCTTACTGAATAGTCCCCTGTCCCAAATTAATTGTTCTATATGGATTTTAGAATTGTTCTAAAATAATTGTCTCGTTTAACATAAAATGTGTTGAAAATAGATGAGATCACATGAAATGCTAACCTTAAATAAAGAGTTCTCTAAAAAATACAAATTTTCAAATGAGACAACTAAAATAGGGACGGAGGGAATACTATTTAAAAGTTTAATAGTCAGCACGTGTGGGTATAGTGCACGCACGTATGCCATCAGACAATCCTGGCTCTGAAGTTGAGGGCCATGGATGTCGGTTTTTCCATTTTGATTTACATTTATGAACAGTACATCTTCCACCCACAGATCCAGACCTGAATTTATATGGTCCGTCCAACCATTTCAGATAAATGGTTTGGATCTCCCACAACTCTGCCGGCTGCAAATTATTTCTATTGAAAAGAGAATTGATCTAGAAACCAATACTTTTATTATAAAAGACTCTATTTTTATTTTATCATAATAAATTAATAATATTTTTACTTTATCACCTCTCCAACCTATCACTGACAAAAGAAAACAGTGCCATGTAACTATGAAAGTATAAGTGTCGAAGTCATTTTCAATTAGAATATTTTTTCAGCGAGCAAAGTCGTATAAATTAGGTACTAGGAAATAACGAAACAAAGACCATCGTATGATCTCATATAGTAAAATTCCACTTATCTTAAAATAAACATACGCCGTCATTTCATTTGGTGTGGCCTAAGTGCAATAGGTATCACCCTTAATTTTACACTGAATTTTCTACAATTTTTAACATGTAAATTAAAAAAAAAAAAAAACCATGAACAATAAAAATTCTTCACTTTCTCAAGAAAAAAGTCCTCTGATACTTTCTAGGTCAAGACTCAAAGCTATCATGCCCCTTAAATGGGTCCTATACAAATTGGAGGTATATAAAGTTTTATAATCATTTGTTCATTTCATTCTTTGATTTTTTTTTTTTATATCCTTTAAAACTTGAATTGCTTATATTTATAAAAAAATTAAAGGTTAAATCAAATGACTTAAGGTGATTGATAATTGATGAAATTTTACACATACTATATTTATGGGGTTCTCTTTATATAAACCTAAATATATGAGCCTCAGAACCTGTTTTAAGAGACAGTCATTGCTAAATCTTGATAGAGAAGTCTCCCTAGCATGAGACTTCTTCCAAATCAAAATACCCCTTTCTACATGACATTGCACCATTGTAGGCTTTCTAGTTCATTGAACAAATGAGGTTCTATCAGTTGAACGAATTTAGAAATTAGAAGTATTTTGACAATTTTATAAAAAAATATGATGGTAATGATGAGGATGAAAGTTATTAATAAAATTGGCAAGCAGTTATTGTTCTAATAATAATGGTTATAGATTGTCTGCTTACATAAATTAATTGTCAAATATATTTATAATTAAAGAAATTAATATTAATGATAATGAATTTATTTTCATTGTTTCATGTCAGGTAACAAATTTTCAAGATGAATGGATATTCCATTGGAATTACATGCAGTCTCCTTCTAGGTGATCCCATTCACTTGACTACCTTTATCAAGAAGTGGGCCCAAATCCAAAGCAAAATACTCTCTGAAAACAACATTCCCAAAACACCCATCTTTTACTTCCCTAATTACAGAAACACCAGATCTTCACCCACCCTACTGACATCCACCCCTTGCACCACCACCACCACCCGCTACAGAACCACCACTTACAAGCTCACTAACATTGATGTTGCAGACCAATCCCATGTATGCAAGGCTCTAGCCTCTCTCTTCTCCGTCGAAGCAGCCGAGATCATCGGCGGCCAAGCCTTCTCTAGGCTTTCTTTTATCATTGCCAACCGCTCCGGGGACTGGAAGATTGAAACGTATGAGAAAGAGAAGGCTCTGTTTGGGCCTGTAACCATCCACGAAGGTGATTTGAGCCTCACAAGTTGGGATGAGTTAAGGGCTAATGAGCTATCATTCTATAGAGGAAACAAGCCAGATTTTGTTTCATTTTGGATTGAATCCAAGGAGGCTGAAGGGGTTGTATTGGTAATGCCACCTCTGGAGGAAGGCTGTCTTCAGACAACTATCAGCATCACAGTTCCTACAAACATCTGTCTATATGATTTCAAGAATAAAGGGAGTAGTGCATGAAATGAATGGAGAAAAATTAGAACTTTGATCTATAATAAGTTCATTTAGTCCATTCGATTTTATTAATACTTTATTGGAGTTGAAGCATTGCTTGTGTATAAGATCAGCTTGAGTGTTGTTTTACATTTTCAATGAACTGCGTTGACTTGAAGTGGACTTAGGTCACTTTACTTTATAGGCTAGTTGATGCAATGACAATTAATAAGGTAACTTTAAATGTCTAAATTAGGTTCCTTAAAAATTAAATGAATGAAAATAATGCACCCTAAATCTAATTTGGGCTGAAATTAAACTTCAATTAATAAATGTAACTAATGAATATAAAATTTACCACAAATAAATATGCAAATACTAAGAATAAGATGTGAATGCAAAGTAAAATTGAATGACTTAAAAGACACGTGGGCTGGAATTTAGGCCATGCGGCAATTGCAACTAAGAGATACGGATGGAATTACATCAAAAGATGACTTAGGGCAACCACGTGAAAGGAGGGAAATAGGAAAGGGACTTACGGCAAACACAATATGGGCTACGGAGGTAGGCGATGCAGGGAGGGGTTTCCGGAAGCTACACAGGCACGAGAAGGGGATAGAGGGTCACAGGAAGGCTGGCGATGGGCATCAAGGGCTGCGGCAAATGCTAGAGGGCTTACAAAGGAAGATGAAAGCAAGGGGATGGGTATTAGGAAGGGGCGAAAACTATAGGAAATGATTCTAGAACTAAGCGAAAGCAAAAGAAGATAGGAGAGAGCAGAGAACAGAAGATGGGAAGATAAGTACCTAAAGAAGAAAGTATGGCCTCACACCAAACCTCACGCCGTAGCTTCACGCTATTTGGAATCACTTCAACAATCAATCGCACTTTGTAAAGGTATCTTGCGAAAAATCTCAATCTTTATTCATCAAAATCGTCCATAATAATGCTTATAAGAGTGACTTTTATAAGAGATACCACTCTTAAATAAAGAAACTCCTAAAAATAGCGTAAAACAAAAATAAACTCACTTAAAATAGAAAATCCTAATTTCTAATTACAACCAAATAAAAAATAAGAATAAACAATAAAAGAAACTCCACATGGATCTGCTGCTCTGCATCAATCTCCCCATCTGAAAAAGAACTCGACCTCGAGTTCAAACAGATGAAAAGATACAAATCTACCCACGCACACGTCTTCCCAATGTAGGGTCTTCAAAATGTAATCACGCATACGTGAGGCCTTCAGGTATAAACCAAGCTGGATTAGCATCTGGCCAAAATAAGAATGCTGGATCGGCTCTCCTCCGCCATCGATGGTATAGTCGGAATCTGATACTGACGTCATGACCAACTCTGGGTGACGATAACAGCAATATGTGAATATAGTGCGCCTCCGATGTGACATGACTCTTAAATATCTCTATTAAATCAGGAGCAAATCGTTATAGCTCAAACTCAGGCAATCAAGTGATATCTGTCAGTAGCCTAGGTTAGGAGAGTTTCCTAACTTTCCAGATCTTAGGTCGCATTTAAAAAATATATGAATTGATTAATTAATTAATTAATTAATAAAAAATTATTAAAAAAAATTGCATCACTTTGTGTCTTTCATTTATTGTATTTAGAGTTAAGTCACATCATTTAGTGTGTTTTAGGTGCATGACCACTAGAAGCGGAGTTAGTTACCAATCAGACTCTAAAGATATGTCAGGAGAACAACCCCCAGCTTGGCTCAACCAATTGACTGCTCAGTTGAACGAAATGCAGAAGACCTAGAGGATACTAGAACTGATGTTGCCGCCCTTACAACTAGAGTTGCAGTTTTAGAAACCCCTAGGACCGATGACAGGTGAATCAGATAATGACCATGATAGGAATCTTACGAATAGAAACCATCGAGGCCACAGAATTGGTCGTGGTAAATTCCAACAGCCACACAAGCAACGGGAACCTATCGAGGACGTTGAGCGTGACTTGAAGAATGTTCACGTAAAAGCTCCCACCTATGACGGACATCTAGATCCTAAGGTTTTTATAGACTGGTTGTTGGACATGGACCAATATTTTGAGTGGCATGATATGTATGAGGTCCGCATGATCCGTTTCGCCAAGATGAAATTGGTGGGACCAACTAGGCTCTTCTGGACCACTGTGGAACAGAAGATGAGGAGAGCAGGAGATGACCCCTTAAGCTTGTCGTGGGATGAGAGGAAAGAAGTTTTGAAGGAAAAATATGTTCCCCACATGTATTGGAACAAACGCCTTGATCAGTGGAACTCATTGCGCCAAAGAAGTCAGATTGTTAGTGAATATATCACTAAGTTTAACGAGTATTACATGCGATGCGAATCGAGGAGGACCCCAGTCAGACCCTCTCCAAGTTCAGATTAGGTCTTCGTCCCAAGTTCCAGCAGTGAGCTCATTTTGTGTCATATTGTTACCTTGGATGAAGCATATCAAGTTGTACATGAATATGAGGAATACCTGAAATTGAATCCTCCAAGGCAGTCAGACCTCTGTGGTGTCAACTTCGAGCCTGCTCCTCCAGGAGCTCAGGCAAAACACAGTGAGTCAAACCAAGTCAACCACCAATTGATGCGGTGCATCCCATCACATCCCCAGCACATCTCCATCTATGCTATTTCTGTTCCTTACTATTATTATTTCCATGTTATTTTTTTAGTAGGTATTTTAGTTTATTTTTAGAAGAGGATATTAATGTAATTTCTGATTTTCTTATTTGGAGATAAGATAGTATTATATAAACCCTTCTCTCTTGTAAGCTTATTGAAAAACGATTGATGAATGAAATAAAGATTTACCTTTGCCTCTTGCGCATGGTTGTGGTGGTGTGAATCCACGGATATTAGCGTGAAGCCTAGGCAAGAAGCTCTCGAGGTACTGCTCCTACCTTTCTCCTTTTCTCTTCTTCTTCTTTCAGCTTCCTACTAGTTCGCCCCTCCCTAACCAACTCTTCGTTGCTGTCCTAAACCCTTTGGCTCCTTTACTTAGCCAAACAGTCCTTGATGCCTCTTTCCTTTAGCCCATACAACCTCGCTAAAAAGGGTCTCACGCCAAAACTGGAATCGCACCAATCTCAATCGCATAAAGGTTTACAAAAAATCTCAATCTTTATTCATCACAATCGTCCATAATAATGCTTACAAGAGGGACTTTTATAAGAGATACCACCCTTAAATAAAGAAACTCCTAAAATAGCCTAAAACAAAAATAAACTCACTTAAAATAGGAAATCCTAATTTCTAATTACAACCAAATCAAAAATAGAAATAAATAATAAAAGAACCTCCACATGGATCTGCTGCTCAGCATCACTAGTCTTTTGAGTTGGATATCCAGATATAACAAGTGGTATTAGAGCTATGTCCTAAGCTACCGCATGTGGATTCAAGGGATCCCCTAGTCGGATTAGATGACTGGCAACATTCTATCCTCAAGAAAGCCTCGTTCGCGGGGGATTGTTGGGTGACTGAACGAGTCCCACATCGGTTAGTGAAGAGGAGGATCTAGGATATATATTGGACCTTAGGTCACCGTACCTAATGGGCTTTTTTTTTTTTTTAATTGGATACCCAGTTATAACACTCTCCACCAAGAGATTGGCCCACTTTTAGAAGATTCAAAGTCATTTCAAGCTACTTGTGGTGGTAAACTGTTAAAGAAAGATCCATAGCTGCAATCATAGAAAGAATGCAAGACACCCCAACTAAGTGAGTTTGGAAGCCCACTGAAGCACAACCAATTGATAGATTGACGTATTGTGTTCGAAATGAGCCCCTGCCATTCCAAATCTGATAAAATCATTTGGACTGAAAATGGTTGACTACTTTAAATCTATGGATTGGGCCTACGAGCAACAAGTCTATCAAAGGGTCCACTTCCAACCCTAGTGTCAGGCCCACATGCTGGTCCATGTTACTTGCTTCAGTCTCGGGTTTGATGTGACTTGGTCCATGCCAGATGATAGACACGAGGCAAACCTATAGCAGGTGCCTCTTGATGGACTAAGTTTAGAAAGACTTTAAAGTCACCACTAATTGAGTATTGACAGAGTCTTACTAGACTGTACACTCTAGTTGAATTTGAACCTTTCATCTACTAATTCTATTGGTAATAAGGGTTTAGCTATGTTGAGAGAAGGCGTTAGGCACGCTCAGATACCGATTCGAATGAACTGATCCCAACGTTGTCCCTACACTGCATGTGTGTTGATTAATCTTATTCAAAATGTGAAATGATAATATATTAAACTTGTAAAGGGCAAGCAAACCAAATCGCATAATTGATAAGTGGTCATGATCAAGTAAAAATGTTTCAAGAGTCAATGTAGTGTGGCTTCGTCAAATGGTTGGTGTTGGACTGATGATTTGGTTCACATGAGGTTCCTTAGGTCATGTTTGGGTAGTCTAGTCTGGTATTCTAGATGGGAGCTAAATGTCACGGACTTAGCAAATCTTCTCTTCGATTTAAGCCCTCGCTGGCACTCACTCTTGCTTTCAATGCTTAAGTGATTCAGTTTTCAACCAATTTGATCACTCTTTGGACTAAAGATGAAGACCCAAACCACACAGCTTGAGCATATAATAATAAGATAATGAATCAAACAAGTGTTGAACAAAGGAACTCACTTGGATTGATTACAAAGAGAATACAAGAGATTTGGACACTCAAGTTCTAGACCTTCTAGACTCTTGCTTGTCTTCAACACTAGAGACTTTCATACTTCTCTCAACAACTCTTAAGACTTTTATAAGAATCCACTCATTTCTACCCTCTTCTAAAACTCTAAGCACTTGTACAATCTTCAACAAAGTCTAAACTCTCTAGTAATTTGGAGAGTCTTTTGGAATATTCAAAACCTTTCATATTATTCTACTCTTATACCACCTTCCATGCCTTTCTTTAGTTTTTCCGATATCTATGTTCCTCCATAACCTCTAATTCTCCAGTTCGCATACATTGTACACAAATTTTGGCAGCAAAGTCAGTCTTCTTAGTTAATTGTCGGGTCACAAAGTCTTGAACTATGACTTGAGGGAGTGTAAATTTAAAGTTGGGTACTGGTTTGTTGAAGTGGGTCAACTAGCCAACTAGGCAAGGTTCATGGGATCACAGGGACTAATCTTGGTTGGCTTGTGGTTGATAGGTTTGGGGTGATCTGGGTTTGGGGTTTGGATGACTAAAGGGTCGTCTCAAGGTCTAGTTGAGGAATCTTGGCTATCTAGTTCAGGGTCTTACCCTTTGTGTTGTTTATTTAATTAGTTAATATAATTTTTTTTTTTAAATTTATGTGTAGAAAATTGTGGGATATCCAGCGTAAAATCTCTACAGGTGAGTCTACTATATCCTCTAGGGCACACCAAAGTTAGGTCATTGGAGCTCGAACCCGCAACCTTCCGCTTCCTGAGACAAGCGGCAACCAGTTGAACTATAGTAAGTTATGAACTTAGAATGTCCAAAAAAGCAAGATATGTATCCATTCCTAATATGACAAATGAATTTGAGTAAAACTAAGAAGAAATGACTCAAATTAGAGTAAGAGTGATGAAATATTTTTAAAATAAAGGGAAAATCATTTTTAAAAAAAATTGAAATATGACATTAACAAATAATTCCAACTACTGCTTCTATTGTTTTCTCCCCTTTACATAAACAATCCGTTGATCTTAAACTGAAAATATGCGACCACTGTTTTTCTTATCCAATGGTTTCGTCCCACATAATTTTCAGTCAAAGTCCTGATCAAATTGAACCTTTAAACTTGCTTGCATTTGAACATTTCTTCACTCACACACACACTCATCTATTTTTGCAGCTTAAGATTACTTTTACTTGATTTTTGATGAGTTCGAGGTTGTTGTATCATTTGTAACATCATGATTGAAGATCAACTACGTGTGACTTCAGAAATGTAAAACTGTTCTTTGTTTCTCTTTTGAATGTGTAAGGCAACAACGAAAAAATAAAAAAAAATTCAAGAGAGAAAAATAGTATAAACATCAGTAATTTTATAATAAGAGATACTGATATATTTTTTCTATACTTAGAAACTGACAACTGAACAAAAGAACATATCATGTTATTTATTATCAAAATTACATTTTTTTTTTATCTTTTTAAATTAACAAAGAATGGAGTATTGAGAAGTCTACACATATATTTATAGTATAGACTCTCATATGACAGCATTTCAATGCCTGATAGCTATTTTCTTATAATTTAGGTTCACTTTGTTTTTTAATGCAAAAGGTGGTCATGCAATCCTAACCTAATTTAGGCAAGGTTTGGTTGCATATGATTACATAAATAACAACTAAAATAAAATAAAAAAATTATCTACACTGGGATTGGACTACTGAGAAAAGCTTATCTACCCAAAATAGAACAAAGAAGGCATCCATGACTTTTGGTTAGGGTTAGGTTGACTACTCAGTCATTTATTTATTATTAGCTTTTAATGGTAGGTCTAGAAAGAATCATTATGATGCCATGCAGAAACTTCTTAATTTCTCATAATTTAAAAAAAAATGGTCTATAAAAAATATTTAATACGGAGAAATTAGTAGACTCTAAAATACAGTAATGTTGCTGACTGCACCCTCAATTTTTCGAAAAAACCAAGACAAGTCGATCAATGTAGACTGAGTTTTACTCCTTGGATTTTGAATACCTATTAAAATCTGATTTTCCTAGGAAAATCTGATTTTTCTAGAAAAGTTAGTGTTCCACCATTCTTCAAAAAACCAGAGAAAGGCTTCATACACCACCATTATTTTTCAATTAAAACCATAGATTCCAAATCGAGTCCGCATGAGTTAAATCCACTTGATACGATTTTGAGTGGAGTGAAGTAACTAATCTTTTTTTTCAAATTAATTGAATATTTTTATTTAATAAAATTTTAAATCAAATATAAGTTTTGAATCGTCGAACACAGTAACAACCCTAAAATCTTGGGGTATTCATTTTCTACCAATTATTACCCTAAACCTCCTACCATTTTATAAACAGTAAGTAATTAACAATATCAAGGCTATAACTCTATAATCGTCACATCTAACCCAATGTGGATAGGAGGTTTGTTGATAGTTGTTACTGGTTAGTTGTTAGAAGCTGCACAAAAAGATGTAATTTTCTCATTGGTGAACACTGAAGAGCAAGCCTAAGTTGAGGAGTTGGTGGCCTAAGCCGCCAAACAAAGAACGAAAATAATAACGTGAGCATCATCAACTATGATTAGTGGGTCCCAAAATGTTAGGGGGCCCACTCATGCCAAAAAGGGGTCCCAAAATAATAATAATAATAGAATGAAACATATGGGAGGCAATTTGTAGACTAATTGAGTTTATGTTTAAATATAAACAAACTTTAGATGAGGGTTTACAATAAACGAATCAATCATCTTGACCTAGAAATTTATAAAAAAAAAAAAAAAATCGTCAATTCAACCTAAAAATAATTCAGAAAAACTAGAGGGATTTGAGCTAAAGATTAAAATAAACTAACCAAAAATTTGATCAATATTTAATAATAATTTCAATCCTTACCGTTATAATTTCCCTTAAGAGTGTGAAGGAAAATGGTATTGAGTTCCTATGGAGTCTAATAGGTCCATATGAATGTGTATAGAGTTGGTCCATTAGATCTAATGAACTACAAATAAATTAAATTTTAATTTAAAATTCAATTCCTATACACTTAATCATAGTGATCCAAATCACCTGACATCCTTGTCTTCATATTTTTAAAAATACTTAGTGATTTTGACCAGTAAAATCAAGTGGCTAGAAATTGAATTTTAGACTAAAATTTGATTCACTTGTAAAATATTATCTCTACTATCAATCCAATCATTTGAATTTTTAATAGTTTCAAATATCATAGAATTAAATGAGAGACCAATAAATATCAATTGAAATATTGAATATTGAAGCAAAATTTAAAACTTAAATTAGATTAAACAAAATAGATGGATGACAGGGCCGAATGCGTTTGGTGTAGAGAAATAATAATAAGAATAAGAAAAGGACAGCAAGTTAAAAATGCATATCTTGATTACTTGTTCTTAATAAAATAATACCAAAGTTTGTATTCCATGTCTATATAACATGATCTGACCCATCTTGAGTCCATCATATCAAACCAGTGTATTGGTAGCTACATTCTCTTGCCTTTACAACCATGGCCGGAGCAGTTGCCGTCCTAATTTTCCTTTTGGCTGTTCCGGCTGCCTATGCCAACGATTATGTCGTCGGCGACGATTCTGGCTGGAGTACCAGCACAGACTACAACAACTGGACTTCGGGCAAGACATTCACAGTAGGGGACACACTTTGTAAGTATAATACCTTAGCCCAACTCGTCGATTAATTAGAATTTACAGCAGAGAGAGAAAGAGGGGTTTGATGGACAAACGATCTATTAGGACCTGAGTATTCAACTCAAGAGACTAGACAGTTAGATGAAGTGATTGAACCAGCTTAATTGGTGGGTCTGACCAGACCAAACTAGTCAAAAAGTGAAAAGGAAAAAAAAAAAGAGAAGAAAACGTGAAGAGCCAAAGTTCATCACCTTATATCTGTTCAGTACTCATAGGCCCCACTTAAATTGTCCAATGAGACTCGGAAAATTTTAAATCGGGCCTACTTTTACTAAAGGATTGCACTAACTTGGTCCAAGCCAGACTCTGAAGACTGAATCATCTGGGCCCTAAATTTTGTCCCTGATAATATAAGGCAGGATCTGACACGATCCAGCCCAACCCAGTTGCAACCTTAGCAGGGCTACATCCAGCCAAGATTGAAGGGCCCAGGTTGACAAACAGATCTACCAATTTGGCTATCTAGATGAATGATGGCCTGGACATCGGTGCAGATCGTTTCTGACTTTCATGATTTTTTTTTTCCCGTTAGGTATGTGTTTAATTCCAGAAATAGTGAGAATAGAATGGAATGGGCTGAATGAACATGGGCCTGAGTAAGTCTGAGTTCATTCAGCCCATTCCACCTATCCCTCTCTCTCTTAACTTCTCCTTTTCAATCCAAGTAAATTATGATTTGTCAATATATATTGCTTTTTTGAAAGCCTATATTTTATTATCGGCCCATAGAAAAATTCAAAGTAAATGCAAGTGCCATTTTTCTCTCAAGCCTTACTTTGAACATCCTACAATATTTCATTCATATCGTTCTTGATTAAGGATATTTTTCATTTTCCCTATGTGAACTCATCTTACAAAGATATTAATCCTTTTGTGTTAGAACAAGTTTCATACCTGAAATAACTATCTATTCTTACTGCGGTGGTTAAACACATTAGTAGAACTCATTTTTAAAAACCGGTTTAAAAGAGAGAGGATGCCCATGTACTTATAAACCTCACATTTCAAAGGTTCACCGGTGATAGGGGACTTAAGGTAACACTCCCCCTCTATGCAAAATTGGAGATACGAACCTGACACATCCCTGTTGTATCATGTAAAACATATGAGTAGAACTCATCATTAAAAATCAGTTCGAAAGGAGAGGACGCTCATTCACTTATAAACCTCGTATTTCAAAGGTTAGATATGGGAATTATACTAACATTTGTTACTTGTAACTATAGTGTTCAGCTACGGTGCGTTACATACAGTAGCTGAAGTTAACAAAGCCGACTACGATAGCTGCACCACCAACAATGTCGTCAACTCATACAGCGATGGAAACACCTCCATTCCTCTCACCAAGGCTGGAACATCTTACTTTGTGTGCTCCACGATCGGCCATTGCAGTCAGGGAATGAAGCTAGCGGTAAAGGTCTCTCCTGCAAGCACTCCCACACCCAGCCAGACACCTCCATCTTCGTCCGGTCCTACTCCCACACCCACCCAGACACCTCCATCTTCGTCCGGTCCTACTTCTTCAACAACTCCATCTACCCCTGTTTCAACTCCTACTTCAACTACTCCGTCTTCAACCACTCCATCCAACCCTACTTCTCCAACCACCTATACTCCAAATACTCCTTCCACTCCCACTACATTCTTCTAGCCCGGTGACGCCAACTACGCCATCTACTTCAACCACCACCACCAGCAGCAGCAGTGCAACACGCAGCTTCTATGGGATCGATGCCGTGGTGATTGGAGCTTCCCTCTTGATTGCACCACTGCTTGCAGTTGTGCGCTAGGAGAGAGGCAGTGCATTCTACTTTGTTTTGCTTATTGTTCATGAATTTGGAGTCATTGGATGGTGGTCATTGGATTATTAGTCACTAGGGGTGTTGAATTTTCTTACTGGGGCTACTTGTTTGATTACATGCTGTATTGTTAGACGAGAGAAACGCTTGAAAATGAATGGAAATGTCTCTCTGTTTCATGTTATGGATATGGTTAACCAAATTTTTATAGTCTTGCCATTTTCAGAGCCTAAGCCCGGTAGAAAAGGGATGGCTCGGGCCAGTCAGAAGCTCGAGTCCATGGACCTCCTGACGCCAGCCCACTGTTATCATTGTCCTCATCATCATCATATTATCATATTGTTTTCGATCTAACTGAAATAGGCTCGGTTAAAAGCTCATAAAATGTATTTATCTTTTCAGTAATTAACCATTTCATCTTCAAATAAGTGAGGAAACAACCTTCACAGCATAAGGGCACCCAATTTCCTTAACTTGGCCAGGCCCTATTGTCTGGTTGGTGTCAGGTTCAACAATGTTCACTTAAATCCAACTGGGTGTACAAAGTGGTCTATGAAATTTAAATGGAACCACACTGTAGTAAATATAAAATAAAATGTAATTAAAAGAACGTCCACAGATTCAGATGAACCCACCAAATACGAGTATAACATCAGCAAGGCCCAACCCAAGTCCTCATGAAAATACTAAAAAAAGACTCATTTTGGAGCCTTAAACTACAATCTCAAATTTAAAAGAAAATTGGGCCAATGCCCAGACATTGTGAGCCTCTAGTCTTTAGTTATTGATTAAGCCAAGCCCTAGCCAGGCCCAGAGCCTGGAAACTAACCTACCCAAGCTGCAGCCTTACCACACTAAATAACCCACAAAATTGTCCTCACAAATTTATGGTTGCTACTTGATCAAGCTAAGATGACTTTAAGGTTGCCCATGCCCGTTTGTGTATTTAGAGCCTCAGAGGGGCCGAGCCCAACAGGCCTGGATTGATCTGATTTTTGCTAAAACCCAAGTTGGATTTAACTGCATTTGTATGGTCTAGGACTAGTTTTTAATCTAAATTTCATTATTGGATTTATTTGGGATTGAGCTTTTTTTCATATCTAAATTGGGTTTAGGTTCATAATATATAAACCTATATTAATATATCTTGCATTTCTACGTAATATTCATTAAAATTAATATACACGAGCTAACAATCTTTCTTAAATTTATTTCAAAATTGACCTTTCTTAATTTTTTGAAATATTTAAGATTGTAACTATAAATTGGATAATTTGAATATGAATCGCTACACTATTACCATATAATCAAATATTTTATTTCTAATTAAGATTCAAAGTTTAAATTTCCTTTCAAATTTTCCTTTTCCCTTTTTACATTTTAGTTTTTAACTAAATTTTATGTGCTAATTATATAATTCCATTGATAGGGACACCGAGCCTGCTGATGATTCCTTCAACTCGGAATTTTTTTCAATTCTTATTTACCAAAATGCCCTCGACCGTTAACCCGCTCCTGATAAAAAAAAAATTGATATTTGTAACGTTTGCCTGTTCTTCCTCGAGGCCTTAGACTCCATCCTCTTTCAATGAGATCGAAAATAAAATACGTCGGCGAAGCTGGATCCCTCGTTTTCAACCGGAATCTGAAGATTACCCAATTGGCTAGATCCGGTAGAATCGAAGAAGCCATTAGAATTTTCAAAAACATGTCTAATCGGAACACAGTAACTTGGAACTCAATGATTTCTGCCTACGCTAAGAATGGAAGAATAGACGAAGCTAGGCGTCTCTTTGATCGAATGCCATTCAAGAACTTGGTTTCGTGGAACTCAATGATTGCTGGGTACTTGCACAATGATCGAGTCCATGATGCAGCAGAGCTGTTTGATAGAATGACTGAGAAAGACATCTTTTCATGGACTTTGATGATAACCTGCTACACCCGTAATGGATTTCTGGAAAAGGCGAGGATTCTCTTTGAGCAGCTTCCAGAGAAGGAAAACCCGGTTTGTTGGAATGCTTTGATTGCAGGTTATGCCAAGAAGAGGAGGTTTGAAGAGGCGCGTAGAATGTTTGATGAGATGCCTGTGAAGGACTTGGTTTCATGGAATTCAATGCTGGCAGGTTACACTCAAAATGGAGAGATGACTTTGGCTTTAAATTTTTTTGATGAGATGCCAGAAAGAGATGTAGTCTCTTGGAATTTAATGATTGATGGATTTGTTCAGATCTGTGATTTGGATTCGGCGCAGAAGTTTTTTCAGAGAGTTCCATGTCCAAATGTCGTTTCTTGGGTGACCATTTTATGTGCATATGCACGGGCTGGTCAGATTGTTGAGGCAAGGAGTCTCTTTGACCAAATGCCAGAGAGGAATGTGGTTGCTTGGAATGCCATGATTACAGGGTATGTGCAAAATGGCCAGATAGAAGAGGGATACCATCTCTTTTCTGGAATGCCTGAGAAGAGTTCTGTTTCATGGACAACGATGATAAATGGATTTGTCCGTGTCGGGAAACTTGATGAAGCAAGGGAATTGCTTGAGAGAATGCCTTTCAAAAATGTTGCTGCTCAAACCGCAATGATTTATGGTTATGTGCAGAACATGAGAATGGATGATGCTCGACAGGTTTTTGAGAAAATCTGTTGCAGAGATGTTGTTTGTTGGAATACAATGTTAGCTGGTTATGCACAATGTGGAAGAATGGATGAAGCAATGCACTTATTTCAGGAAATGCCAAATAAGGATGTGGTTTCATGGAATACAGTGATTGCTGGTTATGCTCAAGAAGGAGATATGGATAAAGCCTATAGCATTTTCAAGGGAATGAGAGAAAGGAATAAGGTTTCTTGGAATTCTCTTGTTTCTGGTTACAACCAAAATGGGTTACATACTGATGCACTTAGGCATGTCATGTTGATGATGAGTGAAGGTGTAAAGCCAGATTGGTTGACATATGCATGTGGTCTCAGTGCTTGTGGTAACCTTGCAGCTCTGCAAACTGGGAAGCAACTGCAACATCTCATTCTGAAAAGTGGGTATGCTGAATGACTTGTCTGTTGGGAATGCCTTAATAACCATGTATGCAAAATGTGGAAGGATCTTACAGGCAAAACAAGCTTTTGATGAAATGTTCAACGTTGACATTATTTCTTGGAATTCATTGATTGCTGGGTATGCAATGAATGGATGCGGTAAAGAGGCTATTAAGATCTTTCAAGATATGGAAAATGTTGGGTTGAGTCCAGATCAGGTCACATTTGTTGGTGTTTTATCTGCATGTAGTCATTCTGGAATGATTGATGAGGGGTTGAGGTTGTTTCAGTCCATGATAAATGATTACTGTATCACACCTACAGCTGAACACTACGCCTGCATGGTCGACCTGCTTGGCCGAGCAGGGAGAGTAGAAGAAGCCTACAGGCTAGTGAAAGGTATGCCAATTAAGGGAAATGCCGGCATATGGGGCGCAATGCTGGGGGCTTGCCGCACTCATCGCAATCTAGAGCTGGGGAAGCTTGCTGCCATGAAGCTTTTTGAATTCGAGCCACATAAGACTTCGAATTATGTGTTGCTGTCGAATATGCATGCAGAAGCAGGTAGATGGGATGAAGTAGAGAAAGTAAGAAAGATGATGAAAAAAGGCAGCAGTTCAAAAACAACCTGGTTGCAGCTGGATTGAAGTTTGTAATCATGTTCATGCATTCTATGCTGATGATTGGACACAACCTCGATCAGCAGAGACCTGTGAGGCACTAAAGAGATTGACTGTTCATATGAGAAGCATTCGTTACATGCCTGACATAAATAGTTCTGTATGATTGGGTGATTGTATTTTACATCATACTTGATTTTGAGTGCACAAATTTATGTGCCATGTGGGTTCAAGTTCACTCAAAACTGTCTTCGATCACATGCTCTTAAATAGGGTATTGTGATAATGCTAGCTATTTGTTCTTTTCGATCAAAGTACAGGAGCCAATACTATATAGTATCCTCAAGGCATTGAATATGTATGGTGCCTCGGATTGGTGGGCCTCATTATGGTTAGATCATGCTGCAAACGAAGGACTGGTTTCTCTACTTACAGACTCGATAGCTTTGGTCTGGTATCTTGTTGCAGAATTTATCTGATGGTGACTTTGTTCTTCAGTTTATGTTCAGTCACTCTTTATGAAGGTATATACTGGTGAAATTCAGCTCTGATCCTTCACACTTCAACCTTCCAATCACAGAAAACCATTTTCCTTGTCCTCCAAGAAGGAAAGATATGAGGGGAGGAAGTGCCTTATTTATTTATTTATTTTTAGAAAGACAAGTGGTGACCTGAAGGTGCTTACTCATATTGACATCCACTGTCAAGGATTCGATGTTGAAGAAATTCTTGTATCTCGACTTTGGTCATGGACTTCATCACTATTCCATGTAAGTTTCTATTTTGCCTTGCGACATATACTTTTCTCCTTGTGGTTTTTTCTTTCCCCCTATATTTCTTGCTGTGATGTTGGTAGGTTTTTCCACTACAGGTAGGTGATGATTCAAGAAGAAACAGAGAGGGAAAGAACTAAAACCACAGACAATAAATCAGGTCAAAGTAAGTTTTGACTTCGACAATGAACCTAACCCAACGTGACCTGATCAGATCCACCTTGATGATGCCAAGATTGAGTGAGACGGAAAAAAGGGGGGGGTCTGAAGTTAGCTCTCTTGGAATTTATATATAAAGCAAGTACGACCTTGGACTTTTTTGTGGATTGTGGAACGCTAATGGAGAACAGCAATTAGTAGTAAGCAGTTAAGGGATTTGAATTGCATCAAAATCACCAAAATCTCCAATTGATTTCAATGGAGAATCCATTGACAGTAATGTTGGGACCAGTCTTCATTTGCGAGATTGGCATCAGTGCCTCTAAACCCTCAACAGTGGTACAGTTTCCTCTCTCCCCCCTAGCACCCATTCTTCTTTTTGCTATCCATTCTTGTTATGTTTATCCATAATAATAAATCCACCATTTGCTGGTATTTAAGTGTGTGAGTCGTATTTTTATCATTCATCTGAATCTAAAATATGGGTGCTTTTCATACTGGATGGACTGGAAAATTAGAGACAAGAAAGTAGATGTAAGAAATGATTTTTATGACTATGGTGAGAGATGGCATTTGGGCGTTTGTTCTTTTAGGCCTAGGAGCTATTCATGTGGAAATGCTAATTATAGACAGGACCAAGCGCCCAAGCACTCTACTGTTATTCTATCGGATGGATGCTAGCTTCCCTTTTGATTGAACCACTGTTTGCAGTCACGGGCTAGGAGAGAGGCAGTGCATTCTACTGTGTCTTGCTTGTTGCCCATGAATTCTTAGTCATTAGGTTCATTTTTCTCATTGGTACTTGTTTGATTACCTGTTGATTTGTTAGAGAAGTGGGCCACTGAAAAATAAATGGATCTTGGTATGCTTAACCAAATTTTTGTCTATACCTTTTTCACAGACCTAAGCAGGGATATAGCAGGGTGGGTTTAGGCCATGAAGAAGCTTTCCAAGCCCTGCCCATTCCTTCTCAATCTGGGTTGAAACCAGTCCAGTCCATAACCTAAAATTCGACCCAATGCCTGTCCATGTTCACAATTGACCTTGTCGTTCACAAGTCATCATTTTATCTTACGCAATCTCTCATCCATTTGGCGTTGGCTAATAGTTCGAAACTCATAAAATGCATGTATTTGTCCAACCAGGATTTGACCATGATGGCATCTGATGCTCTTCAGTTGGGCCCAGCCTATTTCAAGATCCTGCAGAGCTCATATTGGACCAGAGTATCAGGCCCCTGCCAAATCCAGGGCTTACAAAATGAAAAACCCAGCAGAAACTAGCTGAGTTTAGGTAGGGTTCATGTTAACCCATTATAAACCTTAGACCAAACTGTTAGGCAAGTGAATTTCCTTCAGAATATATGGTTGTTAATGGGTCGTGCGAACCAAGCACAGCCTAATTTGGGTTAGAAATGGACTTATTTTTAAGCCCACAAATAAAGAAAGTTGGACTAATCTTTAAAACAATATATCCAAAGTATTTTTTTTTAAGACCAAGGTGTCCAGGCCTCTTAAAGCACCTAATTAATCTCTGGGGACATGTTCAAATCTCTCTATCCACACACGCCGTATAACACTATAGGAAATAGTCATTTTCTGTTGAGAGTGTCTTGAACTCAAAACCTGCTACATCTTAGACGGGTTCCTGACCGTCGAGACTCAAGACAACCCTCACGGTTAATATATCCAAAGCATTTTCCAAGTATCTATTTATGCATGCAAAATGATTTAGTGCAAAGAGACTTATTATAATATAATATGTAAGGTCTTACATATCCACTATTCATAATGAAATTGTAAAATTTAAAAATATGAAACTTCTTTAAATATATGGTAAATATGCAGGATTTCACCTTGTTATGATCAGGTCGCTTGTACTTAGTCATGTTTTCAATATATTATATTCTTCTTTAATATTAGGTTAGTAAGATTTTTTGGGAAGATTCTTTAATGAATCTGTCCATTAGATTAATTACAAGTCCTTAATATTTGGGCTTATTTGATAAGTCACTATATGGATGTGGAACAAGTCTCATCATCAATCAATTATTTTAGGTATATAATATTGACATTTTAAATTTTGATCAGTACAGTTCACTAATACATGAAAGTTTAAAATAAAATATTTTTTAATATGATCACGTAGGAGTAAAAAAAATTATGCATCTTAGTTGTGCAGTCCTCTTTACATCAAATCGGTGCAGCTCAACCGGTTAACTTCTCATCTCAGAAAATAGGAGGTGTCACGTTCGGAACTCCCATGACCTAACTTAGTGTACCCTAAGGGCAGTGGGTATCACCCGTAAGAATTGATTAGCATTTCTATCACACGTGTTTACTTGATTATGCATCTACCATCATATGAATTAATGCTTGTTGAATTAGGATTATATGAAAATACTCTAAAATTGATCTAATATTGATCTTGGAATGATCATAGGTAATCTTAATGTATTATATAAAAAATAGGTGTGCCGTAGACTCCAAGTAGTCATTTCTGTCTGTGTTTGTGGTTGTTCATTTATATATCTTTAATAGATAATTAGATATACGTTGGTGTGTTTAACTGGCTAGTGACAGTATGAATTAGCATTGGAAGTTGGGCTTCAATTTAAGTATTGAATTTTGGCACTGGCAAATCCAAGTCAAATTAGATAGTAATTAGATCAACTGTCGAGTCAATTCAACTCAATCAAAAATCTGGTTAAGATAAAGATTAAATGAAATTAAGTTTTAAACCAAGTTACCAGTAGATTTAATTGGGCCAAATTGATTAAGTCAATTTATGATTGAGCTACTTCATTCACTAGATTAGGTCTTGAATAAAATAATAAATTGTTATTTATTACAATTAGAGTTGTGCGAGTGATGTTAATATTTTTTATTGATGATTATAAAGTTATAGATACTTTATGACTTATATGTCTATTACTTATTTTGGTAATCATATTAGAGACTTCACAATTATTTATGAAGAAAGACTTCATTTTGATGATTCATTAACTTATAATTTTTTATAATGTTTATTTTCTATTTAAGATAAATCTGTAGATTTAATTAAAATAATTTTATAAAACTGAATTGGGTCACCTACTTGGCTCAACAATGTAACCGATCGAGCCATGGTAAAAATAAAAGATAAAAATAATTTTGAAAAAAATTAAGCCAACACATGTTGTGGATCCATCAAGTCTCCTAATTGATTGAACCCAATACATTATTGATTGTTGGTCTTACTCCTAATTTAAAAAAAATATGGTAATGTGAATTAGCACTCACCTTAGGCGCATACTAAATTCTGACACAGGCTAGCCCAAATCAAGATTAAATTGCACTTTGACCGCCTACATTAATCGAATACTATAGTTCAAACAAACATCTTAAATCCTAAATTAAACTCAAAGAGGTTGGAATAATGATCACGAACCTAATTCAAGAAGTGGGAGTCCATAGTTCGACTTTCACTCTACCTCCAAGGGACACTCACTTTAAAGTTATCTAGTGTGTATGGGTAGAGAATCTTACACAGGTCTCGAGAATTAATCGAATGCTTTAAGAGACCTGGATGCCCTTGTCATAAAAAAATTCTGAATTGCATTTCTAAATTTATCCACATCTTAAATTCCGAATTGCACCCCTAAATTTAATCCTCTAATATTATTACCAAACTTGTAAAGTCGTTAATAATTGTAAGATTCGATAACACATCTGACCGTTCAAAGTCATCAAGAGCACAATGATTAAAGATGGTGTCAAGACAAACTTCAAAATGCAAATCTTCAAACTCTAATGACATTTTGAATATGACAATCTGATAATTCGCTTCCTCCACCTTCAAATACACCATCATTAAGACACTTTTAATTAATCAATAAGTATAGTTTATTTATTTTTAGTTTGTCACCTAACATTGGACCAACATGTGACCCATTGAAGGTCTTTTTAGGTACCACATTACCAATCCGTCGTTTTCATGACGCCCTACTTTTGAAAGGGTTCTCATTATCAGTGAATTGAGAATCCAATGGCAACAAAGATTATATTATTGTTAAGGTCCCATTTTTTCATGTGATGCAAGTAGCACATCTTTAGTATATGTATGACAAAGGGCCTCCACATATTTTTATAAATAATTTAAGAAAACTAACATTATTTTTTGGATAGCGATCCTCTTATGGGCATTTTGTGTAATGAGACACGGGATTTAGGGTATTGCACATTTTACCCTTCCACTGCCATACGAAAGCATTTAAAAAAATTTATTGATCCAGTTAGTGATCCGATTTTAATAATCCGATTTAATGTTCCTTATGAAAAAAACAGTCTCACTTAGATAAATTTCAATGAGCCGATTTATACAGCAGTGGAAGGGTCAGTGATCCGGCGAGCCGATTGTAAGGGTTTGGCGAGGCGGTTCGAAAGGCAAAATGGGCAATACATTTAAACCCATGTTGGGTTACACAAAATGCCCGTGGGAGAATCACTACCCTATTTTTTTTTTATGACTAAGGTATTCAGAGGTCTCACCTATATTTGAACAATAGGACATTTTAACCCAATTAGTCTTTGGAGCATGTGCAAGCCTCCCAATTTCACACACCGAGTAAATAATTACAAGCCCAGAGAGAAAACTAACACTATTAATAAGGAAATCACTCATTAAAGGGCTTTATGTTTCACACTAAAAATAATAATTTAAATTCTTCAAAAAGTTTAGACCTGTAGCTTATGGAAATGTGTATTTTCGGAGTTTTACTCATGCTCTGATGCTCGAGAAGAAGTGGAGAAAAAAAAAAGTAAGCAAAAATTGCTCAACTTAATTGAATTTCAAAATGATTAGTTTTATCAGATTTTGGAGAATTTGAAATTCATTAAATTATTCAATTTAAATGTAAATTGAGTCTAAATATTAAAATTGACAATAGAAATCAACAGAGGACCTTTCGAATCTCCAAACAAGATGCTCTAAATCTAAAAGAGTCACATGTCACAGATAGTCAAAGATGTCTTTGGTTGGCTGAATGGGCTCAATGGAAAATGGTTCTGTCCAATTAGGGTTCAGATCTAGTGACAGAAGTTGTTGAAATTTGTGATATGTTGACACTTACATGGGGATTTGGATGTTGAAACGTATTAAATATCTTTCATCAACATAAAATAATTAAGAAAACAATTATTATTAACGACTAGATTAATAAAAATAAACCAGTTAAATTAACTATCATGTCACGTTTACATTTATTATATATTTTCTCTGCACATAACACACTTAATGAATTAGATATTGAATGTTCCACTCAAAAAGACAGTGACCAATGAAAGATGGTTATATTTATGGCTGAAAATAGCAAATATAAGTAGACAAAGTACCTAATATATAAGATAAGTCTTTGTTGTCATAATTATAGATATTATTGATTTAATTAAGTGTCGGTGGAGAAGAGATGATGTTTACATGAGTCCCTCATTATTTATGGGCTGAAGGGAAAGGAATAGTAGGGGTGTGGGAGGAATTAATGCTATTTGGTATTATTCTCTCATTCAAGATCAGGAGGGATAAAATTATTTTGCATCTATGCCCTCATTTATCACTTCTTATTTCTCTCTTCATGGGCTTTATTTGCAATTTTAACTTATATAGAGAAATGAGACGAACACGGCCTTTTTATTCAGTGTACTTAGTTATCATTTTGACTATAATAAAACATTTTTATAATAAGAGATTAAGTATACTTATTCATCTTTTAAATAACAATAAATACATAAAAGAATAAGTTTCATATCTTTTTATTATTAAAACATCTTAAAATTTTATAGAGTAGTGATTTTTGTACCACCATTTTCTCTCATAGTACACCTCCTTAAAATGAAATTTCAATTTTGACTTTACTTTTGAAAAAAAAGGAAAGAGAGAAATGAACAGAAAAGTGGGGATAAAAAGGAAATTTCCTTTTAAAAAGTGCACTATGATACCTTGCCGTTTCAATCCATCTTCTTTCCCTCTTCTCATCTCTTTTGATAAAATAAGTATTTCACTCATTTTTTGATGGTTCACTCATTTCTTATGCACTAAGTTAAAACTGACGGTGCACCAATCAATTTTCTAGAAAATGGTGTGTAAGAATTACTATTCATTTTATAGGCTGCACGGACACACATCCGGATTTCCTGCCTCTATACACCCGAATCCAGATTTTAGTGGCAAATTATCATTTTACTCCCGCGTTTCCAATCATTCGAATGAATGCCAAAATAAACTAGGTATTCATTCGAATGATTGGAAATACAGAGATAAAATGGTTATTTACCATTAAAATCCGAATTCAGGTGTCTAATTGCAGGAAATTCGAATATGTGTAAGTGCGGCCATTTTATATTTTGTTTAAATAGAGAGTTTTACTGAAAGAATCTCTCTCTCTCTAGCGGGAGAGATTTTAGATTGATATGGAGCAGAAGCATGTGGGTATCGCTATCATGCTCATGCATACTGTCTCCACATTGACCCACCACCAACGATGCTATCCCATTCCCATATGCGTCCACCACTAAACTATTCTAATTTCAACTCCACTGCTCTTCTCTTCTGGTTCTCCCCCACGCACAAGAAACAAAAGACACCCTGCCATTTCTAAAGTATTCCCACCTACCATACCCCATCACTTTCCACCTTCTTTCACATGATTCCAACTTCCAGCTAGCAACCTAACCTTTTTCCATCTCACCCCCACCATACCCCCCTCACTCTCCTATCTCACTTCTCAATCTTCCCATTTTTTTCTTAATCACCCATCTAATTCTGTAATTGGCTTGCAAATTACATGTTCAAGTTCCTCTTATATGCAACTACGCATGTTGGGTTTCACTCATCAGATGTTTAAGATGTTTAATCCTATCCTCGCTCAATTGAACCTTGAAAATGAAAAAATATATATAATGCATTTGAAGTTGATTTAAGCATAACACGCTTCACTAACGATGTTGTTAGGGCTGTGAACGAGTTCCATATTAAAAGTGTAGAGGGAGATCTAGGTATTTATAAAGGACTTTGGTCACTCCACTTAACAGGCTAATCTTTTGGACTGGATATCCAGATCTAAACAAGTGGTATCACCTCATGTAGACTGAAGAGATCCTCTAGAGAGATAGTATGGTTAGCCTCATTCAAGCCGGGCATTATTGGCTGCGAATGAGTCTCATATTAAAAATGTAGAAGAAGATCTAGAAATTTACAAATGACTTAGATCACTTCGACTAATAGACAACTCAATATACACACTTGCATCACAAACAAGAATCACGAATTTTTATTCAACTAAGTAAAATGATACAGAAGAGAAGTAGCAGCATCCGATCCATCACCAATCATCCTCAGTCCTCACAAATGAAGCCCCAAAAATCACGAGAGAAGAAAACCAAAGAAATGAATACACAAATGGATTAAATACCTTAATCTACATAGAAAAAAAAAAAAAGTGAAAATCCAAATAAATGACTGAGTGCTCTAGAGGAGTGCAACTCCTCCCAACAATGCAAGCAAGGCCATGCTAGCCCCCGGCACGAATGAACCTGAATTGTTGGTGTTGGTGGATGATGTAGGCTCAGAACCAGGAGGTCCGGCAGTGGAGCCCGATGGAGTCGGAGCTGTAGGAGGAGATGCAGGCGGAGACAACGTGGAAGGAGTGGGTGCAGGTGAAGAGGTGGGAGGAGAAGGTGGTGAGGTGGCGGAAGGAGTTGGAGACGTCGTGGGTGTGGCCGTCGGCGGGGTGGACATTACTGGAGGAGAAGCTGGGGGTGGAGATGCCGCTTTCGGAGGGGGTGATGATACTGGCGGCGGGGTTGCTGTGGGCGGAGTAGCGGTGGATCTTGGTGACGAAGCCGGCGCTTGGGCAATGCTTGTGGCTATGAGAGCCAGCAGAACACTTAGAGCCAATGTGGCACGTGCGAAGGCCATGTCTCTCTTTCTCTTATTCTGCAACACAGAGAGAGAGAGAGAGAGAGAGAGAGAGATTGTGGGAGAGACAAGTGGGAGAAGAGATGAAGACATATATAGAGTTAGAAGGTGACAGCCAAGCAATGTGGTGTCTAGGTAACATGTTGGGACTTAAAAATAAATTTTGAAATTTTAGGACTTAAAAATAATGTAAAGTTATTAACATTTAGAAAACCTTTAAAATATTATTTTTTTAATGGGATTAGTTTATTTTTTAAAATAGACTCTTTATACTTAGATAAAAGTAATTCAAGTTATTTAATAAAATAACTATCAATATTAGTTTTACAAAAGAAGTTTAATCCTCCTAAATATTCTTCTTTTTATAGTTTTATTAGGACAATAGAATCATTAACATAACATTATGATTTTTATTTTATTTTTACATCATTGTTTGGTGCAATAAATTGAGCGTTTTATAGAGGGCATACTTAGGTGAGAGTGTTTGGATTGACATAGTATTAAATATTAGGACTCTTAAATGGTCCTAGACTTTGATATGTAAATTCCAAATATTCATTCCTCTCTTCAGCCAAATTAATCATTACCCCCAAAATAGTTTTAAAATGACTACTTTAATACAGTAATCCAAATGTGTACGCCATTCGGGTACACTTCACGTTTTATAATTCATTGGCTATCCCGGTACAATGGATTGTGACAGAAGTGGGACCCATCTAATTTTATTATTATTTTTTAATTTCTAAATTTTATAGCCTTTAAGAACAGGACTTCATCAATTCTATTTTAGTGATTTTTTGTGGACAATATATTAAAGAAAAATTATTTCAATAGACTCATCATCATTTCATTTGATGGTCCTACACCTAAGTGTTTCTAATAATTCTTTGAGAAATCACCACAGGTCTTCTTCATATGGAAGAATGGGAGAGAATAGGAGGAGTATGTAATGAATATAATGATTTGGTTTTTTTTTACCCGAAAAAAGACTGTATGTAATTTTTCTCTAACTCGAATAGAGACCTTATTATTAATAAATAATATGGTCTAATGCATGGATTAAAATTTAAGAGTACGTGGAAAATAGAGAAAAAGGTGAAAAAAAGAAAAAAAACTAAGTTCCATTTCATTCGTTGCATCTCAATCTTATCAATTAGCATTACCAACCACTGAAAAATTAGATTAAAATAAATAACCTGACATTAGGGTGTGGGGAAAGAATGTAGACTTTATGAATTATGATGTATATATTAAACAAGATCCAGTTGTCTATAACATTATAAAATTATAAATATTTAAGGTGGACAAATAAATACATGGTTGGTCTGCAATTCTTCTCTGGCCTTGTGAGTTTGTGACATCACTCATCAATAGGCAACATCTTTGATGGAATATTTTATTTTTGCTTTGCTTCCATTCTAATGTTCAAAGCATGTTCTTCACAACATGGATACCATCGCCACAATCTATCAACAGCTGTAAATGTGGTGGGACAAACTACATTACTACATAGTCAGACTCGTAATTTAAAGAGAGTTAATGTTATTTTAATAGTCAAATTATTCAAAAAAAAAAAAATCAATAAATTACTCAACATCTCAACTCAATTAGTTTTCATTTGGGGCCGTGTGGGGGCTTAAATTCTTTATTCGGTCTAGTTTTGATGCACAGTGAAACAAGCAAACGTCCAAATGTTGTGTTCTACACCCAGAGCCTCACTTACTAATGTTAGATTAAAATTGTCAAGTTCGATACTCTATTGTCTAATCTGATGTACCCTAAAGACAGTGGGTATCACCCATAAGAGTTTTATAGTGGGTTTTCCGTGATTTCCCACACGTAAATTAAAAAAAAAAAGTTGTTGAAATCAGGAGTGTAAATATCGGCCAATATCCGATATATATCGCCGATATCGGCTAATATTTGTGGGTTTTGTAAAAAAAAAATTAGGAGAGAGAAATATATCGGCCGATACCGATATTATACCCCTAACTGAAATTATTATTTAAACATCTGGGACATTTAATATACTTCTATTATTAAATTAATTAGAATAGATAAAAATATTTATATGATAATTTATTTTATATCTTAAAAAAATCAATTATTAAGATGATTAAATATGCCTCATTTTAAATAGTTTAATAGCCTTTTATGATAATTTATTCCATATGACCTAATGAAAGAATCTAAAATTTCAAACCTAGGTATCTAGTAGACCTCTCACATAACCATAATACATTATTATGTTCATATAAAATTTGAATTTTATCTTTATTTAAAATTAACTTAATAAATTTTATTTTTTATCTTTGTATTCTTTTCTGCTCTATCTACCCACAAGATTTGATATTGGTTACGTTCCACTTGTAGGGCACAAATGAATACCTGTAACCTTAAAAATCTCTCAAAAATACAATATATAAATGGTAACTACTTACAATAATCATAAAGATACCCCTATGCCCCACTATAGAATATAAGATATCGACACGACACCTTAGATATGATGAATAGAAAATTATATGATCAGTTGTGTCATATAATGTTGGTCTTTTAAATTTTGGGAAATATAAGTCATTAATTTATAAAAATTCAAATAAAAGACAGAATAATTAAATATGAAACTTTATATAGTTTTCACTCATGTGATACTTTTTGCATCACATCCAACCAGATAGGATGCTTGAAGGGAAGTTCCAACATCAAATATCATAAAAGTTTTTCAAACATTTGAAGTTCCAAATCTGTAATTAGAGTTTGGTGCAACCCATAGTTTAAAACTCAGATGAGTCCGGTTGAGTTGACTCATGTGGGTATTATTTTAAACACATGTGAGATTATTTTAAACACTAGTGATAAGGTTGCCATCATGACTACAACAGCTAATTTTTTTTTTTTATATTTGGTTAACCTAAGAATATAATGACATGGTATGGCCGCGATTTTAGGTGATTCAAAAAGTTGTCTACAGTGTTCGAGGTCCCAGCAATATAATAGTTGGGAGTTGGGAGAGGTGTTTGTTTATGATGATTTTATGATAGGCTACCGATCTTTCTCATGGGTATTTAGTATTTAATGACATGGATTTTAGTGTATTTTTTATTTTACCCTTCGCATGAACAGTAAAATTTTGATGGATTAATTTTTACTGTTTATGTGAATTTCGGTGAGCCGATTTACACTGTTCATGAATTTTAGCGAGCTGACTTCCAATTTCGACGAGTCGATTGCACTGTTTATGAATTTTGGCGAGCCGATTTGTACTGTTCATGAATTTTAGCAAGCTGATTTATACTGTTTATAAATTTTAGCAAGGCGACTTGTAAATTCGGCGAGCCGATTGCACTATTCATGAATTTTAGCGAGTCAATTTACACTGTTCATGAATTTTAGCTAGCCGATTTGCACTGTATATGAATTTTTGACACTCTTTTTTCTTTGGTATAATAGGTGGAGGGCAAATTGGGTATCACAGTAAAATCTATGTATGTATACACAAAATATTTGTGGAAGGATCGCTGGCCTTTATGATAATAAGCATCTCAAGTTCTCAATAGACCAAAAAAAATAATTAGGATAATTCAATCCACTTATTACAATCATCAGACCATCAAAATTTAAATAAAAAAGTATTACATGCTTATAGTCCAATTACGCAAACCACTTGACTGGATGGAATTTTTTAGATGTAAAAGAAAATGAGAAATTTATTTTAAAATTATATCATATTTTAATATGATAAATTATTTAATTTAATAAATTAATTGATTTAAAAAGATCAATCAAATGTGACTTGAAACATAAATGTAAAAATATAATATAAGGATGACTGTAGCATTTCTCTTTTGAGAAATTGCAATTGATTGTATTTGATAATCCACTTCTAACAAAGAAAGTGGGGCAACCTATAAGAATATCCCAGTCTCACCAAGATCCATAAACCAAGCTTAAAAGGGTCTTTTGGACGGAGAGGATGTGGTGGAAGGATGAAGGAGTTCTCTTCGCCTCCAATGTTTTAAAAAATTAAATCATGAATGAAACTGTCTTTTATATAATATTATGGCGAGCGATCCTCCACAGGCATTTTTTATTTAGCGACATGGATTTTAGTATATTCCTGATTTTACTCTTCACATGAACAGCAAAATTTCGATGGGCTGATTTTTACAGCACTGTCCATGAATTTTGGCGAGCCGACTTGCAATTTCGACTAACCAATTGCACTCTTTATGAATTTTGGCGAGCTGACTTGTAATTTTGGCGAGCTGATTTGCACTATGAATTTCTGGCATTCTTTTTTCTTCGCTACGGCAAGTGAAGGGCAAATTAGGCATCACGATAAGACCTGTGTCTGTATACACAAAATGTCCGTAGGAGGATCGCTGGCCAACATTATAATAACATCATATATTATTTAAAAATAAATAAATTGTCAAATGTTGTTAACTCATGAAGGTTAGCTTGGGGTCAAAAACCCACTTGAGATGCAAGTCTTGAGTTCAAATCACTCTTAACATAAAAAGACACTCCCCATAGTATTACTTGGTGTATAGATTGAAAAATTTACACATGTCCCAAGGATTCATCATCTAAGAGGCATCTACATTTGAAAAAAAATTATAATGATTAATAGCAATGCTACAAATATTAAATTTTCTTAGTTTTATTCTTGGACTCCAATATAAATATTTGTGTAATCCTTGAGATTGATAGTCATCGCATGCATATATTGGAATTGTCATGTCATGAACCCATTCCACCCCATTTATCTCTTAACATTTCTAAAATCAAAATAAAAGGTTAAGAAATCATGGCTTAAAACTAGTCCTGATTTGATTTGGACAATTACCAAAAGTGTATCTTGACATCTTAAAACTTTGGGCATGGATGCTTCTAAATTTCATGTTTGGAGTTATTTGGGCAAGTCATTTATATACTTCTTGCTTTGAATGAAATTCAAGTTTTTGATTATTGAATTGCACTTGTTTTTTATCTTCTTGTTTCTCAGGGTTTATTTTTCTCATTTAGGTTCTTATGAGGGTGTTCATTTCTTCCTGGGAATACGACAATTCATAATCTCCCATTTTTAGGTGAGCTTAAATTTATTTTGGGCTCAATTTTCTTCCCATCTATCAACGAGTTAAAAGTGGATGGTGATCCCAAGCAAGTTTAGTCCTTAAAAGGAAACTTGATTAGGCTTTGGTTCTCGCGTTTCTGAGTTTCTCTAAACCAATGGTGAACATTTGACTACCCAACCCGACCCACATGACCCAGGTTTGGGTTATGTATTTGTATATTTGCCACCAAAGACAGAAGAGGGAAAGAAATATATGAAGAAACAATTTTGTGGTGAAGTTCACACCTTCATTTTGTTAAGGCAGATCAAGTAAGGCTGCCTTAAGACGAGAAAATCTACTGGGCTCCAACAACTAGGCTAAAAACTATATTGAAGCCCGATTGAATTTTTGTAAAAGGTATATATTTGTAATCCTATCAAATACATCCTTTCTTGTAGGATAAAAATTTCACAAAATAAGTTCTTTCGGCCAGCAAAGTAAGTTTACAGTTTGACCCAAAAGCATGCACCTTCTCAAAAATTGCTATAAACAATCCACTAAAAAACTTATTGGATTTTTGGGGGACTTTCTATGGGGCTTTACGCTAGGTATCCTGTGGTTTGCTATAAACAATCCACTAAAAAACTTATTGGATTTTTGGGAGACTTTCTATGTAGCTTTACGCTGGGTATCCTGCGGTTTCCCACACGTAAATTAAAAAAAAAAAATTATTGGATTTTTGGTGCACTTTTTTTGGGGCTTACATATATCAAGAACTCTTTAAATGGACTTTTCTCATAAACAAGAAGTTAAAAAAAAAATCATAAAACCAGTGGGCTTAAAGTTTCTCCTGCATTCACATGTTGTCCTGGAAAATTCACTCAGTTTCCAAGGGGTAAATTCTTTAGATATCTTGCTTGTTTTTGTGCTATTTTGCTTATTGTTAGATAAATATTTTTTTACTGTCTTTTTAGTTTTGCATGTATTCTTGAATCTCATCCATAATACTATAGCATATTACTTTTGTTGTCCTAGGTATTCCATAAAAGGCTAAATAGCCCAAGCCTAGGGCGCCCACTTAGTTGCCCTTCAACCTTTTCTTACACAGGTAGGGCACCGACTTGTTGACTCCTTTATCAATGGGCCACTGTTGGACGTAGTTTGCCCATTCCATTGATTCCCTACCCAAGCCCACTTAAACCTTGTAATAAGAAAATTTGCATCATGCATTTTGTTCGTATATGTATGACGAATGACTTGTTAATTGATTGATACTTGTGAAGTTGGAGTGATGAGATTAGAGATCATGTAAGATCTAGAGTCATTCTAATTGACAAGCTAGGCAACGAGTTTTCTTAATCTGAGATGTTATGGTCTTACTATTCCTGTCTCGGGCATTAACCTAGATTATCCATACTTTGAAAGGTCAAATCCTAATGTAGTACAAGATTTACAAGTACCAACTTCCTATCCTGATGAGCAGCTCAAGGGAGACAATGATGTGGAGAGACTGCATAATTATCATGAGATTGGCCATGTGGTTAGATAGAATGGATAAAGGACTTCATGAATAATGTAACACTAAGAAAAACTCGTTAATCCAATCGAGTTTTTAAAGCTCTACCTCTCCTCCTTGTACCAATCTACAAATCTCCTTCATTCCCTTGTTTGTGCTCTCAGTAATATTGGACGAAGGATTAGAGGCCCATGCATCATGATATATTCTAATGAGCAGCAATCTAAGGAGGGATTGGAAATCATGAAAGGCAACTTAGACCTGCTTTGGCAGATGGAAATTCAAGGAAAAATTGGGTGAAGGAAATGCAGATTAAATTTGGACATGATAAAGATGCTTGACAGAAAACAAAATAAGATTGACATAATATACAAAAGTTTTCCAGTCGGACAACCTTGAGAGCTAGTGGATTTGGACCTTCAGTGACTTTCTTTTGGGGTGGATTTTGGTGTTTCTTTGTTATTGTTTTTTTGTGTTACCTTTGTGATTGTTTTTTTGATTTTCTGTTTTTTTCCCTTCTCTTGTGAGTATACTTCTCCTATACTCATTCCTGCTTTTGTAACTCCTTCTTTTTAATGAATTTTCATCGTTGATGCTTCAAAAAAAATACAAAAGTAACACAGAATTGGCAGCAGACTAAAATGGCTCATTTTTGCCATTTCTAAATTTTGATTTGCCTACCTCCTTTTTCTCTTGGGAGATAGAACCTCAAGTAACTTCTAATTTCACAAGTAGATTCCTACCTGCTTATGTTGTTTAAAAGAACATCATCGCCTCCCATCTCTCAGAAATGGTTCAGTTGGAGAACCTATAGAAAGGAGAAAACATCAATTAGGCGGAACTAATGAGTGTCAAGCAACAGCTGAAACCATAGATAATAATTTAAATTATAAATAATAATGAAACCCTAGATAAAAACAAGTTTAACAGTATCATCTGGTAGGACACATCATGGGATGGACCATCCCTTTTATTTCCCCTATTGAATGAACCTCATTACCCAATTATGGCCTGCATAGAAAATTGTAGCAAGTGGTCCAACTTAACGAGGCCAAATGCAGACAGCCAGCTAAACCTCGCAGGAGATGTTTGGGGTGCTTTCCATTCATGATGAGGTACACAATATGAAGCATAGAATTAACAATGTCTACCAGTGTGGCTCACTCCACAGAGAGAGAGAGAAAGATAGCAAGCCGTGCAAGCTGACTTGATCTGACTAGGCAGACAATTTATTTTCTTTTAAAAAATATGCTGATCATGAGCAATAAATGACCCCAATAGAGCTACAAGGAGTAGCTAACTCAGCCAAGTCAGCCTTATATGCATGGGTTCCTCCATTAACGAATGCATATCAACCAATAAGCATCACATTGGCCCATTTTTTATATGTTGATACGATGGCAGTTCTAGCTACAGAAAGTAGACACCACATTTATGGTTTTTGAAGCCAAACAAATGGCTCATTGTATAATCCTCATAAATCTATGAAAACTTCTGATATTTTCCACATATCAGTTGAAAGATGGGTACCTCTGATCCCTTCCTGCCTTGAGTGATTGGTTTGTTGCTTCTGGATGCTGGTTTTCTCTTGAATTTCAGCAATAACTAGGGGTGACAAAAGCAGCCCAGCAATTAAGGCCCCAGTGACAAGCATTGTGAAGACTGCATCCCATCCTCTTCTTGAAAGGAAACCAGTAAGCAGAGGCCCAATAGCTGCACCAACTGATCCTGTACCATCAATAATAGAAGTAACTGTTGCCAACGCACGGGAGTTCCCCTTCAAAGAGCTGTGTGTCCCAAGATCAGCCGAAACTGCTGTGGTTATGAGTGCATAAGGCCCATTGACAAACAGACCAGCAAGCATCATAAATGCAATGTTCATAGTTAGTGAGACACTCCCGTATGAACGATAAAGAAGCAGTGAAGGAATTGCCGCAAACATGAAACTGGCTGCTGTAGTAGCTCGAGCATTGAGTTTATCAGATATGTAACCAGCAAGAACTCCACCAAAAATGCCCCCCACATCAAACAGGGTCGAAAGGTTTCCAGCTGACTTGACAGAGACGTACTCACCACTAATGGCTGTATGTTGGGTGGCGGAGGATCAGATGAATATAAATTCAAAAAAAAAAAAAAAACCTTAAGGCTTGAAAATGTTCAGAAGCCCATGAAAATTAGCTATCTTCGTATGTCATTCAAACTTGCATGTAAACTATGCCAGCCTTGTTAGGTAGTAATCATGATTAAGATCTAACATCCTCTTTTAAATCAGCAAGGTATAAAATTCAAAAACAGTGGGTGGGGAACAAAGAAAGCATGATATATGACTTCATTCAGAAAACAGAATAGATCCATAGTAAAGAACACATGAGAAGTTCCACTCATTCCATCAGCAACATAGATATCTAATCCATATACATTTTGCAGGTGAATCCATCAACTTTAAATAATAAAATTTAAAATTATAAAAAATGACATGAAATACAATGGCATTAAATTTGCCAAACTTCAAATGCAAATGGAGAAATCTATTGCTCAAACAATGTCCACATATAGTTGACAAACAAATGAGTTACTAATTCTATGAGGACCTTGTTTGAGCAATAGGCATATTCAGAAGATGGGAAAAAAGGCTTTGCTTCTGATGATGATTTCGTTCATTTAATGTCCGTTTGTTTGTTAAGTGATGATGGAGGGATTTACATTGTTAATGAAAGAACATCTGAATTTATTTCTACTTTACATGCTATTTTTGTCAAGAAATAAGTAGCACACATCTAACATTTACATAGGTAAACCAAATTAGGTAAATAAATTGTAATCACAAACAGGATTTGGGTAGACTTGAGTTATATGTCAATTTTATTGTGTCAAAAAGTAAATCTGAAGGGATTGAATTTCTAGCCGAAGACTTCATATGAAGTAATGAAACACAAATGATCAACCTAATGGTAACCAAAAAATGGTAATATCCAGCTTCAATACAAGAAAATTGATTGAGCTAACATTACAGATTTAACAAAATTCAGTAAAAAAATTATGACTGGAGACATGATTTGGGCCTACATCTGCCTGGTGTCAGTTTTACTAGGTCAACAATGAACAAGAAGAGTCATTCTATTCTTGCCCAGAGACCTCTATCTGGATGGAATATCCATCTTGAACAGAAGCAAGTTGCTTGAGCTTTACTAGAGCTTCAGGCAGTGTGAAATTCTGTTCATTTCGTGAAGTATCAGTTTCCTCCATCCATATTAATGTGTAATTACATTCAAATTTATAAATTAGACAGGCACTTTCAACATAATTTTAGCTAAGCTCAATACGACTTACTAATCCAACAACACAGCAAAGTAACAAACAAAAGAACAAAACATTTGACAGAGCATTACCAGTCTGAGTCAAATAAAATGGCAACCAGTATAGGAATGTGTAAGCCACAAGCTTTGAGAAAAAAAGGCACATTGCAAATGGTATCACTCCGGGTATCAGGCATGCTTGAACAATTCCAACGGCACTGCCCCTATTCATGGGCCCAGCTTGATGGTCCCTGCTTGCGTCTGCTGCCATGGTGCCTCCTCCTTGAATCTGAGCCTCTTCATCTCCAGGCTCCATCTTTGATACGGGATGCACATCCCATCCATATGGACAAGGAAGCCCTATCTCTTCAGGATAAGCAGCCAAGAAGAGGTAGACCATTATCCCTCCCAAAAAGATCAATGCACCAGGAAGAATGAAAGACCAACCCCACCCATACTGTAGGACACTCGCGGCAAGAAGGGACCCGCTGATATTCCCCACAGAAGTGTGAGCATTCCAAATACCCATTATCAAACCTCTCTTTCCTTTCCCAAACCAATTACCAATAACAGCAACAACCGACGGCCACCCTGTTGCCTGGAACAACCCAGCTATCATCTGCATTGCTAGATAGAACCCAAACGTGTGGATATTCCAAAAGTAACCCATTCCAAAGAGGCCAACAAAGATTCCACTTCCTATCATCCCCGTTGTTAGAAATACGCGAAGGTCCAGTGTATCACCGAGATGTCCTGTCACATACATCCCCATAGCATAACAAGAAAGAAATGCAACATCAATCTCCCCTAGTTTTGCTGTCCCATCTTTGCTGTTAAATGGAGCCCAACCATTTCCAGGTGACCTCGTCGCATTACTGTCTAACAAATCATCCTTAATGAACAGATCACCAATTGGCCATGGGTATGAGGACTGATACAATGATCCAACCTTGACTGGATTTGGGTCCAAAATACTTTTGACAATGCTGGTGGGTTTTCTAGAAGCATGGTAGCAAGCATAAGCTATGAAAGTTACAAGCAGAACAACATATCTGTATGTTTTGAGGCTCCATTCCTTGCCCCTCAGGGTACGTATAAGTATAATTCCTGGTGGAGTCCCACCCATATTTATCTATAATCTCTTCGAACAGATTAGAAGAAACAAAGATCAAAAGATTGGAACCTTTGTGCTGAAAGGTGACAATTTTCTCAAAAAGAAGAAATGCAAGAAGTAGAATCCGTAAATTTCAACCCCGAGTAAAGATAATAAGAGTCCAATTCTCGAACAACCATAAATAAATAAATTACCACAGGCATTGTTCCCAATCATCTTCCAATTGTGACTGCAGCTTTGCCATTTCAAAGTACATGACCATGATAGCGATCTAACATTCTTCGGTCAAGAATTTTGATTCAATCATAACAATATTTCGGATATCGGAAAATGGTATGCCAAAAAAAAATAAAGTTTCTGCAAAAGCTATAAAATAAAAAATGCGGATTCCACAAAATCATGTAATCCACCAAATACTTGGCAAAGATTCATCCTTTTCAACAAATCCCCTTCAAGCACATAATTGCAATTGAAGGAATACTTTGTTATTTCCACTCAAAGATTCGTTCTTCTCAATCAACAAAAGAAAGACCTAGAGAGAGGGGAAAAAAAAACCAAAACTCCTAAAAATCTTCAACCGTAATTCTCCAATTTATGTAATATTTTACCTGAACTCTTCTCTTTTAGACCGTCAATCAAAACAAGGCAACCGGATCAAGCTGATATAACCTCAAATCTTGCTCAGTTCATCACATCCGAAGCGAAAAATGAAATAAAGCTTTTTTTGGGGAAAAAGCAGCAGCAGCAGCAAACCCGTGAGCGTTGGCCATTCAAGGTGACGAAGAACTGAGACGGAGAATGAGAGAATTCGTAATTGGAATTGGGATTGAAGCTTTTGAGATTTGAAGGAATTCAATTGATCCTGTGTAAGAGATTTTGGTTTTTCTTTTCTGGAAACAATTGGAAGGAGAGGATGGGAGAAAATGTCGGAGTTGGAGAGAAAGAGATTGGAGGGAAGAGAGAAAAAGAGGCATCCCGTGTCTCTGCGAACGAATCTACGCGAGGACAAGTGTCCAGTATCCATAACACGGGGAACGGCTGCTTCTCGCGCCACGGCTGGCGTCGTCCCCAGTTTTCAAATTTGTGGGAAATTGCCAAAATGCCATCCCACGTGTTTCAAGAAGAAAACTCTAATCAGACGCAATTGACTCAGATTAATTTTATTAATTATCAGTATTATTATTTTATTTTGTATATTAATTTTATTAAATTTAGACTATATTATTATTAGTAAAAATAATTAAACGTTATTTATTTAAATTTGAGCAAATAAACTTGATAAGTGATAAAAAAATCTATTTTAATTGTCATTTTTTCTTAATTTAATTCAGATGAGTATACCTATTTAGTTAGACTATTTTTTTCTGAATTCTCATCTCAACGGCTATTTCTTTGATTATGTAATGAACTTATATTCATAATTTTAAGTTTGTCAGTTTTGTTTATAATTATGTTAAAAATAAAAATATTTTCAAATCTATTTGATGAGCAATGACTTTATCAAATTTAAAAGAGTAGATGATCCTGATTTAATATGATTAGAAGATAAAAAGCAATATTCTAGAAAATAGCTAAAAATGAATTTATTTTATTTTTAAATTTAAATCAGGTCAGATTTTGATCTAAGACTCTTTACTCAGTCTAACCTGAATTTATTTTGAACTAACTCAGGTCGGGTCAGGTTCACGGGCCCAAAAATTTTGTGACCCGTAGATGTTTATTACCAACAACTTTCATGTGTAATTTTATGTTTATTTGGATATTGCATGATTTCCCATCTTTATGGATTTCGTCCAGTAGGCAACCAGGCACTGCTCCAACCGTTATTTGACCTTCAGTTGTGATAGAACCGACTCTAATTTTGGCTTTCAAAGATTTAGAATTTTTGAATGTTTGTAATGGTTAACTCAATAAGATTTGCATGTCTGTAATGGTTAACTCGTAAATATTAAAATATGAGTAAAACTTATGTTTAAAAATCAATTGAAAAGGAGAGTATGCTTATAAATTTTAAGATTCCAAGGTTCATTGACGATGCAGGACTTTACTAACACTCTCTCACCACAATGTAGAAGACATTTAGCTCTCCCTCTTCATGCATGTCTATCCATGTGGTGCCTCCGCTTTGATACCATGTTAAAACATATAAGTTGAGAACTCATTCTTAAAAATCAACTTGAAAAGAAATGGTGCTCACGTGCTTATAATCTCTAAGACCCAAAAGTCCAATAGAGATGTAAAACGTTACTAGCAATAAAGGCTTTGAGATAATTTAGCTATACAGCAGATTATGTAGTCCGTCTCAAAGCCGAAACACGTGAATCAGCGATATGTAGTATGTATATCTATTGACTTTGTCTTTTAAATAATAGTCATTTTTATAGAGTTTTAAATTTTAAAAGTCGAAATTTGGATACATCCTAAAAATGTCTAAAAGTTTTATAAAGAAGAAAATCAATACAAGAAAACGTCTAAGATGAACTCCATGTTTAAGTACCTGTCATATGTATCTTCTATTACTATTTATAATTGTAAAGATTTTTGAATTTCATAAAAATGTCAAAATATTAAAAAAATTACACAAGGACTTTTAAAATTCTACCAATCACATCTAGGGCTCGTCATGTAATTGCATAAACATTTACATACCATTTCATTCATTTTTTTGACGATAAACTAAAAAATTGAGAAATATCTTAGAAATTCTAGTTTTTATCATATTTTTAGAAAAAAACTTGAAAAATAATATAAACATCCTACACTCATTTCCATTGAATTCCATAAACACTAGATATTATTTTTTAAGAAAAATTAAAATTTGAGATTATTTTATGATGAAACTGAAAGAAATTAATGAAAATAACTCAAAAGGGTAAAAACAATGAAAATAACTTTAAAATTGAATAACTTAGCTTCTAAAACTTTTTAAATTAAAAAATATTTATGAAAATAACTAAAAAATTGTCGAAATCATTTAAAAAAAAAAAATGCATCAACCAATACCATGTACTATCGACCAATATAAGCCTATACACAATAATTTCACACTAGTTGTTAATTTTTTTTAAGGGAGCACTTACACACACCCGGAAAATCTGCCTCTACACACCTGAATCCGGATTTTCGGGTGAAATTACGATTCTGCCCCTGCGTTTCTATTCATTCGAATGAATGCCCAGTTCATTTTGGCATTCATTCAAATGAATCCATTCATTCGAATGAATGGGCAGTTCATTTTAGATTCATTCGAATGAATGGGCTGAACAGTAACACGGAATACTGTTCAGCCCCATTCATTCGAATGAATAGTGATAAAATAAACACCGTTTCTTCCATTCATTCGAATGAACCCATCATTCATTCGAATGAATACGGGTTCGTGCATTTCATTCGTTCCGTTCATTTCATTCGAATGAACGGATTCGTTCATTTCATTCCATTCGCAACTGCACATTTCATTCGAATCATTCGAATCGTTCATTCGAATGATTCCAATGAAATGTGCAGTTCAGTCATTCATTTAAATAATAAATGTTTTTTTTTTAAAAAAATTTTAAACTTATTTTTTGAATACTGTGTATTTCCAAAATTTCTTAAATTGAATATCTGAACTAATTACGATAACCTGATAAAAATACTTTAAGACTTCAAGGTCTTTTGACACTTCTAAATATTTAAAACACAGTATTTTACAAATAAGGGTATCCCTAGGGTGTGCTAAAAATATATTTAGGAGTGTCAAAAGACCTTGAAGTCTTAAAGTATTTTTATCAAGTTGTCGTAATTAGTCCGGATATTTAATTTGAGAAATTTTGGAAATACAGAATATTTAAAAAACAACTTTAAAGTTTTAAAGGAGATTTTATTATTTAATACACTATGCACATTATTTTTTAGGCAGTGTGTACTTCCAAAATTTTTCAAATTGAATATCGGGACTAATTACGACAACCTGATAAAAATACTTTAAGACTTCAAGGTCTTTTGACACTCCTAAATATATTTTTGGCACACCCTAGGGATACCCTTATTTGTAAAATATTGTGTTTTAAATATTTAGGAGTGTCAAAAGACCTTTAAGTCTTAAAGTATTTTTATCAGGTTATCGTAATTAGTTCAGATATTCAATTTGAGAAATTTTGGAAATACACAGTATTCAAAAAATAAGTTTAAAATTAAAAAAAAAACATTTATTATTTAAATGAATGACTAAACTGCACATTTCATTCGAATGATTCGAATGAACGATTCGAATGAAATGTGCAGTTGCGAATGGAATGAAATGAACGGAACGAATGAAATGCACGAACCCGTATTCATTCGAATGAATGATGGGTTCATTCGAATGAATGGAAAAAATAGTGTTTATTTTATCATCCATTCATTCGAATGAATGGAGCTGAACAGTATTCCGTGTTACTGTTCAGCCCATTCATTCGAATGAATCCAAAATGAACTGCCAATTTATTCGAATGAATGGATTCATTCGAATGAATGCCAAAATGAACTGGGCATTCATTTGAATGAATGGAAACGCAGGGGCAGAATCGTAATTTCACCCGAAAATCCGGATTCGGGTGTGTAGAGGCAGATTTTTCGGGTGTGTGTAAGTGCTCCCTTTTTTAAAATGACAAATTAGAGGACATGAACCAGTTCTGTAAATGTCGAGGGGAAGCAGGCCAAATGGAAGGGATAAGGATATATGTAACAATGACCAAGATTGACAGCAGCGGGTACGATCGGGTTCAGGGTTGAAATGGGTTAACTGATTAAATGGGTAATTAGGGGCACTAAGTGGACTTTAATGGGAACTTAAATAAAAGAAAATGGGAGTGGCTGGATGAAGTGGAACTAAAGGGTCTAAGATGAGATTGAAGGGAAGGTAATTAAAAGGAAATCTAGGTGGGTGCTAATGGTCCAAAGGTGATGGTTGTGGTTCCAACATGGGTAACTTAGAAAAGTGGGAATGGAAAGCTATCGTATCGTGACTGTAGGTTGATGTGGTGTTTTGGGAACTGAGAAGCACGTGGGGTTGAGATGATTGGAGAGAAGAAGGGTGGAATTGTAGGAGGGAAAGAATAGATGGAGTGAACCTGGGAATGGATGGCAGGTTGAAGGAACAGCAGAGTGGTGGTGTGGCGGCGATGGTCCGGCGAAGAAGAAGGGCACTGGTTTTGCAGAACGCAGCAGAGGCAGCAGAGTAAGAAGAGAGAGAGTAATATGCGGCAGAATAAGAAGAGAGATAGAAAGAAGAGAGAGAGATAAGAGAAGAAGAAATAGCAGAGAAATAGGGGACTGAGAGAGAAGTTAGAAGAGGAGAAGAAAAGGAAGAAGAAGATAGAAAAGAAGAGAAGGAGACAGAAGATCCAATGAGAAGAGAAAAGCTAAGAGGGGAGAGGGATAAGTAAAAAGAATTCTCAATTCCAATTTATAATGTTCTTAACTACTGGGTATTTATACAAGATAAAATAAATAAAATAAATATTATCTCATTTCAAATTTGATTTCAAATTTGAATTTAAAATTGATTTCAAATTTGAATTTAAAAATAATAATCTTAATCTTGTTATTTGATTTCAAATATTTGAATTTAAATATTTCCTACATCAGTCAAATAGAGGGGATAAGGATAATATGACAATGATGATACATAACAATGACCGAGATGAGGATAGAATGACAATGATGAGCAGAAGTTGCTATTGGTAGGGAAAATTTTACAGAGAAAGAAAGATTTTTTCTTTCAAATTTTATTAAACTTTGATTGACTTTGAGTTATTATTGGTTCGTGGATCATGTTGTTTTGTTATCAACCAACCCCAATATTATTTATCGTTGACAAAGTCAGGTTGACTTTAGTTTAGTCTCCCATTTGAGATTGTAATTATAAATTTTACAATATTTTTCACACATCTCTTATAGATAACCCATTTGATAGGTTTATACTTAGATATAGGTTAAATTAAGTTAGATATTAACTATACTAGGTTGCAGGATTTTCCGTTTTATATTAAATGTACTTTTAAGAAGAATAATTTTATGCTAATCTTAATAGTCTCTAAATGGTGTGATTTGAAACATATATTTTTTTCCAAAGATAGTCAAATTATATATTGCATGTAATCTTTGTATTTATTTCTAGCTGTAATGCATAAATTATACAACTAACCTTTATTTAATCTAAAATACATAATTTATGTCTTTTTTCAAAGTAATTAATGTGGTTATGAAAATTAAAGATTTAGAACAGATAAAGAGATGGAAAATTTGTAAATAATCATTGTGTGTCTTTTCTTAATCTCACCTAAGATATATTATATTCTTTAAAAATAAATTTTAAAAGTTATTCTCTAAAATGTTTAATAATAATAAAACCAAGTTGAAAACATAGTTTTAAACCTCTGTGTTCGCATTAAAATATTTTAAAAACATACAAATATCTCAAATTTATATAATAATGTAGCCAATTTTTGGTTTATAGATCTTTCTAATAAGACATACCATACCTATATATGTATTTATTCTTGACTTCTTGATAAATCTATTTTTATTGTCCGATTTATACTCTACAAAAAGTTATACTATACATGAATAAATTATGATTATAATATCAACGAAATATACTTATGCTCCACTTAGAAAAAAGTCGGATGAAAATTTATATTTGGCAAAAAAATTCAACCAAATTTGATATGATGATTATTAAATCAAGTATTTAATAAATAGTAATTGAATGACTTAACTTTATAATTAAAAATTAAAGTTATGGTAGTCCAATGGAGCCACTATTAGCATTCAAATTAATTTGAATTTTTAAATTTTGATAAATATATAATTTCCAAGTCTCAAAAATCAAGTGAGACAGAAAGTTTAAGTCGATTTTTACAAGGAGAATATTTCTTTCCCGGAAACTGCAACGAAGCAGCGGCCTTTCAACGCTTATTTATGTCCACGCCCTTTCGTCTAAAGAATTAAAAAATTAAAAATCTCTGCCGTTTCTCTTTCTTCTGCACTCCGTCTCTTTGGATTACCATTTCCTGCTTTTACTAGAAAAATGGATTTCTTCTCCTCAATTTTAACGCGCAATCTCCTTCCGGAAGGAGTTGGAGCTACGAATCTCTCAAGAATTTCAGGCAGATCTCTCCCATCGTTCAGAACCATCTCAAACAGGTGAAGTTTTGATAAACTCTTCTCAAATCTCCATCATTTATTACTCGATCTTTACTTTTCGAGGTATGTTTTATCTGAATTCTATTTCCCCCTTAAATTTTGTGGCTCGATGTTGATACCCTTGAAATATTGGTTATTTTACCTGGTCTAAACTTTCCAGGCCAGTATTTCCTCGAATTTCGTGATTTAGGGCGTTCAATCTGTTTGGTTTTATAGAATCTCCATTTCTGATTTTGATATGTTGTTACTGCCACTGAATCTGATTTCTAGGACCTCTCTCTCTTTCTCTCTCTGGTTTTTTGTGATTTCTGGTTTCTAATATGTTGGTTCGGTGGAGTCTTGATCTAAGTCTGTTGAATCCTCACCCTTTCGTACCTGATCGGAACTTTTTAGGCAGTATTTTTTCTCTAATCTGGTGATTTGGAGCACTTGACCGGTTTCGCTAGTTAAAATCTCGATTTTGCATTCTGATTTGCGGTTAGTTTGAAGAAATCTAATATCTGATTTTTTCCCGCTTTTTCGATTTATCCCTTTCTTTTGTTTTAACAGGTTTATTTCACAGTTATGTTGTGCTCTGGCGGCTTCGGCTGTGGGAGCATACTTGCATCTGCTTTGGAACATTGGTGGTATAATAACAACCTTTGGATGTATGGGAAGCATCGCATGGCTTTTATCCACACCAGTATATGAAGAGGTAACCTTGTTTTTCTTCATTTTATTTCCTTGTTTTTGATACTCCTCCTCCTTTCTTTTTAAGGATATTTTTTATAATATTTTCAATTTATTCTTTTTGTTTTGAAATTTTGTCTTATTTTTTATTTTTTTGGAACAGCGGAAAAGAGTTGGTCTCCTTATGGCAGCTTCCCTCCTCCAAGGCACTTCCGTGGGCCCTCTGATAGAGTTTGTTATTGAGTTTGATTCCAGGTGAGCGATGCTTCGTCTATCTATCATTTGCATTTTTTGTCATATTAGTAAATTACTGTTTCGTTTTAATTTATTACGAGGTTCATGATGATTTATGAGCTGTTTAAAATAATTACTTTTACTTGATATGGTCATATAATACAAGTAGAGGGTCTAACTGTCTAAGGAAAAGGTGAAGGAGCTTAAGAATTGGATCGAAGTGGTAAAGTAGGACATGGGAAATTGTGGAGTGATGAAAAATATAGGTTTTGATAGGACAAGGTGGAGAAGTAAAACTTGAAAAGCTTAATCCAAAATGAATGGGGCAAGGGTTGATTATGATGGTTCTGGAAGGGCTGTCAATGGGCTGGACCCCTGGTAATGGTTATGGTCCGTTAAGTAAATGGATTGAGCTGGTTCAATCCTTTACAAAGTTGGTGTCAAGCTCATCTAAAAAGAGTAATAGGTTAGGTCAGGCTGCTCATTAATGTCTCAATAATGTTATGTGGCTTGAATGGAGTCATTGATTGTATGGATTAGAGAACTCTTTACAGTTAAATGTGGTGTGAGTGTGTATGTTTGTTTGTTTTTCCATTTTTTTCTTTTTCTTCTTCTTTTTGAAATGGTAATATGGCGTGGAATATTTATCAACATGTACGAATACAAATGCACGTGATTCACGGGTAGGTAAGTTTGAGGATTAACTAATGGTGCCATGGACATGTTTTGTGATTTTCCTCATTTGACCACTTCCTTTTTTCTAGAAAAAAATCTGAAACTAATTATGAAGTTCTTTGTGAAATCTATACTTAAATAAAATGTAGATAGCACACCATTTGGAGGAAGTCAGCAAGATACAAAATGTTTTTTTTTTTTCAAATTAAAAGTCTCAACTACGTATTACCATCTCAAATACTTGCCATATAATTCATGAATCATATTTTGGAGTAGGGGGTGGTGGGTCGGATGTGTTGGACCCCTCTTGTCTAGGGGTCGATCCATCTAGATTTTTGGGCCTTAAGATGTGGCATGGTCCCTGAATCCCCATCCTATAATTCATTTGACCTGCCCATTTACCAAATTATTAATTTGGCTTGGGTTGGACTAGGGCCAAACTGTTGACAGCCCTAGGTGGTGGTGGAGGTGGTGAGAGTAATGGGGTAGAGTTGATTAGGAGTCAAAAAGCTGGTCACATATAGATGGAGGAGTGGCTAATGATGGTGAATATTTTAGTTTCAATCTCATGAGAAGAATGGATGTAATAATATTTTCAGGATTGTAATGAGCTGCAGGTTCTCCTTCTCTGTGCCTCTCTCTTTCTGTATTTCCAGTGAAGCTGAATTACATGCCTTTGGAGAGGAGTAAAGGTGTCCCAACTTGCTATTTGATGGTGATAGTGACATTGTAACAAAACTTGCTTGACTTGAGAATTCTAGTTCTAGAAGTTTTTGCAGTAGGGTGAAGTGCCACTTAAATAAATGCAATGAGGGTGAATAAAATCCTTTCTGACTTCATACTAGTTTGTCTGCAACTCTGCACCATTGTGTTGTTTGCTCAGTTGTAATGTCATTTTCCAGGTGATATCTTTTCTGTACTCCTTTTCTTCTTGTTGTGTTCTGCTCTTTTCGTCGTAGTTTTCATTGTTTCTTCCAGTTATTGGTTTGCACTTTTTGCATGTGTCGTGCCCCTTTCAATAAAATTCCAGTTACCACTTTTTTAAAAAAAAACACTCTTTCATTCACTTCTTCCCTTTTTCTAGACTAGGTTTGGGTTTTGTTATTATACATTTTTTAAAGGTAACACTAACTATCACCAAAAGAAGAATTTACTAGCATATGCAAACAGTATGAGAGAATTAGGTGTCTTAAATAAAGGACCTATAAATACAAAAGCATGCATCTTTTGGAACTAACAAATCACTTAATGCTCATAGTCTAGGAGAAACAATTCATTTTCTTTCGTAGATCCATCTTGCTTTTGGCAAGGAAATCTACCTGTCATCTGTTGACCTTTGCACATGTTGAAATGTGGCATTCATTGAAATTGCTAAACCTTGATTTCTCTTGAAAGTAGCCGAAGCCATTGAAGTATCTTGCCTCTCCCACTTGCCCTCTTCAAGGCATTTGTTGGATCTCCTTCAATTATAACCCACCCTTGAAAACTTTCTTTAAAATAGCCATCACTTCCTTAATAGCTGGTAGTTTTACCTCTTTTGATTCTTTCACTCCTACTGATCCTGAGATGAAAATCCTAACCTCACCTCTCACCATGTGCATGATACATACTATTTCTACCTGTTGTACTAGACTTCCCTGAGGGTGCCCAATCAACATTGAACTTAAAGTTTCCTTGTTGAGGTTTCTTCCAAGCTTCCTTAACCCCCCCTCCTATCAGATCCCCTTGCCTGTGCATGTCCGCCATTGTCTATGTAGGAGAAAGAAAAGCCATGAATTCTTATCCTCTATCCATTTGGTTACTCTCACCCTTTTCTATATGAAAGAAACTCTCACCTTGTTTAGGTCCACCTTTGCTATATTTTTTGCTTTTCACTATTTCCTTCCTACAAAAGTTTGTGTCTATTTTTTCTAGTTTTTTTCCTCCATTGCTGACATTCTAACCAAGGAAATGGAGAATTAGCCATTGTAGTTCTGGTTAACAACATCATCCCATTGGATGCGGTGCACTGGAAGATTAAATCAGTGTTATTCTTCTTTGGAGCCATTGCAGTTCTGGTTGGCAACATCATCCCATTGAATGCGGTGCACTGGAAGATTAAATCAGTGTAATTCTTCTTTGGAGATGTATGATTTCACATCCACGTTCACTACTTAACTGCAGAGTGTTCCATAACTAAATCCCACAAGGATTTTGCCAATGATTAGCACCCTGTGTTGGCCTCAATAGAGCTTGGACAACTTTACAACTTTGTATCCCATGAAAATTTCTATGTTACCTCTTCTTTTGACACATTAACGCCTCTTTCAAAGTTCACCCTTGAACTTTACAATAAGTTTCTATTCCACTAAATTTGTATAGTTACCCTTTCTTTCCTCCTAATCACTATTTTTTAAGTTAAAACCTCAGCTTATTGCGAACTCATAGCTTCTTAAAACAACCTTGTCGCATCAAGATTCTTCTCCATTGCTTCATGAAATTAGTGTAGCATCTACAAATTATAAATGAAAAACCATTGGGCCCTAAGTCTCCACTTCAAAGCCATTCTTCGTGCCAAGTTCTTTAGCTTCGTCCATCAATTTGCTCAAGCCTTCCGCCACCTTTAATGTCAACCATAAAGGATTTCCTTGCCCAATTCTAATTTGGTCACTCCACAATTCTATCACAACACTTAGATCTACCCATTGGAATTTTTAATCGAAGAGTTAGATCTACCCATTCGAATATTTAATCAAGGAACCAAAGCTTATTACCAAGTCAACTTGGTTTTGGCACTTGTATCAGGTTCTACATTTTTGGCTTAATCAATGTGACCTGAGTCACTTTCAGCTTTTCTTTTCTTTTTTGGGCTGGAGTGACGAAACTCCATTAGTGATGATGGCTGAGTCTGATACCACGGTTGACATTAAATTTCTTATGCTTAACCAGGTATTGCCTTCATGGTTCTTTTATGTTCTTTTTTCAGTATGCATTTTACTGGCTTCCCCATTCATAAATCCCTGTTGACTTGCCCTTAGAGAATTACTCTTAGGACTATAAATGAGTTTGTTTCTTCTTGTATTTTCATATTCTACGTTTCTATTTGGTTTTAGTTAAAGTCGTGGTAGTTGGTCTATTGGAATTTATTCGGTGCCGTTTCCTGGACTAATTGTGTTGGTCAATATTATCAAAGAGGGTTTCCTGCTTCAGATTCAAACGTGATTGATCTTTCGTAAAATGCCCCTTGAAGGGACTTTTCCTCTTGGGCATCTGAACCGATTAGTATTTTTTAATTTGGGAGCTCTGTAACTTCTATGGACCATGTAAGGGGTTGTTGTTGCTATTATTATTGTCTAACAACAACTTGACCAATTCAAGATCTTGCTTATCTTGTTTTAATTTTGATGACTCACTAAAGATTTGACAGTTAACTAACAATTTAATTTTTTTTTTTGTGCCTGTATTTGCAGTATTCTCATCAGTGCTTTTGTTGGTACTGCTGTGGCTTTTGGATGTTTCTCAGCAGCAGCAACTGTGGCAAAGCGCAGGGAATACCTTTATCTTGGTGGGCTTCTCTCAGCTGGTCTCTCTATACTCTTTTGGTTGCACTTTGCTTCTGCCATGTTTGGTGGCTCCACAGCCATCTTTAAGTTTGAGGTAAATTTCTCTTCTTTTATTCACCTGTATTTAAATTCTGATTGGAGCAACTAATCCGCATGGCAATTTTGACAGCAATTTATATTTTTCATGGAAAAGGAAAATACTTTAGTAGAATCAAATCAAATGGTTGAAGGTTTGGAGCTTCAAGGCTGAATATTCAGCATCATGCTTTGATTTGATTTCCGAGAGAGGGGCGGGGTGGGAATTCATTTATGATAGACATTTTCTCTGTAGTTGCAAATCTGATGGTCACTTGTAGATGTTCATGCTTGACCATTCACTCTCAACCCTTTCAACAGTGGAAATTGTTTTCCTTGGACTTTCTGCAATGGTAAAAGATGTGATTTTGGACACGTTAGTTCTAGATGGTCTTCAAGAAAGAGATATTTTGAAACTGTTTGTTTTTCTAAATGAATTTTTTGGGGGTGTGTGTAGTTGTCTTTTTCTTCTTATACTAAAGTTACACTAGAGAAAATCTTTGGATTTCAATTTTATGACTGAAGCGATGTGTTTCTAACCTCCAAAAGAAAACGAATGAATTGATGATTTTGTTTGCCCCTTTAATCCATTGAATTTTGGGGTATAATTAGCTTATGTGGAATTGGTTCTTTAAGTATGGAGTTTTCTTCTTATCTAACTTGTATTCCCTTGAGCTTTTCGAGTACTTACAAATTGGTTGCTTTTATATGACTGAACTAATATTTGTCAGAGATGAGGGGATTGTTGCATTCCGAAATTAATCTTGGGCCAAACTAGTCCCTTGTTTGAATAGTCATTTAGCCAAAAGATTATTATAATATCAGAAGGATGGCCATGACCAAACTGCTGCCTCATTTAGCATCTTTTGTACTAAATTTCTTGGACCGCTGCAGCTTTACTTTGGGCTACTGGTTTTCCTTGGATACATGGTGGTGGACACCCAAGAGATCATTGAGAAGGCCCACCTTGGAGATCTGGACTATGTGAAGCATGCCTTGACCCTCTTCACTGATTTCGTTGCTGTCTTTGTCCGACTCCTCATAATTATGGTGAGTGCACCTGCTTTTGTAATTCATGTCTTAATTACTGCTCTCATTTTGCAAATGCAGTCTGCTAGGTGGGCATACCTAGAAACTATAATCCCATTATTCATGTCTTTCATTGTCGATGCAGACAAAGAATTCAGTTGAGAAGTCTGAGAAGAAGAAGAGGAGGAGGTCTTAAAGAGTTTGTCAAGATCTTATGCATATAATGCTTACGCTTTGTACTTTCTGAAGCAAAATGGTTTGATGTAGTAATCTCGTGACAATAGGGACTATGTTGTTTTTCTTTTTAATGGTAACTACCTAATGGGATTATGTTGTACGAATGTGGATACTTTTACTGCAAATGGTTGATCTGTAATTGCATTGTGTTTCGGTCTTTATATGTTTCGTTTTGCTGCTGCATGCCACTCCTGTATATGATACGATGGTGTATCAAGCCCGGCACAGGCTCAGAGTTGTTGGGTTCTGATCTACAGATGAGGGCTGACACATCAAGATCAGCTTATGATATCCGTGAAAGTTTAGTTGACAAGAACTTGTAGGCAACTGGTTAAATGATGACGGGTAGAAATCTTTAAAAAAAAAAAATCTTTCAAAAAAAAATGATGGGAGGGTAGAAAGGGATTTAACGTCTATCTATATCTTCAACATTGAAAATAAAGAATTCTGCAATATTCTGTTTGAATTCAAAAGAAATCTAAGAAAATTTGAACTCAAAACAAATCTTAATTTCTAAGGAGATGTCTGACAGAATGATAGTTTCTCGATAATTCACTTGAATTTACAACAAACGAAGCTTCAAAGAGGATGAAATAAAACTTCAGGCTTCTATTTATATACAAAACTTGAAAAAATGATTGCCATAGCTCTATATTGCACCCACTTAAAATTAGATTAAATCTACTTCCCATGTTAATACATATGGAAAACACTTATGGCCGACTTCTATTCTATTCTCGCCACACCTGTCTTGAAGATCACTCCAGTGAGAGCAAATTTGTGTAAAACCCTAAATGTATGGACTTGAGTTGCTAAAGGGGTGAATTGGACATGAATTTGGAGGATTGGACCTGTACTCACTTTAGGTGGTTTTTGGTGTTGTAACTGCACGTCTTGGCCAAAGCTATAATTTTTTTTACACTCAATTAAAGCTAATTAAGCAATCTCATAGTTTAATTCAACTTGGTGGTCCTCCAATTGATCAAAATCTACTTCAATTTTATACATAACTTGTATAGCATCTTCAATTTTTCTTAGATCAAAGATCTTTCATGCTTGGGAAATTAAGTCTTCGTCTTCAATCTTCATTTTTTTTTCATTGACTTGAATTGAACCTTTGATATCCTTTATCATTAGGGTTTATTGTAACTTAAAGGTTGTGTTCAAGCTCTGTTAGAAATTTGTCAAAAATTTAAATACAAAAATCAATCTTTAAATTTATAAAATAGATAACTTAGATAAATAACTTGGCACGACCTGGTGAGCCCACTGTGCACCCATGGAGACGGGTTTGTTTTAGTAATGAAAGTTCGTAACTTCTGTTTTCCATCAGGGGTCACTCCAAATCCCACGCCGGTGGTTCAATTTCTTCCCCAAAATCCCAGTGGCTTATCTCGTCGCAATCTCATCTTTTCTGTATCATTTCGTTCGTCTATCAATCTATTATACCAAAAGGGTCTCATCAATCCCAAGAGTCATCTATTTGTGATGCTAAACAACATTATATTCCTGTCTTATTTACCCTCATTTTACTTTTAGTTATCGAAAACTAATTTAAAGTTAATAAAATTATGAGAGCTTAAAAAATGATTTCTATAATTGGATATTATGATTTTTATAGAGTTATGTATTTATGTTAAGATCTGTTAATAGATTATTAAATGGAATGAAAGTAGACTTGTTGTAGGAGGTAAATTGTTAGGATTTAAAAATAATTTAAAGTAATTAAAATTTAGAAGACTTAAAAAACGACTTTTGTGATTGATCGATTCAATTATTTTAAGTATCATCTTCACGAATGAAAAGTTTATTCAAAGAACCAATTATATGGGACAAACTTGGTTTCACATACAGTGTAAAATTTAACTTAAGAGAGGGTTAACCTGGAGGTCATGAAGTTCTTTCGTGAAGAGAGGTCTTGAGTTTGATTCACGTTCAACATCTCTATGAGTCACTTCTTGTAATTCGGTGTGTTTGGGAATGGAAGACTTGCACATGTCCTATGGACTACTGTGCCCTAAGGACTAATTAGGTTAAAATGTACCTTGTCTAAATACAGAAATATTTAAATATTCAAAATTTTGATATTTTAAAGTATTTTTTTTAAATAAAATAAATTTCATATAATTTTTTAATAATATTAAATGTAAATTTAAATACTCATAGGATTAACAATCTGTGGTTGTTTAACCAAAAGAGATTGAAGTAGAAAACCATTTTAAGAAGCGAGATTCTCCCTCAAAAGTTATTCTTGTATATGACTCAATGTATATAATTAGAAAAACTTACCCATCTCTTTAAAATTAAGATAATGTTTATACTTTGTATTTAATATAATTTTTTTTTTAAATTTATATGGAAAAAATAATAAAATATCGAACTTAAAATCCTCACAGATAAATAAACTACCAACGCAATAAAGTTAGGCGTGCTCGAACTCACATCCTCTCGTTTCTTACACGAGCGGTAACCCGTTAGAGCTTCACCCATTTAATGTAATTTTTCTTACTTAAAAAAATGCCACGTTTCATTACCAACAAGCCCAGTCAAATGCTCTCACAAATATCCTCTCTGGCCGGGGGCATATCTGCGTCGTCTCGCCTTTGTCTGCAATCTCCCAAGCGCTGCGAGAAACTCCTTACTCTCTGCTGCAGAGAGCTCCCCAGAAACCCTAGAAGGAGGTAAAAATGCATTTCCAGACTTCTGTTTCTTCTCCTTCTCGTCCTCTCCAAGGCTTTCATCTCCCTCTTTCCTCGTCTGATTTGTTTTCTCGATACCTCCTCCTTGGATTACGTTCTCCGTCCCGCGTTTCTCTCCACCGTTCCATTTGCCACTCAACGGTGTCCATATCCTGCTCCCTTTCCCAAGTCCATAACTATGGAACTGTGGATTACGAGAGACGTCCGATCCTGAAATGGAGCGCTCTCTACCGTAGGATATCGTTAATGGATAATCCTAGTCTGGGTTCCTCGGTCGTTTTGGATGAGTGGGAAGGGGAGGGAAGGAAGCTTACCAAATGGGATCTTTGCCGCGTCATTAGAGAGCTCAGGAAGTACGGTCGTTACATGCTCTCTCTCCAGGTCCGTTCCTTTTATTATCAACCCCCCCTTTTTAATTATTCCTTGAAAGGAAACTATATGTTTGGATGCACTGAAGGAAAGTACTTTCCTGGAAATAATTTAAAAGTCAAATAAATTTGGTGAAAAATGGATTTTCTGGCTGAATAATTGTTTCTTGCACATTAAAAAATAGTTAGTGAAGTGCTTTCTTAGAAAATAACTACTTTCGATGACATGGACAACCCCTGATGAGCAAAGAGCTGTCTGGTTTTACTTTTTAGATTCAGCCATTATGTCAACTCAAAGACTTTCTTTTCAACCTTGGATACCTTTTGTAATGTGGACCAGTTAGTAATTTCGATGAAGGTCGATTTTCTCACAGAATAATGGAATGTCTGATTTCACCGTATAGTGGATTTGAGATGTATAGGGTCTGTTTCTAAGTGATGCCGCCAAAATGCCTTTTTTGGCATGGAGAAAGGCTGGAATCACCTCTTTGGTAATTGAGCCACCATGAGATGAGTCTAATTTTGTGATCCTTCACCTCTTTCAGGCAAACTGCCTTCAATATTGGGTGAAACTATCCTTGGTCCCCCTTTTCTTTTGCCTCGCACATAATTATTTGGTGATTCACATGAATATTATTGGCCACTCCAAATACTCATATGCCCATAGTTCACATCCCAAATCAAATTTGGTTGATTTGGATAGAGTTGTATGATTAAATGGGGGCTTTTAGATGTATGTTATTTATTTATCAATGTATGTGTTGTTCAAATACAAAGAAATCATGATGTAGCAAACACATGAGCAATCACACAGAAAGATACAAGATTTACTTGGTTCAGCAGTGTGCCTACTATTAGATGCCACATGGCATTTCATGACAGCTGAAATTAGTGTGTAATTAGATTATATTTCCTTTGTACCAACCATTGATCCATTGAACATGGAATCCTAATGTACCTACCCCTACGTGATATGGGAGTGTTTTACTATTTTTGAGAATAGGTTACAATGCTATCTTCCTTACGTTTCTCTTAATATAAATAAGTTTCTCTTAATATAAATAAATCTCATTACCCTAGAAATCTCTTAAAGATACAATAAATAGACGGTATTAGGTACAAAATCACTCAAATAGCCTTGTGCTCTAAATTTTTTGGGTCAAGGCTTCACCCCTGAACCCTTGTAATTGGGGTGTGCTGCTTACCCTGCCATTGTCATTACGAGGCAGTTTTCTTCTAATTGATTCTTCAACATTGGGTTGGTGCATTGATAAATTGGGTAGATTGAAATAGAAATACAGAGTTGATCGCGCTTTCTAATGAAATAAGTTGGGGCTTAGGGAAACCGTAGCTAACAGGAGGACATTCAGATACAGAAAGTGGATAGAAAATCAGATCTCTGAAATGCTCCATTTTGCAAAGTTTTGAATAATAATAATGGAGAAGCATGACTTGAATTCAAGATATGAGTAACAAGAAAAGTAGGTGGTTGAGTGGAGAAATGAGTTCCCAATGGCTATGAGGAAAACCAAATCTCCAAGCCAGCACATGCAACGCCAGTGCCCTGTAGTCTTCTGTCCTGTGACTTATATTTTGAATATTGTGTACTATCATTTGGTGGTTTATTTATCACTCAATTCACTCCCCATGGTGGCCTAGTTAAAGTACCCATGTTCATACCAATTACATTTAACTCTCTCTCCTTTTTCAAATCTCTCTCTCTCTCTCTCTCTCACACACACACACACACACAAGCATGCACACATGCATTTCTTAGAAGGTTTTGATGTCTCGCTTTTAGAACATTTGGCTGATTTGTACAACAGCCTGTAGCACAATTAGCATGTGCTAATTATTACAACCTTAGGGGTAGTTTGCCATTTCCGTTGATAGAAATGAAGAACACGGGAAATGAGACATTTCTCTCTTCTTCCAAGGAATCCATTTCCCAATGGGGGACGAGGAAAATTTAATGAGGGAAAGGGGGAGGTTATCCTTGCTCTCTAAGACAACTTGTTTATTTTAAATAATAATAATAAAGATTTTGACGCAAACAATAAAAATTGCGGGTTTCGACAGTGTGACTCAAAGTTAGATTTCATAGCACTCATTGGATAACATGAATTAACTTGAACATCATTTTCTTCTGCAGAATTGTTTTCCTCCAAGGAAATAGGCAAACAACCTCATGATTGTGGATTCTGAGTTATAGTTCCATTTTGTCTCTCAAGAGAAAAAAGAGTTACAGTACCCTTTTTTCTTTGAAAAAAGTACACATAATTATTATTTGTTCATTTTCTTAGGTATATGAATGGATGATTAATCGAGGTCAGAGATTCAAGCTTAACACTGGCGATATTGCAATCCAGTTGGATCTGATCTCTAAAGTGCGTGGTCTCTCAAGTGCTGAAAACTACTTTTCAAGGCTTCCAGAGGATTCAAAGGACAAGCGTACATATGGTGCACTGCTTAACGTATATGTACAAGCTAAAATGAAAGAGAAGGCTGAAGATCTTTTTGACAAAATGAGAAGTGGTGGCTATACCACAGAGGCACTTGCTTACAATGTGATGATGACACTATACACGAACATTAAGGAGTACGAAAATGCCATTTTGATGATTAATGAAATGAGAGAGAAGAATATAGTCCTGGATATTTATTCATACAATATCTGGATTACAACTTGTGCAGCAATAGGAAATGCAGAGAAGATGGAACAAGTAGTTGAACAGATGAAAGTAGATGGTATCAATCCGAACTGGACCACATACAGTACAATGGCTAGCATGTACATCAAACTAGGTTATCTTGAGAAGGCCAAAGAATGCTTGAAGGATGTTGAACTTAGAATTACTGGTCGGGACCGGACACCTTACAATTATCTTATCAGTCTGTACAGTAACATAGGTAAGAAAGAAGATGTTTATCGGATTTGGAACTGCTACAAATCAAGCTTCCCCAGCATCCCCAATTTAGGCTATCAATCGATTATTTCTTCCTTGGCTAGGTTAGGAGACATCGAAGGAGCAGAAGCGATGTATGAAGATTGGTTGTCATCTAAATCAAGCTATGATCCTAGAATAAGCAATATTCTCATGGGTTGGTATATTAAAGAAGGTTTTATGACAAAGGCTGAGAGTTTTCTTGATCGCATGCAAGAAGTAGGAAGCAAACCAAACCCAAACACATGGGAGATCTTAGCAGAAGGATATATTAGAGAGAAGCAAATATCCAAGGCATTGTCCTGTATGGAGGAAGCTGCATCAATTAAGAGAACACCGATGTGGCGACCTAAACTTGGGAATGTAGCCGCATTTCTTGCATTATGCGAGAAACAAGCAGACACTGCAAGCATGGAGATGTTGATAGAGATCTTGAGTAGAGTTAGGTGCCTTGATGTGGAGGTCTACAAGTCATTGGTTAGACCATATGTGAGAAATGGTATGTCTGTTGATGGGTTGGACTTGGATGTTGAAGAGGTTGAGAGTGGCAAGAGTGATGAAACAGAGGTTCTCAACCAACACCAAGGGAATCTGTGATATTCTTTGGCCATAATATTCGGGAACCGTCCATGTGAGTCCTAGAAGCCTCCTTTGTCCTTCTATGTTTTAGGTACCTTTCTATGTTTTTAGTGGAGTCCTGGATGATCAGTTCTTGTAGGATTTCTTCTCCTATAATTGCTTATGGGACCGGATGTCTACGTGGTATTGGAAGCTCTTACTGTGAAAGCATCTGCATCTCACTGTAATTGAGAATGTTCTGGTTTTTTATATTGCAAACAACTGTGAAGCTACAGCCACTTGGAAATTGGAATGGGGAGCTTTTTGCTTTTGGGATTTCAGGCATGTGCTGTATGGTGAGTTCTCTCTCACTCATGTGAGTGGTTCCCAAAGCCACTTCTAAAGACCCATCAGAACCTTATATGATGATTGTAGTACTCTATGGTTACACTCTGCATCTGTAAAGTTGCTGTAATGGGACACAATTTAAAGAGAGATTTGAGAGCTGTACTATTGTAGCAATGTTCTTTTCTTTAATGTGTTACACCCCACACCTTGGGTCCCCTTGTTTCGGTTCTTTCCTGGTGTGGGACCCTGTTCATTTGCAACCACATCTATGCATGACCATGTTCTTTGTTTGGTCAAAACAAATGATGATGATTTTTAAATAAATTTGCTACCAATATTGATTAAATGTCCAATTCCTCTACTTAAGTTGGTCATCTACCACCGGGTGTGGTTTGGGTGAAGTGACAATATTTCCCAACTAAGAGGTGGTTGGTTGGTTTGAGTTTGAGGGTGTAGCCTTGAGTGTTGCAACACCCTAATAGTTATTGGAAAGGTAATGAAAAATTGATGCATGGCAACAAATTATTGAGTTGGAGTTTAAATTCTATAAAGTTTTTTATTACGAAAAGAGAGTCTCATTTGAGCATTCTTTTGGGTCTAAAGTTCAAAAATAAGTGGCCCATTGGGTGCAGCAATAGGTTGGGCCTATGGTTTTTTTTTTTTTTTTTTTTTCAATTTTGAGTTGGTTTGGTTTAAGGAAGAGGTCCAAAAGTAGGGCAAGGAAACTCCATCTCTCTCTTTTGGAGCAAGCAACTTTTAATTTGGCAACATTTCTCTAAAAAATTTCTCTCAAATCAGCAAGGATCAGGCGCTATCTACTTTCAATTTATGTATTTTTCTTTTTATTTTATTTATTATTTTAGATAGGACACATGTTATTGAGAGATTGATAAAAAATACGTTGTAACTTTGCAGAAATTTTTGATGTATGAAATGATGTCAGGTTTTCAAAAAATTGGATTTATTGGAAAATTTATTTAAAGACCTTTTTAATGAACTCAAATTTGCATAATTCTATCTTACATAGACAAAAAAGGGCCAAACAAATCTCAGGAAGTGGGAGGTTGTGGAATTGAGCTCCCATGGCCTAACCTTAGTGTGCTTTAAGGGTAGTGGGCTCATCTGTGGGGGTTTTAGTAGGACTATGTCTGAGTTTCCCATGATCCAAAAAACAAAAAAGGGCCATATTTTTTTAATTGAGTTCTAAGATTGGGATCTCCAATTAGTGAGTTGTTATTTATTTTATTTTTTGAATATTCACATTTATATTAATTTTGTAATTTTAATTTGCTATAAATTACTTTTAAACTAATTGTTTGCAATTTTAATTATTTGAGAATTTCAATTTATGAAGTGTTTGTATAGTTAAAAATTCCATTGTGAATTCACATTTGGTGAAATTTGGCTGATTTAGAATTTCTTTGTGAGAGCGCTTTTATCTCAGTTTAATTGTCTAATTTTGCATTTTTTTATATTTATTTGGGCTGAAATTCTTCACAATTTACTGATGAATTTGTTGAAATTCTTTGTTGTTCTAATAATTTTTAAGATATAAAATTGAATTAGGTAATTTTTTATTTAAAATTTACGTGTTGGAAACTCCAGAATACCCAGCATAAACCCCACGAATAAGCTCAGTACCCCAAGGGAACATCAAAGTTAGGCCATACGAGTTTGAAATGGCTTTCCATACACCCTATCCCTAGTTGAATTATCTTTATTATTGCAACAAAAATAATATAACTCTTTTAAAAATAGGCTAATTCATAAACTTTCACATCCATTCATCACGTCTTTTTAAAGAATAAAAAGATTAAAGATCTTTAATAGTTAAATTTTAAAATTCAAAATAAAAAAATGATAAGATGGGAGTAAAATTTTATTTTTCCAAATCTTGTTAAAAAGATAAATTTAGTACGAACTCTAATCGTCTATTTTTATAACCTTATATCGTATAATTATGAATGGTTGTTAAGAGTTATATTTTAGTAAGGCAAAACGAGAACCTTATTGTGACATAGTTAATTCCTTAAACCATGAAATTTCTTATAATTGTTAATATCAAAATCATGCAGCACGTGCTTCACCAAATTCTTGCTCCGTTATCCGTGTCTTCTCTTTCTCAATCCTTGCCTCTGGGAGAGAGAGAGAGAGAGAGAGAGAGAGAGGGCGGAGAGAGAAGTTCCAAACATATCGGAAGCGAAGCGAACTGCGAAACGGAAGTGGGATCATTCAAGTCTGCAGCGCCATTCGCATCGCCAGATAAACGAAGAAGCAGTGAAACAGGTCGATCTTTCATTCCTCTTCCTGTTCTTAGCTACTTGAACATGTGAATCACTCCTTCCTACATTTCCCCCTTGTTCTCTCTCTTTTTCTTCTATTTTGAATTTCCTTGATGCGTCTTCTATTTGATTTCTGCACCTATTAGGTATTCTATTTTTCTTTCGCTGTCTTTTGGGTAATGGGAGAATTAGAAGATCTGTGTAATCCATCGACAAACCATCCCTGTCGAAAGAACGGTAACCGCAGTGTGAATCATAAGCGCAGGAAGGTTTCTGCAAATCGTGATTTGCCACCACATTGCAGGCAAATTCCGCCGGAAATTGAGGGGAAACGGAATGTTGAGAGGTCGGGTCTCGGGTGTCAACTGGGGGTTTCGGTCGAATGCAAATTGCATGAAATTCCAAGAAATTTGGATCAGACAAAATCATCTGAATTCTTCGAAGGTCTGAAACTCAAAGCTGAAGAGTTTATAAAGACTACGTTGGTGGAACCACCAAGCGAATCGGCATGTGAAGTGGGCACATCCTTGAAGAATTTGAATGGGGATAACGAAATTGATTCATTGAAAAATTTGAAGTCAATAGAGGCAGAGGTATTGAAGGGTTCAGATCAGGCTGAGTTTCTTGACCAGTTTGGATCTTCAAAATCCAAATCGGAGGAGTTGCTGGTGGCAGAACCTCATAATTCATTGAAAGGTATGGACCAGCCTCTATTTCCTGATGTTTCAGAAGCTGCCTTGAGCGGTATGGATCAGCAGGAACATGTGGGTTCACTAGAAGATAATAATTGGCCTATCCAAGCCAAAGTGGAAAGTACATCTGGTTTGGATCATCATGTGGTGTGTCATATTTCAGAAGGTGCTAATCAGTCTCAAGTGATGGTGATTCCAAATGGGTTGGAGCAGAAAATATTTATTCACTCGCAAGATGATACTGTTAAGATGCATGGTGTGTGTGTTCCTGTTGTTATATCTACAAAAAGAAATGTCCTTAAAAAGTATCCTCCAAGAAGAATCTCCTGTCCTCGAGACTTTCCTTCAAATTGTGGCAAAGATGTTCTGACCTTGCCTGAGAAGGAACACCAGGAAGCCGTTACTTCTGGCAGCCAGATGTCCAATGGAGAGGTCCCCTCAACTGATATGGATGGAACTGCTAATGTCAAAAATGTTGCAGGCAAGTTGGAGAAGAACATAGAAATAGAGAGTAAAAGCAAAATTCATGTCGAATTTGGCTTCAGGAGTACTAGGGATGAAACTGAAGACAATACTGATAATGATAAAGTGAGTTCTTCTTCTGAAAATAAGTTGGGAGGGGAGGATATAGAAGTTAGTAACAAGATTCATATCAATGCTGGCTATGAGGGTCAATTGCATGAACGAGACACAAACTCTCAATCTTCAGGTGAAAAAGCAGACAAAGGTTTTGGAAACTCAGTAGTGGGAGTAGATGAGGAATCTGGAAAGCAAATCAGAGATAAAAAATCTGTGGATTATGAGGGGAAGCTCATTGGGGAACTAGACAGCAAGAATGCTATAAGTCAATCTGATGGAGAAATTTCTGTTGCTTTCAAGGAGAAATCAGTTGGAGAAAAAGTTGGGGAGAATTTACGTCTCTTTCAGACAATCTATCGAAAGCTTTTGCATGAAGAGGAAGCAAAGTCAAATCTGCACTTGCAGACTACCAGTCGTATTGATATGCTTGCTTACGAGCTTCTGAAAAAGAAGAAAAATTGGATAAACACTGGAATGCCCATCTTGGGAAATGTGCCTGGAATCGAAGTTGGTGATGAGTTCTACTTCAGGGTAGAGCTTGTGATAGTTGGACTTCATCGTTTACTCCAGTCTGGAATAGATTACTTTAAACAAGGGGGACTTTCTTTAGCCGCTAGTGTCGTGGCTTCTGGGGGTTATGCTGATGAAATGGACAGTTCCGACGTCTTGATATATTCAGGCCAGGGAGGACAACCTGTGGGTTTAAAAAAGCAGGCTGAAGATCAGAAGCTTCAGCGTGGAAACCTGGCACTAAAAAATAGCATGGACTCCAGAACACCTGTTCGGGTCATTCGTGGATTTAAGGAACTAAGAGGCGGTGATTCTCAGTATCTAAGGGGAAAGATAACTACCACATACATATATGATGGACTGTATTTTGTTGAGAAATATTGGCTGGAAAAAGGCCAACATGGTTGCTCTGTTTTTAAGTTTCAATTAAGAAGATTACCCGGGCAACCAGAACTGGCTTTGAAAGAATTGAAATTGTCAAAAAAATCGGTAGCACGTGAAGGCGTTTGCATTGATGACATTTCTCAAGGGAAGGAGAAGATGCCTATCTGTGCAGTGAATACTATAGATGAGGAGCGTCCAATGCCATTCAAGTATGTAGCAGAGATGATATACCCTTCATGGTACAACCCAACCCCTCCTAGGGGGTGTGATTGCGTTAATGGGTGTTCAGATTCCAAGAAGTGTGTTTGTGTTGTCAAGAATGGTGGAGAGATTCCTTTCAACCACGATGGTGCTAATAGTTGAAGCTAAACCCCTTGTTTTTGAGTGTGGTCCTTCTTGCAGTTGTCCTCCATCTTGCCATAACAGAGTTAGCCAGCATGGTATTAAATACCAACTTGAGATTTTCAAGACCTGAATCGAGGGGTTGGGGAGTTAGATCCTTGATTTCTATACCATCTGGCAGTTTTATATGTGAATATGCAGGAGAGCTACTCCGAGATAAAGATGCTGAACAAAGGACTGGTAATGATGAATATCTGTTTGACATTGGGCATAATTACAATGACCAGTCACTTTGGGATCGCCTCTCAACTCTTACACCACCAGATTTACAATCAAGTTACAGAGTTGCAGATGATGGGGAATATGCCATTGATGCAGCTGAGTAATGGCAATGTGGGAAGATTTATCAATCATAGTTGTTCACCTAACCTTTATGCACAAAATGTACTTTATGATCACGATGATAAGAGCATGCCTCACATAATGCTCTTTGCTGCAGAGAATATTCCACCATTGCAGGAGCTAACATATGACTACAACTATACAATTGGGCAAGTTCGTGATTCTAATGGTAATATAAAACAGAAAAATTGCTACTGTGGTTCTTCTGATTGTACTGGCAGGCTATATTGAGAAGATTGTACATATCCATTGTACCCAGTTAAATGTGAAAGATTTTTTTTTTTTTTATTCCTCTATTTTATAGTGAATAAAGAGAATTGTTTTTTTTTCTTTTTTTTCTTTTCATTGGAGCATTAATTCTGTACCTGTTGTCTGTACGAAGTCATCTTTGGTATGATTGATGTATTACCGTTTGCCAATGGAATATAATGCTAGAGTAGAATCTGCCAATCTGGTGAGCATGACATAAGTTTTACTATAGCTACTTATCAATTTGATCTTTTAATCTGTTCTTATCTGATCTAATTTACATGAGTTATTTGAAATGGAGGATGTACTTGTGTGCAAAATGTCTCTGTGTTTGGATTATTCTAGCTTGTTTAACATGTTTTTGCATAGTAAAAATATATTTGTTGGAATAGTGCACAGTGACAAAATATTATTAAACTTCATCTTTTAGAATCTTACCAAAATGATGATTTTTTTATTATTTAACTGCTTGGAATTGCATGTAATTTGTTAATTATATTTTAATATAAATATTTATTCGTTAATTCATATATGTGCCAAATGCCCAAATCTACTAATCCGTTAATTTTTTATTTACCCTGGAGACACCTGATATCATATTTTGACACCTTACTCTTGGGAAAGAAGAAAGAGATTTCTCTAATTTCTGACACCTTTTGTCTTTCTTTAATATCTGCAAGTGATAGATTGCATTTCCTGCAAAATTCCAGCCTTCCTGACGCATTTTCTCTTCAAAACTTGTAGGATCGTTGGATTTCTGGATTTTAACCATCTGATATAGTGTTTTCTGAGGGTTTTGTTTTTTAGGTTTTTGGTTAGAAACAAGCTGGATCAGAGGATTTGGGCATTATCTAGGTTTTCTTTTGCAAATTTCATTTGAGATCCTCTATTTTTTTCCATGTCACTCTAGATAATCTCCTGTTTTCTTAAGATCTCCTCATTCTTAATGCTTCTTGTTTCAAAAAGAAGTGAAAATTTCCTAGAATTCTAGGCGTTCTTGAAGTTCTGCTATCAGATAGATGACAATTGTTTAAAAATTGGCTTTCATTTGCTGATCTGATTTTTTTCTTTTTCTGTAATTGTATTGCATCAGATTGATAAACATCACTTATTTCTTGGTCTTTCTTACACATGAACCTGACTATTGTTGCCTCCAGTTGTACCTGGTGCATCCACCCTGCTTCTGTGCCGGACCTAGCCTATTGCTACGTGTTGCCATCCTTGACCACAGTCAAGATTTCACCCACTTCCATTTCAGGATCCGTCTTTTGATTTTCAACCTTTAAATTTTTTTTTTTTGGAGTAGGATGCTATAATTCTCTGCTTCTTGGCTTTCAATGGGGATGAGAATTGAAGCATGGGATTTTTCTATTGCTTCTCCATTTCCTCTCAAGGTTTGAGCATATTGTAAGAACCCTAGCAAATTCAAGTTCAACAACTTTTCATCCTCTTTCTCAAAAGCTAGAAACAAATTCCTGCAGAACTTGAAATCTGAGATTTAGCATCTTGTATTTTGATTGTTGCATCTCATATTTATTCCAATTGTCAATATTTATTATTTTTTTATTTATTAATAATTTCCCCTCTTCTACTTGTTACATATTATCACTTTCTGTCTCTTTGCCTCCTATCTGTGCAATTTTTTCTTCTCTTTTTAACCCAATTGTGTGTTTTAGGATAACTTTCCTATTGTCGATTACTTCCAACCGATTACTATATTAGAAGATTGTTAGTATTTCTATTGTTGTTATTTTTTTTCTGAAAGGTATTTTTTTTATTGTTCGTTTTTTCTTTCCTATAACTTTTACTATTACATTTCTTTTCTTATGTAGCTAAAGACATGTTAGGGAAATTTAAAATAAATAAGTCACAGACATGTAAAAAAACATGGTGGTGGAGATAAGACAAACATGCACCAGTAGCAGTTGCAACCACCTTTGACCTACAACCTTTCCACATCAGAGACAAACTTTTTTTTAAAGGTGGGAGAGAATGTATCCACCAAGCAGTTTTTAATTTTGATCATGTCAATCAGATTGCTAACCTGGCTGCATTTTCCTCTGAAGCTCCTAGTGTTTCTTTCTAGAGACCCCAAATGATTCCAAAACTACTTAAATCTCCACAACACAAATTAAAAAGATTTACTAATACTGAACCGCCAGGCAGTTGAAACCTCACAAAGTTCATCATAAGGCATGCAATACACCACATTAAACAGGGATAAAAAATGAGACCACACATCTCCTGCATAACTACAATGAACCAGCAGATGCTTCAAATCTTCTGCAACACTAAGGCACAGACAGAAACTGTTTGCCAGCTGCAAATTCCTATTAATTACGTGATCCAGTGTCAAAAAATTGTATATGCCTCTAGTCCAACATAAAATTCTCACAGGAGGCGATGCTTTCTCCTTCCACACCTTTGGCTAACCTTGGGAATTTCTTTCCTTTTCATCAAAGCTTGAGAGAAAGATTTGACAGAAAACTTTCAATAGGAATCATATAACAAAATTCTGTTATCATCACCTTCCCTTAATATGAAAACATCTTGAAGCACTGATAATATGTTAGTCGATTCTTCCACTTACTTATCTTGTAGACTACTCAAATGAGGTTCCCTAATGAGCTTTGAATTCTTCCATTGAAAGCAAGAAAAGATCACTTGTGCTTGAAGTCTGAGGTATCTGTTGATCACTTGCTCCTGCATTGTTAGTTCTGTTATCAGATGTGGAGTCATTTCTTTCAGCTTGGGGTTTATTCCCTTGTGTTCCTGAGAAATGGAGTTATCTGCATAATGAGTTTCTTACAATGAGGTGCAGAAGGTTCTGGAAAGGGCTTTGGAAGGCCACAGTTCTAAGTATCGTTTGGTCCATTTGGCATGAGAGGAACAATTGAGTTTTTAGGGTAAGGTGGGGAGATTGAAATTTTAAGCACCATCTTGGCTGTCAGCCTCAGGATATCTTAAAGGAATTCAGATGTCCAACATAATCAGGGGTTGGGTTGATGCTGAACTGAGACCTGTGGGTGTTCCAAGGAAGGTGTTGCCTTGGAGGCCCCCAAATCAGGGGCAGCTGAAGATGAATTTTGACAGTAAGGAGGGTAAAGCTGGGTATGGGGGTAGCCTCCAAAACCATGCTGAATCCAGGATCTTGTCCTTTGCTGGCTCGCTGGCAATCTGTTCCTCTAAAGAAGCTGAATTGGCTGGGTTATGGAGAGGAGTTCAAGAACCTGCAGAAAGCAGAGTCCGAAGGGCACATAGTAGAAGGAGACTCTTTTGTGGTGACTCAGTGGGCCAAACGAAGTCTGAGTCCTTGGAGGCTTCTGGATAGAGTCGAGAAAGACAAGAAGATAATTGAGGGAATTATGTTATCAGTCATGTTCCCAGATTAGCTAATGAAAAGGTGGATGAGCTGGCTAAGCAAGGGGCCAGGAAGTTTTGCTGAATCGATTATCAGATTGGGTTCTAACTGGGCTATATTTGGATATTTTCTTTCTGGTTTTTCTTGCATGGGCTTTCCTGCTACGCTGGTTTCCTTGGCCAGCCACTGGTCTGTTCTGTAGTCTGGTTTTATTTGTTGGTGGTTGACCTCTTGGCTGGTGATGGGCTGTATTCTTTTCTCTCTTTTACTAAATTGGTTATCTTTCCAAAAAAAAAGAAAAAAAAACAAGAAAAGGCCAAGGCATTCGGATCCTTAACATACTGGATATATGAAGAAAGGTGACTTAAGTATCATCTTCCAACCTCACATCATTCCAAAACAGAATATTTGCACCTGACATGATATCTAATTCCAGCATTGAATTTAGAAGAGATACTACTAACTCCTCTCCAAAGGCCTAGCTTTCTTCTGGCATTTGCTTGAATTTTCCACAGTCATGGAACTACTACCTTTTTTTATCAGAATTTGGCTCCAATGGCAATCATTTTCTTCTCCCAGTTCCATAACCATTTACCCAAAAGGGGTTTGGTTCATGACCGCCAACAGCCTTATGCTCATACTTCTGTCTTCCCACAACTTACACACTTTGGCCCAAATAACCAGATGGTATGTATGCTTCTCTAGATGATATTCCATAGAGTGGATACTCTTGAGCTAACCAATGACGGCACTTGGACATTTGAAAATCGACGTAAAATAGAGAGGCGGGCATGCAATAACTGAATTTAGTAGCACCAGTCTACCTACCAAAGATAGTTGAAAGTCAACTCTCAAATTTCTCTATTACAAGGCACCACAGGGCCAATATGTAGGGTAGCCCCAACTAGGTAGTTGGAAAGGTAGAGACAACAGCCGTTACCTCCACCTCTCCATGTGACGAATTGAACCCCCATTGATTCACTTTTTTTGAGAATTTATCTTCAGACCCGAATGTAGCTCGAGCTATCTTAGAATTGCTTGGACACAAAAAAGATCACCATGGTTTGCATAAGAAATTATGGTGGTGTTAGCATATTGTAGATGAAAAATCTCAAATTTGAAATGCTGAATACCAACACTGAGCATGAAGCCATTAGAGAGAGCCACTTGCAGCATTAAGTGAAGGCTTTTTGCAACTAATACAATATATGATTTTGCTATACAACCTAGTTATACATTTATTGCCCATTTCACCCAATAAGATCCAAACTTCTATTGAAGTACCATTAGGTCTTAAAGCTCTACCTTTTTTCATTGTACTTAAGGCTAGCTTTACTTTTGTTTCAGAAATTTTGTTTACTAACCCTTCATTTGCTTTTGGTTCTATGTGTATGTCACTTTTGTGTACTATATTGTATGATCTGGAACAGCTTGCCCTCAACCCACATTTCTATTCCTATTCTTCCTCTATTATTTCTATCCTAAAACCAAGTTTCACTGAGGTTCAATCTACTTTCATGTTCAAAGGATCCTCAAAATACTTTACCTATCTATTTCTTATTTCTCTTTTTTTTTATTTGGGTAATGGAACTTTTATTTCCACCACATGTTTTTTTACATGTGTCTCTTATTTATTTTATATTCCCCTAACATGTTCAATTGAAGAGAACCTTGATTTGTGTTAATCCCATAACTAAAAAGGTAGGGGTGGCAATGGGTTAGGTGGGCTCGGGTTCGAGTCAGGTTAGGTAATAATAGATTTTTTTTGCATGACCTGTATTACTGACCTGTCTTAACCTAAATTTCTATAAAAAAATGGAAAAAGGAAAAAAATAAGATAAAAAATACTTTAATAGAAAATGAAATATTAAAGGTTTTCCTTTTAGCGTGGGGCTTTTTAGGCTATGGCAAAGGGAGGCAATGGGCTAAGATTTTTGAACTTGGGGTGTTGTATATGAGCTAAAACCAATGGATTAAAAAATAGAGTACTTAAATGTGGTTCTTTAATTCAACCTTGGTCAGGTTTGGGTCTCGGACCCCTCTACCCAACTTGACCTGGATTTATTTTGGGTCAGGTTTGGTCAAGTCAATTTATAATTATTTCAAAATATGCATGACATAAATTATAGATTGTAGGCACTAGGAGTAGTGGCCGACTATTGAAAACATGGAGGGAAGGGATAAGGAATGAGTAGACTGTACTAATGTTTTGGTGTCTAATAGGGTCAATTGGAGAAGCAAATTCATAAAGCTGATCCTAGATAGATGTGATTTTAGCTAATGACGATGATGATGATTCCTCGGGTTTGGTCAGTATGGTAAGTAAGAAATTGCCACTGCTAACTACAGGGAGTTTGGATCCTCTAGAATTAAACTTCTATGGAACACCCTAAAGTACCCACTCTCTTGTTGACTGGACACCTTTCACTGTGTGAAATGCAATGAAGGAAACTTATATAATTTTTTTTAATGAAGAGACAAATGAGAGAAGGTGCTCTATATAAGTCCGCTCTAGAGGATCCAGACTCAACTATAAGGGAGCTAGGAAAAGAAACCAATATAGGCCTGTTAGCTATGTACAACAATGTACAAAGCTATTTTAAAGATCCTTATTAACAACATGCTAAGGCCTTTAATAAAAAAATAATATTCCCTTAACAGTGGCATTTGTTCCCTAAAGATAGAGATATGACAATATAATCAGTGCCCAAGATGCAATTCGCATGGTGAAACTTAAAAAATAGAACTAAATGCTTTGCGCTTAATTTGAGCATTTGGAAAGCTTATGTACCCTCAGCTAGAACTATATTAGGAAATGTCCAGGGGTAATTGATAGGATTATGCAGTGTGCAACAACTTCAAGCTTCCAAGAAATTGTGAATGAAAACCTTTCAAATAGCTTTGGCGCTGAATGAAGGTTAAGATAATCAGACCCTCTGTTTCCAAATCTGTTCATCTTACCAGCTGAAACATTAATAATAGTTCTCCCTTGCTTCTGAGGAAAATGCCTAGGTGTCTGATTGCCTAGAATGGTGTAACAATAATGTCAGCTGGTGCCCTTGGTTTAGAGGAACTTTGAGGATTGGATAGTGGAGGACTGGTTGGTTTTGATGGACCTTTTCAGCACCATATTCATCTCTGGAGAAGGTACTGATTATAGAATCTGGGAGACAATCTCTCTTGGGAAGTTCAGTGTGAAGTCTCTTTGTGTAACGCCCCGCCCTTATTCACTCGCTTTCCTTTCTGAAAATCAGAGTCTATTTTTTTTTTATAAACAAAGAGTGATAGAGAGTGGGACGTCACGATGCAAGCTAAGTCTGAACTTCTAAAGTCCGACCCTTAACTGGCCAACCCTATGTGTGTATGGAAGTCCATGGAAACGGTTCACATATAACCATATAAACATGCGGAATAAAATCACAACTGCGGAATTATAATAGAACCTTGTTCTATTCCATTTCAGATAACAAAGTACGTCCAATCTTGCTTGAAATAGTCATTGCCGTGTCATGCTTCCCTCTTTGGAGAGTCCCTTATTTATAATATGCCATGCGCCCCTTCCATTTAGCACTTTCCCTTAGTACCGCTCCTAACAAGGAAGGGACTCCTTTTGAATGATCTTATGCGTATCACATAGATATGCATATCTCTCATGCAACCAAGCCATCTATATTTATCTCTAGACATCTTCTTTATTTAGTGATCCCCTAGTATCACTCTTAATCAAGGGAAAGGACCCTTATTTAGAGATATTCTAACACATCATGCGCATATCTCATAGATGTGCAAATCTTTCATACACGGCCAAGATAATCTTTCAGTTTCCCTTTTATGCGCATAATAATTAACTATAGACATAATGCATTACTAATTTAATTCAGCCCCATTTAATTTTTATTGAAACCAATTCCACAATCCATTGGGTCTTAATTGGGCAATGACCCAACACTTTACCCCTCTAAGGTCCATATCTAATAATTCACAAATTAAATGGGTAATTTCATATATATTAATAACCTGAAAATTCCGGGTGTTACACTTTGCTCTGCTTTGCTTAAAAAGGGTGTTTCCTTTGGCGCATCTGTCAATTTGGAGGCCCACTGGTCCTGTGTTCCTCTGAGAGTGAAGGTCTTTGGCTGGACAGCAAGTTTGGATAAGATTGTCACCATTGACCACTTGGGATCTAGAGCAGTGGTGATTGTAAATGTATGCCCTTTGTGCCTTAAAGTGGAGGAAACAGCAAATTGTCTTCTTTACTGCCCATTTTCTGACCAGGTTTGGTCCCATTTCTTCCTTCTTATTGGGATGTCATTCTGTCTTCCTGAAAGTCGGAGTTCCTTGTTGAATAAAGGTGTTTTCTTTAAGTGTAGCCACTTTAGGAAAGAAATGTGGACAGCCATGGCCCTCAGTATTGTTTGGTCAATTTGGCACGAGAGAATCAGTAGTTTTTTGCAGGTAAGCTGATTTGATGTATCAGGTAATTGACACTGTGAAGTTCAAGGTGGCTTCGTGGGTAATATCCTCGGGGTTGGCCAAGGAACTCAGTTATTCAGATATTATCAGAGGTTGGGCAGTGATTGATGTTCCAGGAGTGGGAAAGGAGGTTCCAGTTCGGAATTGGTAACCCTCCTCCTCAGGTGCAGCTGAAGCTTAATTTCGATGGGATTGATTGAAAGAGAGGATGAGCTGGGTATGGAGGTTCTATCTGAGATTTTTCTGGATCTTCAGTTTTATTCTTTGCAGGTCCATTGCACTCCTATTCTTCCAATGAAGCTGAGCTCCATGCCGTCTGGAGGGTGTTCAAGAGTTGGGAAAATTAGGATCTCAGGGAGATTTTAGAGGGTGATTCCAAGGTGGTAACTAGCTGGATTAGAGGCAGCCAGTGTTCATCAAGGTTGTTGGATAAAGTGGAGAAAATCAGAAAATCTGTTTGATCCTTTATGTTCGATTGTCCCTTGTCCCTAGACCTGCCAACCCAAAGTAGAAGATGATCTTGGAAAGCAGGGGTCTTCTCTTACTCTTGTGCAGTTCTGTTTTAGTTTTTAATTGGCTGGGGGCTGGTTTCCAGCTTTTGGGTCTGTTTCTGGCTGCTTTGCAGCTGCTTGTATTCTTTTCAGAATTCGATTCTGGCTCTCCCACTCTACTTTAAAGGGTCATTTCCCATAGAATTACTCGATATGTGTGGATAGAGAGGCTTGCACATGTCTTGAAGATTAGTTAGGTGCTCTAAGAGACCTGGACACCTTGGTCATTAAAAAAAAAAAAAAAACCATTGTCATTTATGAAATGATTGAAAGGAAAAAAAAATAGATGGAATGGCTCTTATGTAAAAGTGCATCAAAATTCTCTGTGGTGCAATTTGTTGATGACTTTTTTCTCCAAAGCAAACTCTAGATCTGCCAAAGCAATTCGAAAAATTCTATGACTTTGAGGATGCAGGCAAAAAACCAATAAAGATAATTCATTACCTGGTTCTCCAAAAATATTGATACTAGTGTGCTAAAAAAAGCATGGAAATATTTAATATTCCTCAATGTAGATGAGTTCAAATTTCTAAGAGCTAATACATTTCTAAATTCTATAGCTATAAATATGAGTTTTATAATTGAAAAAAGAAGAGGAAAGTAGGCGGCTGGAGGACTAACGTGTTTTTTGGTGGAAGCCGTATCCTTTTCCAATTTGTTCTCATGCCATACCAACTTGTTAGTTAATGGACTAATTCTTCCAAAAAATAACTCTTAAGTCAAATAACAGTAGAAAAAAAGAAAAGGTTCCAATGGGAAAGATCTGATGAAGGGGTAGGCATAAAGCAAATTGCTTGGAAATAAGTTATTGAACCAACATGAAATGGATGGCTTGGAATTAGGGAGATGTAGATGAAAATAAGGTGTTTTTAATTAGTTTAACTTAGAAGATTTAGGGGCTAATGGGAATATCTTAGAAGAAAATTTTAAGATAGTTGTTGATTGAACTCCGGGTTCTCTTTGTACATAGACTTATTTAGATAAAGTTGAAACGATCCATCATTCTATTGATGCTTTCGACTTTTCGGCTCTTCAAATTCAGAAGCAGATGAGTTGGTCCGTCAAGGTTTCACTTTCTCGTCAAAAATTATAAATTATTTTATGTAAATTTTGTGGAGTGGTTTCTTATGTATTTTTTCTTATATGATAGGATTTACGTGCTTGCTTGTTTGGTCTCTTATTTGTTTGTGTTATCTTTTTGTGATTAATGAAATTATGTTTCAAAAAATATTCGACAAATGGTGGGCTAAGTTGCTTGGGCAAACGCATCAGAAAGACAAGTACAAATCAAATTGTTTGGAATTAAGTTACTGGAGTAAGATGGAGCTGAGGGCTCGGAATGGAGACATGGAAATTGGAATCAAAATAGCGCCCTTTAAATTAGTTTGCGTTGGAGCACAATTGGTGGGCTACATTGTTTAGGCAAAAGTAGAAAAAAGAAAAATGTTCCTTAATACCCATAGAAAAAATTATAAAGCAAAATTGTCTTAATAAATAAAATGTTTTATATCCAAATTCATTAATTGTAAATTGGAGAAGGAGGTGCAAATATGTTTCAAAGAGCCAAGCGTGAGGTAATGGAAGATCAACATGCAAACCAAGTAGGAAGTAGGTACACCCACAGGAATAAGAGCCTTGATTAAAGTTGACAAAAAATTTAACGCGTTCAAAATTGTTGTTTTGGTGGCCCAAGTTCATTTATCATAGGTCAAAGTACATTTTAAGTCAATTAGGTCTAGAAATATTCATTTAAGAGGTTTATATCACAGACCCTTTGAGATTTCTTGTCCAAATTTGTTTTTTTTTTTTTAATTATTTCTTTCTTCTCTTAATACATACATGTGTAATAGAGTAAACTCTTTGTAATGTAGTACTCTATAAATGTATAATTTGTCTAAAATAATATCGACAATTGGTCCCTACCTTGGGCCCAACAGAATGTAATAAGTCTCTCTAACTCAGTACTCAATACATTTAGAATAAAAAATGTATTGTTTCAACCATTTTGTAAAAAATATTCTATACATTCATAATACAAAATTACTGTAAAAGTGACTACGGACTTCACAAATTATACCATCTAAACTCCAAAAAATTAATCTGAGATAAACTTCTGAATAAGCTTCCTCATTCTTTAGAATAGTGCAGACACTCTATTCTCAATGAACGAAAACTGTATAGGAATGAATATCATGATTTGTTTCACAAAGAAAAGTTGAATTAAAGAGATTTTTAGAAAGGAATACGGCTAGATCCTTTAATTTAATAACCTCTATAATGTAATATATATACTATAATTCCAACCATATTACATTATAGAGGTTTTACTGTACTAAGATTTAATATTGCAATTAGAAGGGACATTGCATCACTGGATTAGAAGAGACCTTGTGTCACATGTAACTTGGTGTTTATGTTTCTTTTTTATCAAATATATTAATTTTGGGAAAAATAAATAAGTTATCTTGCCAAGCGAGATATTAATAAATCTCTATCTTTTCATGAATGATTTTTCCCCTTATCCTATAGAAAACAAATGCTTTGAAAAAAATAAAAAAAAAATCTCATGTTCTATTCTCTTGCCTAAAAATCTTGTCCCATTGAAGAAGAGTTAGTAATCTCATTTTTTTTACTATTCACCTTTTATGAGTTGAAAAATGACCCTTAGACAACTCAAAATTTCATGAGCATTCTTGTGTCCAAACAAGGCGTCTGTAAAGCTAATTTTATTGTGAATATCTTGAAAGATTGTGCAAAAGTTGTAAACTTTGATTTTAAAAATAAACTCTTAAAGTATATCTATTCCATTAGTCAACAATAACGTTAGGAACAATGAAGTCCAACAATTGGGAACAGTTTAGTGGTTTTCCAATAAATTGCTAAGGTATAAAATTCTATGTAATTTAAATGATTTTCAAAATTGAATTGATTATTCATAAAAGTCTATTTTATTTCAAAATAAATAATATATCCAGAAGTGAATACTCCTTCATTGCATTGAAAGTTGTTGCAAATATTCTACAATTGATAAATGAAAAATATGTTCATTTATAATAAAAAAATAAAAACCTTTCATTAAATAAAGGCAACAATGGTGAACAGTTCAGTGCACGTTAAAATCGCAAAATCTAAGATTACTTATCCGCTGACTCGGACTCGACAGAGACACCGATGTATTTAAACAAAAAAGAAAGAGAAAAAAAAGTAAAGTCGTCTTAGTTGTCGGAGGATTACCCTCAGGCCTCAGTCAGCCAGTCCCGTCCTTCCTTAAACCCTAACCCTCTCTCTCTCTCTCTCTCTCTCTCTCTCTCTCTCTCCAATGGCTGCCGTTGGCCTCACCAATGCTGCGATAAATGGGACCACCTCGGTGCCGGAAACTGACACAGTGCTGGCATCTACCGCGACGCAGGAGTCTGAGGCGGTAGTAACGGAGCCATCTCAGCCTCCGGAGTCGGAGCCTCTGGCAGAAGCTGCTCCGGCCAAGGAGGTCAAGAAATGGCCGGGGTGGCCGGGCAGCAGTGTCTTCCGTCTCATTGTGCCTGTTCTCAAGGTTGGGAGCATCATCGGCCGCAAGGGTGAGCTCATCAAGAAGATGTGTGAAGAGACTCGTGCCCGAATTCGCATACTTGAAGGTCCCATTGGAACCTCCGATAGAATTGTGAGTTCCTTCTCTCTCCCTTCTGTGTCCACCTGCCACTAATTTCTTTTCCGGGATAGAAATTGGCACATTAGTAGATTATTACCAGATTTTTGTTTCAATTCTTCTAATATTGGCATTGCGTAGATTTGCTTGGAAGATTTCTTTGAATATGTGCTGTTTAATTATCTGGCCAATGTTAGCATTTATAAAAAGTTCTAACCTGTTTTACTCAAAAATTGCATAGCTTGAAGGTGCCCCGTGTCATAACAGGTTCATCTGAGCTTACTTTCCAAAAGAAAGGAAAGGAAGCAATTGCAGGACTTTAATCTATTTAGAGCCTTCCAAGATTCATTCTTTTTTATGAATGTTTGGAGGACCAAAACCATCTTTAAATCCAAGGTTGATATTTTGCTGCTAAAAAACCACCAGTTGGAAGGTTATGATTTTCAGTGGGGGATTTTCTCCCATTGCCTATTCACAGTGGGTCCCATTAGATGAGTGTTATGGATCACCGAAAGATGGAATCTTTTGACACCAAGTCAATATACTTGATGAGAAGAGACTGTATATAGTTGCAATTGTGCATGTTGTATTACCTTGAGCCATAAAATGAGGCAACTAAAGAAAGATACTTGATATTAGCCTATGCTACATTATGAATCAAAACTCCCCTGAGAACTCCCATATATGTATCCAGGTATCATATGTTTGAGTGGAAAAGTAGAATTCGAAATGTAGACCCTAGATAGATGGGGCAACTGGCTTTGATAATGAACCAAAAAATGATGTAGAATATCATTAATAAAACAATTAAGTTATATAGAAACCTGTATTATGAGATATTTACACTTTAGATACCAAAATTCCAAAATTGGTTCCCTAGAAGTCGAAACAATATCAATGTGTTTCAGTTTCAAGGCTGATGGGTTACTGCAACACTTTTGGTGGGTGGAAGTGCAGAAACGAATGTATAATGCAAAACAAAGATGTGTGATTGATCACATGGAAATCCAACTGCACTTGGAAGAGAATAAATAAATAAATAATGCAAAATAATAGCATCTTCTCTTCTTTGTTCTTGTTGTCAAATGTCCAAATTATAATTGGGATGGCCTCAAGGCCACAAGCATCATTCTTACAAATTATATATTTGGAAGCACTTAGCAAAATGGAAGCTCTCTTTGCTCAGTGTTTTATGATTTTTTTTTTTTTTCAGGTTCTGATAACTGGAAAGGAAGAACATGATGCAGAAATCTCCCCTGCGATGAGTGCTGTACTAAGAGTGTTCAAACGTGTTAATGGATTGCCTGAGTTTGAAGGTGAAGGTACAGGAACAACATCTGGAGGAACTTGTTCCATCAGATTGTTGGTGGCATCGACACAAGCCATTAGTTTAATTGGGAAGCAAGGCTCACTTATTAAGTCTATTCAAGAGAGCTCTGGTGCATCTGTGCGAGTTCTATCTGGTGGTAGGTGACAAGGAAATCCTTAATGTAAATGCATTGTTCTTTTATTAGGATATCCACCTGATATGAGATCTAGATATTCTTGCTCTGACTTGCAACTTGTTTGTTTTGGGGAAAAGTAGATCCTTGTTTTGCAATTAAAACTCTGAAATCACATGTTTCCATTGTTGTACATGTCATTGCATTCTCATAGTTTGTGTTGGGTTGTTTTTCCTATTTTAATTTGTTTTTTGAAAATTGAATTAATATCTATACAAAGAGATACTTTTGGATATTAGAAATCTAAATCTGGCTTGGCTTCATCCCAACTACAAAAATTCTGTAAAATTGGTCTATACCTTACATTAAAACATAGAGTTTTTTATCTGATTGAGGTGTAAGTGGGCCTAGGATCCTATTCTGGAATAGTTTTGGAGCTATATGCTTTGACCTCAGAGGGATGATGCTAATTAAGGCAGCAAATTCCACCTCTCTGGCTTAACCTGTACTAACTTATTGATGGTGATGTTGGTTGTGTCCACTGTCAAACTAGTGCCTTTGTTGGATTGATCAATTTTACCATAACCCTACAAACTAGTGCCTTTGATGGGTATGTTTTTATTTGGGATGTAGGTAGTGTTGGTTGGCAAATTTTGCTTCCTCAGTTCTTATCCATATGCAGATCTTTAAGAAGTGAACATACCTCTAATTATTTGGTGAGCTATCTGTTGTCATCTACATATCTAGCTCCTGGGCATGTTTTGCACAATATCTAAATGCATGGCGACATAAATGAGAGCCTTTAAGGGGATGTTTGTGTGGAGAGCAAAATCCATAAAATTTTAATCTTCAATGATTTTGAATTCTAAGATACTAATTTTAAGGATTTGATATCAAATTTGAAGAATTCCATGTTTGTTGTAACAGTACTTCTCCCTTCATTTTTAATCATCCCTATTTTCAACCACTCCTTCTGTTCTTCCTACTCTCACAAATACAGTTGGCACTTTTTTTTTCTGATCCTACCATATTTAAATAAATTTAAATTTGAATTCATTTTAAATGGAGATAAGGTCGGAAAATAATACTAATAGAAAACATAAGGTGGGAAAATAATACTACTAGAAAACAATGTACTAGTTTTACACTAAACATTTAGGTCACTAACATATTGATATTTTAATTAAGTTTTGAGAGGGGAGAAGTGTTGTAATATTTAGTCATCTTAGAAAACAATGTTACAAAGCACTAAAAAAGTCCATGAAGAAACCTTAAAAAAAGAAAAGAAAAGAAAAGGAAAAGGAGAGTCCATAAAGAATGGTGTGAATATCTGCGATGGATGATCTCACATTTTGAAGTGTCCATGCAACATAGCTCTCCATCCATGTCCTCTTCCCTCGTCTCTACCCATTGGCCCCCCCTTCTTGGTCCTCTAGACCATGCCGTTGTTGTGTCGCTACAACCCTCTGCTGCGCTGACCCATTGTTGCTGAGACCCCACCTCCTTGTGCATGCCCGAACCTTTCTCATTTATTACAGTAGACCTGTCCAAACTACCAACTCCGTAAAAAAAAAAAAAGAAACCCTAACCTACTATTTTGTCCATTACGACCCTGACCGAAACCTTTCTCCTTCATTCCATCTATTTGCCACCCTTTTCCCTTCCCTTCCCCCACTTTTTTATTTGGGTTTTTCCCATAAATCTGTTCCTACGATCCTGATCTACCGCCAAGCCACTCAAATCCAACGCTCCTAGTTCAGATTTGCTTGCTACCATTTTCTTTCTTCTCCATCCCAAAACCTTAGATCTTATGACCCCCTTCTCTAGCCCACCCTTGATACTTCTTCCATGGTGATCGATAATGATTGCATTGAGAAATTAGTAGCTGAAGTTCAACAAAAATTGGTGGCTATCCGAGAGATGTTCGACACTTTGAAGGAGTTAGTGACAACAGTTTTTGCAATACGCTTACAAACAGACCACATTCCAACATCAATTTTTTTGAGGATGGTAATGGTAATGGTGATGGTGATCAAGGATGTGCCATTCAAGCTTGCTATGCTCTATTCAATTTTCCTTGTTATGGTGGCATTGATCGAACCAAGTGGATTCATTGTGTCTAGCAGTTCTTTAAATACCTATCTAATCCAGATGCAAACGGGTCTTATTAGCTGCTTTTCATCTCAAAGAGTAGGCCAATTAGTGGTTATTACGAGCACACTCAGCCAAATCTCACATGGGACTCTTTTATTAAGGCCCTTTGTGTTCGAATGAAGATTTTGATGAAGCCTTGTCCAAGCTGCTTCAAGATGGCTCAGTATGAGATTATCAAACTCAATTTGAGCATTTGGCAAATTATGTTGACCATTGGATGGAGAAGGCATTATTGGTTGCTTTCTTGGTGGACTGAAAAGCGAATCATAGCTAAGGTGTGCATATTTCTACTGTGCACACTACTTGAGACTGTTGAATTGGCATGAATGCAAGAGGAGAAGCTTTACTGTTTGTGCAAGGTAACTGAGGTTTTGCCGCCTCCATTTCTGAAACCTTTGGTGTCGCCTAGGCCAGTAGGTCATACTCCACGTATCTAGCGATTTTCATGGGCTGAAATGCAATATAGGAGAGAAAAAGGCTGATGTTATAATTAGGATGATAAATTCCCAATGGGCCATTGTTGTAAAACAGAAACGTTTTTATGCTTGCAATTGATATTCAGGATCAGGAGGATGTGCCGAATGTATTGCAAAGAGGTCTGGCAATTGATTCTCCTGAAATATCACTCCAAATGATCTTCGGAAAAGCCTTTTCACTTTGTGGATTTTAGGACGATTCCAAGATCCTCTCATCTTTGTTTTGATCGACAGTGGAAGCACTGACAATTTTATTGATTGCACATTAGCCCACCAATTGAATCTTTCCATTTCTCCATCCTCATTTACTGTTAAAGTAGTCGGCAGTAATACCCTCCAAAGCTCTGGCAAGTGTAAGGATGTGCATATAGAGATTCTAGGCTGCCACTTCAAGGCTGATATGTATTCGTTGCCTCTTAAATGCTGGGATGTGGTGTTAGGTATCAAATGGATGGAGAAACTTGGTCCTGTCATCTGTGATTGAAAGCATCTTACCATGGGCTTCTCAGTTGGCAACGAAAGATTCCGGTGGAGACCTTCTAGAAGCCGCTAGAGATGGATCCAAAGTTGGAGGACAAGGTTCATCTTGATGGTGGGGGGAATGATAGAACTAGGGTATGATTTTAATTTGTATGTATGGAGTAATTGCTACAATTAAAGGGATATGCTTATTGGTCATAAAAAAGGGATATTCTTATTTTTGTTCCAATTTACATAAATCTGATTGTACTCTTTATTTATAGTTGAACTAGTCAATAATGAAAGGTATGAGAGATTTCCCTAACACAAATCAAGCTAAGAGATTTGGTTTCTCCTCGAATGTAAACGCAAGTGGAAGTTTGATTTCCCCCTGAAGTGAAATCATTATCCCTATTTCCATTAGGTTCCTAGCACACTTACCAACTATGCTAGAATTCTTCCACAAGTACATTAAAAATCAAATTTGTTAGTCACTGAGTATGTGACCTGCATGTTGTTATGGACATTGGCTTTTGGTTTGGTGACTTAAAGTCTTAATATTTTGTACTTTTTATGTGTCTTTATGACATACTTCTGCATAGAATTTTTTTACTCTCTCTAGTTGTGGCTGTATTGTTTGTATTAGACTCATTTAGTTGATCCACAATCATCAATTACTGCTGTGTCGGTAAATATATATTCGAAACTAGATATCTCTGTTCTCAATACATGGCAATAAATTTTCAACTAAAGAGGGATACCTCTGTGGTTGCCTTCCTTAGAAATGACATTATTTGAGACATTTAAATATCTTATGCTAGATGAACTTCCATTTTATGCATCCTCGGATGAAAGAGTTATAGAGATACAAGGAGAGCCCTTGAAGGTTCTCAAAGCACTTCAAGCATCCATTGGTCACCTTCGCAAGTTTTTGGTTGATCATAGTGTTATTCCATTGTTTGAGAAGACTGTAAGTTTTTCATACACTGCTTATATTGACCGATCTTTCTTGTTTATTTTAGCTACTGATGTGGTCATGGTCCATTTTGAAGTATAATGCAACAGCTTCTCAAGATCGTGCAATGGAGACTTGGACAGATAAAAGACAGTCCTTGATCCACACGGCTTCTCAAACCACGACAAACAGTGATTATCCTCTATCGTTTAAGAGGGATCCATTATTTCTTGAGCGTGAAGCTCAACTAGAGCCTCAACTTCCACACTCTGGTTTGTCACTGTATGGACAAGATCCTGCTACTTCTGGATTGCGTGCTTCTGCACTTGGGCGCCCTCCTGCCGCTTTAGTTACTCAGGTTAGTCTTACTTTTTAAACAGCACTGCGATAAGATTCTTGTCAATTAATATTTTCTTTTCCTTTTCAGTGATGTGAACATTATCAATTGAAGCTTGGTTTTAGCCTTTGTTACTTGTAATCCAAAAAAATTGCATATGTATATATGATTACATGTTTTATTAATGAAGAAAGAAAGGACAACACCCAAACTGGTAGCTCAGTTGCCTTTAACTTCTAGGAATAGACTAGAGGTCTCGGATTTGACTCCTCCGGAGTAACTGATTTATGAGACTTGCAGGTGGCTTCATGTATCTAACTTCCATGTGAGGTGCAGTACCCATGTTATTAAAAAAAAAGAAGGAAATAAAGAAAGGACGAGGACCAAGTTTTGATGTGACACTTAGATGTGATTAAAGGAGTAGAGAAACATCTTTCAATCTCTCAAAAGCGAAAAGAAAAAATCATCTTTTAACAAAAAGAAGATGAAGATAGAAACGTCGCAGAGAACTGAACTGGAAAATATGAGCTAATTATAGCACAATAGATATAACTTTTTCCTCCCTTCAAGAAGCCTTCACAAAGCAGACAAGCTGCTGGGAAATTAGCTCATCATGGGATGTGCCTGATTAATGACCATATCTGAATTCAGGTCTCTAATCTCTTCTGTGCTATAATGGGTATGATGGATACTTTCAGGCCCATTGGATAGCATAAAACCATGAGTACATCCTACATGGCATTCCTTGATATTCTCTTTTATTGTATCAACTATCAACCTTATATATCATTCCTAATTTCTTCTTTCTTGTTACTCTACAAATCTATCTTTACATACATATCTCACCTCATGCTATCTTCCTTTGTCACTTCTTCATTGCTTAATGTTCAACTCTGTGTATCAAAGGCCTTCTCAATGCGAAACTAAGTTGATTTTAAATTTTTAACCATCACAATGTTCTACTCTTAGTTCCACAAGTTGCATATCATGTATTCTATCTTCGTTTACTAAATTCCAAATTATTTTCCTTCAAAGTTTTTCTCTTCAATTCTAGCTTAATATTTAGTTGAGCTCACCAATTAGCAGTACTGAAAACACATAGAGCATTTGTACTTTGTCTTGGATTTTTTATTTCTTTTTTAATGGTTGTCTTGGATTTTTGTTATTTAGCCGGTCATGAGTAAAGCAAAAAATTTGGACCTAAACGGAGACTTTGTGCAGTGAAAGTTCAACTAGAAACTTTGTCAAATCTCCTTGTTTAGTCTTTACACTTGCAGGCACTCCTTCCTACATATCATGTATATTTTTTACTATTCTTGCTCAAAAGTATAATCTTGCTATATTTGTTGAAATCATGTTGTTTTCAACCTTAGTTGATCCTGCCACCCAACTCCAAGCTTTCTCTAAATTAATAGAACTATATGTAATTTTTTCTTTTTCTTGAAAAAGGAAAAAAGAGAATCATATGTAATTTGTCTTCTCTTTGATCTTTTCCATGCTTAATTTTTGAAGGAAAGTTGCATTGGTTGTTGGATCTACCTAGGATAAACCCAAATTACCTCTCCAACATATTAGAATATTGTCTTAGGTGTTGATCTTATCTTCTTTTCAAAGTTACATACCAATTATCAGAATGTTGTCTACAAACGTTGTTCACAGAAGGGCATGTTTGGCATTTGAGAAGAATATGTGGCACAAGTAAATAGGATTCCAAATCTCTTTGGTACTTGCAGATTTTTACCTTTTTCTCTAATTAATCTGTGATTGGCTGCTACTTTTCCTTCTTTGGATAGTGTTTTTGTTTTCTGCATTGCTAGTTGACTGGTTTTGGTCCAGGTAACACAGACAATGCAAATCCCCCTGTCTTATGCTGAAGACATAATTGGTGTTGGTGGGGCAAACATTGCGTATATACGCCGTACTAGTGGTGCAATTCTTACTGTTCAAGAGACCAGGGGTTTACCTGATGAGATCACGGTGGAGATTAAGGGTACTTCAATACAGGTTCAGACTGCTCAACAACTTATTCAGGTATGATCTTTGAAACAAAGTAAAAGTAAATATTTCAACTAAAGAGGAATAGAACTGTGAATGCTAAGCATTAGGGTGATGTGTTAGATGATGCTCAATTGAGAGAAATCATAGTAGTCGATTTTGTTTTTTTGGCTAAAATGGGCTATAAACGAAACAACCCCTTTAAATTGTTTTGGTCTCTGTTTCTGTCCATTTCAGTTTGTTTTGGTTAGAAAAAGAAATATTGTGCTTCAACTTAACAAATATATTTATTTTGCTTGTGATTATTAATTTAATCACTTCTTAGTTCATTAGGAAATGTTAATTTATTTTTATAATTCCATGATTTTAACATAATCTATTTTATTAGTTTTTTCTTTTTCTTATTACGATTTGTCTATTTTCCGTTATATTTATTTTTCATGATTTTAATATAGTTCACTATTTTATTATTTTCTATTTCTAATCATTAATTTTCAATTCCTAATATTTCAGTTGTATAGTTTTTAATTCATATATAATTTTTTAAGATTTTAAATTTGTCATAGCATCGTTTTTGAAATGGAACACTGAAACGATTGAAACATTGAAGCATTCTGCTTTAGAAGTAAACAAATACGGCCTCCGAAACAGAATTGACAACTACGAGAGAAACAATAATAGTAGTGGGTCTCCAGTCTTAGTTATCTAAGCCCCGTCAAGTATCTCTTCTGTCACTCCACAATGTATTGTCCTGTCTTACCACATCCATTTCTGTTACAGTAGTAGTAGTAGTTGTAGTGCTGGTGGTGGGCCTCCATTCTTAGTCATCTAAGCTATTATGTTAGTGTTAAGCATAGGATGCAGCATGCTTTACTATCATCACTATATGATGAATCTGGTAATTGAGTTTTATATTACCCTTATCATAAAGCCACTTGTTCTATCTGTTGCCCTGTCGACAATCTCTTCTATCACCCCACAGTGTTTTGTCCTGTTTTATCACATTAATCTCTATTATCAAGAACCTCCTGTTCTCTAGTACCTTTCACTTGTAAATCCTTTGTTTCTCCATAAATTGGTTATTTCTTACCTTCTAATAATGTGCCTAGAGTTAGACCATCTTAGAAGACCCCTCCATCCTCCCATTGGAGCAACCTCTAGACTTAAGCACATAATTCTAATTCTCTCTTTTATTTTCACCCCATATGTTCATCTTAACATATGACTCTCAGCTACCATTACTATATCTTCTTGTCTTTATTTCATTATGTAACATTCTGGTCCATACAGTATTGTAAGTCCAGCTGCTACCTTTCTGAAGCCCCTTGAATCGACATGGCACTCTTTTATCACACAATACTCAATTAGCTTGCCTGTCCTTGGCCCATTCTGCATTCTTATACTAGTTGTACCCTCCTTTTTTTCTACCTCAGCAAGACCCAAGTATTGGAATTTCTCACAATGTGGTATTAAGTCATTTTCAATTTGATTTGTTCATCCTAGCTACCAGAAGATCAGTCTTTGCCATCTAATTTTTCATCCTCACATTTCCAACTCTTTATGTGAATAGCGTATGATGATGACTTTCTTGTGTTCCAAGTGCTATTTGCAGAAGATAATGTGGCTTCCCATTAAAAAAAAAAAAAAGATACGTCTCCAAGTTATATTACTGTCTCAAAAAAGGGGGAACTTCATTGTCAGTTTTTAACATTAGTCCATGACCCAAGCAAATAAATTAGGATTCAGAGCAGACCCTTGGTTCCCAATATCAACTGGTTATCGAGTTTATCACTCATAAGCAATGCAGTTCATGGTTCACGTTAGGGCAAAAATTAAATGGATAGGACGTACCCTCTCTCTCTCACACACACATTAGATGGTGATATCATCCTATTGCTCCACTTTTGGAGATCACCATCTCACATAGGGTTCATTTTTCCCTTTTCCTGAATGGTAACTAAAATTTATTGAGAAAAAGGAAACGTACAAAAGCTGACAATAGACCCAACAGGTCATTGGGACTGTTAGAAAGAGAAGAAAAAAATTATAAATCTAGCAATACAAAGAACACAAGAATATGACGAAGATGTATTTTTCAAAAAAAAAAATTGACAAAGATGTCCAATTCCCGTCAAACTGATCTGTTGAAAAAAAAAAAACCTAAAGGACTTTGAAGCCAATGCACGTAGGTTTAAATTTAACTTTATCCTGTTCAACATTGAATTTCTAGATAATGCTTCATCCTTGATAATCCTTCTGTTGTGCTCAAGCTAGATAAACCAAGCAATTGCATGTGGCACCATTTACTAGAAAACTTGGCAAACCCGATCCCTTTCCCATAATGAGACCTGAAAAGAAGGGAAGGCACGTTTGATTTAACAGAGAAAAGTAATATAGTAAATAGTACCAAATAGGGGCAACAAAGAACAATGAAGAAATTAATGATTCATCGATTCCTCACTACTCCGACAAAGGAAACAAATGTTTGGAGGAGAGAATTTTCTAGCTTTATGTTTATCAGTGGTCATGGTTTTGTTTAAGAAGGCTGCCTAACAAAAGTTCTTAAAGGAAAAGGAACCAATGGTTTCTAAATGGATTTAAAGGGAAAGGGGACCAAAGAAGGGTGGGTTTTATAAGTTAAAAATAGGCCGATGTGAAAAGTCCCACCAGCTTCCATTTTCCACTCTCTTGTTTACTCCACTTACAATAGGAATTACCCCATTAGGTCATTGATAGAAGATCACTCAATTGGGATATCTCATGATCCATAAAATTCCTTCTAAAAGAAGGACTTCGCATCATTCCCTCTCCCAAATTCTCTGCAAAATCATTAATCAAATTTGGTTGCCAATATAGGAATTTTTCTTAAACGCCAGTTTTGTCTGAATATTTCAGTAATAGGTTCCCAAAAAGATATCGATTTAGGGTTACCTTCCAAAGGACCAAAGTATGGGAAAGGAAATTGTACCACTACACAACTATTAGAAGAGACTAGATTCTGCAACCTCTTGTCCAAAAGCAAGAACATTTGCAATTTCACATTTTTGAAATATTCACCTTCATTCCTGAAATAGCTTGGAAACACTTCAGAATCCTGAGTATATTAAGAAGCCTATACTCATCATCTTTGCATGGAACAGTTGTATCCTTCGCAAAGTGCAAATGGGAGTAAGAATTGGAATTAGCAATGCGAAATCCACAATCTACAAAATGAGTCCTTCATGCTCAACCTTTTGGAATGATGCACAAGTCCTTCCATGACCTTGGCGAAAAGGAATGGAAAGAGGATCTCCATGTTGCAGGCCTCTTTGATTTCTAAACCTTTAGGAGTGCCATCAACAAGAATACAGAAAAGGGTGTTGAAATGCATTCCTCTATCCAAGAGATCCATTTTGTGCCAAGTTGAATCTTTTGAGTATATAGATCAAATATGACCGATCTACGTGGTCATAGGCCTTACTAAGATCAACTTTTCTCACAAAGCCCTTGTCATGTCTTTTCTCTAGAATCTACACTCGTTGGCAATTAAATTTCCATGAAGAATCTGCTTTTGTTTAATAAAAGCATCTTGGAATTTAGAAGTTATCAACAGTATAATCTCCCTCAGTGGATCGGCATCTTAGAAATAGTTTTGCAGAGGCTGCTAGCCAGGTTGATCAGTCGTTATTTTTTAAATTCCATTTCATCCTCAACCTTTGAATTAATGTCACAAAAGTTGAATTCAAAGTTCAAACCCTTGTGAAATTTACGTCCAAGGGTCAATTTTCTTGCCAAATATATTTCCTGTAAGATTTTTTTTGAGCAGCAATAGAAAACTTTCATTAAAGAAAAAAAGATGTACATAGGGAAGGAGAGTAAGACTTGGGTTCAGGAGAGATGAACCCAAGGAGAAAGAATTTTCCTGTAAGATTTAAGCGCTGTAGGATTGAGCGCTGACCAAATAGTTTGAGTGAATAATAAAGAAAACATATGTTTCCTCCTGTTAGAAAAGAAGACTGTGTTTTTCATCTGGCTTTATCTTCTGCTGTACAATCCATGAGCAGGATTATTGTCTTATTGTTTCCAAAATGTCTGCAGGATTTTTTAGCTGGGCATAAAGAACCTGCCACAAGTTCGTACGGCAAACTTGATACTGGTTTGAGGTCCTATTCTCAGTTGGCAAATACATCTTATCCGTCATCATCATTGACGACACCATCACTTGGAGGCTATGGTTCGTCCGGGTTTGGAGGATATGGAAGCTCAAGCTTTAAATGGTAAAAAGTAATGTTTGTAATTCTGATTGGTTTCACTATTTAGAAGAACAACGCACCAGCAATCGATCTAGCTTGTTTTTCACCCATAACAAGCTACGGTCATAACTTTTCACTTTAGCTTCTCTCCTTTATCTGTGGATGGCGAAAGTGTATGGGGTTGTATGTACGTTCTCTACATCACAGTAATATTTACCACCCTTTTGACCATGCACGAACTCTGCTTTGGATTATAGTTGTGTCATGCTTCTCAAATTAGAACACAACGTAGCTGCTGCATCGTTGAGACTCGTATGTTCTCTAAAGCCTCCTAGTGCATTATCATGGTTGTTGATCTTGTCTATTGATTTTCACATGGCTTATGGTGCATCATAATGACAAATGCATCCAGATGCACTATGATAAAACTACCTACCAAATGGGCAAAGATTATCGTATGCATCATGATCATGAGTAATACCCTCCGTAGTTTTTTTTTTGGGTGTATGACTGTTAAATTTATATTGCATCAAAGCCTTGTGAAAATTTGCATATTGTGTACCTAGCCCATAAATCAAGTGGGTGATGTATTGAGCCATTAGATGAGCCACACTTAGAAAATGTGGCAAGAAAGGTAGGGCTCATCTAACGAAAATGAATGAGGGTTGAACTTACTGGCTTGGCTGTTTCCAGTTGTAGGAAATATTTGGGTGGTTCTGAAACTCTTCAGCTTTTCCCTTGTGTATGTTCTCATTTCTGATGAGGGGCCTTTCGTTGGGCCAAGTCATCTAAATTGAGTGGCCAACTTGTTTCCTTATTAGTAACCTGTCCTTTTTCTTTCCCAGACTCTTACTTTCTCATGCACATGAAGACTACCCGAGCAATGGACCATACCACTTGATCAACATTGCAATCTCTTAGGCAGGGATAAGAATCTTTGCATATTGATGAAATATCACCTTGCCATTATCAGCGTACCCAGGTTGATGTGGTCTACTCTATCAGTTGATAAACTCGGCATATCAGCTGATCTCAGCTGGAGTTGGGGCATGTCAAAATTTGTTGATCCCGACACAATCCAATCCAAATTGCTGATCTGAATTACTCAACCTGACCTGACCTGACCTGAATTTCTTATCCGATTCAATCTGAGTGTTGTTTTATAACTTGGTGTACTCAGGTTACGTCAGGTTCAGTTGATTTTAAATTTCTCAACTCAACCCGATCCAATTTTCATGTGGGTTAATTATATAAATGCACAGCTTTAGTTTTCAGCGCTTGGGGCTATGATGCAGCTAACGATGTCATAACTGAGGCATGTCAATTGCTGGTAGAAAACTTTGGGGCGATCGAAGGACCATTGTCATGGAAACAGGTCACATTAGTTTAACAATAATTCCAAATGCAAAAACTTAGTCAACTTGACTTTCAATGAGTCAAGTGATTTGTTAAAAGTCTCAGAATTACCTTTTACCCTGCGAGTCGAGCCTTTTTGTTTAAATTTTATTTCATTCAGTGCCAGCCACGCAAAGTTGGAAAACCAGGGCCTTGGACTCGACTTGCTCCATCATTTTGACACGGACGGTTCCACCATGTGATTAGGGTGGTCAATGTTTTTTATCTAATTTTTTTTAAAGATGGCAAAAACTATAATAAGTCTCAGTATAGTCAACACGCTATTACACAAAGGACAAAATGTTTAAAGTTGACTTTCTGGAGGTATTAGCACTAACGTAGGTGTATCGTTGCTACCAGAAGGGGTTTAGGTATTTTCAGGGGTCCAAAATTCGGCCGATACAAGACATATCGGCTGTACAGGAGAGATCTCGGCCGAGATTTGGCCCAAAAGAAAGGGAGAGAGTAATATGGCTGAGATGTCGAGATCTTGGTTCCACTGAATTTTGGACCCCTGGGTATTTTTCACTCCACTTGGGTTTATTGGGTTTGCACCCCTTTAAAAGATATTTACTACATATTAGTAACTGTGTAGGAAATTTCTAAGCATCCAATATTTAGATATTATTATACATATGCTGTCAACCAATTTCTTTTCGTTTTTAATTGAGAATTAAATGTGATATTTTAAAGATATACACTCGTTCGAACTAAATGTCAAATTATTTAAAAGATATAGGTTGAAAAGATAATTATTTTGAGGAAGTTGTATTCACTTAAGTGTTCACAAATATATTTTGAAGAGAAAATGTGGTAGTTTAAATGTGTAATGATAGTATGTAGAGAGTTTTTGGGTAAACGTTACGAAGGTCATCAAGTCCTCTTAAAACCGAGCAAGACTTGGCTCAACCTCTCCATTTGAATCTTATAACTTTATCAGATTGACATTCATTTACAGGTCTAGATGGAAATATAGATGCCTCGTCACATTGCCAACAAAAAGAGAGAAAAAAAAAAGGAAAAGTCGTATCACCTGCAGAAGCAAGGCTCTTTATTTTTCACCTTCCCATATACTAAGCAGTAAGCAACATTATCAGACATTCTTTTTTTGAGAACACTTGCCTGACACACAGGAATGACATGTTTCTTGTAATAGGGGGAAGCAAGAGATAAATATGTATATGTACGTAGATTGGTCCTTTAGGTTATTGGAAATTAAAAGGGATTTGGGGTTTGTAGAGCTGAAGGCCTGAGTCATAGGCCACTCCTGCCTTCCAGTTTCCAGGGATCACATTCCTTGGTTGAACCCATCTCTGCCCCACAAAGAACCTCAGGTGTAGAAACCCTCTTGGGGGATTGGCTAGGTCCCAGACGGCACCGTAGGCACGGCGCATTCCTATCCACTCGTGGGTATCCGCCTACAACCATGCAACATATGATTCATCACAATTCAGTACAGATAGGCACTCGTATACATACAAGAAATGGTTATATCAGATCAATAGAACCTTACCTTCCACAGTTGGACGGCTGTTACATCCTGCTTGCCTCCTTGGTATAAGATGATGATGGCTATGTAGTCAGGGAAATTGCTGTTCTCATGGATCTTGAACATGAGGTTGTGTCCTGGATACTGACAGGAGACTCTACAACACGAGAAATGTAATTATAAGTCTATTGTTACGTGAGGATAATTAAATATATATAACAGTTCTCTCGTCCAACGCTGCAAGTAAGAATGGTGCAATCCAATTGGATTGAAGGTTTCAGTCAAGAGTATTTTCTATCATAAGAGAAAATGAGATTGTATGCTTCCTTTTCACACTGTCAAATGATAATAAGAAACTGATCAAAAGGGATATTGCAGACGCCTTTTCTTTCAGTTTGCAGAAAGGATTCGACTGCATAAAACACTTGTGTTCTTGGGAAATTATCACCTTCTGTATTCTATGTCGATGGTTCCATACTTCTTCAGTTGTGCAGCCATGTTTGGACGGGCCAAGCTTGTGAATCCACGGGGACTGAGAATGAAGTCAGTGTTATCGCCCTGGCCATAATCGGTAGCCACAACCTTCACGCCGTCCCTAGCGCAGAGCCCTGGAATGGTGCACCTGACTCTGTAGCAAGCTCCACATCCGGCACCATTCCTGTAAAGGTTCCCAACATCTGCAGTATTTCCTCCATAGATAGTTCTTCCAAATACACCATAGCCGCATGCCCCATCTAATTCAATTCCAATTCGAAGTAAGAATACATATCCATGAAGGTTTTTTTTTTTTCATGAATTCACATGGAAATGAACACAAACAGTACCGGTGCATGTGGACAAATGCCAACAAAAAGAAAAATATATATTTTGAGAGAGAGAGAGAATTCATACTTGCAGTCCCCATGCCATCTGGGCTACCATAGTAAGAGGCCCTAGATCGGACAAAGGTATGATGCGAGCTACAAAGAGCAGGCAGGATCACCGAAAGAGAGAACAGACAGAATATGCTGGTTGACTTGCCCATGAGTTGATGAAGCTGTAGTAGTACTCTTCAAAGTCTTTTCTATCGAGAAAGAAAACAAAGGTGATAGTGATACAGGAGATAGGATAACTTTAAATGCGCTAATGTGATTATGAAAGATTAAAAAAGATGAAAATATAATTGAGACTAGCCTAAATAAAACTGATGAATGCTCTGCATCATGATGCTGGTGAGATGAGAAGACAGATTGGCATCTCTAATTTATAATGGAAGCTAATCCACCTCTTTGTCAAAGCAATGGGCTCTCAGTTTTTGACAGATTCTTTTTTTAGGCTTTGACAAAATTACAGGAGGTATGGGTTCCTTAGCTCTTGACTGGTTCTTCTTCAAGGAGGAGATAGGGATGAAATTCAGTAATACAAGATGACATGGGCTGTTAAATTTAATCGGTGGGTACTTTGTTCTGCAAGGGAAAACTCTAAATCAGTCAAAAGATGGGAAAGAGTATATTAGGAAGAGTTGGTGGAGTAGGTGGAGCCCGACAAGATCATTGGCCCGCATGCAGTTATAGTTGGAGATACTTATTGGGCCCAGAGTGTTTACTCTCCAGCTGATGGGGTGGGTCCATCTTTTGGATGGAGGATGCCACCGCTGAAAGATGGCGATCCTTTAAATGAGACTCTTAAACTAAAGTTATGTCAGATCCCGTTTAGAGTTTAGACTATAGATATGATTGATTTTATGGGTTAATTAAAAAATAATAATATTTATTTAATTGAACTCAAACTGCATTTAAATTGAATTTGATTCAGTTCATGAGGCCCGAAGGGGGAAAAAAGGTCAAACAAGAAGCTGCTGTATTAATTTTGATATTAAGAGGTCTAGATAAATAATGTTTCTACCTGTCAATATCAAGTATGGGAGATTTATCTTTCAATTCACGTGACTTATCTAATTTGAGTTGCTTTGGCACCAGTAATTCACGTTTAGATGGAAAGAAAGAAAGGAAGGTGTCAATCGAGTCAAAATAGGATTTTCTGTGTGATGTGACATTTTATGGAAATCACATCAACTATAGTAAATGAATAATTGTAGATTAATCATTTATACATGAAAAAAAAAATTATTATTTTAACTATTTTTTTAAATAAAAATAATTGTGATTCACTAAATAAATATTGAAGATATAAAAAAATATAATTTAAAGATAAATATAATGATCTTTTCTTATATAATTTTTTTCATTTGATAGGATTGTGTAATTCAAGAGGACGCTTCCTACCATCTTACTTATAATGACAAATTAGACAAAATTATATTCAATAGTAGTAATTACTACCTGATTTATTCTAATCGGGCCTATTATAATCCAGAATCCATACCAGCGATTAGTGTAACAAATCTTCACATCGACTGACCATTTCTCTATTGACCATCGAGTGAATAATTAAAAATCAAGACAACTACATTACCATTAACTTCGCCTAGACGCCAACATCAAACACTAAAGAAAACAATAAATGGCACAATCAATTAGCTAATGAACCCCATTTGGGTTTTGTCGCCCAAATTAAAGATCTAGTTGGGAATTCACAGCCCAAATTTTCACAAACTTCAGTTCATGTAAAAATTCCAATGCATTTTCCGTTCCAATTTAATTGTCTTATTTGAATTTTAGAATTGTCTCAAAATAGTTATCTCATTTAAATAAAGTGTGTTGAAAATAGATGAGAATTACCTCTCAACTAGGATAGTTTAAAATCAAATTTAAGTTTCTTAAAAAATACAAATGTTTAAAATGAGATAACTAAAATGGCACAGATAAGGATATTATATATATACTGATATTCTTATTTATCTCTAACTTGGACATTAAATATTTTCTATCTAAGACTTTTTGAATAAAGAGAAATCAAAAACTAAAAGAATTTAGAAAATAGCAGACTTCCTAGAATAAGATGAGCTAACAAATGGGACATCCCTGATTTGAGGCTCCATCGCTCAGGCTTGACTCTGTGAGTCTTCAGGCATGAATCATTGGAATTGAGTCCACTTTTAAACTTCATATGAATTGCCCCTACACCATGTATCCAAACGAGTCCATTTTCACAGAGATTTGTACTGCTCAATCAAACGAGAAGCATGAAGGCGAGATGTTGGGACAACTGTGCAACCCAGATTCTGAAGATACAAAATCTGCATGAAAAAGAGACGAGCAGTGAATTTAATTTGGATATACAGAGAATGCAGATTCTTCACACCAGAATTACTACATTGTGCCCTAGAAAAATGGACCTGCACATTCTTATAAAATTACAAATTTAGCATCCTATAAGATTCAACTCAAAGGACCTGTTTGGATGTAGCCGCAGATGAACCCATTGAATTCTCAATCCTCTGCTTCTGGAAATGTTCCTGGACAAAAGTGAAAAAATGTTTGTACAATAAGGACATCTAATTTACTGGTTAAAGTACCTTGCCTTACAAAAGTTGCCTTTGGAAGAAAGGATGGGGATAAGATATAATTATTTTACATAGTAATACCATAAAGTGAATACTTGAACTTTCCATGTTATTACTCTCTCGAAATCTGTTAATAGATATTCTACAGGAAATGTACCATGAGTCATTACTTCTGTCTACTGACTGGTTATGTCATTGCCCTCAGATGACAGATGTAGCATGTAGCTGCACCTAGTTTACATTGTCAGTACACCTTACAGTCATTTAAAGTTAATCTTGTCATGTAAGCATGAATACCACTGACAGCCTTCACAAAGATCTTCCCCCCCCCCTCTACCCCTATTCTAACTATTTTTTAATGTCCAAAAGTATTGTGGTACACGTGTGTAGTTCAATCGATAATCTCTCGTCTCAGGAAGTGAGAGGTGTCAGATTTGAGCCCTACAACTTCACCTGATGTGCCCTAAGGGCAGTAGGTGTCATCCGTGGAGGTTTTATGCTAACTTTTCTGCAGTTTCTCACAAGTAAATTAAAAAAAAAAAAAACATCATACCCTCCTTTCAACAAATAAGTCCTTAGGACCTCTCCACAACTTTTTCTTAAGCTGACCCCGCTTAAGAGCTAGGCAACATAAAATATAGGCCTGGTGCCTAGGTAAAACTTGGGCATACCTTTCACTACTATAATTGTAGATATTATTATTATCACCAAAACCAAATATGCCACCTACCTCGGAATAGGTAGAACTCATAATTGCTTTTAGCAAAGTTGTTTAACATGGGCTGATTGACGCCCACAGAGATTGTTGTTATCCTGATTTCTAACAAAGAAAACCAACATGCTGTGGAGTTCATGGGTTTCTAGATCATTCTCTATATTTAATCGACACAGTATTTAGAGTTTTTAAACAATTTAATAGCATGAAACAAGGGCAACATAGCAAGTATTGGCATCACCAACTTTAATCCATGATGGAAACATGAGAAATCTAATAAGCAGATATACCTGTTTTTCTCTCACTAGATGAGCACGTTTATCAGCTGGAATTTGCTCCCACCTCAATACCTATTGAAAGAAAATTTGACTACGATAAGAAAGACGCATGCAAAGGCACATGCATACATACACACACAAAAAACATAAGCTTTTGGGTATGAAACCCCAGATAGGGATGTAAAAAAGTGGGGGCAGTCATTCAGTTAACCTGAGATAGGGATGTAAGAACCCAAAAAATTTAGTCTTGAATATAGGTCAAAATTCAAATTTTCGGCTAAAATTTTTAAGGTTTGGCCTAGGTAACATCAAAATATCAGACATTTCAGAAAATATTGGCTCAAACATCAGACTTGCCCAAAATTAATAGGGTTTAGCCTGGGTAACATTAAAATATCGGATATTTCAGAGAATATCCACCGAGACTCTATACTGTTAGAAGATTAATTTTTGTATATACTCTTCAGGAACACTTAATAGGGTGTGTATCTTCATAATACACCCCACGTCATGTCAAGTGTTCCTATGAAGTATCAAAAAAATATGATACAATGTCAACTAGAATAACCAAAATTTTGGCCAAAATATTGAAATATCTACCCAAAATTAGCTAGACAGCACCCTAGTGAAAAAGGAAATGCAAACAATCTTACATATTGTGCATAGTGAAAAGCTTCATCACACCTCAAGCAAGACTTCAGCTAACGTAAAACATCCTGAAATAATTTTTTGAAGTTAATTCAAAGCAGTGCATTATAAATTCAAGTGTGAGACCATGGTCCACCTTGTTTACAGTAGTATCTATGTATTGACAAAATGTAGTGGCACGTTTATGGTGTCAAGGAAAAAAGGGAAAAAGTAGAATGGAAGAAAGAAATTTGTTCCCAAGGGGGGAAAAAGGAGGAAAAGGATTTTCTTCCTATGCCAGTTGCAACTGCCATTTCAAATCTAGTTTTCCTTGGAAGCACCAGTATTAATCAATGACATTTCATCACCAAGAATAATTATTAGGATTTTTTTAAAGATAATAGTTGTTAGGCTTTTAGAGGGTATTGCCTAAGGCAATAGTTACAATAGCATATGGTTGTAGATCTTGGAGAGGGAAAATAAGTTTCTTACAACTTCACTATGAACTCTAACCGGCCTGAATAAAACTTCATTGAGTCACCTTAGTCACTCAAAATAGGATGTGATCTCACAATATGAAGATCATCCTGATCAAATCATGTATATAAATCAAATCTGAAAAGGGCACTTGATCCAAGTGATCAAGTCAGTCGCTGTTCAATGTTGATGGTGGATATGGCCATGTGGAGATCTGAGGCCTACATCACGTGCAGCCCAAAATGAAAATGTCAAAACAGGGAGGTATTTAGACATGGATAGATGGGTAGATGGATCAGTAGAAATCATGAAAGTGTTGTGAAGCACTTTCATCATCTTTACAGGATCAATTGACAAGAACAGACCCAAAAAGTTGTGAATTTTCAGAAATTGTAACAGGCCCTACTCTGAACCCAATGATCTCTAGCCCAAGCCAAGCCGTTTCCAAGTCAGGTCCAGGAGGTTAGTCATTTACTGACTCAACTTGAATCCCTATCTTGGAGTACATACAGTGTGAGAGCATCATTTGTTGTTCTCATAAAGACAACTGTAAACTTTTTTTTCTTGTAAAGCATTACTTATTCTAATAAGAATTGTCTAATCCACAGAATCTGTATCCCCTAATTTAAAAGCCATTAGTCATTGAAGGGACAGGCAGCCCTGTCTCTTCTCCATTTCATTTTCATTCCCTTTTCCATTCATCATCATCAATGAGAACCAAGTTACCATATATCTAGGGCTGTCTTTTTTGGTCCTACATTTTATATCTTACGAAAGGCTATATCCTCGTTAACCTTACATTCTATCATGCCCTTTACCTCCTTGATCGAAGTCCAGAGGTTCAACCCATCTCTTAGTCTCTACCACCTGCAATTTGCAAATTCTTTGCACGAATTCTATTATGATCATCTATTAACATACCCAAACCATCTTCCTCATCTCAATCGATACCTAAAATTCTCCTAATTAATCATTCTAATTTTATCTGTAAGTATAACCCACTCTCTATCTCAACATGCAGATCTCAGTTGCACGTACTTTTTCTATTTGTCTCATTCCCTTTCTCATTTTTTATCATTTTTTCTTATGTCTCTAAAATTAGAATTATTAACATAGCATCTAGAGTAGGCTACTAGAGATCAGGGCATGATGAGTCTAGAAATCATAGAGCATGCTTCAGCATCTCTTTTTAGCTGAACTATTGAGCCCATAAAATAGTATCCATTCTTCTCGAGCTCTAAAGGTGAAATGCCCCTCCTTGAGCAATTTTGTGATTATTTTTTAATTTTTTCTGGAAAAAGTATCTGGCATTTCTTCATTTTGTGGGAAAAAAAAAAACCCAAAATCCATCTCCACCACTAATTTTTGTGCATTTAAGGAGGTTTGTTATGTTATGGACTTTTTCATTTTTCTAATGAAGATAGCGACTGTGGGTTCTGATCTATAATCAAATGAGTACATGAGAATGTACCATTTCTCATCATCATCAAAATGCAAAACTAACATTTAATTAGGTTAGAGACTATATATTGAATGACTAGCTTCCAAAAAAATTAAGAATTGAAATTTAGGGCAAGTTGTATTACCTTGTTTTTGCTCGTTTTAAGTCTCAGTCGTTCATCAATTACAAATCCAACCTGGGAGCAAAACGATGAAAAATAGAACCAATAATTGGAAAATGTCACATGTAATGAAGATCATTATTGACTTGTTAATTCATGCCAAAAATCCTGTGTCACTAACTAAAATCAACAAATATATAAAATTATCAGTGACAGTGACAAAAGCTCTCTCGTGCACCTGTCCCAAACAGAATCACTCAAAAAAAATCTCCACTCCCGGAGGTGTGATCCTATCATAGAAACAAGAACATCTGCCTCTCAGCATGGAAGCAGTGTATCAGAGAATGGGGAATTAGATCAATGGTGCATCAAGTTGAATAGGAACTCTTCAAAAGCAGGTCTTGTTGGTGGTGAAAATCTGTGCATTTTACATAAACTAAGGTTGAACAGCAAGCGATGCCCGGGAGCCCTTGTTGTAAGTTGTTCAGTGCACCAATTCAATGGGAGTTGGTTGAGGATTTTATGATCAATTGTGATGATGCTGCAGTTTGGGCTAATGCATTTATGTAATTGAATTTCTTGCCCCATTTCCTCTTTGTGAACAACTCCCTCTAGTATATTCTTCTCATTCTTCAATCATATCTCCTTCACTATCTCAGAAAAAAGTTGAATGTCTTTACCCAAATAATACATGAAATATAACAAGGCTACCTCAAATACTCATGGCATAGAATTTCTATATATAAACGAGAACATCACTAAAGACTCTGATTGATGTGATGAGAAAGGATATGGTAGATGGTAGTGTAACGACCCTAACCCGACTTCCCGAGCATGATATTGTCCTCTTTGGCCCTCGGTCCAGCCCATTACTCTGCTGACCGAGCCAACCCTCAAGGTTTTGCTTTGCCCCACTTGACTAGGCCCAAAAGGCCTCATGCTTGAGGAGGGGCTTCCCCTCTCTAATAACTCCTCTCCTTACCCATCCTGGGCGATGTGGGACTTTTCCCACATGCCCAGAAGAATGGGGCGTCACAATCCACCCCCCTTTGGCCCCAAGCGGTCCCCAGCTTGGCTACACACCAAGGTCAACACAGGCAGAGAGGTGAACCAAGCTCTGATACCATTTTGTAACGACCCTGACCCGACTCCGCGAGCATGATATTGTCCTCTTTGGGCCCTCGCTCCATCCCATTACTTTGCTGACCGAGCCAACCCTCAGGTTTTGCTTTGGGCCCAGCCCACCTGACCAGGCCCAAAAGGGCTCATGCTTGAGGAGGGCCTCCCCCTCTCTAATAACTCTTCTCTCCTTACCCATTCTAAGCAATGTGGAACTTTTCCCACATGCCCAAGTGGGTGGGGCATCACAGTTAGGGTGACAAATAATATGATTTTCAATAGAAATGGTATAACTCAAAAAAGTGAACCCCAACAGATGGAAATGATGATACAGCACCATTGTGGTACGTAGAATTAGGTTCGTAATTCGTAACCAAGTAGAAAGCACACTAACACACAGCCTCGTGCCATTCCAAATAAGATGATGGCAAACAGCAAATGATGAACTATCTGAAAAGGCACTGTTTGTCTTATTGTGCTTTAAATAACTTCCAACATCGTAGATTAACAAGTAAAATATTTCAGAACCTTATCCAAAGAATCTACCAACAATGCCTAATACTTGTAGACACCTTATCAAGCAAACGCTTGGGATCATGAAATGCTGGCTTCTTTGCCCATTGGTGGAATAGATGGGAAACAGTTGATCTATCCTCTACACTGAATCTGCCAAAAAATAACAGATAAATCAATTTAGTACAACAAAATAACTATTGAAATTTCCAGCAAAAATATGGAAATGCTCACAGCAACTCAGGGCGCACCAAACAAGCTATATCAAATTAAAGAGAATACCTCCTCAAAAAGATATTCCCATTGCTTGCCTGTTCCAGTTCCATTGAATCATTGGGAAAAACTTTTTCAACATGAATGTTAGGACTGTGTACTTCAAATGACAATTCATATCCTGATACACCAATAGACGGAATTGCTTTGTTTAAAGGGATCTCAGGATTTGATTGCAGCTCTTTACCAGTATAATCACCCTGCGCAGTCACATAATCATCATGAAATAAAGAGGCATCCAACATGAATGAAGGTAAGAGCTACAAAACACAGATGAAGTTCGACTAAAAGATTTGAACAAATGTGACTGTCATGATAAATGACAAGTTGCCCAAAAATGTGTCAGTGCTCTGACCACAGCCATTTAACCAGTCATCTAAAGAAGTCAGCAACTAGCAACATAATTTTGCCTAAATCCCTTCTTCACCTAATTTCTTAGCAACTCAGTGCTTTTGATAGATGAGTTCTTATTGCTGCAGTCTTTTGGCACAAAAACACAACTGCAGTACTCTCATATTTCATACCTGAACTTCAATAAGGTGAGCTGGTATTTCCTTCAAGAAACGTGAAGGCTGTAATAACTGGAAACTTCAATCCATCAGTAAAACTCCAAACATGAATTCATGTAGAAGGAATGCAGTACTAAAAACCTAACCTGCCATTTTGAGTCCATAAGAACATATGAAATGTATAACTTCTTTCGAGCACGAGTCATTGCAACATAAAGGAGCCGGCGTTCCTCCTATGAATATTTCAAGATATAAAAATATGCATCATACATTGCAGTTGAATAGATCAGACTAATTAAACAACAATGGTGAGTATTTGGTTACCTCAAGAGTGATCCCACCTTCTTCCACAACACCATTAAATTCATGTAACAAAGGTATTTCAGTTTCATTTGTCTGCACCAGTCAATAAAATCAAAAAGGTGTAATATATACAAATTTTCTGAAGAGACCAATCCCTATTTCACAACATGGATGCCTATACGTGAAGCCATCCTATTGTCAATTCAAACTATTCACACTCACCTACCCCTATGCATTGGTATATGATGCAGGTGCACATCATGTGAAGCCTCAAAGTGGACCCAACACTATTAAATACAACCCATACTTGTATGCAACCAAGCCTAAGCAACAAGGCCTAAAATCAGGGAAAGAGAGGGAGGGAGAGAGAAATCCATTTCACAAAATAAAGACTGGGTCTCTCTAGATTAGTACTGTACAATCAATTGAACATTCACTTCAACTCATAGATGTGGCAAAAACAGTTATTGTTACACATATACGATACATTCCAAGTCCTACCTTGACAATAAAAACAGTGTCCCATTCTAAACCTTTCGACTGCAGATTCACATGAAAAGGACATTAGTAAATTTCCAAATCCATAACTAAAGGTCCTTCCATGAAGAAGCTAAGAGAAAACATGCAGTTGTTAGAAGAAACACCTGATGAATTGTAGTCAATGTAACAGAGTTCTCATTGTCATGCCTCCTGGCGTGAAAATTCGTACTCTCTCTTGCAGATATATGGTCAAGAAAAGCCTTTAGTACATTCGAACATCCTCTGTCTTCTGCACTACATTCTCTCTTTACTTCTGTCTGACTGCAATGTGTGGATAGGAAATCAGATACATCATCCAATAGGTATTGAAGGACCTGCAGAGTACATTGAAGAACAATTTTTAATATCTTCCAGAGTAACTAATTTATAAATATGTTGTTATTGAAAGCAAAAGGAACTTAAAAGCCACGGAAATAGCATAAAGTGATAAAATTCTTGACATAAGATATTTTTCTAACAAAAACATATAGGGGGGGCATCTTCTTTCTCCATGGCTAGAGATAGACTCCTTCACTGCCAATGGCTGTCTATTTCACATATTGCCCCCATGAGCTAGATAAATACCCCTAAATGGGATTCATTCTCCGCTCAATCCCTTTCCCCAACTTGAAAAGTAGACAGGTTATGCAATTCATAGTGATCATCATTTCAAAGTTAGTTCTACAGTACACAAGCAAATTGGGAGAAATTGAAATGTGAAGAATAGATCTGAACAAAGTGGCAGAGAATTTTGCATTTCCATTGTGCACGTGGCAACAAAATTTTGGGCTCAATGCCACCAAGTTCAACAAGTTAAGAAAAAAATTCAAGTCAGCAACTTATGCTTCTTTTTTCCTTTCTTTACATAGTGCACTAAGGTAACATTTTGGCCTACCAAAAGTTTGTCTGGATGTTCATGCCTTTCTATTAAAAATTTAAAATAGATAGTGTCGTAAGTGGCAAAGAAAGAAAAGACACATTAGCTATCACAACTTACAGATCTAACATCATTGTCTTCATTCAACAACTTCCCGTCTTCTACATCAACAACTGCACGCTGTTCAAGAAGATACTTCTACAAAGAAGACGCTTACATCAGCACCACATGGAATTGGCCAAGATCAAAGCACTTAAGCAGAAACCACAATTGATGATTTGAACTCCCAATGTACTGTTGAAAAATACTTCGATATGTGTTACATACCTATTAAACTGTATGGCATGGAACAAGCACTCTATGATTTTTAAGCTGTAACGACTCGTCCCGCTAGCAAAATATTGTCCGCTTTGGGCCCACACACAGGCCCGCACGGCTTTGTTTTGGCAAGCCAACCCACTGTTGCTCCCAAAAGGTCTTATGCTAAAAGGAGGAAGGCTACCACTTATATACCAGGAAATTTCCAATGCAACTAGCAATGTGGGACTTTTGGGGAGGGGTATTACATAAGCATAATCAGAATGTAGTCAAGACTTTTGACCAACTAATAATTTAGGTACTCAGCATACCACACTTTGATGGCTGGGATTTTCAAATAAATTGCAAGTCGTAAGCAAGCAGTTACTAGCCCCATATATGGGCCTGAATGGAAATAGTTCCAAGTAATAGAACATTTATTTTCATAGTAAATTTTACAATACTGTTTCCAAGTCATTTTAGAAACACATTCACATGCAAATAATCAAACAATGTGACAATCTCCAGTAGGGATGTAAAGAAGTCAAATCCAGGTTGGATCTAAGTATCATCTGAATCAGATAAGTAAATCTCATTTCCATATTCGCATTATCAGATTGCAAAGGAGGCTATCTGTATTCATATCCAGATCATTGTTGGGATATCCGAGTTTGATTCCATCTAAAGATTCAGATATGGAAGCATATTTAAGAAAAAAATAATAGTTTAAAAAAGTATTGAGAGTGCTTGAGAGAGAAAGTTGTTTGAAAAATAAGGGGAAATTGATAATGGCTTAAAAAAGGAAAATTAAAACAGCACAGATGGATCTTAAAAAAAAGGAAAAAATGGCAAATCGACTATTTGATTAAAAGAAAAGAAAGAAAGAGAAGCAAAATAAATGGATTGTCATGGAGGCAGCGGCATTGGAGAGAGGAAAGAGATAATGTTTTCATGCAAACTCATTTGTAGGTGATCCTTCTCTCTCTCTCTCTCTCTCTCTCTCTCTCTCTCTCATTATATATATGTTCCCCCGCGAACAAGTTCGCACTCAATTTGGTGCAAATTCCATGATGAGTCCACTTGGGTCTACATTGGTGGATAGGTTTGAAAGGCCTTGGCTTGTATATGATGCCTAAAAAATTTCGTCTTGATTGGATAAGAAAAGGCACGTTTTTTAAGGACCTTGAAATTTCACATTTATCTAAGGGTGGAAATTCATCGAGTTAGATCAATAAGCTTTGAAAGTCAAATTTGTATCAAATTGGGGACAAGTGCAATTCACAGAGGCTAGGTGGCTGTGGGGTGAATGGATCCATTTGATCCACTATGAGCCTCACAATCCAAAGCTTGCATCAAAATTCATGCAAACTCGTTATATATATACATATACATATATATTTTGTGTTTTTTAAATGGTAATCATATTAATAGAGAAAAAAAAGACTAGAGGTGCTAGTACAGAGAGCTAAAGGAAATAAACAAACTAAACTTGAACTATACTGAAACAGGAGAATAAAAAAAAAAAAGGAAAAATTGCATAAATTTAAAGATAAAACAATACTGAATAGACAAAGGTATGTATATAGTGTCAAATCACTAAAATACGTAAGATGTTAGGAATATTTACAAATATGTCATTTGGGTTAGCAGGTAAATGAATATGGATATGCCTATATTCGAATTCGATCCAAAAAAAACAATCTGATTTTTCAATAGGACTCAGATTTGGATGAAAAAAATTAAACATGTAAAATATATATCCAAAACCGTTTATTTCAGGTTGGGTTTGTCAAATTTTCATATTTTTGAATATCCATTTACATGCCCAATCTCCAGGACATAAATGGATATTATACATGCTAATGCATGGAAGTTCCATTAAAGCATAATAGGTAAAGTAGACACCTCAGAAAGATCTCCCACTTAGAACTAGTTACACTTCTTTTTTTATGATAATGGGTGCACAATCCAGAAGTAACAGGCAGTTTATATATGTCAAACTGACGTACTAGCACCTAGCATTTACGCAAAATTGCACGACACTCAATGCTGCCTAAAAGATGATACCAAATAACCATTATAAGTTGTGGAGTGATAGAGAATGTATTTTTGATAAGGTAAAATGAAATGATAGAACAGAAAGTTATGGGAAGAATCTAACCCCATATAGATGGGAAATGGCTTCAGTGATAATGATCCATAAAACTCACAAGATACATGGTCCAAGAGCCTAAGGCTAGGGATGTAAAAGGGTCAGATTGGGTTCAGATTTAGGTAAAATCTGAATTTGAATCCACTTAATAGTGTTGAGTTTGATCATGACAGATTCAAATTTGGATTCATAAATATATGATCCAAACTCGAATCAGATTCAAAGTTGAATATTTCCAAAACTAGAAATAATGACATTCTCTTCTATAAAAGAAAATTTAGATTAATTAAATAATCAAGCTCCCAAAAAAAAACCCAAATCTTAGACAAAAGTCATACAACATGTTACAAGTACATATTATGAGATAAAACTATGAAAATAATCTACGAAATGTATTTAAAAATTAGTTATTAGCAATAAATATATAACTTGCAGTATTGTCATTCGGGTTAGCAGGTTATCACATTCGGATATGGCTAGATCCAAATCCGCTTCCAAAAAATAGGAGATTTTAGTTCAAGATTTGGACCCAAATCTAAAAAATTAAACGGATCTAAAGATTGCATCCGAATCTATTTATTTCAGGTCGGATGCTTTCGGATTTTTGGATTTCAAATATCTATTTACATCCCTACCTAAGGCACAACTGCACAAGGCATATGTCTAGCCACGAGCCTAGTTATGCTAGGCACACCCATTTAGATCCTTCAAAATATGTGTAGATTCATGGATATGTGTACTTTTTGCATCAACGTAAATCAAATATAATACTACTCATCCAATGCACCAGAATGAATTAGCAGATGAACTTCCAAGGGCATTAAATTAGCATGTATTGTATAGATGCACAAGTATATTCTAGAATTTTTAATTAAGTATTACTAGTGATCACTTCATGTTGCTATAATATTTACTAGCTATGAACAGAAAAAATGAAAGTAAGCTTTTTTACAGAAAAGAGTTTCTAAAAAGAAAAACATAGATGAGAGCCTAGTCACAAAATGGGCTAGGTGATGAGCTAGATGTAACTAAGATACGCCTTGGACTATTATGACCGCTCTTTTGGTACTTAAGCAAACAACTTACCCAAAATATTTGATATAGAGGCAAGAGAACTCACAAACCTGAGGTACCAAGTTCGCCACAGAAGTTATGACTGTTGAAATAGATTGTTCCTGTAAGCACCAATAAATGTTGTCAATAATTCCCAAAGATATGTCTCCATTTCGATGAAATGCATTTTTTTTTTTTTTGAAGACCAAGGTATCCAAGCGTCCCACCTGACTAATCCTTAGGGCATGTGTAAACATCCCAATCCGCACACGTCGGGTACAGAACTAAGAGGCGTGGCCCTTTTTGTGTTGAAGGGAGCTTGACCTCCCACAAACAAGGGTGGGAATTGACCATCAAGCTAACCCTTCAGGGATGATGAAATGCATATAAAAACACTAATACACAAACATCATGACTCACTTAAGTTTTCCCCCATCTTTGCAAATAGTACATTTCATTTACAAGACTTGATCAAAACAAGGTTGAGTTTTCAAGTCAATCTAAAGACTCAGCTAAGTTTTGAGTCTAGTCAAGTTTTAAGTTTTCAAATTATGGATACAACTTCATATATCCACACTGAAAGCTACCGCCTTTCTTTTCTTATTTTTGGCTAAAACACTACTATATTTTGAATATACAAAATGGCTCCAAAAAAATTGGGTTGGAAGATAAAACTTCGAAGGAGCAACGTTATTTGGAAATTAACCTTTTAAATAGAGTAAAACAATATGTTGATGGCAAAAAGGAAAGGAATAATTCCTCCAATATAGAAGGAAGGACATCAGAAATTTAGTAAGGGACTGGCAATCTTGTGCCTCTCTAAGAGTATGGCTTCTCAGAACAAATCAATCTAGGATAGTTTTCTTTTCTTTTCTTCAAAACGATATTTGTGGAGGCCGACGCCTAAGAAGAGATACACAAGTAATGTCCCTCTTACAAATTCTCTAAGAAAAGAACTGGACAAAAATTTGCTTATCTCAAGAAGAGAGAGAGAGGGGAGAGAGAGAGACAGAGAGTCTAGCATGACACATCATGTTGGACTCTTTAGTTATTCTAGCAGAAACAATTCCTTCCAAATAAGGTATATATCTGAATGATGGTTACCCTAGACATCATAGTAGATCATCATAAATGAATTTAAAACCTAAGCAATTAGGACCATGGTGTCAAAGACACTCACATCTATATAAGGCAGGTTTGGCCCAGCCCGGGTTTTCTGACAGGCCATGTCAGAGAGTGGGTATAAAAAAATCATATAGATAGATAGAATATCATGAGGGTCATCGTACCGTAAAAAATGGGACCCATTGAATCATGTTAGCCTTGATTTTTTAAGATTAAAAACAAATACTTGGATAAATATTTTCGCCTTCCATGATTGATCTACTAGTGAGAATGCATCAAATGGAAACTATAAAAGGTTGGAACCAAGTTTTAAAAAGAAAAAATCATTTTAAGTGGCTGGATTTAACATAAAGTGGGTCCCACATGGGGCCCTTGTGCTCCGGCAACGCCCAGGCATTTTGTAGCTTTCCCATATGTTTGCAAGTTAAGGTTATCTATTAGAAACTTAGAATGGAGACACTAATGCAATTAAATTAATGGGATTAGGAGAGTAAAATATAAGAAGGGATTTAAGATAAAGGTTTTCCTGCACTGTTGCAAAATATGGAGATGTGCGCACTTTTTTCTCCATTAAGACAAGCATGGGACAAGGAAATTTTCGTGTTACTGATTACAATTGGCCAAATAGGACTACAACATTGTTTTTTTTTTTTTTTTTTTGAGGTCTGGATGTGTCCATGCGTCGCACCCGACTAGTCTCTCGGGGTATGTGAAAACCCCCCTATGCGCACACACTGGGTAATTCGATGGGACCTTACTCTATACATATTCCCATGGGAAGTGGTTCTTCATTGGAGCTCCCATAGTTTGAATCCAAGACCTCTCTCTAGAGATCTTGTTCCCAAACCAATTGGGATAACCCCTTGGGGTTCACGAGCTACAACATTGTTGATCAAAACATCAGTCTTTTCCATCCCATCAACCTGTCAATACTTACAACCTGTTGTCAAAAAAGAAAAACTTATTCCATAATGACATGTTGGAATCATATGTCGGATCACCAGTAAGAGAAGAGAATAGCACAACTCTACTTTATCTTGCTTCAGGGTCTAGCATTGCTTTCTTTAGATGGATAAAAAATTATTCATGCATAATCTAAAGATCTCTTATTTCTTACTCTCTGGACAAGCTTTGCTATCATATCTAGTGTACCCAACACCTTGCGCCCTTGCGTAAGTTGACTCCTACAGTCATTAGAAGTTCTCGAGTTCAGATTTTTTAAGCAAAGGAAGTCAAACAAAAGTATTTATTCAACAACTTCTGGTGATCATGCACAATGATAGATGTGATTGCTGAACCGATCAATAATATATAGTATTTCAAAGTGATAACGGTTATAACTAATTGAATATGAAAGCAGAGACTAGGTCGTCAAGCTAAACCCAATTTGGGCTTGAGATGGGATTGACCCAGCTCAGACTTAGGCTAGGATTTTCAACCTGGCCCAAGTTCAGGTCCAAACCCAACCCTTAAATAATGTCATTTATGTGTTATATAACATGTAACCCACAAAAATTCCAAAATCCTAATTAACACCTCTCCTGTTTACAACCCCATGGATTTCTCAACCAAGATGTTCTAGGGTTTAAGTAACAAACAATGTTGAGCGTGGGATTGGCAGGATAGGGTTATGATTTGCCCATTTTTCAGGGCCGACAAGCTCGCTAAACAGGGGTCCTCTTGTACTGGGGAAGTGATCTGCAGACTTCAGCAAGGTTCAAATAGTGTTGTTGAAGGCAGTGGGTACAGGTGTTTTCTGAAGGGCTCTGCGGGGCCTGAGGTTTTTGGGCTGTGGTGGTTGGCTGGCTGTCGGTTTCTTTAGGACAGTTTCTGCTGCTTTAGTTCAGGCCTTGTTATGTTGATTTTGAGATTGGGGTTTGGGGCTTGCACTGTGCCCTGTGTTGTGGTCTTTTCTATTTCTTATTTGCTCCTTGTTTCTAGTTTTTCTGCATGGCCCAGCAGTAGCTTACAGCTGGTTTTTGGGTTTTAAATTCTCCATTGCAATAAAATGGTTGCCTTTAAAAAAAACGAATTTGCCCATTTAGACTTACAGACGCGGGATAAAATTGGCCCCGACATCAACCAACCCATCCAAGTTCCACACCCACCAAAAACTAGATTATTGCACAGGAAGCTCAAAGAGAAGAGACGAAAATAATGAACATGTTCCCATTACATCAAGATGTAGCCATTTTGAAACTTCCTATTAACATTCTAATCAGGCTTCAGCCCCTCTAATATACTTGGGCTCATCCATGCATATTGGACCCACTCTTGGGCTCAAGCTAGGCTTCGTTGTAGTCCAAACACAGACCCAGCCTGCCTTGTGCCAGGTTGTATATTAAGAGCATCATATCCAAATTATCAAGGAGAACTAGATACTCAAGAATGTTTCAGAGAACAATCAAGTATAGTGTGCAGGGCCACGAGGAGCTCGCTTACGCAATTGAACTAGGGATAAATGGAAAAATGAGTGTTCACGTATGGCTGGAAGAAATTTAAATTTTGATCATAGTGATAAAAGGAACCAAAGCTTGGTTAAAGTTTTCCTGACATGGCAGATTTCCTTTCAAAAGGGCCATCTAAGAAAGTCAAAACAATAATCAACCAAAAAGTCAACGTTACCATCTCAAAAGAGGGGGAAACCACATCAAACAAAATGTTGGAATAAAGACCTCTTGAAGGTACCCGAGATCTTTGCACCAAAGATATCACTAGCAACAGACAGAAAACTGCATTTTCTTGTAATAGATACTTTGTCAATGTGATCAAGAACCTGCAAGCAGCCACTCCATGTGATGATCTAGAATGGAACTTAGAAACAAAGTAACACGTCTTGGAAAATAAAGAAGTGGCAAGAAAATACCTTCTTTTTTTCCTCCTTGTCACCAGGTAATAACACCTTGAACACCTGACGAAATGGCGCATCATCACAACCAGTCAATGATGTTCTAAGCATGGCCATGATGGCTTTGGTTACCTATAATAAGACAAGCCTCTATCAGAATGAAAAATCTATCCCAAGCTTATCATTATTAAAATTTAAAACCATTTTAATTTGCTATAGGAAGAAACATATATGGGTTGGAGAGGACTCCAAATTCAAGCCAGACTGAAACAAGTCACAATATTAGCAGCTTCCAACAGAGACCAAATAAAAAAATTACAAATTACTTGAACCAATTTCTCTGTCTTCACATTCATTAAATTAAAAAGATAATAAAATAATACTTAAATTTCCAACGTAACCCAGAGCTTACTTAAAATTAAGTTGAACTTGACATCCAATTTTTAACGAACTAGAGTACAATGCACCAAAAAAAAAAAAAATTTCCATTTCAAATATTAGGGGCTAGACAACCATAAATGCAATTCAAATTAGCAATTCCAGTAGTGAATAGCACTAATAAGCACTTTGCATCTTGTTCGTCCCACCAAATTTCTCTTAATTACAATGAGAATACATCGAGTCCATTCCCAATGCAACAGGAACTGAATCTTCCTTTACAAGATTAAAGATATATTCTAATAATAGTAGCAATAGACAAACTAAATTTAAAAAGTAGTAATAATAATGATTGTAAAGAAAACCATAGTTTTAGTTTATGACCTACACTAGGGCAAAGACTTCTAGCTGCAAACCCAAGGATATGGCAACAGAAATAATGACTATTCACAATATCCACCATGCATAGCTATTTCACTGTACAGTGGGAACATAGATTCAAGTGATTAAGCTTTTGCATTGATTGAACATGAGTTCAAGACCATACTGGCTGAATGAACTCGGTATCACTTCCATTTTAATGGGCAACAAACTTTTGAATGCCATCTATTCTTAATGCCTATATTTGAAGTCATAGGCATAGATTTGCAAAATCAGTGTGGTTTTTTAATCATAGTCCATCCATGTCAACTTTAAGACTCATTCATTGGACAAACCCCAATTCAGCCAATCCTGACACGTAACGTGAACATAGCAAGAGGATAATTATGGTTATCAAGTTTTCACCATATTATTTATCTATACAACTCGTGCAACACATTTGTATCAATGAAAACTCATTTTTGAAACAAGAAGAAACAATATTCAGTCATCCACTACCTTTTTTCTGTAAAAGGCCACACCATGAACGTTAAATGGTATCTTCCTATTGCGGAAGGATGTCTGGAATGCTTTTCCAGAGACCTGTGGATAAAAATTGATTTCAAAACAGCAGTTACAAGCATTTCAAGTCCGCTGAAACAAGGTATAGTTAAATGAGGTATCCACCTGCCGTCGATAAAGAATTGCTATACTGCCTAAGGAACACTTCACATCAGGATCTGAACTACCATGTGTTAACTCCAAGACTTTATCAACAACGAATGAACATTGTGCATCCTCATTGTGGCATTCCTTTACAGTAATCTGAACGTGGTGAAGGTCATATAAGACTAATCTGAACACACCCGCCCGCACCCCCCCCCCCCCCCCCCCCCCCCCCCCCCCCCCCCTCTCTCTCTCTCTCTCTCTCTCTCTCTCTCTCTCTCTCCCTCCTCCCACTTCCCCCACTTTCAGGAAATAAAAAGAAAGAAAGGAAGAGGAAACAAGAAGAGCAACACGACCATGAATTACCAAAACAGCAGAAACAAGACATTATAAAGGATACTTTACACCCAGAGGTATTATCTGTAACAAATTGCTTTAGCTGGCATCTTTTCACATTATGGTGGATAAGCGATGAAGCTGCTTCTACAATACAACCAGTTGAGCGATAATTTTTATTTAACCTGATCTGAAGTCATCAACATAAATACCATAAGTCAATATTACGACCAATATGAATGAAAGAGTCAAAAGAGGGGGGGGGATCACATTGGCTCCAATGGCCAGTGACAGCCAACAGACCAAATCCGACACAAAACCAAATCAACTCTAGCTCAAATATAACCAACTCTGGTACACAGGAGTGAAACGAACTCCACGCAATGTGAATAGTTCATTATAGAATAAAAGGCATTGGTCTAAGCTTTTGATCATTCCACTTCTATCAATCCCTTTAACCTTCCGAGAGATTAGAAAGAGAATTCAACATCTTAATGACTCTATTGCAAGTTGTAAGACAAAAGAAGCTTTATGACTTTTTTTTAGTCATAAGAGCAAATAATGTCATGGAACCACCTCCCTTTAATTGTTTTTCAGCTTTAATTTTTTCTATTTTTCTTAGTACTTTATTAGATTTGGCTAATTTCAAATATAGTAAGTTGAAACAGTTTAGGTGTTGTAACTTGCAAGGTTTTCATCAAAATGAGTCCCACACTAAAACTGAGATGCCTTCATCATGATCATTGACAATCTATCAACAGTGATGGAAAATTAAAAAAATGCATTGGAATGCGTGTAAGCACACACCTCTTTGTGCATTGGAAAATCTTTGCGGAATGACTCGAAGCCACAAATGTCAGCACCATTGAAACTGAAAATGGACTGCAGGAAGAATTTGGCACATGTTAGAATTCCAAATTGTCATTATTGTAAATATAAGTCAAGAATTCAAGATCAAACAAGAATAAATCAATAACTAAATAAAACGATGAGTGTACTTGATCATCATCCCCAACAACAGTCACACGATTGTGGGATGCAAGAATTCGCAGAAGACTATATTGTATGAAACTTGTATCCTGAAACTCATCTACCACAATTCCCCTCCATGCATCTCGACACTCATTATAAACTGAAAGTCAAAAGAGCGAAATCATTATTGATGGCCAGATTCGACTAATGAGTGAAAATGACTAAATAGAAAACTGAGAATATGTACCTTCAGGAAAATCAGTCAGCAACTTCACTGAATAGCTGATGAAGTCATGGTAATCAAGCGCATTACAGGATCTTAGAATGTTATCGTAGTTCTCAAGAATTGCAGCCTTAAATCAGATCAGGGATAAAACTCATTAGGATTTCCTAGCAAAAATAAGAATCTATAGTCAGTCGCACAACATAATATCAACTTACTCCAATATCATCACCAATCTTTTGATACTCTGCAGGAGTCTTTCCAGATGCTTTGGCCTGTAAAGAAGCATAATAATAAGCAATAGTTACAAGTACAATGAAAACTCCTCAAGTAATTCAACACCACAAAGCTGTTTCCTTTTTGTGATCCTGGCTACTATAGTAATTTGATGGTTCTAGGTATTGATTTTGAAGGATGTAAGAACTGGTTATGGATGACTCAGTACATGCAAAGAAATGAAAGGTACAATCTAGTCAAACAGATTTTTCCAACTTAGGAAACTGCAAAAGACAAATTCATGACTGTGGAAATGGAGAAGCTAGTATAAATGTTTTAGAGCAAACCTGGGTCACAAACTTCTGCCACTTCTCTGACTTGTCTTTGAAAGATTTTACATCACTGGCATCTTCATCAAGTTTGTAAGCATCACAATTTTGCCCACTCTTTCTCTCTTTCTCCATGAGTCTCACTGCCTCAATGACTGCTCGTCTTTGCTGCCCATGCCCATATATTAAAAACTCAGAAGTTCGACCCAACCTGCAACCCAAATTAGGATGAGATCAACTTACCAAGTACTTTATCGTACATGAGCCACATGAAAGTTGTCTACAATATTGTGAGAATATTCACTTTGAGAATAAATTATGGATATTTTCATGAGTACTTCATGAGATACAACCTAGTGAAAACGGATAGAAAAGCACTTTATGGCTTATTTATCAGAGTACACGCGGATGTACCCTGGATCCTCAACTGTTGTTAATAATTTCATAAAATAGATCATTATTTGCTTCCAATCTGGGGCAACATGAATATCAGAAACACAAATGAACTCCTCGTCATCATCACTAAATCCATCTAGGGGCTTGGCACTTGTGATTGGATTAGCAAATTGTCGGGCCGATTGCCTATATGATGTGTACAACTCAAACCTTGCAACAATGAACTCATCAATTGTGTTAATTGCTCATCTGATTAAATCATAGAAATATTCAACCTTTGTCACTGATCTAAAGTTGGGAAGGTAACGTCTTAAGAATATAACCCTCCACCTAAAAAACAACAAAAATTATAAATAAAAACAAAAGGCACGGGCACACACCCCAAGAACAATAACAACAAGAACTAGTACTACTATCACCACTAATTTTCTCAAGTTTGCTGTTATTGGGAGCAAATCTAAAAGTACACTGATCAAATTTTTACCTTTCCAAACAAAAATTAATCAAATATCTGATACTTCCACATAACACTAGAAAAGATGGCACTACGATCGTTCAAGAAACATTCAAAGTTTTGCAAACTTCTCGATCATTGAGCAGATAGAAATAAGCCAGAAGCAATTGTTATTTAGAATATCTCTAAAAGATCTTTCTCATGCCCAGAGCTCAATTCTGTTGATCATGGCAAGTAAAAGAAATACTTTCTTAAGACATGCATTGAATAGAATGATACATCTTACAAATATACTGAAAGATTTCCATTTTTAAAATTAAAAAAAACAGGGATTCCTTCAATAAAAGCAAAGTTACAACTATGAACTTCAAGCAGATTGCCTGCATACTTCTCAGCATGTGAACGGCAAAGCTGCAAACAGAATGAATGGAATGTGCTAATTGTAAGTTCCTTTGCAACTGCTTTCCCTGTCACTGCTCCAATTCTATCCCTCATCTCAGATGCTGCGGCAGTTGTGAAGGTCATGGCCAGAATATTAGATGGGCAGATTCCCTAAAAAAGCATAATCAATCAGTAAAGGTAAAAATTGAATGGAGATAAAGGGCATGCTTAAAGTCATACCTCTTTGAGTAGGGTCAATACACGCCCAACCATTGTTGATGTCTGAAATTCCACATGTAACCTGGTCAAACCTATTCATAGAAAAGGGCAAATAATGACAAAAGTAAAAGATGCACGCCTTCCCAGCATTAGAAACAATACCTTTCCACTTCCAGGACCAGCTATAATCACCAAAGGTATTGAAATATCACAACAAGCAGCTTCCCTCTGCATCTCATTCAGTGACTCTACATACTTGGAATATGCTTCCGGCATGCAACCTCCCTCAGCAGATCGCAGAGAATCTAGCCACTCATCTTTTGGCTCTGCTACCATTGTAACTGTCATGGTCTCATGTCCCAGCAATTTCTCAGCATTAACTGATTCCAAGTCATTGGAAGCACCAGGCCTACTTTCCTCGCACAAATTATACTTCACATCCACAAGAAGATGATTGCAGGAGCCTTGAATTTCCTTCTTTGTTGTGGACTGTTGTTCACAAAAAGTGTCAATTTCCTTCATTAGTACTTCCCTGCTCTTATCTTCCAGCAATTTCTCCGTGGTAACAAATTTCAAATTACTAGGACTGGCACCACTCTCATCATAAAAATTACGCCTGGATTGGATGGAAAGATCATTGCATGGACCTTGACTTTCCTTCTTTGATGTTGACTGTTGCTCACATAAAGCATCAATTTCTTTCAATAATGTCTCATCTAAATCTTCATCTAGAACACTAGGTGAAGAATAGGAACCACTATAACTGCATTGACCGGATTCCTTCTTTGGAGGAGTGATAATACATTCAGAGGATAACACATTTTCTGGAGTGTCTTTCACATCTAATTGCAAAGAACCACCAGTTCCACAGACAGATTTCCGTCTAGCCAACTTATTGTTATACTCTCTATCCAATAAACCAGCTCTACTTGAATAATTTGAGGAGTCTGTGTTTATCTGTATCTCTGCAAGAGGAAGTCTACTGGTCCTGGAAGTTTGAGCCAGAGATTTCACTCCATTTACACTGTTGTTTCTGAAAATAACAAATATGCAAAAAAGGGAAGGAAACATAATGTGAATACAGAGTTTCGTTCATATAGGATTTCTTTTCTTTTTTTCCTTTTTCTTTTTGGTTCTATATTTCAGCTTCAAGAGGAAAATGAAAGAAGAATCATGCAGTATGTGGAATACAAGTGCATCCAATTTTGTGCTTGGAATTAAGGTAAACACCATCAAATGAGATAAAACCATCAACAGCGTCATCCTACTTTGGTGCAACTGTCTGAAGCCTCAACTACCATGTTGCATGCACACAGCTACATGTGTCGAAATCTGACACGAGTAGGAGGCGTCAAACTCGCCCGATCCCAGTAACATAGGATTCAAGAACTAAGCATGATTATTAAATAAATTTATATCTATATTTGTTATTTAATTAAAAGGTGTGAAAATAACATTAGAATAGAATGATGTACTAATTTTAGCCTAAATTATCGGGACAAACTTACCAATAAATTAGTTAGGTTTGAAAAGGAGAAAATATGATGATACTTTTTGTCATCTTGAAACAATGTTAAAAAGTACTCAAAGGCCAAACGAAAAATCATGAAGAATCAAAGAGTCTGACTTATGTGCATCAAACATTTGAAGAGGTCATACAACATTTACAATAGCTCAAATAGGTCTCACAAGGTGATAGTTTATATTCCATATGCAAGTATCAGAAAAGGACTGATAAAAATACAGATTTGTGTTATTTTATTTAGAATGACTGAAGGGTCTCATGTGGCCAGCCAGCAGACCCCAACAGAATTAAGGCAAGAATTTGGATGACTTAATGGCCAAAGAATATACAAGGCATTAAAATCAACAATCAAGATGAAAACTGGTGTGTATGTGTGTGCAGATTGGAGTCTCAACTTTAATCTATTGTTGGATGGCTAGTTGTGAGCTTTGAGACTATTTTTTGGTGATTAGGTAATAGATACACTATCTGATGGAGTCCACCGGCCCACCACATGCCACATATCATGGAAACAGCATTCTATTTATGTAACAAAACACAAAATTGTTAAAATAAAATCTGGGTTCAATGTGGTAAAGTTGCTGGCTCATCAAATGCCACTCGTAAATAAAATTATTGATTTTTTTTTTTTTTAGAAATGGTTGATATATTAATATAAAAAAGGCACCAGAGGTGCAAATACAAAGTAGAGAGCTGAAAAAGAAAACAACATTAACAGAGAGAGGAAATCAAACAGCGATTCCTTAAGCAAGATCAACGCAATTTTTCCAAGCACGCAAGATGTCTGACATAGAAATATTCCGAAACACCTGCAAGGAGACCGCCCAAGAAGCACACTTGGCTAGAGCACGATGACCAACCGCTGAAGGAGACTCACACTTATCTCGGAAGAGACGATTATTTCTTTCCCACCAAATACTTCAAAGAATGGCAAAGAAGGATAATTGCCACAATAATGAACATTTCGATGATACAGAAGCAATGTCCCAAGAAAAGGATAACTGAGCTATCGAAGATGGCATAACCCAAGAAACTCCGAACTGATCAAGCACCAAACACCATACCTTTGAAGAGAACGGGCAATGTAGAAGAAGGTGATTTGACTCTTCAGAAGCTTGCAGGCACAACAGGCAAGCACTTACCAAGATGCGACCACGTCTCCTTAGATTGTCTTGTGTCAGGATTTTCCCCAACGCTGCTATCCAAACAAAGCTGATTGCCCGTTGGGGAGCTTTGGAAGACCAAATTTTTGGATTTACAGTAGCTGTGCCCGAAGATGTCGACGTCCAAGTGTAGAAGGACTTAACTGAAAAGAGACCACTCTTGTCGGGCCACCAAACTATGCAATCATCCAGATTGGGGTTGATTCTGGTGGAAGCTAAAGATTGGAGAAGATCGGTTGTGTCGTATAGGTTACGACGAAGAGGAATATCCCAAATAACCTAATTTCCTGTCACCGAATAGAACTGGGAGATTTCTCCAGAGGGATTAAGGGAGAGGCGGTATAGGGATGGAAATCGAGAAGCCAGTGAAGAGCCATCATACCACAGATCAATCCAAAACTTTATTCTATCACCACGGCCAGCCTTGAACCTTGTTCCCTCTTTGAATTTGTCAACGCATGCTGCAATGGCCCGCCACATGCCCGAGGCTCCGCGTGGGGCAGGGCTGACGTCCCACCCGAAATTCCCTAGCCGATACTTGTAAGCAATAATCGACTTCCAAGGAGAATCCCCGTCAGAACTAATGCGCCAAAGCCACTTAGTAAGGAGGGCAGTGTTAATTGCCTGGATTGGTCTTACCCCCAAGCCCCCCGCTATGGTTGGTAGGCAAACATGATTCCAATTTACAAGATGATATTTCTTGGCATCCTCATGGTTACCCCATAGAAAGTTTCTCATGATCATCTCCATCGATTTTGACACTTTCTTGGGGCACCTAAAAGCAGAGAGAAAATACACAGGTAGAGCATTGAGGACGGACTTGAGGAGAGTGATTCGACCACCGAAAGATAAGTACTTTCCCTTCCAAGAAGCTAGGCTTTTGCTGAAATTGTGGATGATTGGTTCCCAAAGAGACAGTCCGGGGGTCCCAATGCATAGGGGTAGACCCAAGTAGGTAGATGGAAGGGTTGAAGATGTACACCCAAGAAGACTGGAGAAGAAAGAGAGCTCATTGTCTTCCAAATTGATCCCAAATATGACGCTCTTGCAATAATTGATCTGAAGAGAAGAGGACAACTCGAACCATCGCAACAGAGCCCGAAGGTTCATGATATACTCAGCATTAGCCTGACAAAAGATGATAGTGTCGTCCACAAACTGTAAATGGTGGACATACAAAGAGGATGAGCCGATGCCGAAACCATGGATGAGGTTGAAGTCCGAAGCTTTTGAGAGAATAAGACTTAAGGATTCAGCTACTATGGTAAAAAGAGCCGGCGACAGAGGGTCACCTTGTCGTATGCCTCTGGAACTCTTGAAAAAACCTTTGGATGATCCATTGATGAGCACCGAATAATATGCATAAAACATACATTGAAACATCCACAGGCACCAAATCCGACTGAAACCCATACTAGAGAGTACGAAGACCAAGAAGTTCCAATCAACCATATCATATGCTTTCGCCAAATCCAACTTGCAGATAACACCTTTCCGATGAGACTTATGCTGGGAATCAATACACTCGTGAGCAGAGATCACAGCGTCCATAATCTGTCGTCCTTCAACCGCTGCTGATTGAGAAGGAGAAATAAGCTTGGGTAGATGGACCTCTAATCGGTTTGCAAGCACCTTAGCAAGAATCTTGTAAGGGCTCCCCAAAAGACTAATGGGCCGAAAGTCAGAAAGGGAGGAAGCACCATCCTTCTTGGGAACCAAAACGATGAAAGTAGCACCAATCTCTTTGGGAATAACAGCGTCTTGATGAAACTCGGAAATGAAGGCAATAAGATCAGACTTGACTATATCCCAAAATTGCTTAAAGAAGGCAATAGGGAAGCCATCAGGTCCAGGGGCGCGATCCTCACCGAGGTCCCACACTGCAGCTTTGATTTCGTCCTCAGTGAAAGATCGTTCGATGGAGACGGACTCAGCGGTAGAGATAGATCTGAATGGAAGACCATGAATTGGTAATCTAGGAACGTCACTGGCGGAATATAGCTGCTGAAAGTGGTTGAGAACACTAGAAGTGATTTCCTCCTGGGATGTCACTATTGATCCATCGACCGATAGGGATCGAATGCAATTTGCCCGTCTGTGAGCTGAAGCCAAGGCATGGAAATATCGGGTATTTTTATCCCCTTCCTTAACCCACTTGTCTCTAGACCGCTACCTCCATTTAACTTCATCCTGAATACTTTTGGTCCGATATTGATCCTGTAGGTCTCGGCGAAGGGAGGCATCCTCCTCAGATAAGGATCCTACTTGCTCACATAAGTCGATCTGGCTGATTCCACTAAGGATGGTAGCTAGAGACTCTGCCAAGGATCCGGCGTTAGTAGAACGCCAATGCTTTAATCTTTCTTTCACTCTCTTCAATTTAAGATGTAGAACATAACAGTTTCTACTGGCATAGGTATTTTCAGCCCACCACTCTGCAATAAGATCCTTGAAGCCAATCTCATGAATCCAACACAGCTCAAAGCGGAATGGTGCAGGTCCCCAAGAATCCTCAAAGGTGTCTAAAACCAAAGGCCAATGGTCAGACACATGTCTAGGAAAGACCGATACATTAGAATCTGGAAATATGTCTAGCCACTCCGTTGAAACTAGGAATCTGTCGAGACGGGAAAGACATGATCGTTCTTGGCCATTGGACCAAGTAAACTCACCACCAGATAGTGGGAGGTCCACAAGCTCCATGGAAGAGATACAATCTGAAAATTGCCGCATGGATTGGGTGGGAGACGTGACCCCCGATCTCTCATGAGGAAATCGAATGAGATTAAAGTCTCCACAAATGCACCACCGATCAGACCATCTCCCCCGCAGGGATTCTACCTCGGCAAGGAAAACACTCTTTCTAGCTTCATCACAAGGCCCATATACGCAAGTCAATGTCCACGGGTTACCCAGATTCTTATCCTCGAAATGAACAGATAGGGAAAATTCACCAGTAAAAGAGTCTAATACAGTGAGTTTTCTGGAGTCCCAGCATATGACGATGCCCGCAGATCGACCAACAGCCGCCTTTGAAGTCCACTTAAAATGACGACCAGCTCCACAGGATCGAATGACTGCATCTTGAGGGTCTTCTAGCTTAGATTCTTAAAAGCAGAGAATAGTTGGATTGATAGGTTTGATGAAGTTCTTGATTGTAGCTCTCTTTCCTGAATCCCCCAAGCCCCTCGTGTTCCATGAAATGATCTTCATGGGGACACTGACTGATTCATCCGGCTTGGTACTGTCCTTCTTCGGCTCCCATAGTTGATCGAAGAACTTAATCTGTTAAGCTCACGGGAAGTTCGATCTTTATTTTTTGACTTTATTTTTTTTATTGCATCCAAGTAGGTGCGCAGCAGGTCTTCCTGGCCCTCCAGAGTTAGACCCATAATACTGCCAACCTTGATCATTCTACTGTCAATCCAATTAGAAGAGGGAGTGCTAGTCTGCCCATCATCATCACCAACACTCAGAGAAGCCCGAGGAGTGTTCAAATCAACGAACTGAATATCAGGTTCCAAAATATTAATTTGAGGATCAACTGGTGGGTCCAAATTGGCACTATCACAATTCACTTGGGCTAATGAAGGGGAAGAGCCGACTTCAGTAGGAAATTTTGACCTCAGGGTGACTGCAAGGAGCTGAGGTGTATCAGTATGGTGCAGCAATTTGGTCTCAGGTAGTAGTAGTGCATTGGCTAATAAAGAGAGGCTATTTCCAGAACGCATGGACGTCTTCCACGGCTTGGGTGACAAACTTCTAGTACAGCGGAGGTGTAACTTGGGCGAAAGATCTGATGTAGAGCCATTCCGGAGTTCATAATGGGGAAGAGAAGACTGTTGTTGTAAAATTATTGATGTTACACAACTATGTCTATTAAGCATAGTTCCTCCACTACCCAATCTTCAACTCAGTGGAGGCAAGTAGCTCACCACATGCTACACATCAAATATGTGTGCCATTTAAATGAATTTAAAAAAAAAAAAGTGCCAAATGTCACTGTCAGTCACCTAATTCATCAGATGGTCATTTACTTTGATGGTAATTAAGTACCGCTTTCAGCCTTGCAGACCCAGAACTTTATCAGCACCTATTTTTTATATCGATTTGGAGACAAACTTCGCCCCCCTGGGAAAAGAGGGAGGAGGGTCGCGGCGGGAAAGGGAATAAAACCACACACTGGAATGTGTTCTAAAACAATTTACATATCTATGTTCCATGAAAACAAAATCAAAAAAAGGGAGGGAGGAAATGGAAAACAACTACTGACTTTTGGGGAACAACCACAGCTTCATAGGGCCTTTTACGGGCGAGAAGTGCTTTGGCAGCCCTGAAATTCTGCGTGATTCTAGCCCTTTGCTCTGTTGTTATTCCTTTTGAGTGAGCTGGAGGCGTTTGTGCGACGTTTTCTTTGTCCATTTTCATCGAGAGAGGAAAAGGCCTTTCTCTAATCTGTTCCCAAAGAAGAAAAAATCCACTCTGACGAACTTATATACAACAAGATAAAAATTAAAAAAAAAAAATAGTAGGGACGTTGGGTGATTTGAGGTGGGAAAAAAAAGAGACAATTCCGGGTCAAAGATCAAACATTTGGAGTGGATAGAAAATAGAGTGGATACAAACCCTAGCTGGTAAAAACGACTCTCATCAGTGCGTTGGGACGCAGAGCTGCAGAGAGAGAAAGCTTCGGTTTTTCGCTTCCCGCTCTTTATTTAAATTGAGGCGTACGAAAGACGATTGTTTTAAAAACCGATAGTGAGTCAAACCTAATTAAGTAAGGTTCAACCATTGCGAAATTCGGTCAAACCTGCACACTTATTAATGATTAAATAAGTGTAAAATAAATTTAATAGCTAATAATATGTATTAAATAAGTGTAAAACAAATTTAATAACTAACAAAAAAATAAGTAATATGTATTTTTTTTTATTAAATCAGAGAGGTAGTGGACTCCACTGCATTCAGGTATAATTCATATGCATACGATAGTTAAATTCAATACTAATTCGATTCGATATTTATTGAAGATTCTAAGAACCAATTTAGTTGTGGAATTATAATTTAATCAACAATGAAAAAATTGTAAAATATGAAATTAAATTCATTTTTTTTAAAATAACTCATATATCATATTAAATTCAATTTTAAAACACAAATACAAACACCCTTAAATAAAACTCACCTCGCTCAGACACAAACAAAGCTTAATAAACTCATTCAATTGGACCTTCTTCAAAAATTTACCTATCCTTTAATTTCCCAAATGATTTTTCAACTAAAAAAGGAAATTGAAAAAAAAAAAAATTCAAACTTTCACCGAGTGTGAGTCATTCAGGCTGACTCGTTCTCCTTCCTCTGTTCTCTCTGATTAGTTCTCTACAATTCTTATTTCCTTCGTTCTCCTTGATTCTCCACTATGCTTTCTTTCTTCTTCTTCTTGTGCTTATTTCATTTTTCTCCTTATTATCTCCTTCTTCGTTCTCACTTATTCATCGCTTTCTCAGTTTCCTCACTTCTTTCTTGGAATTTTTTTATCGCAGTTTATGAGTCACGGTTTGAATTGAATAATTCATTTACCACGGGTCAAAACAGGTTTTTCCCAACAGACAGTTTTGAAACCCACTCGAGCAGTGCATCTCATGGTCATGGTTGAATTGCTGGTTCGACAGCTGTAGTCCGGTTTTAAAAACACTGTTCAAGACAACAAAATGCATCATAGAAATCAATAATTCATTAATTTGTGCATGTATATTGACTTTACGAGAAATCATATTTCAATGAAAAATATAAAAAAATAGCATGAAAATTAGTTGGTAAGAATTCTCTCTTAATATAACAATTGTCCATATTAATTTGCCACCAACCTACATTGAAAAAGAAAAATTAGCAAATGGGTTGAGATTGCAGGGTATTAAATTTAGCGTACGGTTGTTTTGTCAAGTACTCATGTTTAATCAACTTATCTAACAAATGATTTATTCTAGGTACAGGTTGAATGGATCTATTTAGAATTATTTGATCCAGGCTAATCAATTTAATAAAGGATTTTCCTGAAACGGTCCCTATCTTTTGAGTTTATTTGAAAAAAACCCAAGTCTTTCATAATTATTAAAAGAATCCCTTTTTAATAAAAAATTTAAAAAATCCTTCACCTTAGTTTAGTAATTACAAAATAATTTTTTTCTTTAAAATTTATTTAGATGCATGAGAACAGATTCATCTTTGAAGCATTCCAATATTTTCTATTGGCACAGTCGTTTTCTCCGGACTCTTTGCATCATTAACTTTTTACAACACAAGAAATTTCTAGCCCTAGCACTCTCATGCTCATGAAATCATGTCTGTCCTTTTCTGAGGGGACATTGACTGTTTTCTCAGTGCACGGAATAAGGGCAAATGATGATGATTGGGACTCGAAATGTCATGAGCAGCTTAGTGTTAGGCATTGAAGAAAGAAAGCAAATAAAATAAAAGCAATGGAGATGCATAGTTAAGATGGAGGTTTGGTATGGAAAAAAAAAAATAGAAATGAGAGAATTATAGAAATCAAGAGCTTGTACCAATAGAAGAATAAACCGAGAGAATGTCATGCCACTTAAGATGGCTTAAGAGCATAAAAGAAGGCTTTAAAATAGCACCAACATGAAAAACCAAAGGATTGCATGTGGGTGGTGCTAGGAGAAATGGTGGATGTGAAAGAGTTCAATTGATGTGACAAAAGGATATGCTTTTACTGGATTCGGTAGAAAACTAGAAGTTGAAAAGCTGATTCAAAAGTGAATAAATGGTTTCAATATGATGATGAAGATACATAGAGGACTTAACCACCATTACCATTTTGTGATCAACTTCACATCAGTTGCCGTTAATGTGAGCCCCAGTCATGAATCCAAACCTTTCATAATCTCCCATGATCATGTCATCACTTCTAATTTGGACCCCATGGTTGGATGGGCGACATGGGAACAACATAACAGACTGTCAGATAGCTCCTCCCGTTTGATCTGCAGCTGAATGGGTTCCTACAAGATGCATCAACCAATCATATGGAGAGATGGTGAGGGGCTTTTTTTTATTTTATTTGAATATCATGGGTATCCCCATCACATATTGAAAGTGAGACTAATCCCACCGATACATGAAACTGCCTGCTAGTTTTGCATATCAGGTAAGTCCAAGGATGGTGAGGGACTTATATTCATAAAGGTGGCCATGGCCCCACCGTGACCTTGCAGCTGACTGATAAAAAAATTTGGCTAGCATTACCCCTTGAAATAAGATGACAAGTGAAAAATGACATTTGAATCTCCATCATCAGCTTCGGCTTCGGTTCCTTCAATGAACATCAAGTTCAAAAACATGAAAAAACCATTCTTTACATTTATCTAAGTTTTAAAATGAAAGCCCAGTCACAGTAGAACTCTACTTCAATATTTTTAAACTTAAAAAAGGATATTTCGTTCTAGACACATGCTTCGCGCATTTCAGTCCCAATATATAACATTACGAAGCTAATGTGAAAAACATCAGGTGTGTTTGGATGCATCCCTTAATGCAGTCTGCTGGATGTTTTGCAAAAAAGGTGCTTCTGATTGCAGTGAAAAAGGCTCCAGTTCTCTAAATGAGTGACTAAAAACGCATCCGCCTGCACGGGTGTAGCTCAGTTGGCTTGAGCTTTTAAGAATAGACAGAATGTCTCAACTTTGACCCTCTCTGAGTTTCTGGAGTTGCCCAATACATGAGGTTTGTCTGCAGTGTAGTATTAGTCTCACCTCCAATGTGGGGTGGAGATATACCAAAGTAACTCAAAAAAAGAAAAGGCACCTATTATCACTGAAAGAATTAGAACTGCTGCAACTTTAAAGTACAGTGAAAAGTGTATAGTTTCCGAGCTACTAATAGTTTCTGTTAAGAGGAAAAAACACAACAATGTTCAAACAACATAAAAGATGTGGCCAGATTTAGATGTTAGAACAGCACAATGGAGTATCATCTGCCATTCTAATAACCCTATGACACCACAACTCTTCAACAACAGATAGCAACTTCATGTTGAATCTCAGTTTCTATACAATTCCCCCCCATGTAGCAGGTATAACTGTGAGAAGATGCATTGAAAGAAGTACCCATGGATTGGAACTCACAAAAAGGATTACATGACAGATTTGCATCCCAGCTAGTTTCCCTTAGAAGAACTGGGAGAATCATCCTGCCAAGCTGCCTGCCATTGTTTGTCATAAAGAGTGGTTTCATCCAGAAGCTTCTTCAGACTTTCTAAGTCTTCATTCTTCCTGATCAGAAGCACACCAATTACTGCTACAAATAAGAGAGTTTTGCAGAAGAAGTTGCCCATTTGATCTACCAGACCTATTCCTGTCAAACTATCTACTAAATATGCCATGAAAAATCCAATCATCGCTGCACGACCTGTGTAAAAGCAAAGGAATTAGTTATGATTATCAACAACAATTGAGCCAAATATCTGGAGAGGAGAGAACAGAAGTAACCATTCAGTAGCTCAGCTTCAGGGAGATGAAACCTTTTGATCCAAGCCCACCAGGGTATAATGGAGGTATCAAAGAGTACAAGGTTATCATTACTAGAGGATTCAGGACTGTCTTGTAGCCATTTCCTCCTCTTGGCCTCTGAAAGGAAGAACAATATCTATAACATGAACATTGAATATTTATAATTACAACATAGCTACATGATTGAATGATATAATTGGTTGAGTGCATTCTCACAATATTGGGATAAGATGATTATAGTAGGAGCAGCAGCAGCAATAATGAACTGATGATGCTGGCAACAATGACTATGAGGACCATGGAAGCACAGACAGTTTTTTTAAGGGCTCAAAACTATAGTAAATTGAATCTTTTTAATGGAAAGAGGAACAATTAGTCTTTCTTGAGCTTTGACAAGATAACAGCATTTTGTTAAAAGCATTATTGTCCAGTCCTCTGGACAACGACCTTTCCGAGGAACTACTCACCTATTTCATAATTTCCTTTTACCATGTGAGATAAAACCCAACCAGCAAATGTTAAATGCTAGCATTCAATATACAACCATGGTAAAATTGATGAGTGGATTGGACCTAGACCTAGCTGACTGCCACGCTAGGTACTCATGTAAGGTCCACTAATTGCATAACATAGGTGTGGCATCTGTGCACACATGGGAACACATTTGGTGCTTGATGCGGCGTTGGTGGTCTAGCAAAACCACTTTTGGGAATTATAGATTTTTGAGTCTTCAAGTTATACCCCAATGTTTTACAATCAACCAACAGCAAGTACTGTCTTCAACTTATGTTGATAGGATAAATCTATTCGTGCTAATTTCATGGTTACCGCATAAATGGATTATGAACAGCTCTATGGAGCAACTAGATTGCTCTCCTGCTACAATGATGAATGACCATTGGTGCACAACTATCCATTTTCAACACTCACGACTTTGGAAAGATGGTTATCTCTGAGAATTGGTTAGGTTTCCCCTTTAAATCTGAAAAGTGAACAATTGATTTGATTGCTTCATAGCATTTACCATGGGTTTGGCTAACTGGTATACTAGAGGTACATCCTTATCCTCTCATTCAGGGGAAAGGTCCTCTCAATGCTCTAACGCCCAAACCAAATATGGACCGAATTGTCTCGCAATGTTTTGAACCTAGGTCATATGCCTCTTTAATGGGCGAACAACCCAATCCTTCGAACATTTTACAACCCTAGGTGGCTAAGACCAATGTAATGACCCGCACCAGATGGAGATGGGGGGTGGGAATACTCCAGGTGCGTTGATTGATAGAGAGAAGATCACCAATGGAGAGTGGGGGAGAATACTCCACTGTGGTGTGGATAGAGGAAGAGAAATTCGCCAGTGTTGGAACTGGGAGTGTGGAAACTTGTCCCACATCGCATGGGATGGCAGTCCTGATCTTGGATATAAGTAGCATATTTCTTTCACTCAGTACAAAGCCTTTTGGGGTGTGTTTATGGGCGCACGTCCCAAAGCAAAGCTGTGAGGGCGTGTGAAGTCCAAAGTGGACAATATTGTGTTGGGTGACGCAGGGTCGTTACAGATGGTATCGAAGCCGAGGACGGCTCTAGCCCCAGGTGGGGGGATTGTGATGACCCGCACCAGATGGAGAGTGTGTGTGTGTGTGTGTTGGGGGGGGGGGGGGAGAAATACTCTAGGTGCACTGATTGATAGACAGGGGATCACAAATTCAAAATTTTGGATGTTGAAAAGAAATGCCTTTCCTACCACGCAGAAATAACAATATCGAAAAAAAAAAAAAACAGAAATGGGAGAATCAATCACAGATAATCAAACCACAACACAAAGATTTACATGGTTCCCTTTCGGTACATACACAGGTTCAAACCAGATCCACTATGCTCAAACGCAAGAAATCGAAGAAGAGACGGCTGTGACCCTCGTTACAATTTTCGCTCATGCTCTCTCTCACGGAAAAAAAGACATTATTGTTAGGACTAGGTATACATCCCAAAAGACTAACCTATTAGATGGAATGACCAAAGTCCTTTATAAATCACTAGATCTCTCTACACTTCCAATGTGGGACTCGTCCGCAGCCCCAACAATTCCCCCTCAAACGAGGCCAACCATCTCGTCCACCTACGGGATCTCTTCAGTCTACATGAGGTAGCGTGAAACTTGGCTCTGACATCACTTGTTAGGACCTGTGATATGGGACTCGTTCACAGCCCCAACAATTATATACTGACATGATTAGGATTTACAAAAAGTGGAACACGAAAATTACAAAATTTCCCTCGGATTGATAGTGCAGATCGGATCAATAATACATATCTGATCATCATGCTCCAATGGACTGTCAACAATCAAGATTTTAGGTCATCCAAATACCTCAAATTAGATTTCCAGGCATTTAAAATCCAAAATCCATGCATGCAAACTAACACAAAATGTTTTCCAATAAACCATTTCGATTTCCATGTCCAATGTAGTCTAGAATCATACCAGCATCAATGACTGCGTCCCAATCTGTCTTGCCGCCTTCAGAGAACTGCTTCAAATCCCAAGTCCCGTCAACCCATCTGGGGTCTTGGAAATTTGGGGCTGTAGTAGTGGTGGCGGCCATTGCGCCGTTCAGACCCACCAAAGACTCATCTTTTTCGCCCAACTCTGGGGAAGTAGCTGCTTTCTTTCTGTCCAATTTCTCCTCCGCTGCAGCACAGGCAAAAGCTACGTTTCCTGCACCCTTTTCTGTGGCTCTTGTAAAAACCAAAGACAGCTGCTTCTTCAATGGATGAAGGAGTTGGGGCTTTAGAAGGTAATGAGTTTCCTTAGAGAAAGTGGGAAGGTTTGAAAGATGAGGTGGAGAAAACAAGGCCATAGTGAGAGTCAGTGAGTGAGATAGAGAGAGAGGAAGTCACATGACCTCTTCAGCTCCTCTGAAAGGAAATGCGGTCGTCACTCGAGGGTGGAAACTCCGTGGCAAAAGGAGAGATGGAAATCTTGAAAAGAGATCGGAGTGCAAGGGTAACAAAATCCTGAGCCAATTGCAGAGCCATATCACTTCACATGTGGGACCTACCGGATTATGTTTGATGAAATCAAATCCAATTAAAAGTGGCACGTTGACAGGACTGAGTCAGTTTTGTATTTATGAATGTTGATTTAATATCACTTGCAATATAAAATCAATGATCATTTAATTCAATAATATAATTATAAATTATACTTCTAAAAATTATATTTATTTTTAAAATTAAATTAAAAATAATAGATTAGATTTTTCACAAAATCTAAAAAGATACATACATATTTTTTTAATTTAAAAAAAAATAAGTAATTGAAGTTTTTAAGAGATGAATCCCCTGTAATCTAATAAATAGAATTTAAAATAAGAAGACAGCGTAGAATCATTTCTTCATGAAACGTTGTCATTTTTGTAAAGGATAAAAGTCCCAATCCAACCCATTATTACGTCTGCCCAAATTCCCATATTAGTATATAACTATGATGTTAGACTTTTTGAAGCAAACATATTTGCTGAAAAAGAAAAGTATATATGAGCATCTGGACAAATCCAAATGTTATATTAGCTTTCTAAGATATTTAGGAAACAACGAGTTTTACATTAAAGAGTATGTGTTTAAGCTTTATAAGCATCAGATAAATAATTGATCTATAAATATTAAAATTTACTTATAAATTAATAAAATAAATGATTTTAATGATAATTATTGATGATGATAAATAATTAGTTCTAACCTTCTACATAAACATCTGAATTAAAATTTAAATCCATAGTCCATCTTTCAGACTCCTCTTATCTCACTTTGTTCTTTTCTTCAACAGTAAATAAAACCAAGTTAGACCTTAAAATAATAGTCAATAAATACATGTTAATAAAATGAAGACAACTCTTCTTGAATTTAGTCGAAATTGATTAAGATGGAGACAACAAATTTAAAAGCCCCTGTGTCATGAAACAAGATTTCGAGTTCAATTTACGCTCAATTTTTCTACATCATTCCCCCATAAAGTTACTATCCATCACGAAATCAATGTGCATAGATTAAAAAAAAGTTCAAACATGCTCGTCAGATTAATTTCACTTCCAATTAAGGTGGAATATTAAGGTGGAATAGTTAAAGAAAAAGCCGTGCACCATGCAGTTTACACTTTGTGAAACGACAAAACCAAGGTCCAAATGTATCATAGGTTAGACAGGTTAGACTTGCCGGCATTGCCAATTTGCCATTTATGGTTGAAGGGAAGACTTGGTCATGGAGTATAGACCCATATCTCTGTTTGTACTTCATTATCACTTCTACAATTAGGGGTGGGCTTTCGCTTTCGGTCCAACCGAAGAAATGGTTTTGGCTTTTCCTTACGTCTCCCAACCATCATAGCCTTTGCTACGCTCTCACTTGCCGGCTCTCTGTTTATTCCCCTTCCCTGTCTTTCTCCTCCAACTCCATTATCATTGAATTCATTCATCATCTGCTTTGTATTCCAAAGGATTATCGTTGATTTCATTGATTATCTGCTTTGCACTCCAAAGGAACATGCCTGCCAAGGTGAGCTCTCTCTTTATCTCTCTGTGGGTTTTATGTTTGTTGGGTTATCTATTAAAAATCTCTAAGTTGGACAATTTCGGGCCTCAATCTTTTCACTGACCATAGATTATGAAGGAAATCCGGAAACATGAAAAAATTCAAAGAAGAGTGGGCAAAATAGTGGATGACTAGGTTTTTTTAACTTAGAATTACCTCTGCAAATAAGCTACTTAAAATTTGTTCAACCAAACCCGTCATCGACCCGACGACCCACTCCAATTCTCTAGTTCGATCTAAACTGATTGCACGGTCAAAGCTGGTTCAAGTGTTGAACTGCAGATCAACGGAATGGTTTGTGACATTATTTAGTAAATTCTTTATTTTACTAGTTTGATCCCTTAGATGCCAGAAATGCTCAAAGGATAGATCAATTAGGTATCGGCTTTGAGTCCCGTAGTAACTCGATGCAGGGATAATTATAATTCTAAATTTTATACAATGACCTCATACTTAAAAGAAGATGGAGATTCATCATTAACAAAAAAAAAATCTTTTAACGCCAGAACAATAGTTGAGTTGGTTAGGTTTTGGATGAAACCATCCACTAAAATAGTTTTACTTGGATTAACTTCCTATGACACTGATTCACAAGAGATTTGCTCACAGATAAAATCTTTCACTAAACCTAATCATGTGCATGATATAAATCGTTTTAAAATAGGCAATATGCTGTGGGAAAGAATCAGTGCTAGTCAGTATTTACGTGGAGAGACCAAGGAGGAGAGCTTCATCAACTTCTAACCGCCATTATCATGGTCGTCACCGTCATCATGACCATATAAAAGAAAGGCTACTGCATCAACATAAGGTTGGTGGTCGGTACAATCGAAGAGCTGATCTTCTTCTTTATTCACAACAACTGAGGGAAGATGCAAGAAGCCGATCAGTGGCAGCCAGGCCAGTCCATCAATCTTCCGATGCGTCCAACAGCCCTCGACATACAACTAAGGTGCGACACCTGTCCTCTTATTGACTTTGTAATTATGTTTAGTCTTCTTTAATTATCCTCCCTAATGGAAAAAAATGATCAGAAAATATTCCTACCAAAGAAGCATCAGCGCTTGTATGTGATGGTGCCCGTGTACCGCTTTGCATCGTTGAGTGGTACTTGGTAGTGGTCTTCACTTTGTTCTCGTTAAACATGAGTACAATTTATCTTCAAAAATGGGTTTATAAGGATTAAGGAATGAGTTCATGTGCTTCAAAGTCTCAAGACTCAAAGGTTCATTGGCGATGTGGAAGTTTGTTAATACTCTCCCTCAACTTCAGAGCTTGAGACATTTGGCTCTCCTCCTCCGCACAGGACTGGAGATATGAACTCGTCTCATCCTTGTGGTACCCATTGCTCTGATACTATGCTAAACACATTAGTAGAACTCATTATTAAAAGCTGGCTTATAAAGAGAGTTTGCCTGTGTACTTGTAAACTTCAAGACTCGAAGGTCCACTGACGATTTGGAACTTTGCTAACAATTTATACTTCGTAAGTACATCAATTGACACTCTTCTTCTACACTCAGCTTTCAAGGGATGTTGTACTTTCTCTTTTTAATTCCTAAAAAACAGGTTCTACTCAATGTGAAATTAAGTCTTCATGATATTCATCTTTCCTACTTGGAGCTATCTTTCTATTTGGTTTTTGCAAATTATTTTGCATCAATTGATTTCATATCTAATACCCAGTAACATAGATCATGCAATGGTTGTATATTTGCTACAATGAACACTTGTTGATTATGCTAGAGCTCATGTGATAATGGTTACGTGTTTTGTGGTTTATAGATAATCACTGTTCGGAGAACACGTAAATATTTAAGAACCCCAACTTGCGATTGGAAGGGATTGGTGATCCCTCACTTCTTAAGATCGTGGATGGGCCACCAAAAGAAGAAAGAAAAGAAGAAGAAGAAGAGACATAGTAGTCAATCTGTTTCGAATAAGATGAATGCCATCATCAACACCTTACATGTAAGATGGCTCTTAATTTCATAATTATTTGAGGGTAGCGATCCTTCCACGGGAGGTTTGTATAAACAGATACGGGAATTAGTGGATTCTTGATTTTACCCTTTGCTTAAACAGTAAAATCTGATATTTCGCATAAACTGTAAAATTTCAGCTAGCCGAGGTGAATTTCGGCTATCCGATTTACTATTCATGCAAATTTTTTGCTAGCCGATTTACTGTTCATGTGAATTTCGGCGAGCCGATTTAATATTCATGGGAATTTTGGTGAGCCGATATTACTATTCATGCGAATTTCGGCAAGCCGATTTACTGTTCATGTAAAATTTGGCGATCTGATATTACTGTTCATGGGAATTTCGGCGAACCGATTTACTATTCATATGAATTTTGATAAGCCGATTTACTGTTCATGCGAAGGGTTGGTGAGCCAATTTCACTCTATATAAAGGGTAAAATCGAGAATCCACTAATTCCCGTGTCTGGTTACACAAAAAACCCATGGGAAGATTGCTACCTTTATTCAAATGGGTCTTTTATTGCTACAAAATGGTGTTGAGAATAATTGGAAATTTGGAATAAGGTATAGTTTATCCCTCAATCCGGTATTTTGTTTTTTAAAATTTACTGTCAAGATGTGATTGTATCTACGAAGATACGCCCATTGTACTCTGTGCATCAACTACGGAGTAAACATGACAGACAGGAAGCATCACATCCCAAAAATAAATTTTAATCCAAGAACAATTCTTCATGTCATGGCCTAATTATCTTTGACAAATGATACCTAAACTTGTCATTGTATCACTGATTCGAGTCCTCTTTCAGGTGCGAAAGAAGTGGGATTTTGTTACTAAGCTGTTCTCAACACGTAGGAGGAGGTGAAGATAGGTAACCTAGTTTTGTCTGTGAGTGGTGTGAAAGAAGCTTTTGAAGGCAAGGGCAAGAGGCATTTGTATTTGAAAATTTGAGTGTCATTTTATCCACAATGTACAAGCAATGTGTTCTTATATCAAGACATAGATGAATTTTATCTTCATTTCTCTTGGTCTTGATAATCTCATTCTGTTATAATTATGTAAACGTCGATACTTGGGATCACAATTTATATAAGAGATTTTTTTTTGAAAATATCTTAAATCGATAATTAGGATCACAATTTATATAAGGGATTTTTAGTGAAAATACCTTAAAATTTGCAAATTCTGGTGATAGTGCTCAAAAAATAAGTATTCTTAGGTCAGAGTCCCTTGTATTAAATTTAGGACGAAAATGTCCTTCTGCCACAAGAAGTCATTTTTTTAAGGGAAATGCCCTTCAAAATTAAGATCAGATTTTTTTCTTTTCCTTTTTCACTTTAAACTTTAGTGTCAAATATGCAAAACCCAAATCAGACTGTTCCTCTTTTACTATCTTCAGCTTCACATCTCCAAAATTCTATTCACATTATTTTCCTTTTATCATGGTCGCCATTGGCTGCACATCTTCAAAACCTATCTCAGATTCTTCGACATAAAATCATTAGAGCAAAGTTTCAAATCCCCACGAATTTTGTCTTCACTTGGGAAGAAATCCAAACACCATAATCGTCGATCGCATTACAATGAGAGAGAGAAATCTAGGTGTGTCAAGGGTAAAGTTGATGATAACATTTATTTTGTTTCCGACAATAGAAAGCGCTCGAAGGATGTAGAGTCTAGCATTTCCTCCCTGACTGATCGGATTTTTTCAATCTTTTTGGCAATTGCCTTTGTTATAGAAATCAATAACAAAATAAGAAGGAGAATGAAAATGAGAGAATAGAATATTGAAAAGATAATGCAAATGTTTACATTTCACTTGATAAAAACACAAAATTTGGCGCTTGAGAAAGTCGTTGTGCTATGCAAATTTTGTTGTCAATTCACACCAACATTAATAGTTCTAACAACTACGTTTCACGTGAAAAAATTGATTTTCATTAGCACAACGAAAGACATTTTCGTCTTAAATTTATCATAAGATAAAAAAAAAAAAAATCGGAGGCACTTTCACTAGAATTTACAAATTTTAGGTATTTTCATAAAAAAAATCCTTTACATAAAACGAATCAAACCATTCTTTAACTCTTTAAATTTTTATTACTTTAAATTATTTCATTTTTATACTCTCTTTATAAGAATATACAAGTTTTTAAATAAATCTAATTAATAAAATTATATTTTTAAAACTATCTAAAGAAATATGATTTTATTAATTCAATTAAAATAATTTATTTTAAAATCTTATATTCATGCGTTGTGGCTTCCAAGGTATCCATGACGTAGGTCAAAGTAAGCCAACATAGAACATAAAAAGTTTAAAATATATGACTTCATCAGTTGAATGAGAATATATATTTTTTTCGATTTGTTATGTTTATACATAAACCCCTTCAAATAAATCGGAGACGAAACCCTGTTTTCTCAAGGATTCCTTCCAAACGGACGTTTCCGCCTGTCCGCGAATGGGTCTTAGACCCCAATTTGTTACTTATACCTATGCTTATATATATACGAGGATTTATAATATTGTTCAATTTTTTCATACATATTTTAAGATAAATAGTCAATTAGATGACTTTCTTCGAACTTAATGGATATTAATGTAATTCTTTTGAATGTAAAATGATTTTTTTTTATACATATATGAAAAATAGTATAAAAATGATATCATGTTAAATAATTATTTTTTCTTACTTCATAAAATATATGTTTGTCCAATATCTAAACTAAAATGAAAAGCTCTTAGAGAATATTTGTGTTCAACATCTAAAATAATAATAAAACTTTCAGGATATATTTGTGTACAATATTTTTTTTGTAAAAATGAAAAATTATTTTTCATTATTGTGTGCAAACATTTTCGACGAACAATAGTTTTGGCAGTTTAGTCGTTTATATTTGCAACTTGTGTGGACTTTTGGATATGATCAAATCCAAAAACTAAACTATGGCACTACCGATGACATGTAATCCAATCCATAACTGCGATCCATTTCATGATGCAATTGACTCAATTAATTATTCAATCATTGACTCTACTAATCCAACTCTTATCTTGTGATCAACTTAACCCAACTTATGAGTCAATCTATGACTTAAGGCCTTGTCAGTCATCTAACCTAATCAAAAGATAGTATTACTTGACTTATGACCAAATCCAACTCATATCGCATACCTATATACTGCACAACTAATGAATAATATTATTCAACTTAACTTATAAATTTTAAGATTAGATTGTGGTATGTGGGATCAAGATTTATACCACTTTTACTCTTTGTATATAATATTGCTATTTTAAGTAAAATTTAGTTGAATTAACGATATAATATATATAATTATTATTGTTGCTATTATTTTGATATTCTAATTATTATCATCATCACCATCTTTTTTATAATTAAGTATGGTCAAGTTATAAATTATAACATGTACTTCACACACTCAAGAATTTCATTTATAAATTATTATAAAAGTATTTTAAAATACCAAATTAGAAATAATAAAAAATTATAAATTTTATTTCTATAAAATAATAATTATAAAAATAATTACGCACAAACTTGCCTTTACTATATATTTTTGTAATTCAAAAACAGCCTTAATAAAAAAAAAGAAAAAAGAAGAAGACATAGTCCATTTCATAATTCGTAGACTTTACGACCATGGCCCACGGTAGCGAGCTGACGGAGGGGTCACGTGAGACTCCCCGCCCCAGGTCGGCCAAGAGCCCAGCCCCACACCGCCACCCGACGCGGCCAAACCCAAGGCGCTAGGCGCGAGCGAGTCAGAGTCAGACTCTCTCAGTCAGATAGAGAAAGAGAAAGAGAGATGGGCCAGCGCTGCATGGAGCCGTGCGTGCGCACCTTAAGCCGCGTGCGCCACCACCCACCCTTCTTCCAATGCTGCCGTCCTCCGCTCTCTCTCTTCCCTAAAAAACGATCCTCTTCTTTTGCCTCTTTCCTACCCTCCTCACGGTAACCTACGCCGCCCACCTTATCCTCTTCCCCTCCCTCCCTATGGCCCCCTCTTCCTCCTCCTCCCCTTCTCCTCCTCCCCTACCTCATCACCACCAGATTCAGATTCAGGTGGCTTCCAATTCCAAATCGTCGAACAAGAGGGTTCCGCCCCCATGTTGGACCCACGAAGAGACCCTGGCCCTCATCGACGCCTATCGCCTCAAGTGGCACTCCCTCGGCCGGGCCAACCTCAGGGCCCCACACTGGCAGGAAGTGGCCCATTCCGTGGCCCGCCGATGCCGCCACCTCAACCTCCTCACCCCTCCCAAAACCGCCCTCCAGTGCCGACACAAGATCGAGAAGCTCCGAAAGCGCTACCGATCCGAAAAGCTCCGTCCCCGTTCCTCCTGGCCCCTCTTCCCCAACATGCACTTCCTCGAATCGGGAGTTGGAGTCGGTGAAGGCGAAGGAGACGGAGACGGAGACGATGATACGGCTCCCCGTCGACCTGTCTCCAACGGCACGGCCAGGAAGCGGGGTGGTGGTGGGGCCGGTGCCGCGGCTGAGATGGTAGCGGCGATCCGGTCGCTGGGGGAAGGGTTGGTGAGGGTGGAGGAGATGAAGATGGAAATGGCTAGGGAGATGGAACGGATGCGAATGGAGATGGAAATGAAGCGGACAGAGATGATTGTTGAGTCTCAGCGCCGGATCATTGACGCGTTTCTTGCAAGAGGGCTCCGTGCAGGGGAGAAGAAGGTGAAGCGGATGCCTTCACCAGAGGAGGATGAGGAGGAAGAAAGAGATAGGGCGAACTGATTTTGGGAGATCTTATCTTGGCTTCTGATCCAGATAGGTTCGATCTTTTCTCTCTGAATTTCTGCCTGGTTTTAAATTTCTCTGTGGATCTTATGGTGTGGAAACGGCGAGTTGGACTTACTGATTTTGGTTCTCACTGATGCTCTCTCTATCCTTTCTTTTTTCTGCTCTAACTTTTGATACTGTTGTCATCTTTGTCATCATGAAGGAAGTGTAATCCCATTTATCTGCTTGGGTATCTCTCTACTGTTAATATTTTGTAGTAATTTTCATTTCAAAAGGAAAATATTGTAGTAATTTTAGATGCTTTTGCCTTTTTTGTAGCAGCATATGCTTTCCCTTTTAGAAGGAAAATGTTGAAGTCCCTCATTACCATCCAAATTCCTTTTAAGACCATCTCTTTACTTTTTCGTGTGATGTTTGGCTTTGGATATATCGCAGCTGCTGACCTATCCATTTTAATGGCATTGCCTTTAGAGATGGTTTTCAAGTAATGTCTTTGTGCATGGCCAAACAACCTGCACCAAGAAACTTCGAAACTTCTTGCTCAGCATTCTTCAATGCTCTGTAAATAGAATATAGAATTTAAATTTTCTTATTCTCTTTTGCTATAGTCATTGTTAGGTTCTTATTGCCTTCTGTTGTCCATGGTTAGCCTAACTGGTATAGAAAATGATGCATGTTTTCTGATTAGCTGAGTTTCATGAGTATGTATTTGTATGAGCTTTGTGATCTGTTGTTTTTAGACCTATATGAGAAAGAGAGGTGTAATTGCTTGAGGCACGATTGCAATGTCCTTAAGATAGCATTTGCCCTGACACCATAGATGTTTGGCGTCTGCAATGCGATAACAGCAAACTTGACTCCAAAATAGGACATGTCCATATACTACTCCACAACTCAGTTTGCGACCTTTCATGTCTTAGAAAAACACCTATATGAGCTTTGTGACATGTTGTTGTTAGACCTATATGAGAAAGAGCGGTGTAATTGCTTGAGTCACGATTGCAATGCCCTTAAGATAGCATTTGCCCTGACACCATAGATGTTTGGCGTTTGCAATGGATTAACAGCAAACTTGACTCCCAAATAGAACATGTCCATATACTAGTCCACAACTCAGTTTGCAACCTTTCATGTCTTAGAAAAACGCCTGCAATATGTAGTAAGCTGTAGGAGGATGTCCATGAATGGAGAAAAATAATCTATTGGGGCTACTTTAAGGTTCCTCTAATGCAATAAATTCACAAATTACTTTGACTTATAAAGAAGAATTTTAAAATTGACTATAAACATTAAGTAATGAATGTAATTTCCTAGATTACTTATGAAGAGGGTAGATTTTCTGCTCAAAAAAAGAATAGGGTAGATTTTAAAAGATCTTTTTCCAACACATATACATCATTCATTTCAAGGTGCCTGGACAACGTGACCTATCTATAACTTATTTGTTTTTATTTTTTATTTTTTCTTGTTCTCACCTAAAGTTGCTCCTATAGTTACTTTGATGTTCAAGAAGTCCCAATTCTCTTTATTTATTTATTTTTCCTTTTTAAAATCCTTGTATTAAAATGGAGGCTGAGCAATGTGATATTTTTTACTTTATCCTCTTCTAGCTGGGAAAAAGAAGCTTTTAAAATATTTTAGAATGGCGACAATGTTAAGTAGAGATATATTCTACATGCAGAGCATAATCTATTGCTAAGGAGACTTGGTTCCTTAAATAAATTGGGGTAATTGAGTTTGCTACTTTTTGGTTGAATGGGTATTCTTCTCCAATGGTAACTCCAATCGAGGGCCGCTCTCCATGGGAAATGTACAGAGTAAGGTTCCACCGCATGAACTCGGCATGTGTGTGTAGAGAGGCGTGCACATGCCCCGAAGGGCTAGTCAAGCGAGACACCTGGACACCTTTGGTCATAAAAAAAAAAAGGCCATGAGTTTTGCACTTATTGATTTAAAAAGAAAAGATAATTTTGCACTTTAGAATTGGTAGCCGTTAAATTTTTTTTTCCAACTACATATCACCCATCTTTTAATTATTGATGAGGGGTATTCTACTATTCATTCACATTTCTTTCTAACTTGGGTTGAGGTTCCACCATGCAGTGATCCACATATACCTGCACACATGTAAAATAAGGATAAACTTCTCAAAAGAAATGGGTAAGATAAGGCTTGGAGTCTCTTTCAGGTGCTCTCTTTCCTTTTTCCCAGTTTTGGACCTGTTTGGGCTTTCTTGTTGTATCTTCCATCTTCTTTTGAATAAAATATCATCATCATTAAAAAAAAAAAAAAAAGGCTTGGAGACACTGGATGGATTAGTTTCAATCAAGTCCTTGTTATTGCATGTATGAATCTTGAGAGATTTGGAGTTTTAGGGGGATATACATACCTCTTTCTTTTCCAATCAATGATCTTTTTTCCCCGTTTTGGGAATTATGCCAACTGCCTCTGCCTGTTCTTGGTTACTTGTTTTTGGCCCTATAAGCTTAGAGTATTGGATGGATGACTGAACTGCTTCTATTCCCAGTACATGTCCTTCATCTTTCCCAATATTGGCCCCATAATGGTCTTGGTGGGGTGAAAATCAGTCCAGTTTGATAGAATCAGAGCAAGAATCTCATGAACAACTACTCACAGTGAGATGCCTTGATCCTTAAATTCGTCACTTAGTTGCCTGCAGTTTGAGCTTGGCAAACGTTCATTGGCGCCAAACATTTTTAGAATTTTGCGTGCAGTTTGAAGCTGAAAATTGCTCTCGAATCTGGTCCAACCTTGTAAATTATGATTAGAGGACCTACTCTCAGTGTCTTTTTTTCTTTTTGTTTTTTTTTAAAGAGATATCTATTCACTGTGTCTTTATTAGGTGTGTACATTTAAACCATCTTGTATAGGGGGCTTGCATATAAAAAACAGCCTTTTGCCTTTTGAAGGCTCTTCTTGATTTGGTAATTGAAATGGTCTTTTGTCCAATATCGTTTTCCCACCATAAGTGTCATATTTTCTTCTGGTGTAGTTGGCATAGATGAAGTGTCTTTGCACTCATGTGGTGGAGGATCCTCCTTGGACACATCATATAACAATCAATAAAGACCAAAATTTTAGGGGGATGTATTGATGGGGAAGGTTCCACTAAAAATCTTTATTCAAAAGGTTATACTCATTATCAACATGGAAGGAAGCATCAATTAATTACCATTTAGAACTTTGGTGAGGAAGGCTTCTGGGCACTTCTTGAAGGAATCTCATGGAGCATGTAATGGGTCAAATGGAGTCTCTGTTTAGCATGTAATTGATGTGATTCCATCACCGTGTGAGGAAGATCAACTAATTTGGGTTAAAGAATAAAACTCCATTAGGATTCTCTTTGATTTAGGCCCAATTTAAACACCCACTTCCCACACCAATTTGCAAATTTACAGCACTACTCCAGGCTAAGGCTCTATTTTTTAATAGCCACATCCCTAACACTAAATAACTTAAAATGTCTGCAATTTCATAGTTGCAAATTCTGTTTTTGCTGTTGGCACATGGAGATTCTATCGATTGTCTATCTCTGCACTTCCCATTGTTTCACTTATCACATCCTTGTTCTTTGAGTTGCTTTCTGTTCCTAGGGCATTATCAGGTTCCTTTTGATTCCCATGCAAGGATAGAGTTAAGATCCTTTCAACAAAAAGACCAAATATTATAAAAAGAGGCACTGCTTGCCATAAGATTGGGGTGTGGAAGAAAACATATAAAGGAATTTTCCAAGACAAAGTTCCACTGTAGGGATTTTGAAGGAGATGTGAAAGGCATTGAGCTCCATTGTTGAAACTACAACTGAAATATTCCAAAGGTATGAAGTGCTAAAGCAGATGGGGAAGTTGGTGGTGGTGGAGGCTTTAGAATAGATGGGGAAAAAGCTATTGGTCTCAAAAGTTGAGATGAGGACTGCCATACAAATTCAGAGAACAGTTGCAGTGAAGAAGGCATTTCACTAGATGAAAAATGTAGTGAAGTAGATGGAGTAGATGGTGGTGGATGATAGTTTGGTTACATAGTGGCAAAAGAAATGTCATATGGATTGGGAATACTTTCATCTCTAGTATGGGAGCCTCCTAATTCTGTTGGTGCCTTAATGATCAATTTGTTTAGAATTTTTTTTTGAACTTAAATAGTGACCGATATACTATTTGAACAGTGACTTATATAGTTAACTTCTTTCTGACGGAAAACCTGAGAAATAAATATGGTTACCTTTATGCCCAGTGAATAAATGCAGCAAGTTGTGTATACTTTCTAGGTCAATCAATATTTCAGTTGTCATTTCTGGTGAAAAGCCTTCAAAATCTCTACTCACAGAGAAGTATTGTTTAGCCAATCTCAGATGGATGTTGATCCTCCCTTGTATGTGGGGATCTATTTGTTCATGTATTGAGAAATTTGAAGAGGGCATTCAGTTAAACGGTGGAATATATCTTTTTTGAAAGGTAAAAGGTGGAATATATCTTGCATTGGATATTGGAAGGACATCTGGTATGGAGAATCACTTATTATCATTTACTTCCCCTCTTTGTATCAATTTGTCTCCTTCCCTGAAGTGCATGTTAAGGATTGCTTTGACCTCCTTGGTAACCAACTTAATGGAATATCACCTTCTGTAGGAATTTTTTGGATCATGAGACTGTTGAGTTCATTTGCCTTCATTGGGTTCTGGACGGCGTCTGCATTGTTGTTTTCATCAAGTACTCGAAACCAGATAAGTTTAGGGTTTTCTCCGTCAAATCCTTTGATTGGTGTTCCAACCGGCTTCTCATCCCGATGGCTAACCTTACCATTTGGTTTCTTGTTCTCCTCCCCATGTGATTGGCTTAACTTATGTTGCTGGGTTCGGAGAGATTGTCACTGGGGATAATATCTGTAAGAGACACTAGATGATGATCAGTTGCTGCCTCCTCTGCATTCAAGCTTTGAAGGATGTTGACCACCTTCTTCGTTGCCCATTTTCCATTAAAATCTGGGCTTTCATTCTTGGTCTCTTCAATATTTGGTGGGTCATGCCTGCATCCTCAGCGCAGTTATCCTACTCTTGGATGTTTTCCAAAGGCTTTGCCAAATTTGACATTCTGTGATGTCTCACTTTCTTTGCCACTATTAGGACTCTTCGTGAGAAAGGAACAACTATGTGTTCTGAGACAGGGCTAAAACTTATTACAACATTGCTCTCCGTGTCAAAGCCAAATGTATCTTCTAAGCTTCCTCATTGAGTTCTGTGGGATTCCATAAACGATCTTTAACTTGTAGACTTAGTCAGGCAAGTATCATACTGTTGGATTAATTAGCAAGAATCTCCATGAATAACTTAATGTACTGAACAACAATAGCTAGTTGAGATACCTTGAAGTCTCAGTGAAATTCATCTCTGTGCTGCCTGTTGTTTGTGCTTGGTGACATTTTTTTATGCTGAACATTCTTGGGTTCTTGCGTGTAATTGGAAGGTGAATATTGCTTCTTAATCTTCTCTGACCTTGTAAGATATTAGTAGGGCCATATTGGATCTGCTATCTTTGTCTTTATTGGTTATTGATAAGTTACTTGTTATGCATAGTCTAACAGGATTCATGCTGATAAACTATACACATTTGAAGTTTGTGCATTGTAGGCTTGCAGATAACAAGACGGTTTCTGTGCTGTGAACTTGTAAAGGCTCTTTTGTTAGCCTTCAAAAAGGTCTTCTGTCCTGTCATCTTCTCTTCCACTATCAAAGTGTTCTTTTCCAGAGTAGCTAGAGTGGATGACGTGTCTTTGTGCCCACTTCATGGGACATCCTCCACAGTCACATTTGTTTGATGCATCTGTTATTAATTCTAAGTTGAACGTAATGGATTTTAGGAGATGTCTGCTCCATTCATCTGTCATTATTCCCATGCTACTCACTTGTAGACCTACAGTTGCATGAATTTTGCATGTAAATCTGCTACTGTTCAGAATCTCATGATTTCTAGGTACCTTGGCCAGAAATAATTTATGAATCCTTTTCTTGTTACTGTAGACATCTTCATAGCCCACTGCTTATTTGTACATATGAACTGAGATCACTCTAAAGTAAAACTCAATTAGGTGATCTTTTTTAATACTAATGGTTTTGGGAGGGTATATGGGTGATGGCAGTTCCACTATAATCTTTATCCCAAAGGAATCATTAGTTAAGGAACATCTGGAAGTTTTGTGAGGAAGGTTTGTGTGGAATCTCAAGATGTGGCACACTACTTGACAAGGTTAAATGATGTGATTCTCACCTGGTGGAGAAGATCAACCATTTTGGGTTAAAAGAATAGGAAGTCGATGGTAATTTTTATGGAAATTGGTACCCTTTTTTATTAGGCCCAATTTGTTCCTTTACCTGTTTGGAAGTTTGTATCACCACTTTGGTGAAGGCCATTTGTTGGGGGGTTGTATCTGTAATCCTGGATAACCCAAGTTCCTGCAATTTTATTATTCCCTGTTGTATCGATGAGTCCATTGATTGTCTATTTGCACTGCCCATTACCTCGCCTATTAGGTTCTTGCTTTCCGATTTGCTTTTCGTTCCAGGGGCAATGCAGAGTTCCTTTTATTATCCATAGATGTGGGTTCAGGCCAAAGTAAAAGGGACCAAATATGACGGGAAGTGGTATTGCTTGCCATAGCTCAGTTTGAAATGGAAGAAGTAAAAGAATCTTCCTAAACAAAGCTTCATAGCAGGCATCATCATATCATCTGTTATTTAGTGGAACGTAGTTTATATAAGATTTAAGGTGAGTGAAAGCTTCAAAATTTATATATATTTGTGGTCTGTCAGCCGTAGTAGCCAAGTGTTGCTTGATTGTGCATAAACCTAGCTCAGATTGTAGACCCATCTTGCACCTGTCTTAGTGCTTTTTTGCCTAGGTCTTCACTTAATTCTTTTAGAATTTTTTCTTATAATAAACCTATTTACTTTTTTTTAGGCAGACTTTATATATATGAAGCTAGTAGGTGCTTTCGTGTATCTATGGGATTAGTCTCATCTCTAATGTGAGGTGGAGATATCCATGTTATCTAAAAGAAATTATTGTTAGGATGAAACAATTATTATTAAATATTAAATGAAAACTTCTAATTATTTGACAATATAGTTGTGCATGTATATGATACGTGCTCATGTAATCTACTTATTTTGTTAATATTGATGCAATGAGGGCTTAAATCGGCAGTGTGTCTTGCAAATTTAAGATTAGAGAGTTTTTCTCAAGAAAGTAGTGCACTTCACCAATTTGTACGACTTCCATGGGCTGTACTTTTGCTGCAAGTTATATTTTCTTATCCAAAATAAACATATAGATAGATTCATATTTATATTTATATTTAATATTTATTTATTTTTTGCGTAGACATTCTACCCTTTATACCTTCTTTGCATTTTTGTGTTAATAGCTGCCGAATATTCGAGGCAGTTACTGCCTAGGCAACGTTTTTCTTACATAGATGAGATACTGTTTCTTCTTTAAGACTGGTAAAAATAAAAAATCACTCATTTTGAAGAAACCACTAATCAAATGTGGGAAATTATGCTAAATACAAGAGAGTTTACGACAACTTTAAATTTATTATAGTACTAAACTAATGAGTGGAAACTTCAGAGACTAAGTGATAAATGTGGTATAATAGGTGATCCAAGTTTCCTAGTAACTGGCAAACCTAAGAGGACAAGGAAAATGCTTCTGAGTTCTGATTGATTTGCACCAGTGCAACCATGGATGGTATGCCATCTTAATTTTTCTCTACTGAAAATAATCATTGTTTGCTGAAGGTCTTTCACATGGGACATTGGTTTCCATTGATTCTGATGAATCTGGGTTGAAATCTTGATTGCATGACGAAAGTACTTAATATCATTTTTTTTCATTGCTTAAAGAACCCCATTGCAAAGGAGAGTTCCAGAAAAGCCATCTAACCATCCATGGAATAAAATAATGAAACAGATGATTAAGCGAAAGCTACATCACGAATGAATTTATTTCCACCACATACTTGAAAAAGAATGGTGAGAAGTGAAATATACCAATCTGGATGATTCATCAGTCGTAATAGTCCTGGTCCCTTGAATCTTGACGCTTGCTACAAGGATCAATGGTCCTGGCCCCTTGAATCTTGATGAGGGCAAAGTGTTGTCCAGTAAACTTAAGGCGACAAGATCAGGTCCAGCTCATGCTAGTTAACATACGAGTAGTTTGTGCAATTCACGAGTAAGCATACCGCGACGAATATGGGGATTCATATAAACCCAAGCCCAGCCTGAGTACCACTCGGACTTGAAATCTGTCCATGCCTGAGCTCAAATATGGTTCAATAGTATTCACGCTTAAAAGCCCACCTTTTGGGCCAGATACCTCAGGCTTTTTGTCAAGCTGGCTAGATTTTTCTCCCTAAATAATGGTCCATTACAGGCTGAGAACCATTTTCTTTGGAAAAAAAATTAATCATTGAACCAATATGTCAATATTTACCACCTTGGCAAAGCCAACATGCACTAGAGATGACCCAAAAATATCAAGTAGCCCCATTTCTCGCCCATTTGATTTCATGGCCTTGAGGCATCAATGATAGGGTTGGTCATACACCATTTGCATTCCGGTACTTGAAAACACTGGAATCATGGTCACACAACATTTGCTCATCATCGTTATCAATATTACAAGCTGGTTAACAAAAACACTATCTCAAAGCACAGGATAAGGCATCACTGCATCAACACAATCTGAATTGGTGAAAATGAGCACTCCATGGTTTACCATCACGTAATACTTGATCCAAAATCTTGGGTGTGCAGGAGTAAAATTAATCTCCCAAATAAGCATCAAAGGTGAAATTTCCAAGAATAATAATGTGAAATTTCGGCATTAATCAGCTGCTTAAAATGGATTGTGCATGTCAACAACAGAAAATTCAATCTTTTTTAAAATACAGTCATTTGGTGAATTGATCGAAGAAACCTACCACAGACCACAAACTTCACGATAAATTTAAGTTGTTTAATAAAATGATACTACAACATGTCAGGAACATTAATTTCCTCCTTCCAAGTAGCAGGAGTATCAGACCTTTCAAGAAATGAAACCACCCATGCAAATGTTTTAAAGCATTTGGGGCAGCAGGAAATCAACTAGAATCCCATCAGTAGTATGGCATGTATCGCATGGGCCGCCTGAACCTTGGAACCTTGCTGTGTGCAGAAATATACAAAACAGAACTATCTCAATGACAACAGTTGCAGGAATGAAAATGAAATACCCAGGAAACAGAAGAAAAGAAAACTTCATATGAATAGCAAAAGTATAAACTGGGTAAATGTACAAAATAAAGGATAAAGCAACAATGATGGTGTTGGTGGTGGGAAAAGGTACTATAAGATACAAACTTGGAACGAATGACAGTCTATGAGAATTGCAGCCTTCCACAAGTGGAATGGGCCCCATAATGCATCATATGGTTCAATATTTCAGCAGTCAATATAATGCAACTGGCTCTTGATGACAAAGAATTTTTTTTCAATAATGTCCATGTCCACATTCTTAGAAGACTAATTTCAGCTACCCTATTTACCATTGCTCTATAACAGTTGGTCAGATTTTTCAGGACAATAAAGGGTCAGTCAGTCATCCCATCACAGTGGCTGAAGCGTTGGATGGTCACATGAAACAATGGAACCCATTACCTTACAGCAAATCCCATTTCTCCCGATTGGTGATTTACTTCATAGCACAGAACCTAGGAATCAAGAAAAAGGTTCGCTGGCTTGACTTGGAACATTGGCGCAATATCAAGTCAGACTGGCCTGATACAGCCTGCATTGGCCTCTCATCAATGATGAAGTCCCCTCAAAATGACTCCAAAATATATATATATATATATATATATATATATATATATATATATATATATATATATATATATATATCCGTGTGCTTTTATATTTTTTGAGCAAACATGGTCAAAATATGCTAAAAACATTATTGTCCAATGTTCCAAATGGCATCCTAACCCCCAAGTTGCATGGATATCAGTCCAAGTGTCAGAATTCGACTAGTGTCAGGTGTCAACTATAATAAAAGAAATGGGGGCATGGGCAATGGGATCGTATTTCAATAAACTTAAATTTAAAATTATTTTGAATAAAATAATGTGAAAATAACACAAATAGAAAATAATATACTAGTTTTACTCAAAACATACAAGTGACAAACAAAAGGCGTTACAATATTGTTTTTCCTCTAAAAAAAACGATGTTAAACATGCTAGAAGAATCCATGAAGAATGGGTGTGAATGTTCGAGACGGAGAGAGTGCCTGAGAGTGTCCAACATGGGTGTGCATAACATATTTTGACAGGTCCGTGCAACATAGCCTAACCACAAAAAGACGCCCTTTGAAGGGCGTATAGACCACATGGACCTGATAATACCGTATTGCCCACCTTGAGCTGATATTAAAAAACCCTGATAGGGCCAATCCATTTTCACACATATTCACAGAATACATTCTCCAAGATGCTAAAGCAGAGCATAATGCCTGAGATGCCTAGGATAAAATGCAAGTCTCAACTCACCCATAACCAAAGGGAGAATATACAGGAGGCATCATGTAAGGTCTTCGAGACCGAAAACCAAGATATGGGTTGGGACGCCTTCCACGATACTGCTTCATTCCTGGAACGTTGGTCCGCTTAGCTGCCACCTGGTTAACAACAAAATCCATCCTCAATATACATACAAGATCAGGTTAATATGTGTTTATTAAGTTATTAAGTTAAAACATGATGACCTTCAATTGACGACCATGCAACTCAGATTCATTTAACAAGAGAGCATTCACGACAGCATCAATTTCCACAAACTCCACATAAGCAAATCCTTTTGGTTGACCAAACTTGTCAGTCAAGATGGTTACTCTGTTCACTGTTCCACATGATTGAAAATGCTGTTGAACTTCCTCAGGAGTGCATGCATAATCTACCTGGGATTTCAACAAATAGAGGAAGCATGAAAACATACATGTTACAAAATCTTTCTGGAGTGATATTTGACATGCACAAGCATATTCAACATCAGTATAGTAGTACCTGACATGCATGTGTTATAAATCCAGTCAAAACACATGTATACATCTGGCCATAAGGCTCAGCGCTAGTGCAACCCACATGCACAAAACCTGTCTCACACACACACAATCTTCAAGCATGATCTGGCTGCATGTTCTGTGTGAATCTCATCAATCCAACTACTTCAATCAAACCCTCCAAAATCAATCAGCATGCACCAGATTTCAATCTGATTAAAATGATAATCACCATCGAAAGGAACCACCATATATATTAAAATTACTGATTTTTCAGCCACTACTATCAATGAATATAACATGCCCTCCCTTGTTTAATCGCAATGAATGCATTCTCTGTTGCATAAAAGGGACTAGAGGGAGGGAGGGGGGATGAAGAAGCTATATGTCAAGCCACTTAAGGCATAAATTTGTTGAACCATCTGCGCTCAGCGAAACATGGGTTTGTAACATTTTCTTTCCCCCTCTCTCTAGCGATAAGTATGGGTTCTTATCTAAACAACCTAAGTTGCATGGGTATAGGTGCAAGGTGTCAGGCTCAAGAAACTAAAGAAATAGGAACTGGGACCATGGCACAATATTTTAAAAAGTAAACCTAGGTTTATTTTTAATGAAAATTAGGTGTAAAATAACAACAATAGAAAATAATGTACTTAGTTTTGTTCTAAACAAATAAGTAACAAACAAATCAATATTTTAATTGGGTTTTAAGAAGAGAACATGTTTCAATATTTTAATCATATTCGAAAACATTGTTAAAAAATACTAGAAGAGTTCATGAACGGGTGCAAGTGTCCAACATAGGTAATAGTGTCTAACACAGGTGCAAGTGTCCAATAGGTGCATCACACATCTTAAAGAGTCTGGACAATGTATAAAACAACTGTATCATAATGTCATATGAGTGCAGAAAGTGGGCAACAATAAACTAAAGACAGTATATTTATTTGCAATTTACATAGTGCCATGAGGGAACCAAAGACAGAATAAAAAAGCATTCAACAATCAAACCATCAAACACATACCCATGAAAAGTGCATTGGAACTTCATTTCTTAGAAAAGATCAGTAATTGCTAGAAAATAGTAAAGTGAGTAGAAACTAGAAACTCACATTACCAACATAGATTGAGCGGGAATCCACCTCCTCTTTTTCAGCTTGAGTAGCAGCAGAAGTAGAAGAATCTTTGGACATGATTCAACCGAAAATTAACAGAGCACATCTATATTAGCAAAGATAAATAAACAACTAAAAAGGAAAAAAAGAAGCAATTGATGTTTTAGCATCTAAATTTGAGTTTAATAAAAAGTAAAATGTGCTGCAACAACAAATACCATTAGCTGCTAATTCATATTTTAGACTGTTTATTTGGTTAAAATTAAGTAAAAAGATAAAGCAAATTTAAAGGGTTCAAAGAAAAATTAAAGTAATAGTAATATACACAAGTTTGTCTAAAAGTATGAACGCCATCCACTTGTTGACTGAGGTATGACAATCGCCATAATAATAATAGAACAGTTTTTCTTTTAATAACGCAAAACTAGAGTACAATGAGAGAGTGGAGGGCTAAATTTGTCACCTCACAACTAAAAGAATACGCATAGACTCCTACAATTGAACCTCGATGGGGCTCATCTAGCAAGTGAAGCATGTGGGAACTTGTTTCCTTTAAGGGTTTGTATATCTCTATCCTCAATCGATGCTTAGGTTGCATTTGCATGTATTATCAAATTCATAGTTATGTGCTCTCATAATGAAGGAATAAGATTAATAAAGGAACTAATTTTGGAGAATGTGGAAAGCAAAAGCTAAATCACACATGCTTCTTATCATTAAAAAAATGCTTCTTCTTATCCCCCTTTTTATCATGTTCCCATTAAAAGTGATTGTCCATTCCTACTTTCCAGTCCCAGATTGAAATACCTAACACACATTTAATATCAGCCAATGATAATCTACATGGAGGTAGAGCTCTCTTAATTGATGGCCTTCTGTACTCGCACATGTAACATGATCAGAGAAGACTGTCTTCATGCCAAAAACTTGTCATTCGATCTTTTAGAAATATATCTAAGAGGGTAAATTGACATTTATAACAAAAGGAAGTTCATGTTTACCATCATAGCCTTGTACCAAAAGGCTTCCAAGGTTGGACACAGCAGGTTTTAGTAGGCATTTAGCCATACAATGTACTGTGACTACTGTCAACGATGCAGTTAATGGCCCCAACATACATGGGTACATGAGACATGTCACATTCAAATAATTTACATCAATCATCAATCACCATCAAATGATCATCCTCTTTCTCACCGAGACAGTAAAAGAGGCGACAGATAAAAATATCCCAAATTCCTCTCAGCATTTAAAACTTGGGTTGAGATCGACCAAAAAAGGGGTAATTATTTAGATTGGTTAAATACTAAAATTCAGCACATTCTATCCATTGATTCAAGTCATGTATTAGAGGGTTCAATTTCAATGCATTTCTATTTCTACTAACCATCCATTTTGTACCCATGAATCGAATGCCAGAGATTAGAGGTGCTTATTTTTCATTTATTAGAAACCAAATAATAATATTTTACAATTTTTTTGAAAAATAAGGGGATTTACTAAAACTCCAAAAGTACAAGGGGTTAATGAAAAAAAAAACCCTACTCCACTGATTACATGATATCACTCTGAATGCATCAGAGGACGATTCTAGTTGGTGTTTCCCCCTTGGAATTTCCAATTGGTGCATTTATACCTAGAACTGTACTTCAATTTCCTCAGATCATTCTAGTAAGCACATGGAAGAAAATGCTATTTACAAGTTCCCATAAGAACGCATCTTTTCTTTCTTACAGACTACTAAAGCAATTAAGAATCAAGTGCTCGATTCCCTGAAACAAACATCTCACTCAGCTCTAAATTTCAGCATAAAATCCTAGAAAAGGAGAATGCAAGGAGGGAAGAAGGAATTAATACCTTGCACGGCGCCCATTTCCTTTTCGACCTTAGCCTGCATTTCACGAAGGGCGCCTGCCTCATCTTCCATCTCCTTCAGCCTCTTCTTCATCTCCTCAAGATTCTGAACAGACCAGCCACCAAAAGAAGAAGAAGAAATGAGTGGGGTTCCAGGTCCTATCCCATCAAAATGACAAGCTACAAAAAGGTCTCTGTTTGGATGCACGGAAATGAAAGTACTTTCATGGAAAACAACTATTCTTTTAATCTCAAATGATTAAATACATTCTATATTGAGTAATAAACTGGTTACTTTCCAAGAAGGAGCTTTTCTTTCGATGCATCCAAGCAGGGCCAAAGGAAGAACTGAGAAGGAAGAAGAGCAAGGTTTAGGGTTTAAGGGAAGGGGAGATGGACCTCTTTGGCATTGGGATCTTCATCGCCTATACCCATTTCGACATCGGCGTCCATCTCGCCTTCAAGCGGTGCATCTGTGCCGTAAGATTCTTGTCCGAGATGATCATGACCGTCCATCCGCTCTCTGGTCTCTCCTCTTTGGGATCTCTTTCACCTTTCGGCGTTGGGGCTTTTGGGGCTTCTGATTTGAGAACGCGAGGGAGAGTGGCTTGGGAACTCTATAGAGGCTGACTGGCTGAGTTACTGATTTTTATTTCTTTTTCAGAGCCCCTGATCATTTAACAATAAATATTAAAAATATTATTAATTAATTTATATATGATATAAACTGTATATTATTTTAATATTTTATTATATAATATTAATTGGACTGTTAAACTCAATTATATTTTGCATACACCAGTTGCGAAATGATCAGGTGAGCTTGTTAAAATAAAATGATAAGTTAAATTCTCCAAAATACGAGGAGCTTAAAAACAGCTTTATTTAATAAGTTATAAGTGTTTAAAGATTAAAAAATAATTTAAAATATTTAAAATTTTAAAGTTTTTAAAATATAATACCTTTTGAAATAGTTTTTAAAATACAATTTTAATCATCTAATTAGTTTTATTTTTTTTATTTCATATCATGCGTGGATTGTTTAAATGGAACAACCACTTTGCCTTAGATACAATACAAAAGTTTAAAATAATTTAAAGCTCTAACAAATTTAAGGAGTTCCTAGAATATAGCTTCAATAATTTACTTAAATTGATTTTGTCTTACTTATATTCTTGCTTAGACTCTTCTAGTAGATCAAAGATTAAAATAGATTTAAAATAAAATAAATTAGTTTAAGGATTAAGGAAATCTAGGGAGCTTAAAATATGCTTTGATGTTCAATCAATTTGACTCTTCTTTTTCTATATTTTTATGTAGATAGTTCTGATGGATTTATCACATTTAGAGGTGTAACTTGGGTTAGGGTTAATAGAAATTTGATTGACCCTACCCAAAATATGGACCGACTAACCCAACCCATTTAAATTATAGGTTAGTTTGAGAAAAAAAAATTGACTTATTTTTAATTTGAGTCCCGCTTTGCCCACCTCAGAGAGGGGGTTGTTTGTGAGAGGGCGTGAATGGGAAAGGGAAACACATTAAAGAGTGGATTTTAGAGTCCCATACCACTCAGAGAACTTGAAGTGCTTGGGTATTTAAGTTAGAGGGCCTCCTCCTTCTACCACAAGATCTTTTGAACGCAATATGGGATAGTGCACCAAAGCAAAGCTGTGAGGGCCCGTTTTAACCCAAAACAGACAATATTGTGTTAACGGGATGGATCGTTACAACTTACACTAGATCTAATAGATCCAACTTCCTTCACATTAGCCCTATAAATTGCACACTGACTAGATTGATTTAACCTGATGTATTTTAATTGTTAGATATATGTGGAAATTTTGAGATTTTTAAATAACATGACTTCCTCTCACCCAATTGAAATGAAATTTTATAGAAATTAAGTACAAGCTAGACCTCTTGAACCCACCTATCAATGTGGACTAAGTGACACCCATTGGCAATTTGCACTCAAACTCATTCTTAGGACAGAGCGTATGTGTGTCTATATATATTCTCCACTAAGAACATTTTTCATGAGAACTTTTGGTCCGTGACTCCAATCAACTCCATTCAAATTAAAAATGAGTTGGATTGTAAGCATGTTGGAGTAATCCACTCATTTACTACCACGTAAGCTTTACAACTGGTGATTAAAGTTGCTGAGAAAACCTCAAGCAACTCCTTTGCATGAAGCTTTGCAAAATCCATCAAGCTTTGAGATGCATCCTTCATCTTCTAAAAATTGAATGGCCTTAAATTACTTTATAATCTTTAGACTTTTCATCCAACATGCACTCCACCTAGACTCCATGCAATGGGGCTCACTTCAAGTTTTGGGTGGAGAAAATTTTCAATTCTAATATGGACCAAAAATTATGACTCATATTCAAAAAAAATTGTTAAAAAATATCAAATTTACATAATTTCGTTAATACTCAAAAAAAAAAAAAATTGGCCAAAATTTGGAAACGCAGTGACGAATCTGGCCAAAACATAGTAGCATTGGCTATAGCGATGATAACCAATAGATCTGCAAGATGATGATAATCATGATGACAGACAATCAAACCAATGAATAGGCTACACAAATAGACACAGTGTGAACCCAAGCAAAAACGAAGTGAAACCTGCTACCAAATTAAGAACAAAAGGATTGGCACTGTAGATTTAACAGGGGTGTATGGGTTTAGAGGTTTACACATGTCGGTGAAATGAGTTTCACCTCCAATATAAGATGAAGATACCCATGTTATAAAAAAATTAAGAACAAATCAAAATGAACTGGCAAACCGAATCAAAGCAGCAGCAAGTTGGTGAGACAATAGGTGCACTGGGTGCAAATCCAGGTGTTGTGTGTAAACAAGACAGAGAAAGGGCGAAGGCACTGAAGCAGTGAGAGGAGAGGCACGAACTAAACCAAGGTGTACAAAGAGATTGAACGAAGACAGACCAAATGTGGAAGACAAACTCTAACCCTAAAGCCTAGATAAACTAAGGCTCTCAAATCAATCCTAACTCTAAGAACAGTTTAAACTGAGACTCTTAAATTAAAGTAACTGCTACTTATATCTATCTAACATGTATACGTTCTATCTCATGCCACTAGTAAGAACTGAACTATATGTGTGTATTCAACGGCTAAACAAAAGTCTGATTGCTTTCTATCTTCCATGAATTGAAACATGCTCGGTGAAAGGGCCATTTGATGGCGGATGTGGTGTTAGATGATTGCTTGAATCGCTTCCAACCATGGAGTAGGGCCATTAGATCGATCATCTTCGCCTTGATCGTGCGGCAGCAGTTGGCGTGGATTGTGATCATTTGTGAGAAATTTCTACCACTTTGACAGAATCCACCAAAGTAATGGGTGTCCAGGAACCTGACCCTCAGATCCAGTCGTCGAAAAATGCCTTCTTGGATCATACGGCCAAGAACATCTTGCTCTTTTTCTGCTAGAGACTCATTCCTTGATGAGTACCACATTTGGTAAAGGGAAATGGTCTTGTTGTTTGAGGCTACAAAGTAGAAGCCAGTGTTGATGGGATTGGATTCGTTCCATGGATTTCCATTGAATAGATCACAGCTTGTCTGAAGGTCCTCTCCTTGATCACTCAACCTTGCAAAAGGGTTCCTTAGCCACATTACATCGGTATCCTGTTTAAGCAAAATGATAACTTCATTAAAATAGAGGGTGTTGGATTAAGATTAAAAAAAAACAATTTAGCATCATATGCAACTATATGGCAAAGATGAACCAGTTATATAGTCATATATGATCTTCTGCACCTTCCCATCAACAGGGGAGGACTTACCGTGAAGATGAAGCTGTATCCATGCCTTAAAACGTCGGCGAGGAAGAGAGTTCTCCTCCACATCATTTTGATGAATTCATTAGACATGTATATTTTCTCACCGGAGAAGTCGACACCATCAGTCACAAGCTTGTAGCAATGTAGGTGGAGGAGATTGCAGCGGTCGAAAGACGTCTGGTCGACGGCAATGAGGAGCAGGTGATTGAGCAAGAACTGTGTATCTTCGCCGAGTCGGAAGCTCTGGAGAAAGAGATCTAGCATGCTCCCCTCTTGGGCGTAGGCCTTGTTCACAACAGTGATTATGAGGGTCTTGTTCTTCATGGAAGCTCCCTCTAGAGCAGTTTCTAGTTCATCCTTAGGGATCATAGATGTCTGAAAATTAAAGGAAAAATAATTCAATTCAGCATTTCAATGTGTCGAGGAATTCAGAAAAATATTAAAAAATATTGACATATTTTTTTTATCATTTACACGATAACAAATTGATAAAAAGATAAAAGGGCCCTTTTCTCTTCTTCCTGCGAAACACACCAATGTTTATATCACTTTTCAATGATTAAATATTTCTATCAAAATAGATGGTCTTAATTACGATCAACACAATCAACTTGGAAATCAACCATGACTGAGAATATTTTCAAAAAAATTTAAACAGTTTCCATTGACCAGTAGCTAAGACTCGTCTTGAATTTAGTCTCTTCCAAAATCAGAGGCGAGTATGAAATTTTATATCTTGATTAATACTACCAGTGAAAATAATATTCTCTCTGTCCAATTTTAGCTGTCTGATTTTAAAAATTTAATTTTTTTAAAGATAGTTTCGAAGTACTCTTTCAACAAATCTAGATCAAAGTATACGCCTTGAGTATACTGCTATTGCATTTACCGTCAAAGTCAAATTTGTTTATAGATAATTTGAAATCCAGTGGGCATAGACACAACACACTTTATACTCTACTCTGCAAAAAAAAAAAAACTAGATGCATATCAGACAATTAAATACTCTACACTTTTATAAATCGGACAACTATTTTGGAATTGTCCTAAATGTATATCAGACAATTAAATTGAGATAGAGAGAGTTGAAGAGTCTATTTCCTCTGTAAGCTATCTTTAAAAGGTTGAGAGGTTGTTTATCTATTTATTTGAAGAAAGTATTTTAGAGAAAAAAAATATTCTAAAGTTTGATTATGTCATTTTCCTATATGTATTTGAAGAAAGTAACAAAAACCTTGTCTTTTATTTATTTATTTATTTATCAGTTTATGGTAAATGAATTTTTTAGAAGAAAAAAAATATAATTTTTATATTATTGACAAATATCTCATATTTCAGAAAAGGAAAAGTCTCATTTTGAATATTATTTATCTCTGCTATATAAGAAAATGACAAAAAACCTTTAGAGAATCTCTTAGGATTTTACCCTTTTTTTCATTAAAGAGAGATTCAATCGGTGCGAACCACGTGGACAGAAGGAAGGTGTATAAGGTCAAAAAAACATTCAACATGAAAAATCTTACCATAAATAAAATTATGCAAAGTTTAAAAAATAACTTTGAAAATAATAACGTGAAATTCACTGAAATATGTCAAAATATGATAAAAATATGTGACTTTTATACGAACAAAAAAGAGAACCGACCTTTTTTTTTAAAAAAAAAAAAAAGAGGAATAATCTATAGAAATCTTGCCCGTCATACCGTCGCACTCTATATCTCCCTAAAATAATTTAAAAATTATTATTTTAATAGATAAAGATATAGAACCTAGTGGTAATTACTATATCTATTTTTTTTAAAAAATCATAGAAAATACCCTCTTATAAAAACACTAATAATATACACCATATTCATATCATGCACTGCAATCTCACATCGTTCCATTTCTCTTGAAGAATCTCAGCAACCCAAAACATACAAAATTAAAATTTTGACTCAATTTCTAATTAAAACAAATCAAAATTACTCTTTGATTTCTTTACCCACGTAATAAATTTGTAACTTGGTTATCTTGCTTGACTAAAAGCATTGGTGTTCAGTCAACTGAGTCTTTTCCGAGTTTTAAAGTTTGAAAAGTCCAACCAATGTCAGCTTCACTTATTGAACAACGGTTGTGATGTTTAGATGCAATTTTTCCTGTATTAGATGAACAACACATCAGCTACGAATCCACGAGATCTGTTCGAATATACGGATCCACCAATCCAGAGAGTCGACATAAATTTCATGATTTCGTCGGTGATACATTTCGTACAAGACATGTGATTTTCGTGTGAATTCAATGAATCGACCTAAATCGAGGAAAAGATTCTGTTTGGCCCTTGATTGTGATTGTTCACAAATCAGGAAAAAGAGTGTCCAATTGAAAACTTGTTTTCTAGGAAAACAAATTGAAATAGTTTGATGTTAGTGGCTTACAAAGGACAGAATCAAATAATAGAAGAGATACTCCAAAACTCCAAAGAAAAAATTGTCTACTCCTAAATTCACGTGAAGGGAAAAGAAAGAAAAAATCTTGAAAATAAACAGTTTTCCTCAAATAATTATTATTTTTTGTGGTTCAATGTTTATCCTTTCATGAAAGTACATTTTTATCACATGAGTGTAATTCAACTACTTAACCTCCCACTTAACCTCCCACTACAAAAAAATGAGATGTGCCAAATTTGAACTCCGTGACACAACGTGTATAACCTAGAGGAAGTGGGTATCGCTTACACTCACTTTCCACGATTTCCCACCCAAACATAAATTAAAAAAAAAAGGTACATTTTCTAACTTAAATATTTATAAATGCTTTCCAGGAAAGTCAAATCGTACAGTTTCTTCTTCTTTTTGAATTGCTCGTTTTCTGTCAGTGTAGCAATAATGTAAAGTAAACCCTCATTTGGTATAAAACTATAAAAAAATTACCATCGAAACAGCATGATATGACTTTGAGCGAGAAAGTTAAAATCTTCATACTTTCTTGGAAATGAACATTTTCAGGGAAAGCACATTCCACGCATCAAAAATGAAGCCTAGATTTGCAACACTACTGTGCTTTCCAAAAACCACACAAACAAACACACATTCAAACAAATGACTCTGCATTACAACATGAACATGTGTACATCGAGAGGGGGAAGAAAGAGAAAGGGCTTAAAAACACGAAGTGAGTAGATTTAAAAAAAGAAAGAAAATAATAAACTGATCAAAGATATGATTTTTTATAGAATAAAGCAGAGATAGAATTGAAGAGGAGAGGAAACGAGCAATCTTACCACGTTGGATAAGGATTTGTGGTGTGGAGAAGAAGGAAAAAATGTCGGTGAAGATGGAATCCAGGCACAGGAATACAGCAATCCAAACATGAGAATGAGAAAGAGAGGAATGGATGTGGCCGCATGATTCTCTGCGGAATCCATGGCTTCCTACCACCAATACAATCATAAATTCACAACACCTTAAGTTGTAACAATCCTTTAAAGAGAGTACAGCTGGCGGTTTTTCTTCCGCAAGGGACTTGGAATTAGACAAAGATCTTTTAGATTTGATTCTTCTTGGACTCTTGAGTTTACCCTAATATATGAATTAGTCTAAATTTGAGAGAAGATATTATAGGATAATCTAGAAAAAAAAAAGGAAAGAAGAAATGTGGTATGATGTTGGACCCACTTAATCATTGGATTGAAAAATTATTATTATTATGTTATTAAGAAGGCTAGGGGTGAAACAGGACTTGATTTTGGTTCGAACCCGAATGACCCGACCCGAAAATCATGTGGGTCGAGTTATGAAAGTTGAGTCAGCGGATTGGGTCAAGTTGAGAAGTCAAAAACCCGCATTGAATTTGTGTCAGGTTGGATTGAGAGATTTTTAAGTTAACCCGATCTGACCCGATCAAACCCGGTAAAAGCTTGGCTATAAGTTCAAAATGCGGGTCAGGTATGGTTTTGGGTTGAATCGGATTATAATTCGAATTGGGTTGGATCAAGATGTCCAAGTCAAAAATTCGGATCGAGTTCCATATATTAGTAACTCTGGCCGGATTGGATTTTAAAAAATGCGACCCGACCCGGCCCGATTTCAGCCCTAAAGAAGGCCAATCATTTTAACACAATCAAAATTTATTTATAGACATGAAATGGAGTGAAATTCTAATTTTATTATACTCTACTGGTGTATTACTCATCGAGTAACAGTGTACCGATAACACTCCGCTCACTCACTTTTTTGTCTATCTATCTATATTAAGATGAAATGTGCAATTTAATCTTCTGTACACCTCTTATCTCTCTATTTTTTTTTTTTTGAATTTACATTTCGAAAATTGTAGAATATCCGGTGTAAAACCGTAACGACTGAGTCCACTATATTTTATTTTTAAAGTTCAAGTTGACGTGAGCATGGTAAGAAATAAAATTGACATGTAAAACTGAGTTATAAAATAGTCTATTCGCTTTATCTATGTCAATCTTCTAAAAATAGTCTAAATGAACATGCCATATTGTCATTTGTAATTTAATGTGGTTGGGTCCATGAAAACGAGCGGTTGTACTTCTACTTGTAGAGCACGACGCACGGAAAGATAACCGCCCCCATGACCCATTTCATTCTGTCAGACTAAAAATAATTATTAGTTGTGAATCAGTTTCTTATGAATTAATGCAAATTTATAGTTTTTGAATTAAATTATTTGAATAAATTTAAGCAGTGAACTTTGATAAAAAAAAAAAAAAAAATTTACTTATGTAAGGTCTGTTATTGAAAGTTTACACTAAATTTTGTGAATTAGTTTATAACAGGTAATTTTTTTTATATTAGACGGCTGTGATGTTTGCTGCATGTGAACTATTCTCAACCATGGATCCCACTGTAGGACATATGACCTACAAAAGGGTATGTTCACAATCTTGCAAGTGCTTCGAAATCATAAGAGGGTGCTTAAAAGAAGATATTTTAAAATAATACTGCTATGATCATCATTAAAATCAAAATTTCATCTTTTCAAAGATATCCTTTCAAATTGTCGATTAGATGATCTAAAGAGATGTCAGAGAGCCAATAATAAACTTATTAAAGGATCTGAGAGGTTAAACACAAAAACAGTAAAAAATTAATTAATTTTTATGATTTAGGGAAATCGAGAGAGATTCAGGATTTATAATTTTTATGATTTAGGGAAATCGAGAGAGATTCAGGATTTAACTCAGTACTATGAAAGATTTGAAAAAATGATTTACACCCACTTTTATTGAAATCAATATTTATAAAATAATACGAGTCTCTTAAAGAGGAAAGAATAGATCAATGATTCAAATTACAATCATGCGATATGAGAAACTAACAAATAAAGAGATACAGAAAATATGAAAAGTCAAATGGATAATGAGTTTCAAAACTCAATTCAAGACCTAGTTCTTGTCCCAATTCTAAAGGAATGAATTTGTAGATACAACATTTAGCATTTTTAGGAGATTTTTATTTATTTGGTTTGCCATCTTTTGGAGATAGGTGTATCAGCATTGTATCACGAAGACAAAATTTCCACCAATCTACTCAAAATTATTGTCTATAGCTGAGTTGAATAGTCAGTCTTTTCCTTATTCGTCATTATGTTTAAGTTGCAGATTTCTAAAAATTGCCCCACATTACTACTCAAAGAAAATAAGAACAGAAAACTTCCACCATTCTACTCAAAATTGCCCTAGATTAAAACACATTAGTCGGCAAATGACGTAGCAGATTTCTTTACTAAAAATGGAATTGAAGAGTCGATTTTGGACGTTTTTCATCTACTGAAAAGATAGTTGTTATGCTGTGAAACTGTTTCTTTTCTAGTTGTTTTGTTTTTGTTGATTCTTCTTGAGTCTAATGTTTTTAGGCGTTTGTTCTTTTGCTTTTTTGTTTGTATCGATTGTTTTTTCACTTCTCTTTAATGAATTTTATACTTTACCCTTAAAAAAAAAAAAAGCCGAAAACTTCCCCAACACTAAGTAGAGCAGACTAGAAGAGAACTTACCAGGTTTGATGAACTTTCATGGCGGTGGAATGGAGAGACATCATTGCCCACTTTGGGAGAGGAAGCCCAAATATTTAGGATTACTGAAAGAATTAGAGAAGCTACAACCAACCTACACAACTTGCTCTTTGCATAATCCCCAACACTACTCATATCTGCACCAAATCAGAGTACCAAACAAGCAGAAGATTGTGTTTCAGACCATCCAAAAACTAGAGAAGACTTAGTGGCTCTAAACTCTAAAATAAGAATATGATGGTAGCTTGATGATTCCGTAAATCAAGTTACATGTGAAAGGATGAAGGTATGTCATGCAATTTGCATTTCCCACTTCTATATATGGGCCTAATATTACTAAGTTAGGAGATTATGATTGATTAGATTCTAATAATGAGTGAGAAGAGAAGATTGCCATGGCCCCTTTTGTTACAAGGAACAATTAATTGGAGTTACCTAATTAGGGTAAGAGAATTGATAGAGATATTGGTGTTTTTTAATTATAAATATATTTTTTCTTTTATAAAAAATAATATGTTCTTAGCAATTTCTTAAAAAGAAAGGTGGGATTTTTAGACGCTCTGACTCTTTATATCCCATGGATTAAATGCATGAGATGCGTTACTTAGATGCATATAGAAAGCACGTCACGTGAAAGCATCTCTTTTATTTTCATCAAATGAAAGCAGGGACCAATACTTGATGTAGATTCTAAATTTATAAAATAAAAGAACTAATAAAAATTAAATATTGACCAATATTTTAAAGGTTTTGATTTGCAGACTCTCGTTTTCTACATGTCACAATTTAAGTAGCAAAAAATAAGAATAGTATACCATTTATTAAATTTGAAATTGCCCAAGCTAAAATCCTATTTTAATATAGACTATAATTTTTGATAAAAAATATAGCTAATATTTTATCGGCCATGCCTAGATTTTAAAGTGAATATTAAATTTTATGCGTCCAAAGTTTCAAACTAAACCCTTCATCCTGTCTTTTGAATCTAGATGATTCACATATGGGTGTCTCGTTTTCTTATGATCAGCAATGATTTATAAAATAGTAGTGATTTTTGTACCACCATTTTTTTTAAGGCTAAAAGAGAGAGATCGAGGGAAGTATGGGCAAATTAGAATTTTCTTTTTAAAGATGGTGCACCATGAAAAAAAATAATGGTGCAGAAATCACTACCCTTTATAAAATATATTTTTTTAATAGATATTTTCTTTAAATATAAAATTCATGTAATATTAATATATCTTGTAATAGAATGATAAAAGATTTTTACTTTAAGCCTAAATAAGCTCAAGCCCTAATTGGCCTACATATAAGATTTGACTAATTTGAGTTAACTTAGGCCTGAATAGACTCAAAATCCAACTCGACTGAGTTGTAGCATTCACTCAACCTATTTATCAATCATTTTTTTCTTATGTAAGTGAGTGGTGAACCAACCTGGGAAATTTTTTATCCTACACAATCAATTTTTAAGAAAAATTTCACATTAAAATCCATTTTTTCGTTACAATTCATTGTCTCACAAAACCAGTAAAAGTGCCTTGAAATAAAAAGGGAAATGTCTCATTTTTTTTTTTTGTTTTGCTTGGCAAAGAACTTTTAATTTATAGAAAAAAAATTATTTTCCACACTCTTAATTTTTCATCAATATAAGTTAAAAAAACAACTTAGACATTTTCTCAAATGTGATGTAATAGGGCACCTAGGGTGAGGGCTTTCCCTCCAACTCTGCTTCTCCTCCCGAACCCCCAAGCCAGCAACCCTTCAAAGCCCCTAAAGAAAGCGTCCTTTCCTCACCTGACTTTCAATTTTTCAGGTTTTTTCCTTCAGCCTCCAGTGTACCCTCCTCTCAAGCTCAAACCTGAAAGGAGGTAGAATAGAAGAGGTTTGTTAATTCAGCCATTCCTTTTCTTCTTTATCCTCCTTCTATAACTCTAAAGAAAGGAGTGGCAAAAGAAGCAAGCAATGGACTAGTATTGGGGTTGGGTCTAAGTGTGGAGCTTGGTAAGGTAGGGCACTATTCGATAAAGAAAACCCATTTTAGGAAAGTGGTTCAGGTAGCTCAGCTGGTTAGAGCAAAGGACTGAAATCGTTGTCAGTGGTTCAAATCCACTTCTAAGCATGTATAACCAAAAAAATGTTCATCCTCCGGTGAATAAGCAAGTGACTTAGTTTTAGGTAAAAGAAGTCCACTGGAAAAACTGAAACCATCGACCAATTGCAAGGAAGGTAGGATAGGGAAGGGTCTGCCTAAGCTATTGCCACCAATGCTCCCTGCCACCCAAGGGAATGAAGGCCACCCTTCATCCTAAGGCATAAGATGATATAAGCTAACTCCATCCGCTATGTAAACACAACACCCAAATTGGGTGACCCGATACTACTTTTTTTTTTTTTTTTAATAGCAATAGTGTACAATGAACAAACAACCAACCATTGGCATACATGGTCCACTCGACCTATGCTCCCAATCTATAAACCGAATGCTCACAATCACATAGATCTATCATTATTGAATGCATTATGCAAGAGAGAGAGCTTTCTAATGAATGCATGCCTCATCAGAGCAAGGCAAATGCCCCACATGAGTTTGGGCATCAGCATCAACCACGACAGTTCCCTGGTTCTTCTAATTCTGGTAATCACCTACCACCACAAGTGAGAGGCTGTGAGCTGTTCTTAATCATGAAAGGATTTTGACACCCATCAACTCAAGGATTTTTTTAAAAGATTTTGATAACATAATTTTTCTAATTTTCTAATTTTTATTCTAGTGAACTTTTACATTTTTTTTCCTAAAACCACAATGGACCATGATGTCAAGGATTTTTCAAGATCAACAATAGCTATGACAGTGCAACTAAAATCGGGTCATGGTGCTGATGCAACCGTTTCTCATCCGCTTGTGCTTGTATTGATGCATGAACCCAATAAAGCCTTTCAGTTAGCAATGCCATTCTTGTAATAGTAATTATCCACAAAGTACACAACCTTGTTGATTTCATGGAAGGCAGCAACAACAAAATTTCAGGGATGGTAACTATTCACAATGCAAATGACATTGTTCACTTCATGGTAAGCAGCAACAATTAAATTCAGCGACATTTTTCTACAGGTAGTTGAAAGAATAAAACAACACGGTAACAGCAAGCAGCAGAAGATGGGATCAACCTAGTTACAATTCGAATGACCAGAATCAAAGACAAACAATAGTGTAGAGCTCACATCAACCCCATTGGGGGAAAAGAAAGAACATACCCCATGACAAGGAAACTGAGAACTACTTTTTGCAGGATGCATCCTCCATTGACCAAACATTAAACCTGCATGAACTTGGTTAAAGAATGTAGCACGCCTTCTTCTTCCTCTTCTGTTTCTTCGGTTTTGGTGGCTGCAGCACTACTTTTATTGCTGCATCAAAAACGGCCTTCACATTCTGCAACCAAATTAAGATTTGATTACTCCTATCAACCCATAAAGTCAGCAACAATGGTAATTTCCATAACTCTTAATAGTAACATGAGAAGTTTTTAAAGTCTTTTCTGTGAGAAGCAACAGCTGGAATACTACACTACGCAAGCATCACAGATGGCACTGGTCTTCACTCAAGGAGCTGCAAATGAATGATTAAGAAAGGTTTCCTGAAAGTCAGCAACAATGCAGAGCTAATAGAACAGTAGATGGCAAGGCCCAAAAATAATTATTTGAATAACCAAATATGGCCCTGCAGATACCTGATAGTGCTGAGGATCATATAGCACCTCATATACATGACAGTGTAGAGTTTTTCAGAAACCCGGTAGATGTTCTTATCAGTAAACTCTCTCTCTCTTCTTCTTCATCTTCTTCAAGCACAAAATCCATTCTCATTGTTACTTCCTCTTCTTCTTCTTTTACTGTCTCTTTTTCCATGCACTTTCCAATTACATCATCATCATCATCATTATTATTATTGCTACTATTATTTTCTCTACCACCAAGGTGGAACTTCAAGCAATGCAGCCAGTCTGTGTTACACTAGGGATGTAAACAGGTCAGAATTGGGTTAGATTTAGGTAAAATCCGAACTTGCATTCACTTAATTGTGTCGGATGCATATTCAAATATTTCAAAATAGAAACATTCTCCTCTACAAAGGAAAATCAAATCAATTGAATGATCAAGCTCCTGTATCAAAAAATAACCTAAATCTCATACAATACATAATTAGTAAATATTATACGAAAAAACTATAAAAATAATCTTAAAAATGTAATAGAAAGATATTACAAAAGAAACTACCAAACAATGCAAAAAATAAAGCATGTTATAAACACCTTTAATTCAAATGGTTGAATTCGATTATATCTCATATGTGATACTATTTTCTAATTCCAAATAGAATAGGTAGTATGGCGAGGATGTAGGAGGGCAAACATTAGAGTTTTATCCTCGAATAATTTAACATAAAACATATTTACTAACAATAAATATATCATTTTCATTACTTGTTATTCAAGTTAGCACGTTGTCAGATATGGCTGGATCCAAACCCGCATTTAAAAACAAACAGATTTTAGTTTCAGATTTGGACAGATCCAAAAATTAAAGAGATCTACCGTTTGCATCCAAATCCACTTATTTCGGGTCTGATACTTTTGGATTTTGGATATCTACTTACATCTCTAGTTGCACCTCTTTGTTGAATCCTTTCTAGAGTTCTTACCTCTTTTCTTTATCTCATAGTGGAGTGACTATCTCTATAGTCTATGATAGGGTCAAATGGAGAAATAGAATAAAAAACCAATCCCAAATAAAATGAGGTTTTGCCAATGATGATGATGATGAATTAACACACAACCAACCTGCTGAGTCTTAGCACTGCACTCTACATATGCCAGTGCACCTATTTGCTTCTTCAGCTCTTCACCCTGAAATACAAAGATACATAAGGGGAAGAAATAAGAGCACAAAACATACAAACGATAAACACAATTCTTGCTTAAAAACAGTATGGGTTGAACGGGGTAAAAACTTAAGACTATCTGAAGCTACACCACCTCCCTTAAAATAAATAAAAAGAGATACACCATCTAGATAGTCTTATATGTTTCAGATCTTATGCTGGACCCAAGACAAAGACGCTAATAGTATCTGCTCATGCAATATGCTGTGGCATAACTCCATTCTCTCTTCAATCAAGACACACACACACACTTAAATTGCTATGACTCAAATGAATAGAAGGCTGATAAGATCATGAAGAACGGTCCTAATAAAAGTCCACCGAATGAGCAATTAGGAAATGCAGTATAATTTTTAGTCTAAAGATGACATAAGAGGTTTGAGTAGTTTAAATTGATGAGGATTGAAAATATCTCCATCAAACAGTTTGACACATTTAGGACTTTCTGATCAATACAGATTAAGAACCATGGTCAATCCAAGAGGTGACACATTGAGTTTACAGCTTGGATCGGTGATAACCCTTTCTAACTGCAGTGTAGAAATAGGGTGACTTAATCTAGGATAAAGTCTTAAAGAGAAAGCAGTACCATGTTTAATAAACTGTAGATGAGAGAGCAGATTAAATGTTCAGGAGACCATAAAGTTAATGTGAGAAACATGTTATGGGTGTATCTCATTCCAATGAGTCATATATTTTAGAAATGGATATTGCCCCCTTTCCAGTATGTGTCCATTACAGTCTCCATATCCAAAGTATCGTTGTCATGAATGCCTCATTCACCACAAAGCATGCTGAGCCGACTCTACAATACTGTCAGAACTAAATCCCTAAGCAAAACAGTCACGATTTCAACATCTGAAAACACAAATATCCAGCTTACTTGCTAGAAAGGAACAAGTAATTGACCAAGTAAAATTATGTTGGACCTGGAGCACTTAAGAAATACAAAATTGCAGAGAGAAGGCAACTAAAATAAAAGGTAAAAAGGAAACTACTGTCTCCATTCATGTACCCCATAGCATGTTTACAAACACCACAAATAAACTAAGGGAAATTGAAAATAAAAATGTCGCTACTCCATAAAGCACTGCCATTATTTAAACATCTCAAATCACAAGCATCCAGCTTAGTTACTAGGAAAGGAACAAAAGATAGAGCAATACACTAAAAGTAGAAATGGATAATGTTGGACCTGAAGTACCTAAGAAATGCAAGATTCTAATGAGTGATGACAACTAAAAGAAAAGGTAGGGGCAACCACTCGCTCAACCGAGTCCCAGATTGAGTATTTTCACACAGATAAACGGAGGGAAGGGAAATTGGATAAGAACAATGCTAATAATTCACAAAATAGTATGGTTAGTGCTGATTGTACAATTGCTTTGTGTAGATTCACACCTATGAAGTTACAGCATTAAAATTTGAAATCATGTTCTAAATGATAGGAATAATACCAGAACTGTGACTTAGAAAGAAAACAGTCCATGGTACCTCTCTATCAATGAAACAATATGTATACCTCCATTCTTCTTGAGGATTTTTACTCCCACTTTTATATGGAATGTAAAGTTACAGATTGAAAGAATATTCCAATCCAGGAATTCATGCAGAATGTATCATCCTAAGAGATCTAAAAGGCATACAATAAATCATTTTAAAAAGGAGATGATGATGAAGAAGAAGAAGAAGAAGAAGCCGAATGGTGGCTGAAGATATTGGCTTCAGGCCTTCCTCTCTGTGGAAGGGGCTGCCCACGTAGATCGTGCTAGTAGGAGTTCGCAAGGCTGGCAATAGAAAGCTGTTACTGATGTAGAAAATAAGAACTTCATTCAATGTTTTATTTTTGGATTAACGTGTGGAAAACTCATTCAATGTTTTTGGCATCTCCAAAACTCAGCAATTAGGTTTTAGATTTTTAAATTTAGTAAACCTCTTGAAAACTCGGGCATTTTTTTCATGTAAGAATTTCAACACTCAAGAGGATTTGCAGACTCCTGACATGACTCCAGAGGAGCAAGCAAAATAATGTGTAATGAGGTCAGTTTAAGAAAACAGCACTTGCGTGTCATTTCTTGAAATTAGTATAATCATTTCCATCTTTACAATATATAAAAATTAACATGAAAAGGTGTACATGTTTTTCAGACATACCTGTGCTGTTGAAATAGTACATGCCCCAGGATGATCCATGAAAAACTGCCTGTCTTCTCTCAAATCTGTCAGCCCCAAAGACTCCAATCATTAAAATTGCAAATAGACCAACTTGCTAGTAATTCTTTCCCATTCTTTAAGTATAAAGATGTTCCAGATGTTTCAAGAGACACATAAGGATGGTAGAAGAGAAAATAAGTTAAACATTGAAATTAAGAAATTTTTTTACTGACAATTTCCATTTTCTAGAAGCAGATTATAATTGAATATGGGGAGAAAGGATTCAAGTGTAGAACAAAGCTCCAAAGATTCACCCAAAGTTGGATCGTTCACTAATGGAAAATAGCAATTTAGAAATAACTCCAAACAAAAAAAATTCATTAAGAAGTTGATAAAGTGCACAAGAGGAGGAAGGGCATACAGCACCTAATTTGGTACCAACAAGCACAATAGGAACTGATGGGGCATAATGTCTCAGCTCTGGGACCCACTTCTCTCACGCAACAAAAAGCAATTTGCAAAAAAGAGAGAGAGAAGCTCAGAAAAGTAAACTTTATGAGTATATCATCATTACCATCACTTGGTGTTTAATTTTAAAATGAGTAAAATGTATATAGACATAGGAAAACAGACAGTGGTAGAACAAGCTTACCTTCTTACTTATGTTCTCAAAGCTAGGTCTGCTAATTAGAGAGAAAGCAAGAATAAAGACATCAGCCCCTCTATAACTGAGTGGTCTAAGCCTGTTATAATCTTCTTGACCTGCATAGACTCTTGATATCTTGAAATTTGAAAACTAAAAGTACAAGAAAATAAGTGATTGAAATTCCACATTCTTAAAATCATGCTTCTTGCCATGCTATTTTTTCTCTTAGATATATAAATCTCCCTGCCTTCTCTGATTGGCAACTGCTGGACATGACATTTGTGATATTCCAATGACCAATAAAAATCAAAACCAGAATTCATTGGTTTAACATTTCAGTTCAAGTGATGACTGATTCTTACTTATTTAGAAAAATGGATGGCGCACACCCATAACTCAACCATGATCCTGATGCTACTTTGCAGTAATGTTTCATGTAGAGTAATGTAAATCAATCACTTAGGCCCTGTTTGGATGCCCAGAAAGAGAAGTGTTTTCGTGAAAACTCACTAATCGGTTCCCCTTTAAGTTAAACATAGTAATTTTTTCTATGAAATACTTTCTTTTCCATCCATCCAAACAGAGCTTGATCTACACTTGAAACTTCTGAAAAGACCCACCAAATTTCAAAAGAGATTTGAGTGATTTAAGCGGAATTGATTAAACCAATCAACGTGACAGCAAATAGAGAATCTCCTGGAATACTTTTCCATGATAAAACGAAGCCCATAGACAGATGATAAGAACAACGGTAGGGAAATGAAAAGTAATGACAGCTAAGAAAAATGTTGAACAATAGTTTGACGAGCTTCCAATGAAGTAGAAAGCAATTTGTTGACTTTGAGGTCACAAGTTTGAATTACCATTTACATTATAAAAAAAATTAGTCCTAGTCAACGTACAGAGAGGATAAGAGAAGAACAGAAGGCAATTTTAAAAATCTAAATTTGAACCCAGAAATTGAAGATCAATATGTCACTAAAGAGATGGAAAATCGACCTGCAGTATCCCATAGACCCAGATTCACAGTCTGCCCATCAACCACAACATTTGCACTGAAGTTATCAAACACTGTTGGAACGTAATCCTGTCAAAACAAAATAACCCATCAAGAAAACAACCATAATGTTAAAATACTTTCAACGCAACACACATACAAGCAGAGAGAGAGAGAGAGAGAGAGAGAGAGGGAGATTACAGTAGGGAAAGTGTTGCTGGTGTAGGAGATGAGGAGACATGTCTTGCCAACAGCTCCATCTCCAACCGTTACGCACTTGATGAATTTGGAAGTGCTCATCTCACCAACCCAAACTTCTGCTCCTCTTTCTTTCCCCCTTTTTTCCTTTTTCCCCGTGTAAAGAGTTGATATTCCAAGAAAAGTAGATATTCCAAGAAACCAGCAAGAGAAAGGAGACGAAGAAAGAACGAGAAGAAAGAACGAGAACTCCCTTCAGGAGGCTATCTTCCCTCTCTTCTTATTAATGCCTGGAAAGGAACAGAGACAGTGACAGGTTGTGAAGAGAGCGGAGAGGGGTGGAAAGTCCGAGTGATGACAACTTTTTAGGCTGTGTCGGAGCAAATGTTAAAGAGCACCATCGAGTCACACGAATGATTGTCTGCCTCCCTCGTTTAAATTTTGGTTAATTCCGTAAAAGGGCCTTGTAGTTTTCTGCAATTGTAAAAACATGTTACTTAGTTTCAAAATTTGTAAAACAACGCCTCCGTCTTGGGATCATGGGATGCCCATCCTTTTACATATATTTTAAACTTGCAAATTAGTCACTATTTTGAAGGATATTGTGTTAGATTTTTTGTATATTTATAAATGAATTTGGATCTATCGTTATTTTGATATAACATTTAGCTAGATAGGAATTGCTAGTTGGTCATAAAAACAACTTATTTAATAAAATTAGTCATTCTATTTATTTTAAAAATTATTCAAATAATTAAGACTGATTAAGTGAGTCTATCCACCACGTATATACTTCAAGGGACATCATAGTATAATCGTTTGAGGTGAAGTAGGGATTTAGAATATTAAATAAAATAATATATAAATAAATAAAACCCTTATCAAATTTATAAGTTTTTTATATTTTTGTGATGTTTTAAAGATGATTTAAAGAGTAAAAAAGAAGTAATTAATCTATGATTCTATGACCCCACTTCCTGGTGATCATAGGTAAAATTTCGGTTCTATAACACCATCCACAAATACCATGGATCAATTTAAGTGTGTCGAGGATTTGAGGGCAAGACCTCCTATACAAGATGAAAATAATCAACTAGTCGAACAATTATAAAGCGATAGATAACAATTTGAAAATAAACAGATCAATTGGATCATGTCTAACTTGTTCAACCTAATCAATTGATCGGTACAAAAAATAAAATATTTTTTTCATTTTAAGTAAAAAATTTAGAGCTTGTTGCAAAGTTCTAAAAAAAATAACTAAGAAACCCTTTAATTATCGAGGGAAAAATTAAATGGAGTGCATACAAATTCCCAGGCATAATTGGTATAATTCCTACGTTCCTTTAATATTTTCTTTTAATTTTATTTATTAATTCCTGATGAAAAGAATTTTAGATTTTATTTCCAATTTTGATTGGATTTATAGATAATTTAAAGGAAAATACTAAAGATTTTGAATATTTCGCTTTTATTTCAATTCACTGACATTGTAGCTCTTTTTAAATTAAATATTTTCTAATTCTTAAAAATATATTATAATTTCACATATATATTATCTTTCAAAATAAAACAATTTATTTTTTAACAACTTCAATGGTCCCATTGACTACGAGGGTCCATGAAATTAAGTCCTTGAAGAAGGAAACGGTGGGTCTGCGGTCTTTGCTGTGACTGGCAAATGTCAGTGCAAACTCATAAATATCCTTTGGCATTGTTTCCATACAAGCTGGGAGCACGTGATGTCTGTGTTCCTCAATTCGAATATCTTTCTAAGATTATGGGCCGGGCCCATTTTTGATAAGTAGCATTTATGGCGGAAATCTCGGCCGAATATGGTTGTGGGCCCAAGTCAATGTCTTGGCTCGATATTTATTTATGTTGGATGAATATTGACTTAGATATCTGCCTATAATTTTATATTTTTTTTTAATAAAATGGGTTTTTTATTTTATATAGATGATCTTTTTCAAAAAAGAAACTACTGAGATTTTTTTAAAAAAATGAAGAAAGAGAAAGATCTCAGTCGAACCGAGATCCTGGCTGAATTTTCAACCTCCAGTCCAATCTCCAATGTAGGGTCCAAATCTCAAGTTTTAGACACTCAACATATGACACGAAAATTTGGCCAAAATCTCAATGGCCGAATTTTCGACCCTTGGTCCAATCTCCAATGTAGGGTCTAAATCTCGGATTTTGGACGCTCAAGATATCTCGGTCCTACAGGTGAGATCTCGGCGTCTGGGTCCACCATTTTTTTTTTACCCCTGGTCCAATGGACCAACTGTGACTTATAGGATGAACTCTTGAACTAAGTTCTAGACAAGTAGTCCACATGATGTGGCTCAACTGGTAATCACCTGCTTCATGAATCGGGGAATGTCAGGTTCAAGTCTCCATGGCCTCACTTGGTGTGCCTTAAGGAAAGTGGGTATCACTCATGAGGGTTTTACGTTAGTTTTCTACAGTTTCTCATACGTAAATTAAAAAAAAAAATTATTAAGAAAAATCGACTAACTCGATAAATAAATAATTTTTTGAATAAATGTTCTCCAAAGTTAAGAAATCAATAACATTATGAAATAGATGATAATAATTTAAAGAAATTAGAAGTTTAGATAACATTAGTTTATATGACGAGTTTGCATTGTAGATGATAAACAGGATTGTATTGGACTTACTTTAACTTATGCCAAACAAAGATTTTTAAATTTTAGACCAAATTCAAAGAATATCGTTTTCAAAATCCACCTAAATAGAGAAAAATATCCAAGATCTCAAATTGAACTCGAGAACCCAATATGTTTAATAAATTATCAAAAAGCACCATTAGAGACCGAAAAATTTTCAAAGACATCTTAAAAATGGGAATAAATGGAATATCTCTTTATAAAACTGCATAAAAGAGGCAACTATAGTTTTCAAAAATCAAAATATGATTTTAGTGAAAGATTTGGTATATTATATTAAAATATTTTAGCGTTGAGTTTAGGATCTTACATTTTTTTCACTTACCTAAATATGAATCAGGAAAATCATATTTTTAAAACTTAACACCAGCCTTACCTTAAACTTAGTGATCTTTGACTTAACCTTAACTATTTTTAGGTAAAGTCCATGAAGATCCAAATTTTACCCGAACCAACTTGCATCTCTATCGACAAATACACATTATTCCTATTACAAAATTTTAAGCCTAAAGATATTAATCAATAATTATAATGATTATGAAAATTATTGATATATAATTAAATCGTCTTAAGATAAACAAACTGACCTACCACATCAGATCTACCTTGTCCAATGTGCTTAGTATAAATGGAGTTTTCATCTCTGCTCAGCATATTATTCTGTAAATTTGAGTACAGGACTCACCAAATTGAGTGGTGATGGATTGTTAGAAAGATCTTTTTTAAATATATGATCTAAAAATATACATTTTAATTGACAATGAAGTTACATTTAATAAGATCTCAAAAATTTGATCAATTGAAATTATTTTGTATTTATTAAAATTCAATATTTTAAAAATAGAATTTGATTGATTTAATCAAAGATAATTTTTAGTGAATCATATATTCAACAAAAAATATTTCGGCAGATCCAGTAGAGGATAATACACTGTATGCTAGTGTGTCGGCAGTCCTTTTAAGCTCAATTTAAAAAAAAAAACTATGATGACTCACATTAGATATTTATATAATTATATGTAAATCTTTAAAAATACATTTACATTCACCACAAGATTGCACGTAAGAATAATGAAGTTATTTATAAAATACATAGCAATAAAAGGATAGCAGAATCAAATGTGTTGTGTAATTAAATGTATAATGTTTTTTTTTTTTAAAAAAAAAAGGCATCATGAAGATTGAGTATGCAATTCATCTGGCATCCTTTTATGCGTTCCGAATTTCATAACTAAGCCCCCAAAAGTCCAAAACTAAGTTAGATGCCACTAAGTAAATGGAGTGGTCAATCAAGAAATGGACCTAAAAATGATGGTTTAATCTATTAAAAAAGTAAATGGAGTGGTCAATCAAAAAATGGACTTTAAAATGATGGTTTAATCTATAAAAAAAGACAAATAGACAAATTGAGTTCACCACTTATATCTCAACAATGGTGAACAAGGGATCTAATGACTCAAAAAACTAGAATAAATCTTTCTAATAAAAAGTGACAAACATTTTTAAGTTTGTGGGTTTAATTTATATAAGTGCAGGATAGATATCAATCTTTCTTCTTCAGACCAAGGTGATTTAAACTACGTAGAGGGATTCTATGGCTACATTTATAAAGGTTATTCAGAGTAATTTTAGGTATAACGAATATCTATTGTTTAGAAAGATTTTTCAAAAGTAGAAAAAAAGGGATAAAAGTTGATTTTTTACTCTTACTTCTTAATTATCTAACAAGAGTAATAAGATATTACCCCTATCTAAATGCAACCTATGAACATAGTATGAATTCAAGACTCCATACATTTCAAATGAGTTTTTTACTGTTAAACTAACCCCTCAGAATTATGAGATAAATGAATAATTTATTCTTCGAGACTAATACCATGAAAATTACCCTGTTATTTTGCTTGGCGCATGTGACTATTTATTTGACTTTTGACATTAGAAAATAAAGAAAACCACTTCACAAGCAATTGAGGTTTAGAGGATTCAGATTATAAAAGGCAATAGAACTCGAGTAGAGAGAGTTGATATAACGGTCAAGAAATTCTTTTGATGAAGAAATATTTTAAATTTAATTCACGTTTAATTTTTTTTAAATATTTTCTATAAAATTATATCGGGAATTATATATAACTCTCAAATTAGTCTGTCGGCTCGAATACCCATCTTACCAAAAAAATCTGAGAGCACTTATACACACCCAGATTTCCTGCCTCTATACACCCATTTTTTAAATTTCGGGTGAAATTACGATTTTACCTATGCATTTCTAATCATTTGAATGAATGTCCAGTTCATTTTGGCATTCATTCGAATGAATGCCCATGTGTAATTTCAATTCATTTGAATGAATGGGCTGAACAGTAACACGGAATACTGCTCATCCCATTCATTCGAATGAATGAGGCTCATTCATTCAAATGAATGGGCCTCATTCATTCGAATGAATGAGGCTCATTCATTCAAATGAATGGGCCTCATTCATTCAAATGAACTAATCATTCGAATGAATGAAGCCCATTCATTCGAATGATTCCTTCAGATTCTTCAGCCGTTCAGGTAAATATAACATTATTTAAATATTTATTTTTAAAATTTTAAACTTATTTTTTGAGCACTGTGTATTTTTAAAATTTCTCAAATTGAATATCTAGACTAATTAAAATGACCTGATAAAAATACCTTAAGACTTTAAGGTCTTTTGACACTCCTAAATATTTAAAACACAGTATTTTACAAATAAGGGTATCCCTAGGCTGTGTCGAAAACACATTTGGAAGTGTCAAAAGATCTTGAAGTCTTAAGGTATTTTTATCAGGTTATTTTAATTAGTCTAGATATTCAATTTGAGAAATTTTGGAAATACACAGTGCTTAAAAAATAACGGTCTATGTTTTAAATTATAGACAGTTATTTTTAAGCACTGTGTATTTTCAAAATTTCTCAAATTGAATATCTAGACTAATTAAAATAACCTGATAAAAATACCTTAAGACGTCAAGGTCTTTTGACACTCCTAAATGTGTTTTCTACGTAGCCTAGGGATACCCTTATTTGTAAAATACTGTGTTTTAAATAGTTAGGAGTGTCAAAAGACCTTGACGTCTTAAGGTATTTTTATCAGGTTATTTTAATTAGTCTAGATATTCAATTTGAGAAATTTTGAAAATGCACAGTGCTTAAAAAATAACGGTCTATGTTTTAAAATATAGACAGTTATTTTTAAGCACTGTGCATTTTCAAAATTTCTCAAATTGAATATCTAGACTAATTAAAATAACCTGATAAAAATACCTTAAGACTTCAAGGTCTTTTGACACTTCCAAATGTATTTTCGACACAGCCTAGGGATACCCTTATTTGTAAAATACTGTGTTTTAAATATTTAGGGGTGTCAAAAGACTTTAAAGTCTTAAAGTATTTTTATCAGGTTATTTTAATTAGTTTAGATATTCAATTTGAAAATTTTTGAAAATACATAGTGCTTAAAAAATAAGTTTAAATTTTTAAAAGAATTTAAATGAATTTACTGTATAGTGTATACTGAATGATTCGTGATGAATCATTCGAATGATTCGTGATGAATCATTCGAATGATTCATGACGGTCACTCCTTCATGTTCGAATCTAAATCATTCGAATGATTCGTGATGAATCAATCGAATGATTTGTGACGGTCATTCCCTTCATGTTCATTTGAATGAACGAATGAACGTCCCTTTATTCAAATAAATGGTCTGTTCATTCGAATGAATGGATGGAATGAAGGTCATTTTATTACTATTCATTCGAATGAATTAGGCTAAGCAGTATTCTGTGTTACTGCTCAGTCCATTCATTCGAATGAATTGAAATTACACATGGGCATTCATTCGAATGAATGCCAAAATGAACTGGGTATTCATTCGAATGATTGAAAATACAGGGGTAAAATCATAATTCCACCTGAAATTTCAAAAATAAGTATATAGAGACAGGAAATTCAGGTGTGTGAAAGTGATCCCAAAAATCTATACACCTTGCATCATTCAAAATCCGGATTCATCTTTCCATTCCATCACAATTGTTTTTTCTAATTTTAGTCTCCAGACATCATTATTAGTTTATTAGTGCCATTATCACTCCTATCATCATGACATTTCTAGTACTGCAGGAATTAAAGATTAAAGTCCTGCATAATTGGAACCCTAGATAAGTGGGACCCGTTTCTATTGCAATCTGGAACCCAAATGGGTTTTTACCTCTTAATTCCATCACCCTTTTTACTCCAAAGTCATAAAGGAGGGAAGGACTGCAATTATCATTTAATATTAGAAAACTTAGCGAGATTAATTCTCTATTTAAGATAGGAAAGTTATTCTTTAAATATCAGAGTGGACTTTATATTTTAAAAAATGATAAATATTTTAATTATAATTACAATTTTTAATTATTATAAACTGTTGATTTTTATTACATGTCTTGTGAAATTATAATAATTAAATTGAAGAGCTATTTTAAAGTTATATTACCCGTGAAGTCTTCTATCCATTCTATCCAATTTTATTGGGCTCAATGAATGATAAATATATTGTCTCTCTATTAAAAAATGGATACCCTAGTCTCTTTACAACTGCCCTGTAACATTTTTTTTTTCAAGTAACGAGATAAGAAAATAGCTTCTTTGCAAAATGATTTTTAGAAAGAAAATTCCTATTTCTAAATAGAAATTAATGGCTTTCTCCACAAATATACAAGAGTTATAAAAGAGAATAAAAATTATAATAGAAACTATCTTATTTTTAACAAATAATAACGCAATCATGAAAAGCTATTGAAACAATAATTTTTAAAAATTTAATTGATATTAACCAAGCATAATAGAACAATTGAGAGAACAGTGACATGCTATTGAAACTGTATTGTCCTTAATAGATGTCCTTGTTTCTTATTGGGATTCTACATTTTTTTAATAGATGTTTATTACTTTGTCTGTTTCAAATTAATTATCTTATATGAATTTTAGAATTGTCTCAAAAAATTTGTCTCATTTATATTTGAATAATATAAAATGTATTGAAAATGGATGAAATCATATGAGTGTTAGCATTATATAGAGAGTTCCTTAACAAATATAAATATTTCAAATGAGACAACTAAAATGTGACGGAGGAAGTAATAAATAGATTGCCATCCAGAGTATTGAAGAATGTATCACCATGGGAAATGTTATAAATAAAAGCATGATTATTTAGTTGTGTTCAATAACAATGATTTTCTTATTTTAAATATAGTGCTCCAAAACTTTACGCCTTTCTCATCCATTCTCCCAAAATGGAAGCTTCATCTACAGATATAAGAAGTTGAGTTGATAGCTCATATAAATTTAGATTATTATTTTTCATTTTAACTTGTATTTCAACTCTTTTCCTAATTTATCTATAATTCAACTCATTTTTTTTTTTAACACCCAGCAGTGCTGGCATGTGGGAGAGTCCCACGTCGCCCGGCACAACTAGGTGTAAAAGGGTTATAAAGAGGGGGAGGTCTTTTGGGTCTGTTCAGGTGGACCAGTAAAATCGTGTGAGTCTGGGTAGAGTCTAAAGCTGATAATATTGTGATGGAGGTCAAGTCAAGTCGTCACATTTTTTTGTTGGACTTAACTAATTTAGATTGGATTAAATAGGACATGGGTAAAACTATGTAATTAAGTAAATAATTGAATTTATCTACATTGTATTAATACGTTTCAAACAAATAGGCTGATTCAATGCATCTTAAGAATTTAAAGTGCTTTATGACCATAAACTATTAAAATAAAAGGCCTAGGGCTATGGTATATAAGCTTATGGATATTCATTTAAGACATACATATTCATATAAAAATGCTTAGAATTTTCACTTTTCTTGTGCAAGAATATTTGACTTCTCAAACGAGGTGAAAGAGATAGGATGCAAGTATTCTTAGTGCAAACTAAGCAACCTTGGACGTCGTCGTCCACAAATAATGGCTGATTTTTTTTTTGTTTGTTTTTAGGTTTTTTAATGTTTATTTGTCAAAAACCAAGTGATGAAGTATATATATAATAGTAATATGGTATGTTTTAATTTAAGAATAAAAATGCAATGAAATGTCGCATACCAATTACATGTGCCTTAAGAGGGATCGACAACCTTAGCATATAGGTGTTTGATTTTTTTATTTTGCATCGTAGAAAACTATAAATAAATTTTTAGTTTTGATGGTTCTTAAAGCTTGAGCCGTTGAACAATTAGAATCTTTGATTTTTTAAAGATTTTTTAGTTACTTTTCATAATATATTTAGATTATATATTGGTATTATATTCGTGGAAGTTGAAACATTGAATTTTGAACTTAAATGAATTAATTATATAATATTTATTTAATATTGAAAAAAAATTGAAGAATTACTCATATTATTATTTTTTAAATATTTTTATATTATTTCGTATTTTAAATATTTTTTGAAAACAACACTTATGAATCTTAAGATTCTACATTTTATAATATACAATCTAAAATTAAATATGTATAATATTTTATACTACAGTTTAATTTTTACAACATTAATCAAGGGTCCTCGTTTACACACCCGGAAAGTCTCTCTCTACACACCCGTTTTCGGGTGGAGGTGGCTAATTACCATTTTGCCCCTGCGTTTCCATTCGTTCGAACGAATTCCCAGTTCATTTCTCCATTCGTTCGAACGAATGGACATGTCACGCCCCGAACCCAGATGTGGGCTCGGAACACGACTAAATTTTTTTTTTTTTTTTTGAAAACAACTCTAATCACCCATCGTCATAATTGGGCTGGATCTTCAAGTTTACCAAAACCCGATCCTAGAAAATGTCACACGTGCTTTTCACACATGAACTCAAACATATACCATATGTCCCCATATAGAAACCCATATCACACAACGAATATTTTCATTTATCTCATCAGCGTTACGCACGAAAACTTAGTGGATATAATGTATACGACATTAAAACTTACAGGCATGAGTTTCTTATGCTACATAAGACATATTTATAATAAAAACACACAAAATAGCCAAAGGTACGCTTGGTTTCCATGTGCGAAAAACCACAGACAATTCCCAAGTTCCGACTCCTAAAGAGGCACCATTGGTTCCTCCAGCCCATATCCTGCATTGTAAGGGACGTGAGCTACTAGCCCAGTGAGGAAAGCTCACCATAAAATCCAACATACAATATTCATGGAATAAATAACAATGCATGTTCCATAAATGAAACGCAGTTAATCCACTTAACTCATTTTCATCATAACATCCAACATACTATATGAAACAATAAAGAATGCATGTCTCATGAATGTAATGCAGTTAATCCACTTAACCCATTTTCACCCTAGGATCGCTTTCTAAGGTGTTTTATCAATTTTTACCAAGGTCAGCCCCCATTTAGCAACTTGCAAGTACATAAGGTCTCCGCTACCCGGTCTACTAGCCCATTCAACACCAACGGTTGATGGCGGTCGACCACAGCCTACTAACACGTCCAACCCAACGGTTCGCAAACGGCGTTCGGTCTAACATCACAAGGTCTCCATGACCCGGTCTACTAGCCCATCCAACACCAACGGTTGATGGCGATCGACCATAACCTACTAACACGTCCAACCCATCGGTTCGCAAACGGTGTTCGGCTAATCTCAGCAATTATAACCCAGTGGCTAATATTCTTCTTTACAAAGTTATTATCTTCCATAGATTTAACTTATGATCATAATTATCACATGCAAATGTCAAATGCATGATAATGCATGATTTCCAGTGCCCTCCTTACACAGGGACTTATTCTGAGAGAGCCACCATATTTCAGCCTTACCATTTGGTGTATCAAATATCAATACAAGATATCAATAAAATAATCAATATCACACAACATATAAAACTGGATTTAATAACACGAATGCCTTCACCCAGTTTTTACCCGACAATTCCCAGACACTCCATGGGTCCATACTGCGTTAGAGACTACAAGTCCTCGACTCCCCGGCACCATTTTAACGCCTACGTTCTAAAAAGTTAGAACATTTACATCCCTTACATGTAGGCAGTGTCAGGTCTCGTATTCTGGACCTATATAGCCTTTTCCATCTTTAATTGACCATGGATCCCATTTCAGTCTGGTGTTAGTGGGTTTAACATATAACACAATACAAGTGTTGGTTCGAGTCTCCTCACCTTCTCCGGTTGAGTTTTTCACAGAAAATCTGTAAGATAGAGTAAAATGTATAAATTTTCTATTTGTCAGTATATACACATAATAATTTCCCAAACCCCGTGCTATTTTTTTTTTCCAAAAAACATGATATGTGTAATGAGTCACCTAGGCTCTTTCTATTCCTTTAAATTATGTCAGAAAGTTAGTTGTCAGCCATCCAAAACATTACAATAAAATGAAAAATATAAAGTACTCAGTGCCTTCTCTTGTCTTCTGGAGAAAGGACCATGGAGACGTATTGTGAGAGGCCCAGAGGGTACAGAGACAGTAAAGTAAATAAAAGTACTCAGTGCCCTATCCTCGTATTGTCTTCTGAAAGAAGGACGTATTGAGAATATGGCCCAGAGGATACAGAGACAGTAAAGTAAATAAAAGTACTCAGTGCCCTATCCTCGTATTGTCTTCTGGAAGAAGGACGTATTGAGAATATGGCCCAGAGGGTACAGTACAGGAATTTAAACACACAAGGCGGAAAAATAAACACACAATAGTCAGCTGGGGTTAATCTTTTCCCCGATTTTACTTAGGGTCAAAAATTATATTTTGAACGTAAAATAATACGAATCTTGAGGGTAAAATTTAAATTTTAAGAGGAAATCTATTTTTCCTCCATTTTAAAAAATCTCATTTTTTGAACCCCAATACCAAGCTATTTTACTCTTAATTTGCTATGGAGTTAATAAAAATAAAAATAGAATTATTTCGATACCTTGGGTGCAAAATTCTGTATAAGATTGACTAAATTTGAAAACCTTTAAAAGAATTCAAGAAACCCGATCGTTCGGCTGCTGCTGGTATGGCCAAAGCAAGAGAAAAGAAAAGAGGAAAGAAAAGAAAATGGGAGAGATAGGGCTTGCTGTTTTTTTTTGAAAGAGAGAGAGGGAGCAAAACGGCAGAAGAGTTTCTTTTTTCTTTACCTTCTGCCTTCTTCGCTGATTACTCCTATTTATAGGCAGCCGTATGAATTTTTTTATCATATAGGTTGCCGAAGCTATTCATAGGTTTATAGGTTTTTTAATAACTCTGCATTTATTGTTATATATTTTATAATTACTATTCCAACTACCACCGACCGCATAGGCAATTGGCGGTGTTATAATCTTCCAACACAGCTATAAGCTACATCCGTAGCTTTAAACTCATCTTTCACATGTTTCTGATATTATTTTATAAAATAATATTAGTTTATTCTTTTTACTATTTACATCTATGTCCTTTCTTTTATCGGGGTATTTCAAAGTCTCACTAAATTGATACAATTAGTTCAGTAGGTCAGGTATTAAAATCTGAGCATGGTATTAAAATTTGGAGTGAAATCTATCTCAAAAACCCAGTGTTTTCGCTAAAAATCACCGTTTTAACAAAATCTCCTAATCTTCAATATTCTTTTTTAAAATATCCAACCTTATAGTTTGATAGAGTAAATTTGTCTGATAAAAACATTCTAAAGTTTTAAGGTCTTTTGAAGTCAAAAACCACATTTTCTAAATGAAAGAATATTCAATGGCCCATATTTCATGGCTTAAAATAAATATCAAAAACTAACTATTTTAGAGTGTAAAGAAATAAACAGCTTAGTTATAATACAGATTGAGTACTGCCTCTCTCTATATATTTTTAAGACTTCCTCTACCCTGTCGAATTGGGGTTTTACCAATTTAAAACTTAGGGGTAAAATAAATTAGCGAAATTATAACGAGATTGGCATGTCATTAGGTCCGGAATTTAAAAATAATGCATAATCTAAAATTTGAAGTTCAAACTAACTCAAATGACTGAGTTTATACAGCGGCTAAGGTTTAAGCCTAAAATAATATTATTATTATATTCTTAACTCACTTATATATCTTTGAAACTTAATTAAAAGAGTTACCGGATTCGGATCAAGTCAAACTTAGATCCGTTGAAAAACTTATTTAATACACTTTACGATTAGAGGAAAATATTTCATAATTAACGGATAAAAATTATTTAATTAATCATGATTAATCATAATTAATTCCTAAATTGGGCTGGGGTATTACAGGACACATGTCCCATCTAATTTGATTCGTTGGAACGAATCCTCCCCAAAGAACGAAACGGGTGAACAGTAGCTCGTGTTACTGTTCACCCCGAATGAAAACGGGTGAACAGTAACGTGGGTTACTGTTCATCCGTGAATGAACCAGTGATTTATTCGAATGAATCGATTTTTTTTTTTTTTTTTTAAAATTATTTTTTAAGTATTGTGTATTTTTAAAATTTTTCAAATTAAATATTTGGACTAATTACGATAATCTGATAAAAATACTTTAACACTTCAAGGTGTTTTGACACTCCAAAATATTTAAAACACAGTATTTTACAAATAAAGGTATCCTTAGGGTGTGCCGAAAATATATTTAGGAGTGTCAAAAGACCTTGAAGTCTTAAAGTATATTTATCAGGTCATCGTAATTAGTCCGGATATTCAATTTGAGAAATTTTAGAAATACACAGTGCTTAAAAAATAACTTTATTATTTAATATACTTTGCACATTATTTTTTAAGCACCGTGTATTTTCAACATTTCTCAAATTGAATATCCGGACTAATTACGATGACCTGATAAATATACTTTAAGACTTTAAGGTATTTTGACACTCCTAAATATGTTTTCGGCACATCCTAGGGATACCCTTATTTATAAAATACTGTGTTTTAAATATTTAGGAGTGTCAAAACACCTTAAAGTCTTAAAGTATTTTTATCAGATTATTTTAATTAGTCCGGATATTTAATTTGAAAATTTTTGAAAATACATAATGCTTAAAAAATAACTTTGAAATTTAAACAAAAATCGATTCATTCGAATGAATCAATTCATTGGTGATTCGTTCGGATGAATCACTGATTCATGTGAATGAATCAATTCATTGGTGAATCAGGCTGATTCATTCAAATGAATCAGTTTTTTTTTTTAAAATTTCAAAGTTATTTTTTAATCACTGTATATTTCTAAAATTTTTTAAATTAAATATTCGGACTAATTACAATAATCTGATAAAAATACTTTAAGACTTCAAGGTGTTTTAACATTCTTAAATATTTAAAACACAGTATTTTATAAATAAGGGTATCCTTAGGGTGTGCCGAAAACATATTTAGGAGTGTCAAAAGACCTTAAAGTCTTAAAGTATATTTATCAGGTCATCGTAATTAGTCCGGATATTCAATTTGAGAAATTTTGAAAATACACGGTGCTTAAAAAATAACGTGCATAGTGTATTAAATAATAAAATCTCTTTTAAAACTTTAAAGTTATTTTTTAAGTACTGTGTATTTCCAAAATTTCTCAAATTGAATATTCGGAATAATTACGATGACCTGATAAATATACTTTAAGACTTCAAGGTCTTTTGACACTCCTAAATATGTTTTCGGCACACCCTAGGGATACCCTTATTTGTAAAATACTGTGTTTTAAATATTTCGGAGTGTCAAAACACCTTGAAGTGTTAAAGTATTTTTATCAGATTATCGTAATTAGTCCGGATATTTAATTTGAAAAATTTTGAAAATACACAATACTTAAAAAATAATTTAAAAAAAAAAAAAATCGATTCATTAGAATAAATCAGCCAATGAATCATTGATTTATTCACCCTTCACGGGTGAACAGTAACACGGGTGATTCATTCGAACGAATCGAAATTGGATAGGCTTGATTCCATTCGTTCGAACGAATGGAGAAATGAACTCGGAATTCGTTCGAACGAATGGAAACGCAGGGGCAAAATGGTAATTAGCCATCTCTACCTGAAAACGGGTGTATAGAGAGAGATTTTCTGGATGTGTAAACGGGGAACCTTAATCAAGTGCACTATTCTATACATTTTTCCCCAAGTCTCACCAAATGGTCCTAGTGTCGCTGCCACACCATTTATACCAGCAAGTCAGCAACGTATAGCACTTGGGATTGCTGTAATGCCCCACTTTGTCCAATAAATAGCTCTATATTCAAATTCTCTGTCCACATCTAATTTCTGTATTGACCCACTTTGTCCAATAGATGGCTCTATATTCAAATTCTATGCCCACATCTAATGTTCCATTGCTTGTTGAGCCAACCATGGTGTTTGGTTCACAATCCATTGGCACACTTGAGTGCTGAAAAATCTTCTCACCAAGCACAAAGGTGCATATTGTGACAATTGAATCTCCTTAGAATGTGGCAAATCCTTCTAAATATATCAAACCATTTACTCACACACATCCCATGGTGATTGTACACAAGAAGGCTATAATTTTTTTTTTATTATCAAACATGTATAGATGTCTTGTCCGACTAGTGCTTAGGGATATGTACACGATTCCCTATACATATATGCCGTGTTCAAGCGGTATGACCTTACTATATACATATCTCACAGACCTCAATCCTGAAGTCTAGTGACTTCTTGGGGTTATAAGATGGCTATGGTTGATGAATATAATGGTATCCGACTAGTCCTTCGGGACATATGCATGTCTCCGTACACACACACTTAGAGTTCAAGCGGTGGGACCTTACTATGTACATATCCCATAGAGAGTGGTCCTTCATTGAAGGTATCAGGAATTAAACCTAAGATCTCAATCCTGAAGTCTTGTTTCAACCACTAGACCAACCTCTTGGGATTGTAAAATGACATTCGTTGATAAATACAATGGTACTAAAAGTTTGCAAAAAAAGGGGGTATTTAAGTCAAATCAAAATCTAAGAAAACTATTGATTGACAAAAAAAAAAAAAAAACACTTCGTTGTTAAAGTTTAGATAAACAAAATATCATGATAATGAAATATTTAGCCCCATAGTGAAATCAACAATCATTTGAACAATGTTAAGTCTTAATTTTGTCTAAATAGTGACCTATTCAACAACTTGATGGCAGGAACACATTTTTCATGGATTCTTAGATGAAGGTTGTATCTGACTCCAGGCTTTGAACACCCTCTGCATCCTCACTATCTATCTAAAAGCTAATGAAAGCCATCTATGAATTTAAACTAGTTCCAAGAGCTTAGTTTCTTCAACTTCCTTCCTATCTCATATGATTGGGTTTTGTTGGGTTTCAAGTAGAACCTTCTCTGTTCATTCAACATGAGAATGGTTCATACTTCTCATAATTCTAATTTCCTCAAGTTATTAAAAAAATTGGGCCCTCTAAGCTACTTTTTAAAGAAAGTAGATTATGTTCTTGGTGGACTCATACTTGTCCGATATTTTTCTCTTTCCTTCTCTTTTTAAAAAAAAAACAGTCGATATCGGTCGATATGATAAAACCGATATTCGACTATCCAAAACCGATATGCATCGGCTAATATTTCGGCCCCTGCTTGTCCACTTCAAATACATGTTTTCATGGCAGTTGTTGCTGTTAGTTCTAAAATTTTCAAATTTGATGGTGAGCCAATATGAAGCCCAACTCAATATGAAAGCATTTTTAGTGCCCTATGATATCTCACTGTCATGTTCCCAAATATTGCCTATGTTGTTAACAAAGCATGTTAATCCATGCCTAATCCTCATTCTACACATTGGTCTGCTGTCAAACATATACTTCAATATCTCAAAGATGTGTTGAATTTTGGGCTTTATTTGCAAATCTAAATTATTATCAATTTTTTATCTTTTGATGTTAATTGGACTAGATTATCGCCGCTCCATAAATGGTTATTGTATATTATTTGGGTCTAACCTGATTTCTCAAAGTTCCAAGAAGTAATCAACAATTTTAAGATCATTTTTTGACGGTGAATATCATGTATAGATAATTCTATTTCTAAAATTTATTGGATCAAATATCTATTTCAATATTTAGGCATTTTTATATGTAACATTCGATAATACGGTGTGATTGATATTAATGCCATTTAATTAATTGCTAATTTTATTTTTCATTCATTCACATGTTGCACTAAAAGAAATTTAAGTTATTATTTTATTAATTTCGAAAATGGGCTTGCTGGCATCTCACAAAAGGATTGTCCAATCACTGTATCAGACACAACATGACAATCACATATGTACCGTTGACCTTTGTATAAATTGAATACAACGTCATTACAGAGGTAGCAACGATTCATTCATTCAATTTCAACACGTATTTTCCAACGTTCTCCCATTTATATTCGTATATTTTATTTTTTTATAGTCATCAATTTCTTTTATTTGATGCTAAAATGATTTATACATCGTGCTTTTATTTTAATATAGAATTTGAACCTCACAATTTTGTCTAATATTCTTTTCATACCCTTTATTTTTTCATTTAAGTTTTGATTTTAGTTGCCTCATTCTAATTCATATTATGAGTTTGAAATTTATGATAAGACACGAGTCAGAAGTTTAGGCAACTCAAATCATGGCTAATGAGTCAAAGTTTGAGGCAAGGACATGGGTTGGATTGAGTCAGTTAATGTGTTTAATTTCGTTGGGCCATAGACCATAGGCTAAGTCAGTGAGTTAAAATAAATGCTATTTATAAGATAAGTTGGTTGAGTTATTTACTGAGTGATGAGTCATGAAAAATTGTTGGCTTATGAATTAGTCGATTTTTAATCTATGAGTTATGTTTAAGATTTTATAGGTCTATTAAGTTGTAGAATTTATTTTAAAATTTTGTTCTTCAAAATATAGAAATAATTAAATTATGTAATTGTTATATATAAAGTATATGTTTATAAATAAGAGATTATTTCAAAATAAAGTATATATTTTTTTAAACATTATAGACAAATGAACCATAAGAGAATTTTACACTTCAATTCTAATCTTTCATGCTTGGCCAAACATGTACCGAAAGCATACGTTTGCTCGGTGGAAGACGCACACAAATCGTGAAGTCGCGATTGCCCACCGGATGTTTCCCTTCTCCATGATTTTGTTCTTTCTATACGAAGCGCGAGAGAATCGGCACAGAGAGAAGAGGCTTCTCCCCTCTCCCGAACCCTAATTTTCACCTGTGGAAGACGCACAAAATTACAGCTTTTCCATTTCATTTGTTCTCCATCTTCCTCCCCAACCCTAGATTTCAGAATCAAGGCTTTTTCAAACCTCCCTGCATTTGTACTCAATCTTCTCCTCCTTCAGGTAGCGTGTGGAAGTCGCACAGAATAGCGGGCTCCGCTCGATCTCTTTTGCATGTTTGGGAGAGGGGAAACGAAATTGTCCTGAGGGAATAAGAAAGGCGGGGGAGGGAGAGGGTCGACCATGTACAGAGGGGGATCGAAGGCGGAGATGGGTCCGATCGATCGGAAGCGGATCAACGAGGCCTTGGACAAGCACCTCGAGAAATCCTCGCCATCCACTTCCAAAGGATTAAACGGCAAGGATAAGGACCGCCTTTCCATTCCATCCACCTCTGCAGCTAAGCTGCCGCTGGATCACCGCGACGGCCGCTCCTCGTCTATTCCCAAGAACAAATGCTCTGATGGTTGGAATTTCGTCCTTTTTACTCGTTATTATTAATCTTCTAGTCCTCTTTAGTTGTTGCTGCCTTTCAATGCGTGGAAAGGAAAGCATTTTATTGGAAAATAATCCCCTTTTTACCAAAAGCAGAAATCAATTTTACCATTTTTGGTTGAAAAGTCCTCCTTTTCGAAAAAAGTTGCTTCCTTTCGTGCATCCAAATTGAGCCCTTGAGGCGGTTATCTTGTCCCGTTCCCACATTTTCACGAAAAAAACGCTTCAGCACCAGTTTCATTTTCCATTTCAAAGAAAATATATTCCATTTCCTGAATATTTCGTGTACGTGTGTTTTTATTTTATTTTAATTTTATTTTTACTTTTTAAGTATTGTTTGGCTTTAATTGTGTTTGATTCTCCTAATGATGAGATCCACATAACTTTTTTTTTTTTTTAACCTAAAAAAATAGTTACTATAACTTATTTAGGAACAATTGCTCCGTCACCTGCTGGATTTTCTTCTCTTTTCACCTTTTGTCATTACTCTTGTCTACTTTTTTGGTCAAAGAACAAAACCATGTAAGGTTTTCTATCTTTCTGTATTTTAACGTACCAAATGTTACCTATAAGCTATAATTACATAATGTTTTCTGGATTCTATGATTAAACTTTTGTCTTTCTCACGCAGCAGAAGAATCTGAAACAGACAGTGAGGAGGAATCAGATGTCAGCGGTTCTGATGGTGATGACACATCTTGGATCTCATGGTTTTGTAATCTGAGAGGGAATGAGTTCTTCTGTGAAGTTGATGACGAGTACATTCAGGATGATTTTAATCTTTGTGGATTAAGCAGTCAAGTCCCATATTATGATTATGCCCTTGATCTGATTTTGGATGTCGAATCCTCTCATGGTAAATTTTTTTCATTTTATATTGCCAAGTGTCCTTTTTTTCTTTGAAGTTATTCTTATGATCTGACCTGCTTGCCCAAGTATTCAATAAAAAACTTCTTAGAACAATTTTGTTGTGGATTTGTTTGTGATACTACTATTTTTTTTTAGCATGTTATTGTTCTTAAATAACACTTGATAAAGTAACACTCACATGTATGCTCATGCTGAATGGATGTGTGGAGTTGGAATGATTGCATTAGAGAAGCCTTGGAAGTAGCCCTAATAGATGAGAAGATGAGACAACATTGATTAAGAAGGTTTATACTTGTATATAGAAGACAAAAGGCAATGCCAATACAAAGAATTGAAGGGTTACGAAGGGAGGACCTTCTTTATAGACTTGGGTTGGAGGAATAAGCAAAGGCACGGCAGATTGCAGTGCAACAGATGGTTTTTGATAGGTTTGAATGAAAACTTAGAACTCAAGTAACCAATTCCAAACAGATGGGAAGATGATTATGATGACAAGTATGATACCTAGACACTTTAGGCAATGTTTCTGTGTCGTTTCATGTTGGATGCTTCTTGTTATTGGTAAAATTCATGTCCTTGCAGTATCATGACATTCCCTTGTTGTATGCCGTGTCTAGGCATAGTAGGATGGTGATGATTTAAATAAAGTTATTTAGTTGTCATAGAAAGACTGATAGAAATACGCTTTGCTTTCCTCTTTAGGGTTGTCTGATCATTGTCATGGTTTATCAATGATTGATATTTTTTTCAGTGTTTACCATTTTCAAAAAGTGTTTATATTGGTCATTTTCTTGAATTCCATATCACAATATGGAATCTTGTAATAAATGCTTTACAGATCCCTTATGTCTGTCTCAATTTGTTGGACTTGTACAAGTGTCACTGTGGCCACATATTTCAAATTGAAGAGCTGCACAAGAAATTTCACGTGTCTCATGAACTTTAGTCTGTCCCATTTAGTGGAACCACTGGATTCTAGCCTTCTGGGTGAGACATAGAGAGACGAGTTGACATTGCTGGGTCATATTGTGAGTCACACTTTTAAGAGTTGAATAACTACGGCAGTTATATAGAGTTGAAAATTCTGTCATAGATTGACATTGAGCTGTTAGGACCATTGGATATCCTTTGAAAGTTTCCGTGCTTTTGATGAAAAGATTCTGTCAAGATTGTAATTCAACACTTATGCTTGTATGGAGTTGCATATTTCTCATTGGAACTTGCAGCAACCCATGTTAATTTGTGGAAACCAGTCAGACTCAATCCATTTTTGTTATCTGTAATTTATCCATGAATTTGTTGGAAATGCTATCACAATTAAAGAATTCCAAATATTATTTACTTGCTCCATCATTCTTGTGTCAATTGATTTTCCTTTACCAAAACACAAGTTGAGAATTCTGAACATTACTTAAATGATCAATCATTCTTATGTATAAATTGATTTGCCTTTTCTGGCCTTGGGTGGATCCACTGCAAATCCCAATACCCTGTTATCTTATGTGGTGTATTGTGTCATTGAGGGATGAAACCTCGGTGTGCAGGATTTGTTTAGTTATGCTTTTATTTCATTGTGGAGAATTTGATACAGTAATACCAAGGAAGGCAAACACAGAAAAAGGAGAAAAGCACTGTAGTCCCAGAAAAAGAAAACATAATAGTTGCCATTTTATAAGGAAAAATTTAAGTATTTTCTAAGGACTCAACATGTTTAGCTGGGTTTGATTTGACAAAACTTGAATATAGACATCATCATTACCATCACAGCTGAAGCACTGTCCTATCTATTTAGGCTTGGCTCAGCGAATTCTTTTTTTAGCTCAGTGAATTCTTGTTTCACACTCATTCTTTATTTAGGATCATTTTTTTTTCTGTCTCAATGAAATCTAACATGTCATTTCTCAGTACTCCATTCCTGGTTTTATTGCTGTACTTATACTCAATTCTTTTTATGAGCTTCATTTCCAGTTTTTTATGTACATGTTGAAATGGCATTACTTCTTTTTCCCTCTTTTATTGCAGTCGGTAGTCTATCTCATTAGTGCCGTCAACACCCCATCTGTTGTTTCCATATAGAAGATTTATTGATTTTCTATGCATATATTATCGTTTGTTGCTTTTGAAAGCACTCATCTAACATATGGATCTAAGATGGAAAATGAAGTTACCTTTTGAAGAAACCATTATGCCTGTTTCGCATTGCAACTAGGTGGAGAAATGTGGGCTCCATTTATTAAGCCTTTTTTTGCCTTGTATAGACAAAAACAATTTTGCCCCTTACTCATTGAAGAACTATTTTTCCCTCTGTGTCCATTTATAAGTAGAAATAACCTCTGTTATTTTCACCAGGTGATTCATCACTCTATTTTTACCAGATCTGAGCAAACTGTGTGTATTTGACATTTATTCATTGTTCAACATGCATGTATAGTAATGTAGGTCTCATAACTGTCTCATGTGGCCCCTTTCAAAAAAAGAAAAAGAAAATGTCTCATCTGGCTGATCTATGCATCTGCATTTTTTCAGTCCAGTTTTGTTCTAATGAAAAAGCCCATGCTTATAGCACATAAAAATACACGCACACACACACACGCGTGCGCGCGCGCACGCACACACCCGCGCGCACACGCACACGCACACGCACACGCACACGCACACGCACAATCAAAAGAAATCTCTTTTTTTTCCAGCATAAATATTTTTTTTTTTCTTTTGATGAAGAGGAATCTCAAGACCCCTAAGTCTCTCCGAGTATGAGGATGTTGGATAAACTTTGGATGCACACAGCCCCCTGCAAGCCACAGGCATCGAGTTACTACATGACTCAAACCTAGTACATGTGGTTCTTGAGGCCGAATACTTGCCAGTTGAGGAGCCTACACTGTGCAGGGTTTTTTCAGCATACATAATTTAATATAAATAGTATAACAAATAATAAAATATTATTTTTTTGACATATAAGGTTGCAAATATTTGAAATGTTGTTCCTTTGCAATAGTTTGTTGATTGTTTATTCACTCCTCAAAGTTAAACTTTGACAACAAAATAATTTTTGAAATTTGAATTCAACTATCTTGTGATAATATTAAAAAAGAAGACAATTTTTTGAGACAAATGGTTTAACAATTAGTAGATCAAAGACAAAATATATGGAGTGTACCTTTACTGGAACAAAAGATATGGAAAATGGCTTAAAACTGAAATGACGTAGTGATACATTGTGATTAGTTCAAATACTTGGGATCAACAGTAGATGGTAACATACCTTTCAAAAAAAAAATTTTCCAAAAAAACAGTAGATAGTAACATATAGGGTTGTCAATGGGCTCGGATTTGGTCCGAGTCCAACTTGGGTCCAGCTTGATAGCTTGGTAAATGGGTTATCAGATTGGGGTCGAGCCACATCTTAATGGGTTTGGTGTTAGTCAGGATGGCCTGATCCATCACCTTGTACTCCAAAATTTGATACTTGAATAATATGCCTAGAAATGAAGACAATAATCAGGTAGTTGCTAACTTCGTTCAAATGGTGTATTCTTTCCATTATATTTTAGTTATGATATCGATTTTACAAAGCACTCAACGATTGGTTTCAGAAAAAAAAAGTTAGATAACCAAATTCGTAAAGACATGTTGATGACACACTTAATCTCATCCTAGACTTATCTACTAATGAATCACGTCTATTTTGTATTATAAATGTACTTGGGACATTTTGCACTACATTTATCTAGAAAGAGTTAGAGAGCATTTAAAGGGCCGCAAATCTTAATGGGTTGGGCACTGGGCAAGGGTGGCCAATCGGCCCAACCCATCACCATGTGTGTGTATGGCGCTTGTGCGGGTGCATGCGGCGCATGTGTATAATATTTTTTATCAATGTATTATTTTCATTTTATCCACAGCACCATCAATCTCATCCTAAGACTGACTTACCAATAATTGTGCTTGAACATTTGGTGGCATTTTTTTTTTGGATGTCCGAAGGTGTCCAAGCATCTCACTCGACTAATCCTTCGGGGCATGTGCACACCTCCCTGCACACACACACACACAGGGTTCTTCGATGGGGAATAACCCAATGGGAAGTGACCCTTTACTGGGGCTGCCAGGATTTGAACCCAAGACCTCAATCATTTGGTGCCATATTTCACTAGAAGGAATTTTCTAATTCATACAACAATAATACCATTCCACTCGATTGGCATTATTGGGACACTAATGGATCAGCCTAACGCAGCCCATTTATCTTTTTACATGGGCCACATGGTCGTGTTTAGATGTACTTTGTTATAGGGTAGACCCCATTCAATCCGTTTACTCAGTGGACCCTGACCATGTCTAATGGGGGTCTTGATAACCTATAGGTTGGGAGTAGGATGGGTAAAATATAGAGAATTTAGTGGAGCATTACATGATAAAAGAGTCCTCCATTGTCTAAAGGGACAATTTATGGAACAATTAGGACCTTGGTCATCTCCATTTCTTTTTCCATTTTCTGAGTTACTTAGGACCTTTCTTAAACTAGTGCACATACACATTGGAATCATGGAAACACTAATATTCTATAGAGCAAAACTTATTGACACCTTCAGAACCTAATCAGAGATTAGATGCATAGTCTGGTTAACATTTATGATGTCCCACCTTGTACAAAAGCATGGGTGGAATTCTGCAATATATATATATATATATATATATATATATATATATATATATATATATATATATATATATATATAAATTTTTTTTTTGAGAGGTAACAGCATAGAGTAGAGTTACGAAGAAAAGGAGAGAGAAAAGATACAGGAGGAAAAATCTTTAAGAGGGATTTGACAAATCTGCCACCAAAAGGAATAATATAACCACCAATTACAACGAGATGTAAAGCTTTATATTAAAAAATACACCTGTTGCTCCTTTGGAACTGTCCAATTGATTGCCTAGGGTACAATGTTTCACAGAATTTGGACCTTCTTAAGAAATGACCCAGAACCCCATACATCAATGAGAGCCTTAAAGGAAGCAAGAAGAACCGAATTATTGGAGAAAGCCTAAAAAAGGACCAAATAAGAGAAACAAATGGGCAATGGTTGACTCATGACTATGCCAATAAAGTAGATATAGGAAAGGGAGAAGTTCCTGGCATGCAGGTTATCCACTATCAAGATTTTATTGAAATAAGCAGCCAACGAAATGCTTTAACCTTTGATGGTACAACTGGCTTCCAAATGGATTTGAATGGGAAGGAAACAAGGGATTGAGGTCAGATAGTGGAGTAGATAGACTGACTTGAAAAGATCCCATTAGACTCCCTACCCAAAATTCATTTATCACTCTTCGCCATAGATGGAATTTTGTCATTCACCAAATTTTGATAGACTTAAAAGATGGGGTTTCGTGGTCCAAGGTCTTCTTCTCTCAGTATTCTCCACACAATTTTTAATAACTTGTCTTTTTGGTTAGAGAGGGAATATAATCTTGGGAATGAAATTTTATGCAGTTCATCCATAATCCATAAGTCTTCTCAGAAAAATGTTCTAGACCTGTCACCCACTGTATGCTTCAAACCCTCTCTAATTTGTTCCCCAACAACATGACCTCCCTTCCCAATTTAGAAATCTCTCTCCAAATGTAGCTTCCTTTGCCATGTTTAATTACTCCAACCAACCAACCAACCACCATTAAATTCCCCGTATTTTAATTTGATGACTTCTCTCCAAAGGGCATCCCTTTCCTCCCGAAATGTCCACTTCATTTTTGCTAACAAGGACTAGTTCCTTTCCACTAGATTACCTAGAACCCAATCCCCATCTCCATTGGTAAGTTGATTGTCTCCCAAATTACTAAGTGAAATTTCTTTTATTCCCAAATCCATCCCAAAGAAATTCTCTTCAGATGTTTTCAAGAATTCCTAGCTACTTCTGTTGGGATTTTGATCAAGGATATGTAATAAATTGGTAGTTTGCTAAGGTTTGATTTAATCAAGGTAATTATTCCATTGAAGTAAAAGGGTAAGATTTCATCCAAGATGCATGTTTTTCCCTAAATTTTTTAATAACGATTTGGGCTTACCTCTAGACTAAGACCCCCAAATAGGGAAAAGGAAAATACACCTTGGCACAAACAAATGAGAGATGCTAGTCTTAGGATTCCTTCGAAGGTTAGAGAGGGCCACTACTGGCAACTGCACATTTGTCTACATTACCTGGAAGCACTTTAATATTCCAAGGACATTCACCACTTGATTAAAATCAGCATCAGAAAACACAATGGTATAAATGGAGATGAGTTGTTGAAATCTCTGATCTGCAATTTGGAAGCCACAAAAGAAATTCTCTCTCTGCCTTCTGTAAAAGGCTACATAACTCCTCCATGACAATGGAGAAAAAGGGGAGACAGGATGACATTGATGAAGACCTCTAATGTTTTTAAAGAAACCTTACGAGGACCCATTGACCAGCGTAGATACAAAGATTGTAGAGATGTCAGATACAATAGATATCAGCTATCTGGGAAATTCCTGCATGCCCCATGGGAACTCATATTTTGGAAATGTAACATGTTCTCTCGTATCTTCATAGTACTATTCCTCTTTGACCTGCGTAGCATTAGTATATTTTTCATGATTCTCTGGTGCACATTGGAGACCAAATACTTATCTATTCTTAATGGTCTCTGTTTCATATTGTTAACTCAAGCGGCATTCAGTAGCCTTATCCATTGCGGATGCTTTTACTACTGAAAATTCATCCGTAGGCATTTTCCTCTTCTATTTTGATTAAGTGGCATGACTTGAACCCATGATCTTTAGGATTGCTATTTACTCCCCTTTATTCAAGAACTATATAAAAGAAGCCGTAGGATGACACCAATTGGTTTGGGAGATAGGTACGAACTCTCCTTCTCATCCCAGTTATGTCACACCATTTAGTTGCATTCTCTGGAAAGTGTTGAATAATTTATTTTTGCTGAAGTTTTGTGGTTTGAGTTGCTGTTGGCATCATTGGCCTGCTTATTTCAAGTCCAATTCTCCAGTACAAGTGGCGATCTGGTCAAATCTTTTCTTCCATTAGCTTGATATATCCTATGTATGATTAACCCAAAGGGGTTGGAATGATGTCCAGGAACCCACCTTAGGAAGCGGGAGTCCTGAGTTCGATTTCCACTCCACCCCAAAGGGCCGCTCCCCTTAGAGTTACCCAGTGTGTGTGGTAGGGAGGCTTGCACATGCCCTGAGGATTAGTCGGGTTCTCTAAGAGGCTTGGACACTTGGTCATATATATATATATATATATATATATATATATATATATATATATATATATATATATCCTATGTATGATCTAGGAGTTATCCTTTAAACATCTTGTATATCTCAGTTGTCTAAGACTAAAAATATACATCTCTTCCTCTCTGACTTTCACCCCCTTAGAGTTACCCAGTGTGTGTGGTAGGGAGGCTTGCACATGCCCTGAGGATTAGTCGGGTTCTCTAAGAGGCTTGGACACTTGGTCATATATATATATATATATATATATATATATATATATATATATATATATATATATATATCCTATGTATGATCTAGGAGTTATCCTTTAAACATCTTGTATATCTCAGTTGTCTAAGACTGAAAATATATATCTCGTCCTCTCTGACTTTCACAGTTTCACCTCTCCATGCTTGCCATATATATATATATATATATATATACACATGTTAGTTGGAGAGTGGAGGGGCTTATTTATTTTAAAGCTTACAGATGGACTTGAATGCATTAATTCTCAGCACTGGTTGTTCTTATTTTGTATTATTTGAAATTCATTGAAAGCTCTTATGGAATATCTCATAATTTAAGTTGCCTAGAGCATGAGATTGAAATATATCTCGAGGTAAACCGGGTAGTCGTAAGTTCTCAGTACTGGTTATTCTTATTTTCATTATCTGAGATTTACTATCTGAATTTTCAATCTCATAGATAATAATTGTGCCTAGAGAATGAGATTGGAACATAATTTGAGGTGAACCATGTGGTCTTACCCCTGAACCAACTAGATGAAGTTCAGAAGGTATGCAGAAGAGGCTAACTAGGTTTAGGTATCCTTCAAAAAAAAAAAAACTAGGTTCTAAAGGTGTTTTAGGTGTTATATTCTTCCTCATCTTCAAATGGTAAGACAAAGCCAGAACTTTATTGTTACAATTGAGCACTTGCATTCTCTTGTCCTTGGCAATAGAATGTGGGCATGCCATAGAATGGAAAGAAGAAAAAATAGGCATGTTCACTGTAACTTGCATGTTTTTTAATTTTTCCAACAGGCATTTTGGTTGTCTACTTCTTGTTAACTTATTGCCAGAGTTTGTAGTAGTGCCATAATAGGTTGAAGTCTCTATAATTTCTTTGTTAGTCAGTGAATCTCATTTCAGATATTATGTCTTTGTTTTGATTCGCCAACTATTAAGTATGTTCAATTGTTTTTTGGGTGAAAAGCATGTCTCAATTTATAGTGCAGCCAATCTGGAATATTTAGCAGATGACATTGAAGGAAAATGTGCATCAATCCACCTGTAGGATTGTGTGAATAGAAATGAATAGTTTGGGGGAGCATAACAGGTTAAGGATAGAAGAGGTTCTGAAGAACAATAAAAATTTCCATATTAAATTCATGAAAGGTTCATTTCATTTTTTTTCCATTTCAAAAGATACTGAAATGCATGGTCGAAGTTTTAGTTTATTGAACTTGAATGCCAATGTCCATCTACCCCAATCGATGAAAGGAAGAATCTGCCCATAGAAATTCCTGGATTTGGTGGAAGAAATCAGAGCTTATCATAGCAGATGTAAATTTGTAGCATCTCATATTTCTAGCGGAGTTAACGAAAGAGCTGATCAACTGGCTATGGAGGGAGCTAATACCAAGAGCAAAATTTTAAGAATGTCTAGTTAGCTGTCTTTTTCCTTGTTATCCTGGGTGGCTCTCTTTTAGTGTGCTCCCAGCTTTTTTTGAGGCTTGATTGTTCTGCAGGCTGTATTTTTATTTATTGATTTATGTTTTTGGAGGGGGCATGCAACTGCTGATACCGGCCTTTTTATTGTTTTATAGGTGTTCTAATTTTTCATCATTACAAAGTGTTATTAGACACTATTTTTTAAAGATGCGTGCAAATTTCTTATGAAAAAAAAAATTGCAATTCAAGTTTTAGTTATGCATCTAGTCAGTCTTATTTCTGCATCTAGTCATTCTTATTTCCTGCTAGAAATGACATAAAGAACTTAATTTCTGTGATTTATTGGTGGAATACATAGGTGATATGTTTACTGAGGAACAGAATGAGCTAGTTGAATCTGCGGCTGAGATGCTGTATGGTCTGATTCATGTTCGATACATACTAACCAGCAAAGGGATGGCTGCGATGGTACGCTGTTGCATGAAGGTCATACTGCATTTGATGGAAGCTTCTGATTTAACTGGGTTGTTATTTTGGAATTTTGCAGCTAGAGAAGTACAAGAACTATGATTTTGGTAGGTGCCCTAGAGTTTACTGTTGTGGTCAGCCTTGTCTTCCAGTTGGTCAGTCAGATATTCCTCGATCAAGTACTGTTAAGATCTACTGTCCCAAGTGTGAAGATATCTACTATCCAAGGTCAAAGTACCAAGGCAGTATCCTTATATTCTACTCACTTCTCTTAAAAATATTCTATGATCCTTTCTACTGCATTCATCCCAAGCAGTTGCATTCACCATCCTGTTGCACTAATTCCATACTAATTCAAGGAATGTGTAAATGCCATTAGGATGTATAGCAAATTACCAATTTATGATTTTTTGCAGGTTAGGTTTTTAAGGGTCTGAATTGATTGCAAGTGGGTCTTGTGGTACAATGTAGAAGGGTGGTGCACTTTTTTAAGTACTGAGTGTGTTTTTAAATACATGTGTATATATAGTCAAATCCACTGCAGACGTCACACAGCTACTTAAGTTGCACAATTTAGCATCATTTGTTGGACGTTATCACACGTCTACAAAATTGCTTTACCCAGTATCCACTGAAGAACGACAAAGGGCTGCAGTATTCTTTGGACTTTTATGGAGAGGAATTACCTTTTTGTTTATATGCCTTTCATGTCATTTATTGAATGCATAGGCTGCTGTTGTATCAAAAAGTGTCAGCTGTACATGATGTGCTGCAGCATTTCATCCATCGTTCCGTGAGGGGCTGTTTGTGGATTTCTTCAAGGAAATTAAGTCTGCTGACAAAATTCTGTTTCGGTGTAATTCACGTCATCCAATGGGCGCCATGAAATCAGGTGCCATGTCGGGCAATGGGAACTTGCGTTTTTGTTGTTTCGTCAAAACCCTTGTTTCCATTGAAAACAAACAAAACGTTGTCTTGTCAAGTGCAATAAATCTCTCTCTTCCTCATTAAATTTTTTGATCCCTCCCTGTGGGAAATGGATTCCTTGGAAAGAGTGTGTTTCAGTTTCTGTGCTCTTCTCAGAGAGCCCTATTCTATAGGAGAGAGATTCTCATTTTTTGTGCTTTCATTTTCTATCAGCTGGAAAATAACGAACAGCCTCTAAAACTCAAAACACAACTATGATGCACAGACGCACCCATGGATGCAGCAGGGACACCATGGTCATTGCAAGGACATGGTTTATAGACAAAAATGAGGAGTTGGACACTATAAATGAAAATGTTGCAGATATTGAAGTGTCCAGTGTCATCATCACAATCATCGTCACTGTTGTCAAATTGATCTAGGGTTGGTTGATGAGTTCTACATGTACATTCTATCCTCACTGTCACTCCAGTGTCCATTTGGTTCTATAGCTGCGGCTAAGTATTTAAATTATCACAGTGCTGTATTAAAATTACATTATGCTTTCTGTTGTTTTTTCCCTTACTGATCTACTAGTCGTTTGTCTTGAGGGCTTTTCTCCTCAATTTTAGTCTACTGTTTAATTTACTTATCATGGAATTTATTGGTACTAATATGGTTTACAAATAATAGACACCATTGAGCTTCATCTTGGTATCAATCTGACAAGCTGGTAATTAACAATGTGTGATCATTAAAACGAAGCTACGCACACTAACAAGATGCATCTGCATAACTTTTTTTAATGTCCTTGTTATTCCTATAAGCTTATTTGACATTTTCTGTTACACACCATTATGTGCACATTTGTCTTCCACACATTCGTAAAACAGAGAAATATTGTTTGCAGTGGTTTCGGACTGGATTGTAGGTTCATGGTTTCAATATCTAAACCATGGTTGCCATATCATTTATCGGACTTTTTGTTTTCATTTATTATAGTCATTGTAATGAACATCGACGGTATTTTGGTTTCTCTTGCAATTTCATCACAATATTATCTTACACTGATAATAATTTTTAGCTACTGCTATAATTACATTATTGGCATTTTTTTTTATTGCAATATCATCTTATTCTTTTGGATTTTCTCATTATTATGTAATGCCTGAAGTCATTCCAAGCCTCATCTCTTTTGTTCCCTCTTTAGTGACAAACTTGTTGATGATTATTTCAATTTTACGTGTCCTTTTCATATTATATTTTAGAAAGATTTTTCCAATAATAGTACAGTAAAAACTTCAAAATTTGAAAACATCCTGATAGTATCTTAAGCCCATAATATTCCAAGAATGGTATTTGCAATATTAATTATAGTTGCTAGATTTGAACTTCTATTATCATTATTCATGTGCACATCCATGCATGCCAAACTCTGATGGTGCCCTCTGTTTCATGCCTTTTTTGTCATGAAATTTTTCTTGACTATGCTCTAGACATCGATGGAGCTTATTTCGGCACCACATTCCCTCACCTTTTCATGATGACTTACGGGCACCTCAAGCCACAGAAGGCATCTCAAAGCTATGTTCCAAGAATATTTGGCTTCAAGATGCACAAGCCGTGAGACTAGAATTCTATTAACACTGGAGCAAGAGATTTGATTGCGTTGAAATATGTGTAACTGGCTTCTTTGACAAGGGTTCATTTGTACCCTGAATGGACGTTGGAGGAAGCCTGAAATACACTATTCTCATTCATACACTGGGTAAATGTTTGAAATGTGAATTCACATGGTTGTCAATCTATAGTTTCTTTCTTAAATTAGCTGTACTTCAAGAGCCTGTGTATCCTTTATCTTGATTGAGAATCGAATGCCTTGCTTGTTTGAAGGTCGATTAGTTCTCTTTTTTCTTATAATTAATTTTACCTGGTTATGTGCCCAAAATTACTAATGATTGTGCCGATCTTGTAATCTTCCTTCGCATATATTCTGTGAAAATCTGTATGGTAGATAGGCTTCATATGAGGTTTTTTGTTTTTTTTTTTGTTGCATATATACAGACACATCGGTCAGCAAACACTGCTGCCGATGATATGGCCAGCTCGACATAGGGCATCTTTGTCTACGGAAATAGTTATGAGGAATTTGTAATCAGTGGTGGTTTTCTCTCCCGGTTTGGAGGGTATATTGGCCCTCCTATGCTCTTGTATTTTTATTTCTTTTTATTAATACAGTTCCCTTTCAAAAAATATATATATACAGAGACACAACCCACACACACCGTGGTGTCTGATCCTGAAGAGAGAAGCAAGTCTAAGGTGACACTTGATATGGAAATCACTCATTCAACTGTACCTTGTTCTTGTTTTTTGTTCATCATAGATGGTCGAGTCTCTTCTTGAAATCAAATTTGTATTCTGATAACTTACGCTAGATGACATTTTTTAGAGATTTCCCACCTTTGCTAGCTTCAGTAATACTAATTTGATTGTTTCCTTTTGATTTGAAGACTTAAAATGGAATGTGAAAAATTAAATTTATGAGTGTTAATCACTGTCATGGCAACTAGAGAGTACTTATAATGCGTTGCAAGTTTGATAGGTTGGTACTACAATGCTTATGAAGTGCCAGTGGCGTACCTTCTTCCACGTTCGAGCCATCCCAACTCCAGTAACAGGTTGCAGGCTTGCATAGTTTGGGTTTTCATCTCGTCAGACTCGTGCACTCACAATTTCAGTACAAAATATTTTGAAAGTAGATTTTGAAATATTTTTATTATTAAGGAGTCTGATACTCCATAAAAATTACTGTTGATTTTTCTATTTTTCTTATGTTTTTTTTCTCTTTAAAAAAATAAAAGACCATATCGATGATACATATTAGCCCAATCAAATTTTTCTTCTTGATTTAGGTGACGTCTCATTATTTCTTTTAATGTAAGATGTAATCTCTTTCTAAGTTTAGAAAAAAAATGTAATAACAAAGACTTTTCCATCCATGTTTTAACACATTTTAATTATAATTCAATGTCCCATTTCTGAAAGGGAAGCATGGCTTCGTTGTGGGTAAAGCCTATTGTTCCAAATCCAAACTGAGAGGTGGCGATGACTTTATCAAAATACAACATAGTCGTACATATTTTTAGACATGATTTTTTAGTCTCATTCATTTTATTTCATGGTCTTTGATTGAGTGGCTTGAATCCTTCTGATTTACGTTTTAGATAAATCCCCTTTATATCTTACATTCTGGAGGGGATTTATTACTGAATTTTTCTTTGACTTGTAGCTAATCCCGATATATATCATGTTTGATTTTAATTTTGAAGATTCTAATATTTACTATATTTGTTGAATTGATTTTTTTAGAAAAAGACTAATTCCAGAGATTAAAAAATGGATTTCTTAAAAAAATCATTGTTAAAAGCCCTGAAAATGAAAACCTGCATAGACCTACTTATGGGCATAAAACCTCTTTTCTTTGAATATTTCACCTAACAATCTTGATTAACCAACATATGGTAAACTAATACAAATTACCCAATCAAAGCTTAAATGAATTCAATCCAGTTATTAAAAAGTTGATCCACCCCAAATATCTAACTTTATCCATTTAATTCATCATATTTAAGTACCAAACAAAGGTGAGGTAATGGAACTCAGTTTTCAAACATAATAACTAAAACGAACCCAACCTCTCTATGTATTAATATTTTCTTCGTGCAGACTAAAATGACAAACAAATCCCCTCAGACCTATTTTTTGGAAACAAACAAATATATTAAGGTGTCCAATTGTCCATTGGTCCAAACCTGGTCTGAGAACAGCCCAAATCCATCCTAAATATAAACGGGCTCAGACAAACTTTTGTCCGTCGTGTAAGACTTGCTTTAATTTAAAGCCAGTCGGGCTCATCTATTTTTATATTATATAAATTGAAAATCTAACCATAAAAATTTAAGAACACTTAAAAATTTAAAAATGTTAAAATTAAACAATCAGTAAACAGCCGTTGACATTTGTTAACTGACTGTCAAAATAAAGTGACTAGAAATCAAATTTTAATCTAAAATTTAATATTTTAATCTGTAAAGTTATATTTTCAATTTATATAACATTTTAAAAAAACAAAAAATCAAAATCACCAAGCATTGGCATTTGTTAACTACGACTGTTGAGATAGAGTTTGACAAAAAAATTAAATTTTGATCTAAAATTTTAACTAATAGATATTTAAATATACTTTTAATATGTACCAGTTACATTTTCAATTTGCATAACAAATTAAAAAAAAAGTACCAGATGCAAAATAATCAAAGCAGTCGGGCTCAGATTTCAATCTCTAACGACACCATTTTCTAACATTAGAGGTGTGTGTATTTCAAGAACACCAGTGTTTCGAGATGATGGTGTTGAGCATCAAATTAACCAATATTAGACAGAAAGCAAACAGATCTGAAACAAGTTCCAAATCCAATCAAACTTTGCACTCCAAACCAAAATTTACCACAAAGAAGTTTCAATAAATCTAAATCTAACGAAGTAATACGAACATCCACTGGTTGATCAGCATAGTTGCAGCTTTATCAACTCTCTGTCTGCTCCCTCAACCTTCGTATCGTGCTCCGAACAGTGACAGCACTTGCAGTACTGAAAAATGCATGATAAAAAAAATATATCAACAACATATCAGTGCAACTATGGTGCATTGAGATTGTCAAAGTAAAAGAAACAAAAGAGGTAGGAAAAAACCATACTTCAATGTGTAAGCACCGCCAGCTTTAACCTTGCCGCAGTCCTTGCAGCCCCAGATACCAACAACCTTCCTCTTAACTGCGTACTACATTTGCAAATACACACTTGCTATCAGTCATGGAATTGTGGGCAAGCACATAAAATGATACATAATTCAACAGATGAAGTACTTTTCCACAGAATTCGCAGAAGTATTTTGCATGTTGACTAACTTCCATCTTCTTAATTTGCTTCCTCAAACTGGCACCATATCTTGTGCCTGAAAATCAAAGCATCTCAGTGCTACAAGACTTCTCAAAGAATAATAGCAACATGCTGCAAAGAAGAGAGAGAGAGAGAGAGAAGAGCAATAGTAACTCCATACTGACCATATTTCCCAACAATGCCAGCCTTCTTTGTACGCTTTGTCTGCAGTCACAGAAAAACCTTCAGCAGGAAATCTACTATTGAATAGACAACACATGACAGGATCACTTGTTTGTATAAAAGCATCCATCAAAGAATAAAATAATAAACGCATAAAATAACTAAGAACATTAATGTAGAAGATCAAAAACAGCCATTAGTGCAAGGAAATGAGGTTGCAAGTTGAAGGTACCATGAGAAGAGCGAAGCCTAAAGATTTGGTATGCAGAGGTAGGGAAGGACATGATAGCATATGGTAAGTGATTTTTCAAGGGGTAAAGTGGAAATATGGAACTCAAGAAGCTGACCATAAATAAATGGAAAAAGTAGCTGCTGACAACATTAATACAACAAGACCATACATATAAAAAGAGGAATGATAGCAAAATTGTAACTATCTAAGCTATACACCTCATATAGTGATAAAGAGATTAAATAAATTTCAATTTATCTAGGCATGTCTTGCACCCCCTCCATCTTATTCAATACAATGCTTCTATGAACAAACATATTTGTATATAGGGATAAAAAAATAGTATAACACCCAAAGCATTAGTATTCATTGCAGGAATTTCGGAAGTTTATCAATTATAACATTGCTTTGGGCATTGACCAACAAGGTAACATTGTACTGTGGTTTTATAAGTTGCTTCCAATGATACAAGCCTTGGTTCTGAAGTTGCAAATTCAACCAAGAACTACAAACTGCAACACAAGAAATGAGTATGTTATGGCTACAGTTAAATGCCAGGGGGAGAGGGGTTGGTTGGGTTGGGTAACGAAAGTCCTTAGGCCTTGGGTTTTTTTTGCTAATAGGCTTGTATATTAAGCAAACAGCGACTACGCACAATTCCCAATGCACTTCATTAAACATAAACTAGAACTTACATTGCATCACTGATCGTGAATGTGATAAGGGGTGTAAAAATTAGAAACAACCTACTATGGCTTTGAACTTTCAAACCACCTACATGCACAGTGTTATGAAAACCACGCACAACAAAATGCCTTAAATAGTTGAGGCCCTAGAAGTTGAAAATGAACACAACTATACAACTACAATGTCATAACTCATTAAACAAAACAACAATAATTAAATAAAAATCACATGAACAGCAGCATCACACTTCAGAATGTTATGTAGCAAGGTTACGCTATTTCCTAAAAGATTTGTGTATCTAACGCTTATATCCCTTGTTCCTACCCTTCCCCCCCTCCTCTATCTCTCCTCATTTTGTAACGATCTATCCCTTGTTCCCTTTTGGATGTGTGAAGTTGCAAAAGCATCTCAAACACCTTCAACCTAAAAAGGAAAGGTGGTCCTGTGACCCAAACACCCTCTCTCTGTCTCTCCCTAGAAACTTTCAAACACAGATGAACATAAATGACCTGTTTTCTTTCGTTCTTGATAATACATTCTTATACAATGTTAAATGATTGTATAGTAAAATATTACTTCTTAAATCTGCTTGCAATTGGGAATTCAGGATCCTGTAATCTGTAGAGGGTTTTCAATAAACATCTATATGGAATTTTATCTAAATGTGTTGGTGAGGTAGCATAGAATGATGGTTGCAGAAGTTATCAATAGGACAAAAATCGCTCAACAACATTACTAGCCATTTGATGACGGTGATAGTAGACCGTTAAACATTTGGGCTGATGGTTGAAATCATCCCCTCACATTGAATTGCTAGAAATGTCAATTGCAGTTGATTTTCAGTCCATGTAAGAATCCAAACACAGCGTTAGAATCAGGAAAACAAAAAGGAAAAGGAACGCTTACCATCTTGGCCGACTTGAAGAAGAAATGTTGTCTACTGCGAAGGAGAAGATGAGACGAGAGAAGCAACCCTAACTCTGCTTGCTACTATTTATATTCAAAAAAACTTTAACGTGACACCTCGGGGTCGTGACGCTGTGCTAACTTTTTTTTCTTTCTTGACACGTGGCGTTGAAAAATATCTCTTTGTAGTAAAATAATCAGTTAAATCAACTCCCTCTTCTTCCTAATACTTGGCTCTGGAAAAAAACATCGGCCCATACGTATATATAGGTTTAAGGTTATATGTCATATATATTGTTCCATATCGTCTAATATCGATAGTTTTAATGGAAAAAATAAGAGAAAGATTTCTTATATCGGTCGATATTTAAACCCTGCTTTAGCTACTTTCAAATATCAAAATATTGGAAGTTTGGAATTTCTAATTTTGGGAAGATTGGTATTTTCTTGAATTAATTGGCAATAAGGCTTTGAATTCGAATCTAATGCTACCATTGCTTCATTTGATTTCATATTTCTTGGATCATATATTTTTAACGTTTTTGTTTTATAAGTATATTCCAATCATCTCTGTTTTTTAAGAATAGTTACAATAATCCAATGATATTGTACATTCTTCAAAAACTGTAACTATATGTGGATTTTAGTCATTTAAGAATTTTTTAATTTTTTATTCTATTTGTTAATCTAATCAAATTGAAGATTAAAATTAGTTTATAAAGAATATATGGGCTAAGTTACAAAATTTGACCTCAAAAGATATTCTGATTCTAATAGTTTTTTTTTTTTTTTTTGATTTTTTACTCTATTTGTTAATCTAATCAAATTGAAGATTAAAATTAGTTTATAAAGAATATATGGGCTTAGTTACAAATTTTAACCTCAAAAGATATTCTGATTCTAATAGAGTAAAAAATATTTGACTATATTTAATTTTTTGAAGTTTTTAACAATATTTTTACAAAATACATATACAACTTGAGTTGAGGGAAAATATATTGAAATTTGTAACTTAGTATATGAGTTATTGTAATAATGTTTGTGGTACTGATGCTAATGGGTGTGAGTTTGAGTTCGTGAGTCTATAATGTTGGAAATATATAATTTATGTTAGATGATACTAATGGTTTGAGTTTTATTAGAATATTACATTATTCTATTTTATAAAGATATTTTAAGAATCTAATTATCTATATGTTCTTCATTAAACTTATTAGAGGAAAGGGTTAATCTTAGTGTTGCCCTTCTATATTTATATCATACTATATTTGTAAGGTTCCCTATTAAGGGATTGTAATATCTATTTATACAAGGGGTACTGAGAAAGGCCATTAAGCCAAAATTATAAGTTAAGCACAAAAGGCGAGGTGACTATTATTATATTTATATTTTAATCATTCAAGAGATTTTGCATTTTTTATATTGTGTTTGATACTCATAGTAAATAGAAGATTAAAAATGAATTTTAAAGGATTATGGACTCTTACAAATTTCATCAATTACAAAAATTTGTAATATACTCCCTTAGTTCCAAATTAGTTATATTATATGAATTTTGAAATTGTCCCATAATAGTTGTCTCATTTATATTGGAATAGTATAAAATGTGTTGAAAATAGATGTGATCAAATGGAGTGTTAGCCTTATATAGAGAGTTTATTAAAAAATACAAATGTTTCAAATAACACAACTAAAATGGGACGGAGGGACTGAGTAGTATACCCCATTTTACTGCAATATTTACACTAATGCATGTTGGAAAAATTTTACATGAATTGAAGAGCATTGCATTAATATTTACTTTAGTTGGATGAATTTTAAAATTAATTATCTAATTGGTTACACTGATGAGCTTTAAAATAAACTATCAAGAGCTTTAAAAAGTTAAAAATATATAATAAGTTCTAATATTCTCAAAAAACCTTATTTGATGATATCAGCCTACCACATTCGGTAACCATTCTTAACGGGTCTCTTATGGATTTTTTTTTTGTTTTAATTTTTTTCATATAATATAATGTTTAAATGTTTGATCAATTGCATTTTTCTTAATTTTTTTAATTAATCTGCATTTTTTGTCCAAGGTAAATGAAAAATTAGGGGGTTTTGGAAATAAATTATTGTTATGGTTTTTTCATTCAATTTAAGTGTATTGAAGGTGTTTGTGAATTACATATTTCAAAATGCTTTTTCCAATTTTGTGAAAGATGATGTTTAATCATTTCTTTTGTAAATCAATGGCACCAAAAACCGGTGATCTGCATGAGAATCTGAGTAAAAATTGGATGATAGCACAACCAATTTAAGATAAAATGCAAATTGAGTATGATTATTAACGGTGGAATAACCCGCTTGAAGGAACATATTGCAGTAAGATATGCAAAGGTGGCGGCTTTCGATGTTTTAAATGCAGGTCTTGACTACCATTAATTTTCTCATACTCAATTAAAGCGCATGATTTAATTCAACTTAGTGATCCATTCCCCCAGTTGATCAAAACCTACTTCAAATTTATGCATAACTTATATAATGGCTTCAATATCTCTCGGATCAAAGATCTTGCATGCTAGTGAAATTAACCCTTCATCTTCAATCTTCATTTTGTCTTCATTGGATTGAATTCAGCCTTTGATGTCCTCATACAAGTTCAATGACAATCAGGCGACACCAGTACATATACCTGCGCTTGGTCTCAATGGCAAGATGCGCAGGACAGTGCATCGTATCGACTAACGAACATGGACTCCCTATCAAACAATATAAGGTCGATGTCCATCAATGATAAGTCATCGTGTAGAGTTTGAAACGTCGACAAGGCTACATATCGATGACACTTGCACAAGACACATCAGATCACTGATACGATAATTAAATCCCTGAGCTCGGTATCAAATGTGAGGCAATATCTGTGCATATCAGCTTAACTGATACAACTAACATTACCTAACATGCCCGACGTATCAGCTGATACATCCAATATATTGACCAAGCTTTTTTGGAGTTTCAATGGCAAAAATATCAGTTTATTCCAATATTTCAATATTACTCTAACCACTCGCTCAAAATGTTAAACCACCAAGGATCACCATGTGAAAACTGACTCCCGAGAGTGGCCTCTTGCAAGTGAAATATCGCCCAACCACTCATTAGCCATCATTCATCGGTAACATCATAAACATAACTGATATCTGTCACTTCAGGAGATGCCGATTAAAAAAAAAAACCTAATATTTCTTTGGTATACCAGCTATATTAATATTATAAAAATGATACTACGAATAAATGTCAGCAGATGATATTATCTTTCAAGAAGCCAAAATTTCAATATCAGGGGGGTCCCTATTCTACTGAAAATATTAGCCCAGCAAAAGAAATGAAGAAGTAGAAGAAAGATTCCAATTTGATAGTCCTCTTAGAAAAGATAGTAACCATGCGAAATGTCATAACTGATCATAATAATCTCTCTTACATAAAACTGTCATGATGTTATAAAAGGTTTAAAATGTCATACAGAACAAGTACTAATACTTGGATAGGTTTCCAACCATCATGCATCAATGACTGGTTAGGGCCAGAGATTTCGAACCACGAAAGAATGTCGAAGGCTACCACGATCCTTCAGCACCCTTGGATGGATTCTCAAAAGCAGAGAAGCCCCAGAAAGTCTTCAAAGAATAGGGTTGAGAAACAGTGACCCCTTGTTCTGTGATGTTAGCAATCTGAAATATTGGAACTTTTTAACATCAGAATCATAGACATCAAAATCGTACAAACTAAATGAAATAATTCCCAACCGGTTTATATGATGATATGATATGAACCCTCATGGCTTGGAGGGTGGCAAGAGAAGTTCCCTAGTGCGATCAGTAGATTGTGATACTTCTATAAAAAGACCACTGGCTTCTTCTATTTAGTAAAGACTGTTCAAATATATTTGGGTGTATCAAATGGCATGACACAATCAAAGAGCTTACATTTTGAAGCCATATATAAGGGGTCTATTTTTAAGTTATGCAAACGAAGTATCAAATGAATTGAGCGATAGGAATATAAATTCAGAAATGGGTCAAACCTGTAGCTTGTTGATGGCTGACCGATCACGGTACAGAAGAACACGCATGCATTTCTCCAGAAGCTTAACAGCATCCTCAAAGCTCATATTCTCATGCCATTCATCTCTAAGGATTGGCCGTGCAAGGTGATTTCCAAACCCAGTGGCTACATGGTTGTCTTCAAAATGTACACCAATCATGCTCACCTGCATAGAATTCATAATCATCAGAATTCAGAACCTCTCAAATGTCCTTTTTTGGGGAAACAGCAATGTCTGGACTAATGGTATTTGTTGCAAGTAAAAATATCTACTAAAAGAATAAGATTTACCATGCCAAGATATTTCTGCCCATTTTTTACTCCACCAAGAACAAGTGAGTTCCAAAGAGGATTAAATTTGTTGCGCCTGTTATACATCACTCGAGTTAAATAGTTGTGGACCTCTTTAGGTCCTAATGAGTTCCCGTCATCCCACATATTATCATATAATCTGAAAAAGGTGAAAGGTAAACCATCACATATTTAATTTAATACTATAAAAGGAAAATAATGGGAACACGAAAAAGGGAATTGCAGGAGCTGTTAGTTATAGAACATGGTAATTGAAAAATAAAGAAAGCTCATAACACAATTCATAAGTGCTTGAGAGGCGTTCGAGGATTTAAAAGAAAGCAAGGATAAGAGTTTAGTTGGTTGCCATGCAACCTCAAAGGCCACCAGTGATTTGATTCATCTAACAATGTCAAAATAACATAAATGAAAGATAATCTACCAACTTAAAGCAGCATGTGCAGGAACATTTGCAAACTGGTTGACAGCTACAATTTTACTTATATGAAATGTTCACCCGCGCACGGGGTTGCACGGTGTTACCGTGCACACCTAGGTGTAGGGCCCACAAATGGGATGGTGACGAGCTTGTTGGAATGACCTTTCTTTCAATATGTTGTCCACCAAAAAAACACCGTGATTTGATCGATCAAGCCATGTTTTTAAAGGCCATAAAGTTTTGGTATTAAAAAATATTAAAAATGATAAAATTTTGATAACTTTAAAAATATGGCTTGATCAATCCGATCATGGTAATTTTTTAGTGGACAACATATTGAAGGAAAGACGATTCCCATAGAGCTATCACCACCCCATTTCATGGGCCCTGCACCTAGGTGCACATGGCAACACCATGCAACCTAGTGCGGAGGGTGAACATCTCATCTTATGTAACTTCCTAATGCAGGTTCATTGAGAATTTTTTTTTTTTAAAAAGAAGTGAACTTACATAAGTTCATCGAGATAACGTAATATCTCTTGGAAGTCACTTAATTCGCCACTGGCACCCAAAAGTGAATGTTTTCCAATGGCTTTCAATCGCTCAACACTCTTATATCTCAAAGTAGATCCGTAGGAACCTGGCAATACATCCAAAGATTATTATTATAATAAGACAATTCATACAGTACCAAAAATTGTCAGAATGGAACACATGGTATGAAAAATGAAAAGGTTTAGTCAAACTTGCAGATCTAAACAAAGGACAAGCATGATGAAAGCAAATCATTATGCAACTGATTTTCCTGCTACTAGGGGAGACATGGTCATTCTGAACAAGAACTGAAGGGGGCTCCCTCAAAAGGTGATGGTGAACAGTGAACAGTAAAGAAAATGAGATAATGATGACTGAATAGAAGAGACCATAGGGAGGCAGAAATCAACAGGTTAAATTAAGGTGACAAGAGTTTATGGGAATAAATGGAGAAATCATATTTCGGTGACAACAGATGCATTGCTGGGTAAATGTTTCGAATAACAGATACGAACGGATCTGACCCATAAAAATGCGTGCTTGCATGTGTGCATGTGTGTAAATCCCACCATTCTCAGGTCCCCTCCACTGCTACCCAAAAACAATAATTAATAAAAAAATAAACAAATTAAAAACAGGTTGAGAGTTCAAATATTGGTTTTTTTATAGCCTCTACCTTCTTCAAACTCCAACCATCAATTTCATCAACCAATAGATGAAAAAGACAACCACTTCCATTTTCCTACACAATGCATCTGGATCTGACTTGAGTCAAATCTTCTAAATGATCCAGGTAATCATGTTTGTTAATGCCATGAACAAATGCCTAAATTAATAGATCAAAGCTCCACATACAAGAGGTGACGAAAGGTTTCACTCAAGGAAAGTGAACCAAAAGTAAATTGGGCAGCAAATTTTAACATATAAAAAAAGATGAAAGCCCATATTGCCATATGCTTCAATTAAAGTAAACTGGGAACCAAAACTAAACCCGGCAGCAAATTTTAACAATTTAAAAAAAAATTGAAACCCACCATTCAAAAAAAAAAAATTGATACCCAAATCCGAACTGCAGCAACGGAACTGCATCTAGTCCATCCCTCATCTAGGTCCACAAAAGAGTAAGTAGTGACCTAATGTCCTCCATTTTCACAACATTCCACAAAAAAAACAAGTCTTTTTTCCCACAATTAATCTACCGAGACTTCATAAAAAGGTCATTTATCCCATTCTTTAGTGCTCTTCCTTTAGAGACAAAGCACCAACATCATTTTGAGTTTTCTAGATCATGTACACAACTGATGTTCCATAATCATACTTCAGAAGGGGGAAAAAACAAGTTGCAATAAGTGCCACTAAAGAGTTTTAGAAGTGGGCTGCAGTTCTTGCCAGATGCATGGATGACAGAACACAAATAGAGTAGTAATATTCATTTGGCAGAAGAAACTTTTGAATATCTTTGTTTGAATAGAAACTTTATTACAATAAGAAAATGCATTTCACCATTCAAAAAAAGAAAAAGAAAAAGAAAATGCATGTCATCTTATTAGTGAGACTTAATGTAAAGATTTAACCAGACGATCTTCTATGCCATCATCTTACATATGGTGCATATCTTACAAATTGCACCTTCTTATTCTATAACAAAATCACGACCATCTAAAAAATAACAAAACTCTGTTTCTATATGTAAAAGAATTGGCACTAACAATTTTTTTTAGAAAGAAATGGAAAAAAAGACAGCATCAACCATTTCAGAGAGAGAGCAACGAGAGATTTTTTTGTAAGGGTCAGAAAATGAAAGATGGAAACACTACATGCACTCCTGACCTGATATAATCATAATAGTAAACAAAGAAGTGTTTCTCATAGAAATTTAATTATCATGTATTTGTGACTATCAGTTAAATTAAGAAGCAAACAGTAACCGTTCCAAGTTAACAACAGCCTGTAGCACAGAGGATAAGTGCTAATTAAAAGGTTGTGAGTTCAACCCGTATCACCATCTAAAATAAAAGAGTAACGACTCCATGTTTGCAGTGCCAGATCTAGATTCTGATGAAACTAACCTCCCATATCAGCAGCCATGATAACTCCATCTTTGTATTTCATGCCTATCACAGAAGTACCTGTCACATATGGGTACCTAGAGGAGTTCCACTTATTAGTACATCATAGAGTCCATTGATATAAAAAACAGTTAACTACTAAGTTTTTTTTTTTTCCTGAGGTTTTTTTTTTTCTTTTTTATTTTGGGAGTGACTGAAAGAGGTAACTAATAACATGAATTAATTTTAGTAAGGAATACAGTAACACGTGTAACATCTGGACTCCACCTTCCATGAATCCAAGCACACACAAATAACTCTCCCATCAGATTCCGTCCAACAACAAGTCCCACCATTGTCTAACTCGGATGGAAGGATGGCATTAAGTCTAACCATGGTCCCTCCTGACTCCCATCCAATCCATGAAACAATAGGCCAACGATTGGAATGCAACTGATAGTTAGTGTCTACCAGTATATGTTTGGAGAGGATTTGGATATTGAAGACAGATCCACAAGTCCCAAAGACCACCCGACAAATCAAATGGCATTTCATTACATCTATGCATGCATTATTTTTTTTTTGAATGGTATCCATGCATGCATTATCTAGAGAGGTGTGAACTCCATCAGGCATAATGAAGCTCAACTCGTGAGGCTGACACAGGCCCCCCTACAATAACAAGCCCAATCCCGTCACTGGTCCATTGAGAAGGTGAAAGCTATGAACTTTACCTAAAAAAGAACAAAGCTAGGCTTCGCCCATTCACTGTGTATCATAAACGCACATGCATAAATTAGCTTCAAAAAAATAGCACATAGGCTTGGGAAGAGGAGGAGGGGGTTGAAATAAAGCTAAAAAAAAAACCAAACCAAAACACTTGATCTCCAAACAAAACAAACCAAATCCAAATTGTGAAGGCGAGAAGAAAAAGAGTGTTAGACTTACAGAGTCCTTTCAGAGGCCATTTCAAAGCTCTCAGATACTTCTTTTGCCATAGCAGACTGCATTGAAATTTAAACAAAAAAAATAGAGAGAAAAAAACATAGATGTCAAGAATCCTCAAAGCAACAACCTCAGAGAGAGAGAGAGAGAGAGAGAGAGAGAGGCATTGTGGGGCAAAGAGCTTTACTTCCATTTCCCCCTCTTTATGGTGCCAATGCAAATATGTCCAATACAATGACCACAACAGCAATCATCATAATCACCACCTTCCCAACTATATGCAACTGGCTTTTTAGTTCACACTTCCATTCTGCCACAAAAAAATCCTATCCTTTTTTACCTCTTCGATAAAAATTGCATGACCTCCTCCTCCTTGTTCTTTTCTACTTGTACCCTTCATTTTCCATACAAGGTTTTCCACATGCCCAAACTACCTTAAACAGCTTATCCCTTATTTCATCGTCCTTGATGTGGTATTCCTAATTCTATATTAATGTTATCACATATCTTTACATATATTTCTAAGTGCCATAACCTTTAACTACTTGCATTTTCTTCATTGCCAACAGTCAACTCCATAAAGCATTACAATCTAATTTCATTAATAGATTTGCCCCTTTAATCGATATGGTATTTTCTGTCTCACTGCTAGGTTGTTATACTTAGCACACCCATCCATCCTTCATACTTTGTTTGATTTGTTGACTACACCTAAGTAACTAATTTTTTTTAAAGTATCTAAATTCCATCTCCCATCTAATCGATTCTTCCTCCTTAGAATCCATACATATCATCTTTACTAAGCCAAGTTTCGAATAATTTGTCTTTCAAGGTTTCATCCACAATCCCAATTTATTATTTTATTGTTTTTTTCTCTCATTAATTAGTACTACGTATTTGCAAACATATAATCAGAGCACTTCCTCCTGCATTTTTAATGTAAGTAGTCTATAACTAAAACATATACAAGTCGATACTTGGTAAGTCCGCTCCAGTAGAAACTCTACCATTTCACCATACAACATCTCAAACTAGTTTCACTCACTTTACAAATCTTGCATAACCTTAGCCATACTTCATTAGACATACATTTCTTTTTCAATGTTTGCCAGTAATTGCCGTAGCACCCTATCATGGGCCTTTTCTAAGTCGATAGAAAATATATGTAGATGTGTATTGGAGCCCAAACGGGTGTAGCTCAGTTGGCTTGAGCTTCTAGAGATAGACTATAGGTCTCAAGTTCGATACTCTCTGGAGTTATCCAATACATGAGGGCTTGCAGGCAGTTTTGTTTATCTACAGGATTAATCTCACCTCCACTAAGCAGTAGGGATACTCATGATATTCAAAAAATATGTAGATATTACTGCTTTCCTTCAACTTCTCCATGAGTTGTCTCACTATAAAAATGATTTTCGTTGTTAAACCACCTGACATAAATCTAAATTAGTTCTCCAACCATTGTTTTTGACATAGAAGTTCCTATCAATGCGAATGACCCTACCTCTCTAAGTGTGGTTTGGACTATTGATTTGCAGAACAGAAGTGACATTATGTTTACAACAAAACCTAGAAATCCTCAATGATCCAACTTGAGTGCCTCTACAGAATAGACCTTAACAAAAAAAAAAAAGAGTAATGGTAGCAAGTCTTAACAGAAGACAAGGTGGAGAAACAACAAAAGACTACAGAGCATCTTCAGTACAAGCTAAGCGGTTAGCTTCCTCAAGTGACTTCAAATCTTTCTAACTGTCAAACCTTAAGTCTTGATGATCAAATTTCAAGAATGTAATATTAAGCGCCAAGGTTGGCTATGGGAAGAGCACCAATAATTGCTCCTTTAGGTTTCCTTCCATTATGACATGAGATCCAATGGGCAATCAAAACCAACCCTAAGTAAAGCTTAGCTTCAACATTATTGGTGTTTGCACCTAGAGAGGGTCCAAAAAGGAAACTATAGTGGTAAAGTTGTTGAAAGTGTAGAACATTATAGTACCTAAGACCACTACACTTTCATACTATATTTAGTACTTAGGACTACCATACCATTGTTTTTTTTTTTGACAGATAACTTCATTATAATGAGAACAAGAACAAAAGGCAGCGAGCCAAGATAAGGCCGCAAATGGAAAAGGATTACAAGAACGTTTTACAACTTCATTAGCTAAAGATAACCCCTAACAAGCCAACTCATCTGCAACTGAATTAGATGACCGAGGTGCCCGAGCAACCTTAAACCATTGTTTATTGTAGCTTTTTTCCTATTTGTAAAACTATGTTCGTTGGCCTATGGTTTTCCCCCGTAATGGAACAAGTTCTACATATAGAGCAATTCAATTTTTGAAAGAGGTTCTTCCCTCCAATCTTCATTTCTCATATTATTATTTTCTTTCTAAAAAGAACATCATGGCGGCAATTTTTTACTCAATTTGTGAAAACCATCAAA